>JARWLC010000005.1:22622500-23822500 GCA_033318265.1 Phyllotis vaccarum | reverse complement strand
TGACCTTGTTTGTGTTCAGCACACCTGTTAATTTCCATCCTTCTAGAATATACTTTGAAGGTCTTGAGTCCAGGTAACATGATTTTGTTGTACTCTTAAAAACTGGCATACTAACTGGTACATAGGCATTTGTTGAGACATAATGTGACTATACTATGCTATGTAAGCAGATTGAGATTGTAATGAGGAGTCGCCATTTCCATTTCTGAGCATGTTTTTACCTAAAGAATTAGTACTATATGAAAGATGGAATCTTTGTATTGAATTCTCTGTAAAGGTTTGTACTGAGTGTAGCTCAAATGGTAGTGGCTTAAAAATGATTGTAAATTAAATCAACTTAATGACTCCAAGGCCACATATCATAATCTTTGGTGAAAAATAATTAGGAAACACAGAGGTGCATTTGTCCTTCCAAAGTGAATTACAGCAACATTTCAAATAGAGTACAATAATTGCTCAAGAGAAACGAATCAATAAAGTTGGGTTCAACTACAAAACAATAAATAAATAAATTCTAAAGCCAAGAAAGCCTACAGAGGTTCTGAAACACCTGTATATTATTGGTAAAAGTGCATAGAAATTTTAGAAATGTTAAAATATTAATATAAAGGTTAGTTGGGATTAATAATATACTTAAGAATAAAATAAATAAGTGTAAAACCAACAGCCCTATCTACACATAGATTGGTGTGAAGGGCAGAGGCAAGCATAACATTTTGTGGCTATTTATATTCCATAGAGAAATGAAAGTAAAGGTAACAAAAATTTAATGAGAAAATTGTTATTTAGTTAAGATCAAGACTGTAAAAAGAGATTGCGCCTTTGAAAATGGCTAATTTTAACTGAGTAGTATTAATCACTATACAAAATAACATTTCTGAAATGTGTTTTATCAGCAAAGATGCAATTAGAAAATCAGCAGAAGTTGCCCCTTCATGTTGGTATATTTCAATGTGCTTTTAGATTTTTTTTCTAAATGAAAGAATCAAAATAAATCATTTCAAAATACAAAGTACTTTTGTTGAAGCATTAAAAAGGAAATTTTACTCATTTTATTCTTCAAATAAAAGTGCTTAAAATTCAACTAGCTTTTCTTGAGTACTGTTTTTGAGAAGGATCAAAATGGGTTTTCATCAAATAGCAAACTATGAAGCCGTAGGCCGTATTTACTGATTTTTTGAAAACATAGAAAAGTAGATACACTCACACGTAAATTATATGTGTGTGTGTTTGTGTGTGTGTATTTAATGTATATTTTTTGGTTTCTCTGCCTAAAAGTCCTGACTGTTCTAGAACTTGCTCTGTAGATCATTTTGTCCTCAGACTCATAGAGATCCACCTGCTTCTGTCTCCCAAGTGCTGGCATCAAATGTGTGCACCACTATTCCTGGCTGCCAGATACTTCTTATACACCTTTAACCAATGAGGGCTGCACAGTAATGTGACAGTACACAGGAACCAATAGGCAATTAGCTCATAAAGACTGGGAAGATATATCAGATAGTGATTTTATAAAATGCACATTTATATGTATTTTCAAAGTATCGGTCAAGTGTTGTTGAATGAATGAGAGAGAATGATTTCTTTTATGCCTTGGCATTGGGAGAGTTGGAGATCAAGAGATCTCCAACCTATAGTTGAGAGCAACCGAACAGTGTTGCTCTGATGTAGACTGGAAGGTCCTGAGACATGTTTCAACTTCATGGGATTCAAAGAAAAACAACTGCAAAGTGTAAATGAGAGAAATTATTTACAGACTATATTCACGATACAGATACAGATAACCAGTCCTAAGATTATGGACCCTCTGCATGATAGCATGCAAATTATAGGCTTCTAAGTATTATTGGCAAATTTTGATGCATAATAATTTTATAACACAAGTGACTAGCTACAAAGCCGATGTCCTCTTAATAATGATAAATTAAAATGTAGAGATAGGGGTCATTAAATCAGCGAATAAACAATAAAACCATTTCCACTTATAAAGGAGAATATGTATGAAAATAAATTCTTCAGACTTGCAATTGAAAGATTCTTTATTTCTAAATCATGAAACTGCTCAAAATAAAATCAGGGGCTGGAGAGATGACTTTGTAATTGAGTAAACCGGCTGTTAATAGAAGACCCAGATTTGATTCCCACATGGCTGCTCACAGCCATATGTAATTCCTGTTCCAATGTATCTGATGCCTTCTTCTGGCATCCCCAGGCACTGTACACACTTGGTACATAGATATATACAGACAAAACACACATATGTGTAAAAACTAATGTTTTATGTACATGTTTTTACTTTTGTTATCCACAAAAACTACTTCAAATCAAACCAAAATTCAGGAAAATTGAATAATCTTAAAATTTTTGCTTTGCAGTCATATCTCTTCTTGTGTACAAGGATTTACTGTGAAGTGGTGATTAATCTCTGTGAATCTACACGGTAAAGGACATGCAGAGTTAAGATGGAATCATTACTTCCTTACATATCTAGTGATGCATTTTTAGCCCATGTTTCACTTATCTGAGACCATGGCATTAACATCCATCTTTATCTACCTCCCTTTCCACATTTCTTATGGAATACAGCTTCATACCGCTTTTTAAAAAAATCGGACAACAATGAAGGGGAATAGATGCTTCCTTTGCTCCATCGCCTCAAATCTGGTCATGCAGCTCCATAATTAGTTCACACAACATTTGTTGATCATTTTGATATCTTGGTATTCACTCGCTCTATTGATTCCAGAGTAGTCAGTACATATTCTCTAGTTAATTTGAGTTTTTTCTTTGTGGCCAATATATATGTTCCTTGGAAATCAAGATCCTTAACTAGCTTGGATGTAAGCTTTGTGTGTGTGTGTGTGTGTGTGTGTGGTCCTTTAGGAAAGTGAGAGTCTAGTTTGTGCTTGGCCTAATTGGAGTTATAAGCAGAGAACATGTCATCATGCCCATGAAGAACAGATGACAGACGGTGGTGGGCAGTGAAACAGTAAACTTTTCTGTCATCACTTGGAATCCATCATACAGGGAAGAAAAGGCTCTGGGTATCATTTTGCTGCTGGTGAATAACAGCTGGAGATATTCAAGCATAGGGGAATGGCTGCTTTAACCACACTGGGTGGCCTTAAGAGAGAAGAGAAATACTATGATATTTTTAAGTCACAAACCTTCACGTTCAGGCCTGTGACTGGTTATTCTGGTAGAATTTTTTTCTGCTAACAGTTATAGACCAGAAAAAAGCTAAGAAACAAAGGCTCATCATGGGCTTCCACATTATTATTATTATTATTATTATTATTATTATTATTATTATTATTATTATTATTATCAGCACATTATTTTATTTATCTCCTTTCCAAGGAGGTAGAAGAAATATTAAAGCATTAAATGGAACAAAATGAGACATGGAATATTGAATTGGGAATATTTGGAAAAATTATAATTATAAATGTCCAAAATTTCTAAACTTCCTATTTTTATTTTAGATAGCCATTCCTTCCTTGTTTGAGTCAGTTCTCTTCAGTTCCTAACCCTCTGTCCTTCATGTTCATCTCAAATCAATAACTAGATTTGGATTTCAGCAGAGTCAATTATGATGACAATCTTTATAATAGGTTTATATAACAAAACAAATCCATCTACCAATTTATGTAATAAAATACCTAAGGGGAAAGTAAATGGTACTAAATTCTGAACCTGTTCAATCAAAGAGCAGTGAAAAATAGATTTAGGGTAGTCTAATTTTTTTTTTTTCTTGTTAAGCATAGACATAAGGCAATTATTTGAATTCATGGGGAAGGCAAGATAGTTGTGGTGGTTAGAATGAGTAGTGAGCCTGTATATTCAGGAAACTGAAGCCAAGTTTCTCAGTTAGTCGTGCTGTTTAGGGGAGATTTAGCAGGTCTGGAGTTGCTGGCAGGAGTATGTCTATCAGGGAAGACTTTCAAATTCCATGGCTTTGCCTTCTCTTCCAGACCCCTCACTGTTTCATGCTTGTGGTAAAGGACTGTTTTTGCAGCTTCCAGCTTCTACCTCTTACCTTCCCTTCCTACCACAACAGACTCTGTTCTTATGGAAGCATAAGCACAATAAACTCTTCTCTGTAAGTTTCCTTGGCCATGGTGTTTATCACAAGAGCAGAAAAGTAAGGTAACACTTATAGTAGCTTTAATGCTCATGTAAGTTAGGTAACTGGAAGCTCTGCTGAAGTGTGATCAGCCTAGCAAAGCTAAACTGACATGAGTTGTTAGTCACAATATACAGAGGGCAATTGAAAAAAATATCATTTATATAATTAATTAATGTTCACTAATATTAATAATTGTTAATATAAATTGTACATTTTTCCTGTGTTTCGAGAATGGACACAGAAAACAACCCCTTCATTAAAGCTTTCAGAAATACCTCAGTGATGATAACAGAGGTAACTCCATGTGGTTAGGACTTCCGTTTGGGATATGTTCAGGGAAACACTGATACTGAGATGTCCTTCCTCCTTCTATTGGAAATGAGAAAGATCCTGTGGTGAAGGAAGGCAGGTGCAGAAGTGGTCCATCAGTCAGCCTCTAGGGGTTGGGTATTTCTGCTTGACATATTGATCTTGAAACCTAGAGATGGGATGAGTGTGGGGAACTCACAAAATTGCTTATAAATTCTAATCCATTCTCCCTGTCTAAGATAAGCCTACAAAAAGAGGAGACAGAGCCACTATACTGTTCTCTGGCTTGTCATCACTTTGGCGTATAAATAGAAGCTGAAAGGAAGTGCTTGTAAACTTTTCCCTTGTTTGGGGATATTGGCTGCAAAATGACTAATTTTTGGCAAAGAAGAATAGCATTGTGGTTTTTCATGGCCAGAGCCAAAGCTTATGGTGTTCTGATGACAAATGGACTCCACAGATTTTTATTTTATCTCTACTTCCTGCATGTATTCTAGGAGAAGACATTCCTGGCAACTAGACATTACTCACAAGTGTTTTCTGTTTTATAATTGATATTGTCTTCAAGGAAAGAACCAGAACGGTCACTTTTCTGGAGCAACACAATGCTCCTAAGGGCTAGCACTGATTAATTCTAGCGAGAATGGCTAAAAAGATAAGGAGTGGTCATTTCTATACAGTTCCATTTAACTCCCCAGTTAGGCTGATGCAGAAGACAGATGGGTCTTGGAGAATGAGAGTAGATTATCATAAGCTTAATTAGGTGGTGTTTCCCGGAGCAGCTGCTGTTCCAGATGTTGTCTCCTGACTAACTCTAATCAATACAGCCCCTGGCAATCAGTCCAGGCTGCAGTACAATACCTCTACCTGGCAGTCCATAGGACCCAGTAGATCCAATGAAGAGTTAGTAGCAGATTGGGATGTTTTATGGGGCCCCAGTAGCAAATTCACAGTCAAGATACCAAATATTATTTCTATAATAAAATCTACAGGCTCTTCAGCAAATTATTTACCTTTCTTCCTTGCCTCCTTCTTTTCTTTCCTCCCTCCCTCCTCCCCTACCTCTCTCCATCTCTCCCTCCCTTTCTCTCTCTCTTTTCCCCTCTCTCTTTCTTTCTTTTTCTCAAAACATCTCTTGAGTTGTTACTTGACTTTTATAGGAACTAAATGCCTGACATTTTGAATTTCGTTTTCCATAATTAAATTACCTGGAGATTATTCACCAAAAGTGATAAATAAGTAAGCAAGTTATATGTAGCATTATATTTCTATCAAGACTGAATCTACTTGCAAAAATGGACCCAAGGAAATTATGAATGCATAAGTTTAATTGAACAGGGATACTCACTCTTCCTACAAGTGTTTATACTATGCTGCTGCTTTCTCTCAGAACATTAAAAGTGGGCTTATGGAGGTGTTCTAGTGATTAGCCAGTAGTCTAAGATGTGAAAGAATAGAAACAAATCAAGATAGGCAGGGAGACAGGTATATGGCAGGCAAACAGGCCCATTGAAAGCTTGGCTTATAAATACTTTGCTTTATGGTTGATGTACTGGGACCAACATTAGTGAATTTATGCAACTTTACTGTCTACTCAACACAATGTTGGTCCTAAAAGAAGGCATATCTTATCTCTATCTCCTGGTAAAAATTAAGAATTGAATTAAATAATAAATAAAACGGTGAGTAGAGTTAACAGTTGGAGCAGGTGATTTGAAATTCGAAAATATAAGACTTTTGGTTTAAGAATAGTAGATAACTCCTTGGAATTTATACACAAGGAAGACATTCCATATGATTTAAATGCTTGTCAGAAATCTCTTAAAAATCAGAATTGATGGTAACCCACTTCCTAGATGTCAACTATTCTTCTCTTCTATTTTTCACAGTCCTTGTTTAATGGTCACATTAATTATGCAGCAATTGTGACAGCAATGAAACCAAATGCAATAGACTGAATGGCTCCCAGTATGTCTATCTTCCAGTATCCAGAACTTAAAACTGTGATCCTATTTGAGAGAAGATTTTCATAATGTAATCAAGTTTAAAATTTGAGATGAGATCATCTGAATTATATGAGTGAGCTTAAATCCATTGGAAAATGTTCCAAAAACTTGGGGCATAGTTTAATCAGTATGAAAAGTATGAAAAGGCAGAATAAATACCTGAATTTGGCTTCCCATAGTGCACACTTGTAAACTCATCACTAGGGAAGCAAAGGATCCCTGGGGCTTATTTGCCAGACCCCTTATTCTAAATGTTGAGTTGTAGGCTAATGAGAAATCTGGTCTCAAACAAAGAAAGAAGGAAAGAAAGCCAAAGAAAGGAAGGAAGGAAGGAGGGAGGGGAGGAGAGAGGGAGGAATCAAGGAAGGAAAGAGGAAAGAAAGAAAGAAGGAAGGAAGAAAGGAAGGAAAGAGGAAGGAAGGAAGGAAGGAAGGAAGGAAAAAAGGAAGGAAGGAAGGAAGTGTATGCCACTCAAGGTTGTTTTCTGCCCTCCCTGTGCAGATGTAGATGTACACCCACATATACATGAACCCCAGCACAGCACACATGCACACACACACACACACACACACACACACACACACACACACACACTAAAGGTATGAGATTGGATGACACTGACAACATGGAGGAAGAAAGAGTTCAAGTTTCATGATTTTTTAGGACAGAAGTGTTTCTATACTACCTGGCTTGCTTATCTTGGTGCCTACATAATACACAATTTTATATTTAACTCACCTTTTATGTCCTGCTTATCCTGCTTACCACTATCATTTTAAGACTTAGATTGGAGAATGAATGATATTTTATAGAATGGAAAAAACATAAAGAAGGGTTAGACACTACTACCAGGCTTGAGACCTTTAGCTTGGCTTGTACTGACTTTGGATGATCCTCTAGTTGTATGAGTTCAAAAGCAGACTTTAATTATATAAAAGCTGATAACATATCAACACATTTTGGGGAGTAGGGAATATTGTGTATGGATTTTAATTAATTAAAGAGTTGTATATAGGAAAATTGTCATGTTTTTGTGGCTTTGGATTCAATTTCTTACTAAAGGAATCCCATTAATTCAGGCAGAAGTCTCAGTAAGAAGCAGGAAAAAAAATAAATGTCCCTCTTTTTGTGAGCCAAGGATGTGTCACAACCTATATATTTGGATGCAGCGGATGGTTCATGCCTCAGAACTTTGGATTTGAGGCAGTCAGTATAAATAGTCTAAGATGTGTTGAGTGAGGAGGGCAGCATCAGTACTCAGCACATGTGATGTCTATTATGAGAAAGTTGGTAGGGGTTCCAAAGAACACTATAGAGGGCCAATGTTTCAGGGAATCATTCCAGTAGAAAGGTCTTGACTCTAACCTTTTCTTGTTAATTCCCTGAGTCTTATTCCTAAGTGTTATTTGCCATAAAATCCAATGTATTATTTACCATAAGATTCACCACAAATTTATTCACAATAAATTCTTGGCCTGGTTACTAGTTGGGAATCTAGAAATCCTTGGAATTTCCTATGTATCTGTTTAGTTATGGTGGGCCCTTTAGATCATGACAGATAGTTTATGCTAATGACTGACCTTTTTGATACTGACTCAGCAAAATCAGAAGTGTGGTTACGTCAAAAAAATCCAATGTGTAATTAGAGAGAAATATTAATACCAACCCAATCTACTTACCTTCTGTGAGGAAAGGGGAGCTAGAGATTTAGTGCTATCATATGACCAGTAATCAATCAGAATACACAATGAAAGCCCCCACTAAGATCTCTGCACACCCAAAATGTAAGTGAACATGTAACCACAGCTTAAAATCATGGAATCTTTGTGTTTGGGGCATCCTCAGACCTTGCTATAGATCTCTTTTTATTTCATGGGTCCTAGTTTAGGTTCTTTGGTTTGTTGTTTGTTTGTTTGTTTGTGTATAGCTTTCTTTTTTGCAATATCCATTTATTTCCATTCTTCCTACTACTCCTGGATCATCCCCACTTCCCCACCCACCATAACCCATACCCTTTTTTTCTATTATTAGAAAACAAGCATGTTTCTAAATTGATAAAGTAAAAGAAAAACCATAGTAACTGTTTTCATTTAAAAAATTAATTGTAAATATACCACTTTCCTGAGTTATTATAGCAAATTATTGATCGAGTTGTTATAGCAAATTATTGAACATGAATGGGTAGTGCTAACTTCCAGTTTACAGCTAGTTATTTAGATATTGCTATAGTTTGGAGTATAATATCCCTCATAGACTCATGTGTTTGAATATGGAATTCTCAGTGCTGTTTGAGTGATGTTTTGGGTACTTTACAAGTTGGTCACACCTGTAGGAAATGAGTCATTATGTAGGGGAGGCACGATGGGCCTTGAGGATGGTAGGCAGCTCTTCATCTTGTTCTACTCCTTCTGCCTTTTAGTTTGAGGAGAGATGAGCAAACACTTTATGCATCTATTGCTGTTGGTCTCCACCACAATGGACAGTATACTTTCTAGTCATGAACCAAATATGTATCTTTAAATTACTTCTGATCATAAAAATAAGAAAAAGAGTCAATGCAGATATGCAAAAGGCCAGGGAACCCTGGAGCCTGTAGGCTGGTATCTGAACTTAGTGTTTTATGAAATATTGTTTCCTTCATATGGGGAATTTGACCTCATTCTGGGCAGTAAGGATCGAAATTGCATTCTGTCTAACTTGTCTTGCAATTTGGAAGGTCATGGAGTATTTCCTCAGTAAATCCCTGTTTTGCTTAGGTTAGAGAGGCTTTCTGTTACTTGTAGTTAACAAGAAGCAAAATAGATTAAGGAGTAACCAAGGAAAACTATATTAAACCTTAGTAGGAATGAAAAGTAAGCTTTGGACATTTATGAAAAAAATCACTAACTAATCTTATAACTTTTTAAAGCTTATGATCAATAGCCAATAAAAATGTCAAACAATAGTTAGGTAATTTTGTATTTTCATATCATAGAGAATAGATACTTGTGGAGAGGAAGGATCTCTTAAGAAAAAATAAAGTCACATCTATGAAAATGTGATGTTTGCTCCAATGAGAGTTACATTCTCATTGTTAGACTGCAACTTCTAAAATATCTTCATTTGAAAATTCATGTTAAATGACTTTTTTCCAACTATACCAGTCCAAAAAATGTTGGGCTGCTGGTCACAGAAACCTACATAACAATGGCATTAAAATGTTAATTTTTTCTCTCAAGTAAAAGTAATGGCGTTAGGAAACCCACATATATATCTACAATATCAATAGAAATCAATGTTCTTAAGATTTTTTTTCAAACATAATATGGTCTTCATGATTTGAAGATGATTGCATCCTGTTAGTCTTTCTGACTTGACTCTAGCTAGGAGGATAAAGTGGAAGAAGAAAGATGTGGACTCAGCCCTTTTGAAAAGCTTTGTTGTTGCAGTATTATAATGGAAAGATGGGTAAATCACCATGGTATTAAGATGTCCTTATATAAATTGTGTATTTGAGGCATATCATGTCAATGTTCTTGAGAAGATAACATATGATACACGAGAATTTGAAAACAAAACTACAGATGTTGGATGTGAAGGTCTGGGAAGAATGGACAGATAATGTGACCCCTGTGAGGGACAAGGACAGGGGCAATATGCTGCAATTACAGATCAAGCGCTGGAAGAAATGAGCAAGGATTTGGAGAATGCAACCATAAATATTTAGGAGTAGGCTTTGTGTCCAAGAGGAAGAGGGAGTGATACACAGAAAATTGTCAGATTGAGTTCAGACAATCAGGAGGATAACTTTTCTGAAGCCAAGAAATTGGCCTGATGTATAGACTGAGGAGCTCTTGATATACCAGGTTACTGAGAGAGGGAAACCAGACTATGGCCAAGAAATAAGGCAAAAGGGAATTGTGACAAAGATAGATCAGTTGGAAAGGTCAGGGCGTCAGGAGCAATTGCACATTGCCTCCACGTAAAGTAGACAAACTATGTCAAATGAGCCTGGGAAAGTGCAGAGAAGGCTCTTTTCGTCCTGGGGGGAGGGGGGCGCTCCATTGGCTTCCTCTCAAATGGAGCTGTTTTAATCATTAGTCTATTTGTTTTTCTCCTGCTTGAAAATCTGAAGATAGAAATAATTAGTGAGCAGTCATTGCAGAATTTTTTTTTTCTTTTTTTTTTTGTGGCCTACCCTTCTGTACTTTTCTATGCTGTTCCTGGAGGAACAATGCCAGATTGTGTTTGTTTGAAAAATGAGAATATTTGAAGTTTATTAAATATGAAAATATGAGCCTTTAAGTTGTAAATAATGCAGTAATATCCTTTCTATTTTCCAAATAAGCAATTTATAGTCTTTCTCCATGGGTTCATTTTTTTTCCTTTGGTAAATATAACTTGCTGCTTTGAAAAATGATTAGAATTGACTGAATGTTAATCTATTCTTGAAACACAGTTTTGATATCCCACTTTTTTTTTTCTTGAGTGTATACAAATCTTTTCCTTGTGGTTGCAAATGTTCCTTTTTATATCAAAGCTTCACAATGGTTGTGTCCAATTCTATTAAACTGTAATAAGATTGTGCCCAATAATTTTTATGAGCACAGACTTCAGTACTGAGTAAAAATACCTTAACAATAGCAATCACAAGAAGTCTAAGGAGTTGTAAGGTAGAAATTGGAGAATAGAACTGGAATATCTTTGGCCTCTAAGAAGGCTAATAAATTGGTTTCAGATTCACAGGTTTATAGAATAGCTAAAATCACCCAGAGGGTTTCAAATATTATTGTGGTTATGTCATGCATAGCAGCTGGTAGGAAGACAGATTTCTCTCCTTCCATTTTTCTAAGACATCTATTTCATTTGGACAGAGTAAAATGTGATTTTATGTTGTTTTAATGAACTAGAACAAAAATTGCTCTGATGTGAGCCCTTATCCCATGGTTCACAAGTGAACGGATCAAGCATTACATCACAATTTAAAATAGAAAGCTGAATATGAGCTTGAGATCAAGCCCCGCCTCTTTTAGGCACGCAGCAAAAATCGTCTTAATTTGAAGAAAATCCATTCTGTGATTGTATGTCTCCTTTGCCTGGTATCTGTGTTTGCAAATCTGCTTGTAAGGAAATATTTCCCTATATTTCATTTAAACCCCTGTGTGGATGCTTAAGCCCACTGCTTCCTCTTATAGCTGTACTGAGGACATGATGCAGCTGCCACTACCAGATGGCCCTTAAAACACACACACACACACACACACACACACACACACACACACACACACACACACACACACACCCTTTGGATTCACTTAGAGATAGTTAGCTTCTACAGTCCTTGTCTCGCCACCCCACCGCAAGAAGAAAATGGTTTAACTCATACTTCTTTTCTCCCTCTTACTTGCACATTACACTTTTATTATAGCTTTAGAACTGAATCTCTCCACTTGCCTCTAATTCTTTCCTGATGATCTATTTCCAGCAGCAAAACCCCAAGGTCAAAAGGAGGCATGTTCTAAATATTTTTTACTTATATTGCCCCTTTACTCTTGACAAACATTGCTCTTTGTGCAATTCCTGACTGTGTGGAGAAAGGAGCTTTTTCTAACTCATTTTTTCCCCTGTGATGTGGGTTACTTTTTCATATATTGACCATTTGTTTTCACACATGAGCAAAAATTTATTTGCTCCTTCCTTTATGTCCATATTTACATTGGCATTTTCATTATATGAAATAAAAGTTACTTTTATTTTAAAGAGATTAACCTTTACTCAAGCACATTATCAATACTATTCTTCCAACTGTTACTATTTAAGTTCAGTTATACATGGAACACACAGATGTTTTTCAGGTTTATGTTGCTAAATTTATTAGCTGGCAGTCTATGAGTGAGTGGATGAGGAAGCTGTTTACACCCATTTATGGTAATAAGATTGTGCCTAAAAATCTTTTTCTTAGTGTTTTTCTTAATGTGATGGAGCAAGACCACCTTGACTAGGTGACATTTGGCCAAAGTACTCAGGGAACGGCACACATTTGGGGGAAAGGGGTGATCAATGTGAAAACCACATGTTCAGAGCGTTTCTGTACTGTCTGATGTCTAGCATCTGGGCCAATGTGTTTGAGGCATAATGACACAAGATGAGACCAATATGAAATGAAATTAGGAGAAAATATGGCTTATGCTATGAGGTCTTTGAGGTGAGTTAAGCCCTTTGTCATGAGAGATGGGAAACATGAGAGTTTTAAGGAGAAAAGTTATGTGACCTAGCTTTCAATTTGACATGGAAATTCTTCACTTTTAAAATAGTGTAAGCACTTGTCTTCCAATTATTTGCTGAATTATTTATTTTTATAGAGCTAGAAGCCCATTTTAATGATATATAACATATAAATTATTAAATTTTTATAAACACCCAGGTTTAGTTTGTGAATTTTCAATTTTCATGTTTTTGGTTTTTTTTGCATAAATATATATAATACTGTTTTAATCACTGTTAACAGATATTTAAAGCATAGTTGATAGATTCCTTTATTTTAATCTTTTCTCAAAATATTTGCTTCCTGTGTACTTATTTTCTGTATCTATAATGTTCATTAGGGCCATGTTTAAAAATGTTGTTGGCTTTAGATTTTTACAAATTAATCAAGTTGTGTTGAATATGAATTAAAAATCTGTGCTGAACATCTTCCGGTATTCTAGTCCTTAAGTTCCTTTGGTAAGGTTATATTATCTTTAAGCCTTGTATATTACTTTTTATTCTTTTCGGTTTATCCTGTGGCTTTAAGATACTATCATGTCTCTCTTAAGCTGATTATAGTGTTACGAAGAGTACTTATCTCATACTAAGCATTCTACGGAGGACTGATGCTTTCATGTTTCTGCTGCTGCGTGTTCTTCATACACAGGAGCATCCTCCTATGTGGGAACAGAGGCGCTTAGATTTTGGACACACCTGGATTTCATTCTCGGCTCTGCCACGTGTTAAATGTCCATTTAACGTGCTGCGTTTGAGCCTCGGTTTCTTAGATGGTAGGATGCTAATCATCTTTTACCCCAATTTTATGGAGGAGAAATGCAGTGAATAGTGTAGGTTATAGAACAAAGTGACCACTCAATACATTTTCCTTTCCTGAATTCTGTAGCAACTTATGCTTTCCTGACAGGCTGAAAGTCTATATTTAACCGTCTATGGCAGATCCACAGAAACATACACAAAAACAGATGACATTTCTAAAAGAGACTTGAAGTTTTCTTTTTTAAAAAATCATGCTCTATTATTATTGTTGCTATTTAGTTTTTGATTTTTGAGACAGAGTTTCTCTGTGTTACCCTGGCTATTCTCGAACTTGCACCATAGACCAGACTAGCCTGAAACTCCGAGACCCAACCACCTCTGCCTCTGACTACTGGAATTAAAAGCATGCACCACCACAATCAACTCACACGTTATTTTACTTCCCATTTTCTCAGTCTTATATAACCTGTTTTTCCTAAATCAGTCTGAAGTGTTAATAGATAAGAGTGTAAAAAGTGGTCTTTTAGAAAACAACTTCTAAACTCAGGCATTTAAGTCATCTATTATGCTACTCCATTCATATAAATTTCTATTTCCACCAGCTGGAGAAATTGAGGGCATTTCCCTCAGAAGATTTCACTGTCTTGAAATAACAGCCTCACCCTTTCGTTCTGTGAAGTAACATTGGTTTTAGTGGGATGCAAGGGTCAATCCTTTGAATGAACAAACCAAGATTTATAATAGCATTAGGGTTTGGAGTATCAAAGGTATACAGGACAGTTAACTATTAATCTCATTTAACCCAGTCAGTTTGGTTTGGCTCACTTCATCTGTCAGGTTATGTTGTCTTTATTCTCTTCCAGTTGGCTTCTTCTTCTTATTGGAGTCTGATATTTGGTTTCCTTGACATTGTCTTTAACTCCTACTATGAGGGTAAGCTAACCCTCATGCTTACAAAAACCGATGATCAGAGAAGCAAAGTCCTTTTTTATCAGCAATAGGAACTTACTCTAAACTTCAGACAGACACTGCTCTCTTTTGATTTGACAGCTTCCTCCTGATGAAGCGTACAGTACTGCCCGGATGAGCCTCTGATGTGCTTCTCATCCACTCTCCTCCAATAAGCTTCATCTGTTTCTGTCTCAGGACCTGCCAGCAGTCTGATGGCCTTGGCATTTCCCATTCTTATGGCAACCTTCCTACTCTCTATTCTCATTTACTACAAGATGTAACATCTGGCTCCACATTGTTGACCACAAAATAGCCACATCTTTCATTTATGAAGACCAATGGATCTTCAGCTGGACATACTCCTCCTGCTATTATCTTTCCTGAATTCTATTAGTCCAATAGGCTGATAGGACAATGATACCAGTCTTATATGACCACATCCTGTATGATTAGGTTTGTGAAGTTCTTGTTCTACCTAACCATATGTGTTCTCTCTTCCCTCATATTCATGTAATTCTCTATATTTGTTCCTCAGAAAGCATGAAATTTATTCTTGTATAATCCAACATGTACTTAAGCATGATCTAGGTTCCAGAATACATATCAAGAGTGCAAAACTCGTCAAGACTGAGTTGCTGACACTGGGAGTACCAGAGTAGATTGAGGAATGTAAATTAACTATGAGCACTCTGTTCCAGATATAAATTATTTCCGAAAGATCCTTGAAATGCAAGGATAAGGTTATTTTCTTCCCTTAGATGAACTCATGATTTTAAAAACTGACTTCCTCAAGGTAAGAAAGGAAAAAGGATGCACAGGGTGAGGATAGAGAGGGCTAAGGCAGAATATAGAAGAAATAAATATGGGGGTAAGAAAATGGGGAGGGGGATTTATTGGGGAGGAAGAAGGAAGTAGATATAGCACAAAAGGGAGAGAAGGATGAATAATACAAAATATATTTGATAAATTGACAAGGAATTACATTATTTTATAATTACCTAAAATTATATATGATGCATATAAGTATTTTTACACCACCCACTCATCCCCACACATCTTAAATAATGTTATACCACTTAGTCTAACAAGGCTGCCCAGAAGAGCCATGAACTATGTAACAGAACCCCTAGTTCCTGGCACAAAACAAACAAACAAGGAAAATAAAGCTTGCATTTGAGTTGTTGGTCTAAGTGACTCTCAAAACAATATATGCCATTGCTGCAGCAGCTGGTTGCTAGTAAGTCCCTATTAATGAAAGCACTGTATATTTTGTATACAGGATTCAGAAAATTTTATTTGCATGGTGTAGGGGGATTATGTTGTTCCATTGTAAATAATTGTCCCTGCCTATGAATTTAATAAAAAGCACTGATTGGCCAAAGGCAGACAGGAAGTGTGGGTGGGGCTAACAGACTCTAGGAATAGGCAGAACAGAGCAGAATGCCAGAGAGAAGCCAGTAGAAGCAAAGGACAACTATGCTGCTCTGAGAAAAGGTACCGAGCCACATGGCTGAACAGGATAAGAGTCATGGGTTAGATTAAGGGTAAAGAGTTAACAATTTATATGCTTGGGCCTTAAGCCCATCAGCCTAAAACTATTGTAAGCATCTATGTGTCTCTGTGGGTCTGTGCGTCTGCGGGCCTAAACCTTGAGACTAATTTCGGGCCAGAAACCTCATACTACAGCATGGAACTTGAAGGTCTCCATCCTCTAGACTAGCTTTTATAGTACCAGAAGTTGGTATGCAACTGACAAGGGAGGGAAACAGTCAACAATCTTATCTAGCTGTGATGCCTATGAACTGCAACAGTGTCTAGCATGGTTCAAATGTGGCATCATATTTGGGCAGTAACCAGTAGCTGTCTAATTGGATTCCCTCAACAGAACGAAACCACGCTTGGTATTAGAAACCTAGCCAAGTACTTGGAGTTAGTAATTTCAGGAATCTTAGAGATGAACCTACTACAGCAAATTTAGTAAGCCAGCATAATTCCTAACTGCATTCCAGAACTTATCTTTCTACCCACAGATAAGTGTACCTTTTACTTTTAATCTAGAAAGCATCTCTAATCTAGAAAGTATCAAGTGGAGACTATTATGAAAAACCACAACTGGTCACCATGAGGAGATCAACTGATTCTGTGGAGTCTACCTGCAACCTATTCATCTCCAACACAAATGCTCCTAAGGCCCAGAGAACATCTCAGACGAGGGGGCAGAATGATTGTAAAAGTGAAAAACAGGAAGTTTCTGCTTTTCAGATTGTGTCTCTGAGAAGCTACACACATGATATTTCAACAATATGGATGTTTAAATAAGACCTGAGCAACGACAATATGGATAGACAAGCTAATTGTAAGGGAGAAATCTCAAGAAACCACATCTATATGAGATCCCAATTAAAATTAAAAACTGAAGCCAAATGTGGTGGCTTACGCCTTTAATCCACCACTTTGGAGGCAGAGGCAGACAGATCTCTGAGTTCAAGGCCAGCTGAGTTCCAGGATAACCAAACAAATAAATTAATTAAATTAAAAATTGCATAGGAGACTCTCACTTTTATGGTATATGAATGAATGCTCTCACATCTTGTTAATTAGGGTGACTGAACCATGAAGTGTCAACAAACACCTTTGTTCTCCAGATGATGTGTCTGCCACCCACAAACAGGTTTGCCTGACTATGGACTCACCTACCTCCTTTTGTTCATGGAATTTTCTTGATCTTTCAAGGTTAAAAGTGGTGTGAAAGGGATGGGAGTAAAGAAAGGCTGGATTAAGGTGCTCCTTACAATCCTACTACTGCTGTGTTTCACATGAAGCTATTCTCTGCCTGGTGAATGTACAGTGATGATGCTTCCTGGTATCCTCTCCTTCTCTAATTTCCCATCATCCTTCCCTTTACCAGTACTATGACTGAAGACCTTTCTATCTAGTTGGAATGATTATTCTCTATTCTAGCTCTAGGAACTGGTGATACTACCAGGTTAGCTCTAGTAAAAACCCTGCTTCTATTTTGTATAGCATTTTTAGTTAGGATCTAAAGTAATCCCAGATAATTTTTCTTTCCTACACTCGGTCATACCTGGCCCAAAGGACATTTCATTCATTGCCTACACAAATCTTTCTTCCACCTTACCTAAATGGTTGGTCTATCTATGAATGTAAATTCAGCAACAGCACGCTTTTATTCTTCTACAATGCTGCCTGTGGGTCCACTCCTTAGACTTTCTTGGTAAGCAACAAAGAAGGCACAGATATGCCAATACCAAAGAGTGAGTTAAAGAGTTGTCTTTTAAAAAGCCATTTCTTGACTAGGACAAAGTAAGCAGCATGAGCTCCTCCAATAACTCTCTCCAAAAACCTTTAGTTTCCATACAAACTTTCCCAGTTCCTTCTTGTATGTGCTTTGAACTCACAACTTTTTGGCTCAATCTCCCCTTCCCAGAATGGAATTATAGATGTATACCCCGTTATCTGGTCTATTTCATCCTAACTTGTTAAAAAGGTGTGTTGTCATCCCAGGGCTTGAAAAATTAACTTTCTACTATGGTAGTTCATTTAAAATCTTTCTTCAACACACATTATTTTTTGGTAATTTGTTTAAACAAACAACAAACTATGGTAGTTTGTTTAAAGTCTTACTTTAAAACATATCTATTATTTTCACATTTTGGCATCTCATTTTAAGATCCATTTTTATACCTATGTTAGACTTTCATGTCTAAGAAGGGACATTTTTACCTAGCTCCTCATTTTTACCATTGAGGGGAGGGAAGCTGATGTTTTCTTTTGCTAGCAGGGGAAAATACTTTTTATTCTCTTCTACCCAAGGAGAACCGCTAGTGTGAATTCTGGGGGAGAAACAGCAGACAGCTCCTAGCTACATCCCATGTACTAATTGACATAGGTCACATCCTCAAAAGGAGATGTAAGTCAGAGCTTCTTAATCCATGAGGTCACAATGGGATCCCTTCTGAGGTCACTTAAGTCAATGTGGGATTGCAAAAAACAAACAAATAAAAAACTGAGCAACAGTAAAAAGTTCTGACTGTGCAATGACTAAAGAACTATATTCAAAATTAAATTCATAATGATTCTGATGTGAATCTGGCAATGCGGGCTCATGTTACATCTCATGACTCCATTGTAGCCTATGCTTTAAATAGCAACATGTGTATTTTAGATACACATGTCATCATGCCACACAATGCCAATGAATGCTGCTTGTAACACCATGGCTCAGATTCAAATTTGATGTAAGTTATGAATTAGAATTATAATACAGCTTTAATGTACAATTAAAGTTTCTACTTTAACACACATAAAGGTTCAATTATGGAAAACAGTACTTGTAATACTCATCACTCCACAGCACTTAAGCGTTAGCATCATATTAATATATCTTGAAATTGTATTGTGTTAGAATGCTTGCTTTTTTGAAGGTTGCTGCTGGAGTTTGGGACTTGGTTTATCAAACATCATGATGTGAATTTCGGTTTGGGATGAAGACAGAATTTCCAACAACTTTTGAAATGGTCCTAAATATACTTCTACTAGCTCATAATATGTATTTACTTTACGCAAAGCAACCTTTTTCAACACTGTTGATAAAACAAAATTATCAGTCATTTCTGAAAATACAAAAGGTATCCTACATTTTGAAATACTGAATATTCAGGCAAGATTTACTTAAGTAAAAGAAAATGAACAAATTCATCTAGCCACCATGCAAACTGGCCTTCATATTCAACAAAGAATGAAATTATATAGCAAAAATTGTCCTAAAATAAAATTCTTTTGTCTTTATAAGTATATTTGATTTGTAAACCCATTTTATAGAAGTATGTATCCCAAATCATCTAAACATTTGTGGGGATAAAATGGGAGAACATTCAGGATTTCCACCTTTTCCTCTTGGGATGACCCATCCATTAAATCCTGTAAAGGAGAGATTCTTTCATGATGGCAGTGGGACTTCCAGCCCTCGCAGAGGTAGAGAGTCCCCCTGTGCTCTAGACAGCTCTACTTGATGGTATTATATTTGGCTCCTGCCTTTGTACACTGTTGGCTGCCTGGAAGAAATGTTAATGAGCTTCTGAAACCAAACCTTTTCCATTGCAAAGTATGATCTGACGTTTAGTGGGCAAGGAAAAAAAAAAAAAACCTTCTATTTTTCTGCAGCGTAATTCAGCATCTTTCACAATGGATTGAAATAAACAGAGATTTTGTTGACATTTCCTTTAGGCCTGAGTGCTCTTTGAGGAGGGTAATTAAAGTGCAGAGCTTAATTCAGCATGGTAAGCACAGTACTGGGAACATTAGGTCTGTAACCAATGGATGAAAAAGGTGGAGGAGACATTCCAGACCGAGAGTTGAGCTGGAACAAAAACACAAAGCAGAGGAAAGTACATTACCAGGACTGTCTGCCCCCTCACCCCACCTTGTGCTCAAAGAGAAAGATCATGGGAGCATACTGGTAATGGGCAAGTGCTATTAAGATGATTTAGTCTGAGGTTTTTAAAGATCCTAAAATTATTCGCAAAAAGCTTAGATGCAACATGGGAGAGGGCAGGGCAAAGATAATTAAGAGCTTGGGCAAACATGTGAGGACAGAGAAAGGTCTAAATGCTAAGGGATGTAGGCAGGCCTTATGCAGAGGATGCTGATTGTGTTAAATGCCCTCAGCCTTGGCTATGGGAGAAGAATGGATTTGAGCAATCAAGCTCTTCTCTCTCAACCACTGTGGCCTGTTCCTAGAGTGGAAATGGGCATGGAGATACTTGTTTCTAAGCCTATGCTGGGTGGTGGTGAGTATATTCTCACTTCTCTTACTGTATTAAGTAGCTAACGTGCCCAGTGGAAAATCACCCACTTTCAGGATAATACTGCTCATCTGGCTCTTACTTCCTCCATGTTTGAGAGCTCAGGTACACAGAGAAGGTTAAAAAAAAAAAAAATCTGTGCAGCTTTCCAAGATCATGGCTGAAAACTGACATCATGTACTGTGTATTTCTATAGACAGTCTAATGACTGACTAGCTTTGTCCTTTCTCATCCCCCAAAGCAAGGTGCCTGGAACCTCTAGAAACAGCATGCATTTAAAATCAGTTCCCTAGATTATCAATAAAAAGATTGCCTGGTCAGGGAAGTGAGCTTTTCTTATGACCTGATTTAACCATAAGTAATACAGAGAATATATGCATGGAATTAAGTTTATAGGCAGTTATATTGCAGTGAATACTACAGCTTTGGGTGTCAGGAGAGGGCCAACTGGGAGGGAGGGAATCACTCTGGGATTCTAACTCATATTCAGAATATGGAATTCGGCTTATATCCTGGATTTTCTGCAAGTTGTTAGTAGAAAGCACCCTAATGGCTGGCTAGTAGGTATATCATATAGTGGCTGAAGGGGGTGAGCATATTCTTTAGTTTGTTTTTCTGAGATCTTTTTCACATGCTTTTAATAGGTATAATATTTAGTCAAAAACTTTCAGTGTGGTTTTGACCACAGCTAACTTTTCAAGAGCCTCTTAGAGGAAAATACAGATGACATAGATGTGTGTGTGTGTGTGTGTGTGTGTGTGTGTGTGTGTGTGTGTGTGTCCTTTAAGGAACTCTCTCCTGTGACTCATTCAACTTGAAGGAACATCTATTGGTAATCCATTACTAACCAGCCATTAGGTTTGTTCTAGACTCTGCCTCCCACCATAGATCTTGTATGCCTATGCTTCATGATATTTTATTCTGTTCATTTTTCTTTGCTTATAAATTTTCATTTTTGCTTATAAATTAAACTTGTTATACTATGCTTTAAAAGATATCAGGTATGGTGGCATTGCGTGGATTCTCAGCACATGAAGGCAGAGGCAGGAGAATTATTGTGTGTTCTAGATCAATCTGGGCCACATAATTTGTTAGAGTGAGATGTTGTCTCAAACAAACTGCCCAAACAACAGAACATCTAGCATCAACAATATCCTCTGCCCATCAATAACTCAAAAAGTATTATCTCAAATAACTCACATGGGTACTACTTCTGGTTATACTGTGTGGATATTTGAGAAGAAATTGTGTTTGCTGTGAACGCCATTTACTTTTATGATAGAATGATAACATGGCTTAGTGTTTCTATGGTGTGATAAAACTCTACGACCAAGAGTTACTTGAGGAGAAAGGGGTTTATTTCCCTTTACATTTCCAAGTAGCCTTCCATCACCGAGAGAAGTCAGAGAAAAAACTCAAAACAGGGCAGGAATCTGGAAGTGGGAGCTGAGGCAGAGGCCGTGGAAGAGTGCTAATTGGCTCCTTCATCAGGGCTTGTTCAGCCTGCTTTCTTATAGCACCCAGGACCCACAACCCAAGGGGGAAACACTTACAATGAGCTGGACCTTCCCACATGAATCTTCGATGAAGAAAATGCAACACAAGCTTTCTTACAAGCCATCGATGGGGGCCTTTCTTTTCATCTGGGGTTCTCTTTTCTAAAATGACTCTACATTGTGTCAGGTTGACATACATCTAGCTACGGTGATAGTTTTGCAGTGATTGTCACCAGAGGAATGCTTAACATTACTCTGTCCTGTCCCTTGCTCTGAACCTTGAGAAGATAAGAATGTAGACTTGTAAAAGGTTCACATTCCTGCTATGAGATTATGGAGACTTAGTAACATGATGGATGGGATGTATAGTTATTAATAAGAGAAGATAATATAAACAAAAATAAATTACTAGGATATTTATATTTTATGTATATATATTAAACAAAACTATAAATATGCTTAAAAATTATCCAGAAGCCAAATTTAGGAGCAGACAACTATTTTCTTCTGTCAATGTAATGGAATAAGGCTATAAAATGAACAACACTGAATTATGTACAAGTTGTGTGGCTCACATAAATCCATTTCTGATCTATGTGCTTGGATATATGACACTCTCCATTTTGGAAGATTGTTGCAATCTTCTTGGTGGGTAGAGAATATATTTTTCCCACACAATAATTCAATATTTCTCAGAGTAGTTTGAAATAAATGGAAACCGTGTTGCCATCTATTCAGGCAGATATAGAATTGTTCATGCTAACACTGCTAGCTTCAGCCACAGAGGTTTGCCTTGGAAATATTTGACTGACTGACTGACGGGACTCCCTTTTGCCAATTCAAGGCCATTTCCCTGAGCCTTTAAAAGCACTATCTAGGACTGCCTCAAAAGTCCGGCCTGGTCAGTGGTCAAAGTTCCATCAAGTAGCAGGTGAGGCTGAATGAAAGTGGCTTGGGAGGGAACCTGCAGTTTCGACACAACTCTCACAATGTATGACTCAATTTCTGGCAGCCACAAGCCCAAAGCTCCTCATGGGGCAGCTTTATAATTAAATGTTAAAATGAAAGTGTGCTTCTGTGAAGGAGCACACACTGATTTCCAAAGCCTAATTTAATATTCGTCTTCAGAGCTCACAGCTTAGTAGAAAATTCAGCCTTAAGATTCTGCGCACTTAAGCAGGTAGGCACTGATTAAGAGGGTGCCTTGCTTTACAGTCACTGAACTCCGGGGCTCTTCCTCAACCCATGTAGTTTTTGGATATTGACAACTGGAACTGTGGATTTTCTCCATGCTGAAACAACATGGTATTGCCAGTGTTTCCTGGAGGAGTCACCATGCAGAGACGGGGTCTGAGGTCAAGCAAAGCATGTTAGTAGTTGAAAGTTCCCCAAGACAATAGAGTGGTGACAATTAGTTGGGTCTTTGCCCAATACCCTGGCCTCAAAGTGAAGGAGGCATCTCTCCTTATACTCTCTGTAATGGCAACACCCATCTTTGGCTGATTGAACAATAGCTCTGTGTGTGTGTGTGTAAATAAAAACTACATGGGGAGAAGAAACAACAATGAAACAAAGAACCAAAAAGTTCATAGAAAAAATAATGGAATCCAGTCATTTCTGAGGTTAGAGACCACCATTTAAGGTGTCTGTCTTTTTCTTGATGCTGTGTGGCTTAAGGAAAGACATTTAACTTCTTCTGGCCTCAATTTCCCTCTGAGGGAATGCATTTATGTGATTATTGGAATGCTTTATAATTTCAAAATCCTAGAATTCCACTTTCTCATTTTAATTTTCAGTATGTTGTTTGACTTTATTACAGCAAAATAAAAACTTCTTTCTTTCTTTCTTTCTTTCTTTCTTTCTTTCTTTCTTTCTTTCTTTCTTTCTTTCTTTCTTTCTTTCTTTCTTTCTTCCTTCCTTCCTTCCTTCCTTCCTTCCTTCCTCCCTCCCTCCCTCCCTCCCCCTTCCTTCCTTCCTTCCTTCCTTCCTTCCTTCCTTCCTTCCTTCCTTCCTTCCTTCCTTCCTTCCTTCCTTTCTTTCTTTCTTTTGATAAACTGTGGTGGATTAGCAAGGTAATTAGTTATGAAGGCAGCCAAAGTATCCAGATTTACAATTCCTTAATCTACCACAAAAGCCACCTGGATAGTTTCCTACCCTGCTGAATTAGAGAAAACAGAGGAGCAGAATGCTCCCTACAGAGGAGCATTCTAGATTATGTTGTTAATACAGTGAATGCTCTTTCTCTGCCTCTTAATGAATACATTAATATAAATAGGATTGTTTCCCTTCAGAATGGATGTTTTCTGTCCTGATCCCCTTGTCCCAAATAGCCTTTTCAGAGGCTGAATATGAATTGTAAATTCTAGGCCAATAGCTCAGGTGTGTTACTAGCTAAGTGTTAAATTTATATTAACCCATTTCTATTAATCTATGTATTATCACATAGCTCATGGTTTTACTTGACCTCTAGTATGCCTTGCTTCCTGGGCAGTCACTGGCATCTCTCATGACTTTGCTCTCCTTCCCATCATCCTCAGGTTGGCTTTCCCACCTGAGCTACAAACCTGTCAGCTTTTTATTAACTAATGAGAGCAATACATTTTGTAGTGTAGAAAAGAATTGTTCTGTAGCATTGACTATTAAAACTGCCAGGGACAGCTATGAGTGCAGTTCAAAACTTATGTGAAACCTCATTCGTACTTCATTTTGAGACACTACTTAGAAAATGTAAATAAAATTTAATAGTATATTCAAGGCTTTTAAATGAACAAAATAGATGCCATTTTTAAGATATCAGCTAAGAATGAAGACAGACCTTCTGAGTGGTTTTGAAATTAATGAGAGAGTGCACATTAATGGGCAGATTGACCATTCTGCTGGAATTAAGGGAGCTTAGATTGTAGCTGGATCCATCTACATTTCACTCCACTACTTTCAACAACCCCTCCTGTGCCTCCCTCTCCATACTTGTTCAAATGGGATAACAGGATCCAGAGCTAGGAGTGTTGTTCAGTGATAGCATGGCTGCCTAATATTTGGGAGGAACTGAGTTTAATCCCACTACCTCAAAACAGCAACTTGAAAGGCTTCAAGTTTGGTCTATGATCTTTATTTAAAATCGTTGTATTACATTTTATTGAGTGATTTCATGTACTGATAGGCATGTACAAGCCACAGTCTGGCCCCAGTCCTGGTCTGTCTACCATAGGGAACCTGGGTATCAGCTCAGGTCACCAGGCTTGGAGCCAGCCTTTCCTTTCACACTGACACATTTCATTAGAACTCGATTTACTTTTTATGCTTTCAGGCCATTCAGCTCACATACACCCTGAAATCGTACCAGATAAAAATAAGGGTTTGGCAAATTCTTTAAAAAAATAAACTCAAACATAGTTTTGGACAAGGATATAAATAACTTCAAAATTTACCATTCAAGAGCTCTGGAACAAGCCCCCTTTCTTAAAGAAGAAACATGAGATGGTGTTTGCTGAACATAGAACTCCTCAAGATACCAAACAAATTGTCTTCTTCTACCAAGTGACTCATATGCCACATGCAAAGCTTGGCCTTTATGTAGAAGGCAGCAAAACCAGAGCATATGTGGACTTCCTAGAGAATCACTCTCCTCTCTTGACTGGGCACTGTAGCTTCAGACTCATTACTGTCTTTGAGAAAGACAGAGTGAGCTTGAAGAAGGAGAAAGATTGCAGCTTTGAGGTTCAGTGGGTCCTTGTCATAGGAAAATCATTGGAAGGATGAGAGGAAGGGGGTTTCCACACAGCTCCCATGTTCTTAGATATCAAAAACATTAAGAAGCCTTTGGATGATATTTAGAGTACTTCACAGAATTATGACACCATTCTTACTTAGTCATCATTCTCTATCCCATCTGACAGTAGAAATACGTTTTCACTCATATTGAATATGGCCTTTTGGATAAACCTGAGCTCTCTGAAATGAGAGTCAATAAATTACATGGGCGCAGGAATGAGGTTAGAGAATTATAAACATTTCTCTCAACTCACCAATTTTTTTTCCATATGGGGAAGTACAAGGAGTTCCATATAATCTATGGGGATCATAGTTTCCCTTGTGGAAATGTAAAATTAAGTTGAACCACTTTTTTTTTTTTTTTTTTTTATGAGATCAAATGGATATAGCTAGACTTACCTGATTTTTTTCACTCAATGGGAAAAAAATTGGCTTTCTGTTAATTGCACACGCAGTCTCAAATCTCTTTATAGAATCTTTCATAAGTGATATTAATAGTAATGGTAGATTTTTTATTAATAATACATAATAACAATAGTTCTCATTAAAACAACATCAGTTAAGTGATTAGAGAAATGGTTAGAGTTGTGGTTAGAAAAAGGTCCTGCAGACATCAATCCTGCTGAAGTCGTTTATTTTTTCCTTATCAAACAGAGGCAGCTATAATGACCGATTAAGAGCTTAATAAAATTCTGCCCTAATTGCATAACTGTGGACTGAGGGGTTTTGTTAGTGGGAATGTCCTTGGTGGTATTTTATGATGAGGTTTTCCCAGGAGGGAGACAGAAAACAAAGGACCATTTGCAAGCTGCTCCTAAGTGCACCATGATTTCTTTTTTATTTTCTTTTTTCCTGTGCTGTAGTTAGGACCATCAGTGGTGGAAATGGCAGGCTCCTGACTTTTAGTCTGGCTTTGCTTTACAGTACCACTTGACCCTATGACAAGGTCTTTGAGGCTTGGTTTCTCAAAAGTGTCAAATAAGATTATGTCTACTTGGTAGAAATTTTATTTTGATTATGGAGAAATAATCTTAGCAAATGTTGTATGGAGTGCCCTCTGAGCACTCCCTGGCCATTCTCACCTTCTTATGTTTTGCTTATGCAACTTCTCAGGGCATACAGACTAAGCTTAGAGTGTGCACACTCCAACCACGTCTCTGCTCTCTCTTTCTCTCTACCCTGGACAGCTGAGGATAAGGAGGACCAATAACTTCATCATAAGCTAAATGTTGGGAAGGTCTGGCCGGCTCTGGATTCCTTCTTCCCTGTTACTTTATTCCTTATACACGAGTTTGTACTAAAATAGTCATAAAGCCATATATACAGTCAGAAGTACAGTTGTTAAAATTCTAAAATGGCCAATAGTCAATACAAGGCAGATTGCCATGATGAGAAGCAATCTATGAAAAGTGTGGTAGAAAGTCTACTGAAATTCAGGATGAGAATTTTAAGTACTCAACTTCTTGGCAGAGAAAGCAAAGAGGGGAGACATTAAATTATTTATTGGAGATGAAGTTTACCTAAAATGTAACTCTTAAGTAAGACAATCTTATATATAATTAAATAATTGTTTACAATTATGCATATTCATATCTTTAGGTGTGTAAATTAGAAAATTAATAACATAAATGCATTTTTAAGTGAAACCGAGTCTTCATAGAGCTTTGTCAAAAAGTATTAAGCACTAATAAAATATTAGCTGAGTTCATTTGTCCTGAGGTTCTTGGGAAATTTGCAGTTTTAAAGTGCACTCTGATCTCAACCCACCAAGGCAGTACTATGTGCTTAGGCAGAAGGCTGATCTAGAGAGCAGAATCAGAATACATTTCCGTACTTGGTTTGTCTTGCCATGTGTATTTTACCCTCTCCAGGACTCAGTGTGCTTTTGGTGAGACTTTTCTGCATGACTTCTGGCATTTGGAATGGAGACTCATAAATGGAGATAAGAGCCTTGGAGACAATGGTCTGAAATCTGTTGTCCACATCTAGGCTTCAGCCTTCATTTATAACTTCCCTTGGAGGGAAAATGAAAATTTTTGAAAGGAAGCTTCATTAGTCATCACATGGCCATTTCTTAGCCTTAGTCTCAAAGGTCTGGTAAGCTTTAAATCCCTAGTGACACCTGCTGGGCAGGCCTCTGCTCTTGCAACAGCATTCCATCAGTCTGCCATTTCTTTAACATGCAAAGCTGCTGGCCAGGAGGTGAAGGGCTGGCTGCAGCCTCCTCTGTCAAGAGTGGTCATTGCTCATGCAGGTGATCCTTACCTGTGCAGCAGATTCTTAGGGACCCTGATTTCCTATCTTCCTAGTCCCCAGGGGTCAAATACAGAGCTATTAAGGCAAGGGTAGTAAGGAGTACTGGGTAGGGAAGAGAGAGCAAGCGAGGAGAGCCACAGGGAAAGGGAGGTGGGGAGGAAGTGGGAGAGAAAACAGAGACAGAGATACACAGAGACAGAGAAAGAAGAGAAAAAACCAACAGTAGATACTCCCTAGCCCAGCCCTAAGTTACTACACTGCTTCTTTGTCTGTAAACTCTGGGGTGAACGATGCCACTTCAGCCGTATGTTTTGTTCAAGCACAAACCAAATTATGCTATACTTGCGTATATCTGAACATATTGGTTTATCTTACATAGAGTTTAATTGATGCAAACTTGAACTTCAGTATGTTAGATTTTCAGGGAAAACACCATCCTGCAATTTAGATCGCTATGCTTTTCTTTGAACAAAGCAAAAAAGAGCAAAGCAATTAGAAGCCTGCTTCCTTTACTTCGTCCACACTCTACAGCCACTACAAAAATCATGTTTAACCTCTTGTAGTTTGACTTCCGCCCTTTCCTGTGCAATGACAAATTTTTTTTCTGTGCCAACATCTGCATCCTCGGACAGATGTACTTGTGTGCAAAGTCCATGTTAGCTGATCAAGCATGGCTTTGTTTGCACTTATTCATTGCTCACCCAGCACTGTGTAAGTGGTTTTGCATATTAACTAAGTGCACAGTAACCTTTCTTTACCTCCTTAGAGCTCCACCCCCTCCCACCCGCCGGGGAAATCAACACTGTTACTCGCTGAGGAGGCTGCCAAGAGGTTGCCATGGCAACTGTTCAGCTTTCAGCAGCTACTTCTCTGGTTTGCAGGGGAGGGGAGAGGAGGGAAAAAAAAAAAAAAGCACCACACACCCAACAAACTGAGAACTAGGCAGTCTTCTGATCAGAGTTCAGATAAGGAAGGTCATAGTAATTTGTGGGCACTGACTAAAATAACTCCACGGATGGAGAGTTACCGCATAAGAAGCAAACAAAAAAGGTAAGCGCGCTGCAAAGGCAATAATTAAGTCATTCAGTAGTGGTCACAAGCTGAAGCATTTCGAATTTTATCAGCTTGTGTCATCTAAGATGCTATCTCATGAGTCTTTTCGTTTTTTCATCCTGAGCCAAACAATGATAATTTTTATGGGATTTCAAACGTCAGTGAAGCAATACTGGAGGGTAAAGCAGCAACCCCCTCCGGGGGCGGGGGGCGCTCACATCTGAAAGTCATTTTCCAAAACTTCATTCAACGCAGGAACAATGCGGCATTGAGACATAAGGAGCTGCAACTAAGTGCGGTGCCAGGTCAAAACTCAGCCTCCCAGCTCCTCTCAGTGGGGTGGCTGGCTAGGTGTACCAGGAATCAGCCTGATTTCAAAGGATTGGCTGGGTAGGGTTAGGCAGGAAAGGGGCAAAGAGTCAAGAAGTGGAAGTTAAGAAACCCAATGCCGGTAGATTGCAGACACACAAAGCGGTTCTAAACAGAATCCCAGCAGATCTCAGCAGAGAGTGGTGAACAGCTCAAGATGACTTTTGGCAGAGAGCTGGAGGGTGGGGCAGGGTGGGGCCCTGAGCACTAGGGAGGAAGGACTTGGAAACTGGTCTTCATCTTTCTGCTCTTCTGTTCTGTCTGTCTCTCAGTAACACCTGCTCCCGCTGGCCAGCAAGCTTCCCAGCATCCTCCGCATTCAAGCTTCTCCTGCATTATTGAGCCTCTTTCAGAAACAACATAGGAAAACATCCTGCAGTAGCCATTCTTACACAGGCTACCTCCTGAATCTTGGATGTGTTTTTCAAAACTTAGCAGCAGCTACAGCATCCAGATACATTTAAAGGAACTAATTATACCATAGAGAAAAGAGTAAAACAAGCATTATAAACACCCCCCCCCCAAACCCCACAGATGGGGCTGGGCTGTGAGTGAATAGAAATGCACCCCCCCCAAACACACACAGGGGAGGATGCTTTTACTAACACTTGTTTTCTTTTCTTTTATATTTTATTTTATTTTTATGAAGTTTTTTCATGCAGTACCAATAGAGTACAGATGTGCTCTCAGATGCCAGGGCATGCTAAAAGAGTTATCCTTCAATACCACGACAAGGCATCATGCGTTTGACCAAATGATAGCTCAATTCTTTGTCTGCACCAACTTGTGTTCTATTTTTTGCCAACATCCCACTTCCTGTAGACATTGTGCACTTGCATTTGTGAGTTGATTCTGACAAGCAGGAAAATGTTGGGAGAGAAAAGAAGAGGTGGGAAAAGCCAGGAAAGAATTTTCCTTAACTACAGAAAACAATGCAGTGACTGGAGCCAGTATTCCTCAAGGTGGGGTTCAAAAGTTTACATGATGTCTAAGAAAAAAGCTCATCACAGATGATGAGGAACAGGGAGACAGAGTCTGAAGGTGTCAAATAGAAAAATACCAGGAACTACAGTCTGGTAGTTTCTGCCAAAGTTGTGCTAAGTTTGAGGGACTAAGAAGAGCAATAGGTAAGGTCAAAAATCGAGCCTCGGTGCTGGACCTTATCCTGTGAAACTGGGAGAAAGTTCTAAGAGTTAAAGACAGAGAGTAGTAGCCTCCCCTAAGTCACTGACATAGTGCCTAGAGGCCCCGTCTTACATAACTGTCACAGAATACAGAGGGACAGTCCTTCAGCCTTCAGTAAATGCGATGAGATGATGTCACCAGCCTTGTTCGCCTGCGTATTCCTACAGTTTCAGGAAATCATCTGTTAATAAGACCTGTCTGCTGTACCCCGACCCAGCACAGGGCATGGATATTAGTATTCAAAGACATTCCTGCCTCAGTGATCTGTTGGAGGCCTACCAAATTTAGTCTCTGCAGCCAGTTGAGGCCAGGAATGAGACATAGAGGAATAACAAGGGGAAAGAAATGAGACAGAGGAAAAAGAAAATTCAGAAATGTGTTGCAACTCAGCTACAGACTCTTTCAACTGACCTGATCTAATTCCAGCAGCGACTCTGTCTGTAAAGCCCTGCCACAGCTGAATTTATTTTTATTTTGCCTACTCAAAGGCAGTGAACAGAGAATGCAAGAGCGCATCACCTTCAGGAAAAGGACTGCAGAGTGTATTACTCATTGCCACCCCCCTCACCCATGTGGAAAGGTTAATTTGAATAAGGCTGCTGCTTCCACAAATAGAACAGTTAGAGCACACAGAGGGCTGGCCAATGAGAATGGCTTTCAGTGATGTCATACTTATACCTGCTTCTTATTATTTGCTGAATGGTAACAATGTGTTCCTTGAATCTCACATCATTGGTTAAGATCCCTGCCATTCTGAGTACTTCTGGAGAGTTTTAGGCATTGCAGTTTCTTTCCATGCTCAGAAATTTTTCTTCAGTTTTTGTGCTTCCATAAATTGCTGGAGCGTGACCATTTTAAACATTTGCTCTCAAAATAAATATAGCCGACTTTGTAGTTCAGACCTGACTAACAGGGTCTATGTTACTAGATCCATTTAACCAGCAGGAACAGGGTAAGAAAGTAAGAAAGGATGTCAACTGGCAGAATATCTTGCTCAGTACTGTCTCACTAGTCTATAAAAACAAACAAACAAACAAAAAAACAAAACAAAACAAAAAAAACTTACCAAACTTACACCATCATTTATTTTACAATCTAATCTACAGAGCAGAGCTTTCATCAAAAAACTAGATATAAACTTTTCTACTGTGTGCGATTGGAATCATTGGAGAAAGGGAGGGAGACCCACATGGTTTATTTTTATCTTAAGTAGCTTTAGTTTTTAAATCAATTAAGTTTTATGTCATTAAAACTTGTGCCTCAGGTCACACAGGTCGCTGGGCTTTTCTGAAGAAACTTCTGAAAATAAGTTTGGGGAAAACCGCACTTTCCTGAAGAGAAGGTAAATTAGTTGTTCACAAGTTAGAAATTAACCAACCCACTAAAGGAATGAGAGGAACATTCTAGACAGCATGAAATACAGCTGTGACTGGGAGGCTCGAGGTAAATGTTGATGTTCAAAAGTTTGTGGTGGTGAAAAGAGGTGCAGGGCCAGTCTCTCCCTCAGATACTCAACGAAACGCAATACAGCTGTCCACACTCAGCAGCTAAAGCAGAATGCAGACATGAAGGCTAACCCATTGCACTGCCAGGACAGCACATCAAATGCTCTAGTGAGAAGGCCAGGCAGGGCATTTAAGGACCAGTTAGCTTCTAATAGGCACAAAGCAAGGCAAGGGTTTTTTCAGGAGGAGGAGAGAATGCCTGAGTATGCCTGCAACAGACATCCCTGACTGCATATCTCTATCTATCTATCTATCTATCTATCTATCTATCTATCTATCTATCTATCTATCTATCTATCTATCTACATATGAGAGAGAGAGAAAGAGAGAGAGAGAGAGAGAGAGAGAGAGAGAGAGAGAGAGAGAGAGAGAGAGAGAGAGAGAAATGAGAAATTTTGGGAAAAAACCAAACAGGTGCACAAATTAGCAGAGATGATTCAGATTACGAAGAACTAGAAAATACCAAGTGTTTCAGTTGGGTTTAAAATATCTACTTGCAAGCTTGTGTATTTGAATACTTGGTCCCTAAACATTGCTATAGAGGGAGACTGTCAAGCCTTTGGGATATGGAGTTCAGCTGGCAGACACAGACTTCAACACACAGGCCTTTGAAGGTTGTGTTCACCTCCGGTTTTTGTCTGGCCTTGCATGTGCAATATATGAAGAAGTCATACCATAAACTCTTACAATAGAGAATAGAGCTGCCTCTACTACTAGGCCTTCCCTGCTGTTAGCGATTGTACCACTGAAACAATGAACTAAAATGAAGCTGTTCTTCCTCAAGTTGCTTTGTTCAGGTATTCTGTTTCAGTAACAAGAGAAGTAACTAGTAGACCAAGTATGTTGAGCTAATAACAATGAGATTTGAATTGATGGGTTTATTGTACATCACTGCTCACTGTCCTCAGGATCTGGAGAAAGGTTATGTGGACGGCACAAAATTGTGATTCTTATCTACAACATCACCCCTACACCTAATTCTCAGGGAATGTCAGAGGAGGGAGTGGAGAGAGCCAGGGGACCATGACGACATCTGCTTTGCGGATGTGTTTTCTAGATATGACTAGGAAGCTGTCCCTATGAAATCACTAACACAGGGTTGCCTAAGTAAGCTATGCATAAGCAAGAATATCAGTTGACAGTCAAAGATGGATGGGGAACTCACACAAGTTCCATCCTTAGACGATGGTTATTAACCACTGCCGAGAGAGGCAAAAGTTAGTCTTCTTTAAGGACAAGCCTCCTACTAGGTTGTCCAGTCCCACATGGCCAGTCCTACACTCGTACATGTAGGATTGAATCAAGTGCATGCAGACTGTGTTTGCACACACACACAGTGACAAAGAAGAGGCCATGCATTTTAGAAACAAGAACACCTGAAACAAGAAAGACTTGTGGGATCATGGGAAGTGGCTGGTTGAAGGAGGGAGGGAGAGAGAAGATATGATGCAGATACAATTCTCATGTGTGTTATTTTAAAGTACCATAAATAATCACAAATATGAACACTGCATATTTACTGAGGTCCTTACTCTGGTTAGAGTATGAAAAATAAGAAAACACTGAATTTTCTTCATGGCTTTTCTCATGAAGTTATGCTGAATTTTTTCAAACAGCTTTTCTCCATATATTGTTAAAATGGTGATATAATTTCTGTCCTTAAATTTATTTGCATGATGCATTGCATTTATTGGTTTTGGTGTGTTAGACTAACCTTGCATATATATGATAAAATTGACTTTGTTGTGAGTATGTTTTCTTTCTTTCTTTTTCTTTTTTTTTAACCTGCATGTGCTTCTCTACCGTCAGCATGCCAGGCAGATATGATTTTCTTAATATGTTCTTGAATTCACTTTGCAAGCATTTTGTTGAGAAAATTGTAATCTCTGTTCTTCAGGAAAATTTGTCTGTAGTTTTGGGGGTGTCTGTATGTGCACACAAACTTCGTTTTTTTTTTTTTTTTTTCTTTAGAGAATGAGTCTGATATCATTCCTTCTATTACTTAGTCAATTAAATCATGGAACAACTTGAGAAAAGTGAAATTATAATCTCCTTTTTACTCTCATAAAAATTGATTCAAAAGGGATCAAACACATGATTTACATGATTTGAACACCTGAAACATGAGTGTCAGGAACAGGAGGTTTCGGGTGCGGGGACATAGAGGAAGAGAATCCTGAGAGAGACAGCTGGAATTGGGGATGCTCTTGAGGAGAAGTTAGAAAGTAAGTGCAATGGAGGCTCTCAGAACTCTACAAGGATGGCTCTGACTCCAGCTTAGACTCCTGGCAATGGAGAGTATGGATCCTGAGCTGGACATCCTCTGTAGCCAGGCAATTCTTCCTGTGGAGAGATTGGGACACCAAACTAGCCACACAACCTTCAACTTACAGTTTGTCCTCACTACAAGAAGTGCTGAGGTAAAGGTGGCACAGAAATTGTGAGAGTGAACAAAAGTGACTGGTTCATCTTTATACCCATGACACAAGAGGAGGCCAACCCTGGAGGTCCAAGGCATAGAGACTGGGCAGCCCACAGACCTAGATAGAACCAAATACCACTATGGCCAAAAAATAATGCCAATGAAATGACTTTTAATGATATTCTGTTAGACTCATAGATTGATGCCTAGTCCAATTATTATCAGAGAGGCTTCATCCAGCAACTGGTAGAAACAGATGCCAACCCATAGCCAAATTAGGTGGAATTCTGAGAACCTGTGGAAGACTGGAGAGAAAAGATTGTAGGAGCCAGAGGAGTCAAGGACACCACAAGAAAACCCATAAAATCAGCTAACCTGGGCTCATAGGGGCTCAAAGAGCCTGAACCTGCAACCAGGGAGCCTGCATGCGACTGACATATGCCCTGTGCTTACATTTGACAGTTTTGTAGCATGGTCTTCCTGTAGGACTCCACACACGGGCGCAGGGCTGTCTCTGACTTCTTTTCTGGTTTTTGGAACTCTACTCCTTATACTGGGTCGCCTCATCCAGCCCTAATATGAGGGAGGTACCTAGACTTACTGTAACTCTGTATGCCATGTTTGGTTGATAGTTACAGGAGGCCTGCCCTTTTCTGAAGAGAAACAAAGAAGGAGTAGGTGAAGGAGGGGCAGTCGGGAGGCAGGCGAGGACTGGGAATGTGGAAGAGAGGAGGGAGGGGAAATTATGGCTGAAATATATAATAATAAATAAAGCCTGAAATATTATAAATAAAGGAGAAAAGCACCCCCTTAAGTAAATATTGGCAATGGTTTTCTGGACATAACATCTGATAGTCCAACAAAGAACCCCAAGATTGACAAATGAGATTACAGGAAAGAAAACTACCAGCAGAGTAAACAGACAGACTATAGAGTTGGGAAAACTTTGATCAGCTATATTTCATACAAGGGGGCTAATATCTAGAATACATAAAGAGCTACAGAAATTTTACAAACACACACACAAGCAAACACACGCTAGTAACTGGGAACATTTCAAAATAAATTATTAAAAACATACTGAGCATCTATAGCCACTAAAGAAAATACAAATGAAAAGCTATTTTAAGATTGCATGTCATCCCCTCCATGTCATGTCATCCCCTCCACATGTCATGCCATCCCCTCCATGTCATGCCATCCCCTCCATAATGGTTCATATAAACAAGACACATCTGATCACAAATGGTGGGAAGGATGTGGGGAAAGATTATCATTTTTATACTGCTATTGAGAAGATGAAATGATGTGCCATTATGGAAAACTGTACAGTGGTTCCCCATATGACCCAGCTGTTCCATTTCTAGGCACATACCCGAGGATTCTAGATCTGACAGCAGAGATATTTACACTCATGCTTGTTACTGCTATATTCACATATCCAGGAAGCAGGTTTTCATAGATAAATAAAGAGGTAACGGAAATGGAATATATGGACATGGAACTTAATTTAGTGTTAAAAGTGAAATTAGTAAGTGTACAGGGAAATGTTTATATATGGATATTATTATAATAAGATAACTCAGATTCAGAAATGCACATACTTCATATCATCTCTCACATGCAGTTGTGAGCTTCTAGTTTTTGAATATGTGTATAACGAGGAGTGGTAGTCCACGCCTCTAATCCTTGCGAGGCAGAGGCAGATGTATCTCTATGAGTTTGAGGCCAGCCTGATGTATAGAGCAAGTTCCAAGTCAACCAAGGCTACAAAGTGATACCCTATGTCAAAAACAAAAGACCAACTAAAAGAACATAAATATGTATATGTGTATATATGTGGGTGTGACTTTGGATACAGGTCATGAAAGTAGACAGGGCAGGGGAAAGGCAACAGAATACACATGATAAGAAAGTGGAAAGAGACTCCTGCAGGGGGTAGTGTACACGTGAGGCAGTATGGCTTGGGAGTGACGGATGGGGAAACAAACTGTGAAAATCCCTTGACAACATTTATTCCTCTGTACACTATAAATAAACATGCAAAACAAATTTGAGAATTATGAATTTTTAATTATGGTAGAGAGTGGAGAATAAAACTCTGTCATCCTGTTAAATTTAAAAGTCCCTGGAACTTCACAATATTTTTACCATTGAAGTGCATGCGCATTTTGATACGTGAGATTTATCTATAGTAACAGCATGAAAGTGAATATAATGCATTCATATCCCAATTCCAGCATTTAATATCTGCAAACTTGGCCAGATAGTGAATATTTCTGAGCTTCAAGTTTCTTGAGAGATGATAATAATCCTCACATATGACAGCATTGAGAAGATTAGACCGAGGAGTGTGTGAAAGTTTCATTTGTGTAGCACCTGCCTCAGTAAATAGAAGATTTATTTGTTATCCTAACATTTTGACACAGAGGATTTTAAAGGATTTATATAATTTGCCTTCAGCCTCGCCATTTTCTCTGTGTCCTTCTTATTCCACTACTGCAAACTAGCCTTCTTGATACTTCCTGAACATGTCTGTTGTCTCATGCATGAAGAACTTTGTCTTGCCAGTTTCTTTTGTTTGGAATTCTTTGCCTACGACCACACTTTCATTACTCCATTCAGTTCTCAGTTCAAACATCAATACTCTTGACTGGCTTAACACCTGTTGAAAATGTTGTTCCTGGTTATTTCTTTCCCTTAAATCTCTACTCTGCTTCTTTATTCCCAATGTTTACTAATTGACATTTATTTATGGCTCTATATTTTGATTTGTTTATCTTATGTACTAATACATGGATATGCCATAATAACTAACAAGGGGATTTGAATTCTTCTGCCCTCTTCTATCTAAGAGGTGAACATTTTTCTCTTATTGTCCATCATAGATAAGAATCAAATCACAGGACCATGAGTCTATAGAGTCCCAGTATTCTTTACACAAAGGGAGCCAGTCTTCCTAAATATAGATGAGGAAGGGAAACTGGGCCAGTGGTCTAGGTATAGAAGGGATGGCAGAGCCATCCCTGGGTGGAAACTGATAGTCGGTTTGTCCTTTCTGAGGCTTTCTTGTTATGTTTCACCTTCTACCTCTCCAAAACACATACATAGTAGCTCCAATTCTCAGGAATGGCAGGGTCTTATCTAGGGACTCTAAGTCAGTAAGAGAGAAAGATAGTAAACCCAAGAATCAACAGTAAATCCAAGAATGGTAGGTATTCTCAACGCACACATAGAAATTTAATGAAGAGGAAAAAAAAAGTTTCTAAGAGTATTTTAAGATTTTCCCATTCTGCTCCTCTCTGGGTCAATAATTATGATAAAATGGACTATCATATTTCTATTTACCCACTAAATGAGGGTTAATATAAGATGATGTACAGCTCAAGAATTATCTCTGCTGACATTCCAAGTGGATAGTTCAAATGCCCCTAAGTCAGCTTGGGCTTCTTGCACTTCTTAAAATACCAAATTCAAAGGAAAATCTGCCTGTTATATTTCAGTTATGTTAGCACCTATGGTTTTACCTTCTAGAATACTCCCCACTCCAGTGTCCAGCATCGGAGATTGAATCCAGGGGCCTGTGTCTGCCAAGCAAGTGTGCTACCACCAAGCTAAGTGTCCTACCCTAGAAACTTCTTACATAATAATAAAAGCATAATTAATCAGAATCCCTTTAAAAGCTTAGAGATTTGTGGCTCAAAATTAATTGTTTCTATCCCGAAACCCACCTTTGCATGATGTTCAATATTACTTCTTTCAGATAAGTGCTGGTTAAGCTATAGAGTGTATTTAATCATCCAGAAATCATGAGAATCTTTTAAAAATGGATTATTTTAGGACATCTGAAGTGGGAGGATTCACATTTCCAACAGTGCCCCAGGTAAAGCCATTCACTGTGTTGTTTACTGTGCTCAGAACAGTAGGAATTTAGAATTTAGATGACGTAACATCTCATTTGGATTTGTTGTTTCAGATCTGCAACAAAGTTTTCAATGTAGCTCTTATGATTCTTCCCCATGCATCTCATTGCATCTAAGGTCAGAGAATCTACTCTGAGTGATGTTCACTTCTAATAGGTAAGTGGTGCCTCTTAGACACTATCTTCTAGCAGGAGCTGACCCCTCCTTGCAAGATCTGCTTTAGCCGAGAACTCCATGACCTTTCCCTGTGAAGCTACAATGACCTTCAACTCATACCCCAAGCCCTTTTTTTTACCTCCCTGTACTTTATCATCTTATATTCTCTTTCCTTATTTTCTTGTAAGAACATACTTTTGATGAGGTCAGTCCTTTGATTAAAGACTCCTGCTGGTTCCATTTCTTAAAATAGAGGTTAGGTTGACATACAGGCCTGCTGGCCTGACACAGTTGGGCTGGAATTCAAACAGCTCAAATTTCTTGGTAAGTGAGTTTGGACAAGCTGCTTAGCTTGTACAAAGAACACTTTCCTTATCTATAAGATAGAAGTAGTACTGTACTCATTTCAGATGTAGATGAAAAACAGATGACAAAGCTACCTAGGTATGTCGGCCACAGTAGATGTATAAAACTTATCCACTTTGTCATTTTCTTTCCAGTATGGTGGGAAATGCTCTTCTATACTATATGGGCTCTCAAGAAGCTCTTTCTTCCTCTTACAGGCTAAATGCATGCATTCGCTGCTATTCTGAATGTCTCATTTCTTGATTGATTTACTGAAAGATCCTTCCTATCTTCAATCCAACGAGTTCCCTTGATTTGCCCACTTCCACCATCCTAAGAAGTGTACATTTAGATTGGGAAACAGTCACCATTCTTCTTTTCTTTTCTTTTTTAATAGTATTCCCTGACAACTGTGATATTACACTTTCTGTGATGTGCTCTTATGACATGGTATGATATATACTCAGGTGGCACATGCATTTAATCCAAGCATTTGGGAGGCAGAGGCAGGTGGATCTCTAAGGTAAGGCCAGCCTTGTCAATAGATAGAATTCTAGGACAGTCAGGGCTACACGGAAAGACCCTGTTTTGGAAAAGCATAATGAATGAATGAATGAATGAATGAATGAATGAATGAATACAAATAAATAAGAGCATTGTAGTTTTCCATGTGGAGAAAAAATAACCCTGAGAGTATTCCTAGAGCTAAAGAACATTCCCAGTTTAGAATAAAAATTCCTCCTTTCTAGCAAATTTTAATTAATTTTTTCAGAACTCATTTTGAGTATTTTCTATAGATTACCTCATATTATTTTCTTGATGACTCTTTGTAGTAGATATTATACTATTTATTTCATGGACTGGGAAGGCTGCTATCATGGCTCCAAAATGTATAATTGTTACAAGGCTTTGAACATTTTCCTTTCCTGTGATAACAGTTTTCTTTCAGAGAGTACTTATGGAATGTTTCACCTTAGTCTCGTTACAACATCTTCCTTAATATATACTAAAGTGTGAGTAGAGATCATTGCTAGTGAAAAATTATGAGGCAGACAATGGTAATCTCTTGTGAGCATCATATACTCGTGTGGTTTAGAGAGGTCAGCACAGAGATAAAAGGGAACTCAGTCCTGTACAATTCTAAACTCTGGGCACCAGGTAAATCCTTTCTTTTTTCCTCATTACTTGTTTGGAAGACACTACAGAGCAATCTTGCTTCTGAGCAAAACTATTTTATGGGTTCATCTTTTACTTTTAAAATTCATTTCCACTTTTACCACATAATCATCATAGAGATCCTGACACAGACAAGTCTCTGGACCAAATCACACAGAACTCATTTTTCTAAATTGAGAAAATGAAATAAAGCTAAAGACAAGGCAAATCCTGTAAATGTCTCTGGGTTGTCCCATTGTGGGAACTGCTACTCTACCATGCAGCATAAGTCTTTTCAGCAAGAAACTCTGGTCCATAAGTGCCTATAGGAATAATTCTATACCAAACTGCCTCTGTAGTTGACACCTTTGTTGCTGGTTAAGCACCTGCTATTAAAAAATGTTTGCTATCTCTTTTAAAACCAGTGATAAATTTTCAGAAAAAATTTAGAGTGGGACTTTGGAAAGATGTGGTGATATTAATGCATTCATTTTTCATCCATCCATTTTTTTTGGGTGGGGTTTAATTTTAATTTCGGAGAACTTTGTACTGAGTGCAGTTATGCACACCACTCTCACCCCTCCCCCAAACTCCTCCCATGTCCCTCTCCAAAATTCATAGTCTTTTACAAAATTGCTATATATGTTTATATGCACACATGTATATACAACCTGCCAAGTCCATTTAGCTTTGTTAATATATATGTTCATGTATTGGATCAATCACCTGGTTTCTGACATCCCATGTGGGATCATGTCCCTAGAGGAAGTGAATTCTACCCCTCTCAGTAACCATTAGCTACCTATAGCTCTTCATCTTGGGTGGGACAATATACAATTCCCCTGTCACGTTGGCATGTCAGCTGGTGTCAGCATTAGATTGATTTCATTTAGAAAAACATATTTTTAGATTTCTTGTGTGCACTTTCCCTGACATACCTAGGATATACTATCTAGTTAGAAATATTCCAGGTCTCATTTGGTTCTTACAGTCTTTTGCCATGCATCCCAGAAGAATTGAAATTATTCCCTCTGTAGATAATATAGTATACATAAAAAAATCCCAAAAGTTCAGTCAGAAAACATTTTGAAATGATCAACACTTTAAGCAAAACGACAGGACAAAAATTAACCCAGCATTTTTCTTACACTAATAATAAGAATGCTGAGAAATAGATCATGGAAACATTCTATTTATAATAACTTCAAAATATCCAGGAATAATCTTAACCCAGGAGGTAAAAGACCTTTAAAATGAAAACTTCAAATCTCTGAAAAAGAGTTTGAGAAAGACAGTAGAAAATGGAAGGACCTCCCATGTTCATGAGTTGGAAACCTTAATATTGTGAAGATGACCATTCTACCAAAAGCAAATTATAGATTATAATAACCCGAAATTCCCATCAAATTCCTTACAGAAATAAGAAAAAGTTCATGTTTTATTAATCTCTTGGAAACTTCTCAAAGCCAAAGGTATCTATCATTCCAGCAGAACTGCAAGATTTGCATAGAAGATGTTGAGGTCTGAAATATGCGAGACTATTTGGAAATAGAATATTGTTTCCTAGGGATTGTTTAGGGCCTAGACAGGGGCACATACTCCACAGATGAACACTGAGTTTAAAAAGCAATCAGTGTCATTGCTACTAGAGTCTGGATCCTGACTCTCCAGGGAGAGTGGGGTTGCTGTATTTTCAATTTGTTTTGTAAAAGGAGAATCCCACAGTATCTGCAGTTACAAATGCAAATTTGTACAGATGCAAAACAGACATGTCTCTGTTGGAGTTGTAGAACTGTGTGCATCTGCAGCTTGTCCCTTGGGCTTTCTGTAGGTTGTGTCCAGCTGGAGGCTAACATCCTACTCACTGGTGTAAACTATCCTAGCGTCCTTGTGCAGACTGGATATGCAAAACAATAAAGAAAAAAATCGTACTTCAAAATACAAAGTATAAAAAATAAATAAAATGGGTGACTCACTAAGCAGAAAGATCCTATAAATATAAAGAGACAAAATTTAAAAATAAAACATTCTACATAGCACCTCACACAACTGAAGCTGAGTGAATTTTCTTGTGTGAGCTTGACATTTTATATTTTATTCATAGTTAACACGGTCAGTTTTCGAGTAATGTAAATTTATCACAAGTAATAAGAAATGGAAAAATTTAAATTTTATATACTCAGACACCTGTCATTTTAGCCATCAGGTTATCAAGGGTCCTGTGTCACCGCGTGGAAATCATGTATTTTAAGTACTTCCATATGTGGTAAAGTGGGATTAAGCTAAACATTGCTTATTACTGCAGAAGTACTGTGGAAGGCTGTGTGCTGCCATGTTCTTGCTCTGTTGTGTTCTTGATAAACCTATCTCCCCCTTTACACATCTAAGGGTTAGATGTTACACCTATTTTGCAGTATCTTAATGTTTTTTGAGAAAATTCCACTAAACAAAAAACAAACTCGGAGTAATAAGTGATGTGTCCATGAAAAGAAAAAGGTACAGGCTTGGATCTGCAGATTGATGTTGATTATATCGTGTATCCCATGTATAGCTCTTCCGCTTGACTAGCAGTGCTCCAAACGCTGCATGTGGCAATTGTTTCTGTACAGAATGCACCAGTCTGGGCCATCTCTCTACCACCGTGAAAAGTTCAACTAGCAACAGTGTTGATATATGAATTTTTTACCCAGGAGTCTGGAAGTTGGAAGAATGTAAGTGAATAGCATCTAAGGTTTTGTCAGAAAGGGGATAGTTTGTGACGTTACTAAAGTTGAAGAAGTAAAATGTTCTGAATTATTTGGAATTTTAGAGCTCTTGATAAAAAGAATTTTATGCTTAATAAAAACAAAGCATAAAAATGCAGAAATAGAGGAGAAATTATGTTAATCTGTTAACCTCTATTTCTATATTAAGTGTATTTTTTGCTGCTTAGCTTAGCACTGTTGAAGAAGGAAATGGGTCTGTTTGTTTTGCAATGTATCATTTACATGGCTAACAAAATGAAGAACTTATTCACATGGTTTCATAGCAGTTCACTTTTAAGAGAGCCATCAGTCTACTGCATTTGTTCAAAGACTAGAATTAGAGCAAGATAAAAAAGAATAGAATTTCTTTCATGGGAAAAAAGTAGTATAGTAGTGAAGGCTGGGACTAGGGTAGAGAGAGGTTAGAACTATGAGTTGAGACTATTCGGTGTATAGTGGCAGTGGCTTTTGGGATGCAAATAGGCATTGAGAAAATATGAATTCTCATTAAACTAAAAAATATGGAATTAATTTAAACATAAAGTGATAGTATGCTATTATTTTACAATTCCACTTCTGTGTGTACAATACAAGGAGCTGAAGTGAGTGTGCTTGCTTTTAATCCCAGAATTTGGGAGGCAGAGGCAGGCTCATCTCTCAGTTTGAGACCAGCTGCTCAACAAAGTGAGTTTCAGGATGACTAGCACTGTTACACAGAGATATCCTCTCTCTCAAAAAACAAAACACAGAAAAAGAAAAAAGAAGAAAAAAATTGAAATCAGTGTATCGAAAAGGCATCTGCAAGGCTGCAGAGACAGTTGGTGACCGAGGTCACTGTCTGCTCTTTTAGAAGCCCTGTGTCCAGTTCTCAGCAGCTGCATGGCACCTTACAGCTGTCTGTAAAATCTATTTCAGAAGATTAGTTATCTTCTTCTGGTCTCTGAGGGCATCGGGCATGCATGCTGTACACTGAGACACCAATACACATGAATATGAATAAATACAAATTAAACACAGAAAAGCTGTCTGTTCTATGTTTGTTAAATAGTCAAAAATCTAGAAACTACCTAAATGTCAATCAGTGAAATAAACCAGGCACATCAAGACATAACCTGCATGATTGCACTGAGTGGTGGAATCTAAAAAGTAGCTCTTTTAAAGGTAAAGAGTAGAATAAAGTCTAAAGAGGCTGAAGATGGAGGGAGAGATTGACATATTACAGAATTGCAGGAATAACACTGAATGATACTATTAGCTGTGTGTGTGTATAATTCTGGTGTTATATTACATAGTAGAGTGACCATGATTAACAATATTGTAGTGACTACTTTAGGATAGTTACAAGAAAAGCATTTGAATTTTCTGAACACTATTCTAGTTTGAATGCTGAATATTACTACAAGATGGTTACACAATGTACATGTACACTAAAACATCATGCTTTCACTCATAAGTGTGTTTGTATTTATAACAAGAATAAAGAGAACATAGCTACACTATTTAGTACAATAGCTAAAAATATCAGGCTAAAACTGAAGAAAGAAAATGATTGGACCAGAGCCTTCTGGGAAGACCTCCAATAACTACCTCTTTGTTACTGGTGTTCTTAAGCAAAAAAATAGGAGAGGACAGCATGTGAAATAAAAAAAATATAATATCAAAAAATTATGTTGAGAAAGTATTGCATTGGCATGCAATTTTAAATATGAAAAGGTTCAAAGTTAACATTTTAGTGTTAAAAATATCTAATTATTTCTTTGCTGATTTAAGATTTGGAAACAGTGTCAAATGCAATCTTTTTTGAAGATGCAAAAATTAAGAGGCTTTAAAAATATAAAAGTACCTTAGCATTTAAAATTTATAGGATAATTATTTCACAAATATCTGCTGAGTCCTGTCTTTGTGCCGAACATTGCTGTGGCCACTGGTAGAGGAGCTATGACTCATGCCAAGCTTGTGGATAGAGCATACTTTCCAGTGGGAAGACAGACAATGATTTAATCAGCAAATCAAGAAATATATAGAATTTTAGATGTTTTTATGTGCTCTGGAATAAATAACGAAGTTCAATGAGACCAAGAATATTTGGAATAGATTGTGTTGATATTTGATCATGGAGGCTGCTATAGTCTATAACATTGAGAAGAAGTGTTAGAAAATGTGATGTTTCACTACAGAACTGAAAGAACCTAGAGTCTGGATGTTGTCATTTGGATAACTTCTCTATAATTCATACAGATTAATTTATTCAAGGGTCCTCAGATTGATGCATGCTTTGTCTGTTTGATAAACAGTAAGTTTTGTGTGGCTGGAACTAAGTGATTAAAAAAGAAAGGAAAGATGAAATCTTTCAGGAAGGAGAAGCAGAGAGCAAATGACAGTCTTGGCCTTTGTAAGGAGCTGAGCATTTGTGAACAGGATGGAAAGACATTAGCCAGGCCAATTCTGAACGAAAGAAAACTGTCATCTGAGCCAGGCTTTGTAGGTGGCTTTCTGCCCTTTGAATCTATCCTGCCTTTTTTCTGAGAACCTTTTAATTTGTTTGCCTCATAAACTGTAATGGGCTATCCAACTTTATTAACTGTTATGAGATGTTTCCAGATTTCAGACACATTTAATCAGTTGTAGAATTTCATTTGTATTCTCTAAATAGCATTACTTTATCTATCTCTCTATGTTGCATGCAAGAAAATAGATGTGCATGCAAATGGATGCTGCATATATGCGGAGGCTAGAGGTTGACACTGCTGTACACTTCATTTCTGTGTCAAGATCTGTTATTGAACCTTGCTAAGGGATCTCCAGGGATCCTTCTGTCTCAGGTTCCCCAGTGCTGGAAACCCAGGTGCTTGCTGACACGTCTGTTTTTACATGAATTCTGGAAAGAGAACTCAGATCTCATGTTTGCATGAAAGTCCTTTACCTACTGAGCCATCTGCCCAAACCTCTCAATTTATTTTTAATTATGCAATTATTGTCAAAACCATGGGATGTAAGTGTTTTTACACCCCCCCTCCAGTACTTGTTCACTTCAAAATAAATGATCTCACTGTTAATACTGGTACAAGAAACGACATGCATGGTTTTGGTGTGAAAGTGTCACTGTGGATGTGGTAGAATGCCAGAGCTGTGACACTGTCCTGTCCTCCCTCCCTCCTTCCCTCATTCTCTCCTTCCCTCCCTCCCTCCCTCCCTCCCTCCCTCCCTCCCTCCCTCCCTCCCTCCCTCCCACCTCTCTCTCTTTCTTTCTTTCTTTGTTTATTTCTTTGTTTCTCTCTCTCTCTCTCTCTCTCTCTCTCTCTCTCTCTCTCTCTCTTTCTTTCTTTTTTTTTTTTTCTCTTAGGCTCAGGTGTGATTAGGCCAAAGGAGGGTCCCAGTAGCCAGGACATGCCATATTCCTATCTCTGAGTCTTTTTTTTTTTTTTTTTTAAGTGAAGGAAAGAGGTACCTAAAAAGAGAAGGATGGGATTCCAGAGTCTGAATAAAATCAGTCCCAGGTTGGGGAATACAAAAAGAACCTCTCACTAAAAACAAATGTCTGGCAGAAAAGCCTACTGTGTACTTCTCCAAAACAGAAATCATTACAAATAGCTGAATGAAGACAATGATACAAGCATTTAAAAAAATATATTTTAGAATTGAAGGGAAAACTTTAAAAGGAGGGTAATGCACAAAAATGCTATCGTGCTTCATAGCATTATATCAAAGAAATATTTATTTAATTGAAAATCCAACTGCCTTTCCAGACAAGGTCTACCTCTGCCTTGGAGATTGTTTCTATTTTCTGGAATACACTTTCTTTAGGTCTACACTGTAGCCACTATTTAATTCATAGTGGCATGTACACAACAGGCTGTCAAGTACAGCCTCTAAGGTAAAGTTCAGAGACTGTGGGGAGGGGAAAATATGCAAAATTCATTCTCAAGGTGGTGGGTGCTGCAGATATCTGTCTTGTTCCTTTGTTTCTGCTTAAGAGTCTGCCTGAGATGGTTTTCTTAAGAGATAGGGACCACCATCCTTTTCTAAACAAAGTACCTCAAATCTGAAGAGTAGGAAGCATCATGCCTTTAAATTAGAAGTTATAATTTTTCATTGCTTGATATATAAAATTCATCCTTTGTGGCTTGAAAGTCACTTTCTGTTTGCCACATGCTATGAATATTGAAAATTTAGACTGACAAGATTTTTTAATAATCATGTCCAATAAAGAAATGCAAATCTCAGCGTTAGCTCTGGATACAAGTTAGCAGGTTCCTGGGGTGGGACTGAAAATTCAGTCAAGCTTTGAGCCTCAGAATCACTGTGTTTCTCCAGATATGGTACTGGACAAACAGGAGGTTTCCGGGACCACTTTTTGTCTTAGGACAAGGATAAAACAAATAATGTCTTGTGAGGAAAATCTCAGTCAGATTTCAGAATGCTGCAGATTGACTGTCACGTGCATTTCCAAGTGACAGAGCTTTTTTAGTGCAGTTTGGCTAACTCTACTGTGTTAAAAAAAATAAACACTTTGGCTCACCTAACTTTAATTTTTTTGGGGGGGATTTCCTTTAGAGGAATAGTACATACCTAGTTTCTTTTGCAGCTATCACTGTGAATCCAGAAAACCACCTATAAGGAAATCTTAGCCCTAAGAATTCCTATTTCTGATCACCGTTTATAGAGCCCGGTCAAATAACCCAGTGCCAGGATTTCAGTGATGACGGTCTCCAACCCACAGATTGTTACTGTCTCCCTCTAGTTACCTGAATTCTTCTTCCCAATTTCTGTCAAGTGTTCAGATAACAGCCACAAGGGGATGAAATGTGATTTGAAATGAATGTTTGCATGCCTCTCTATTTTATTTTTGTTTTTTATTTTGGCCAGGTCAGTGGCGAAAAGTTATTCTCTGAAATATTTAGCCCGTGAAACGCACAGTACAAAAATGTGAACTGTGCAGTGAGACACAGAAAGAGCAAAGGAGGGAAGTGGGGAAAATATCCCATCCGGCTGCAGCCTTTGAGGGTATGTAGGAATGATGTCATTTGTTTTCACAAAACCCGGTTTAAATTTGTTCCTGCTTTCCAGAACTGCAGCACAGAGCATCTGTGGAGACTTCTGCAGACTATATTTCAGGCGTTCGAGAGTGCGCGCTGCATCAAAATCCAACCAATAGCAGGGGGGGAGCTGTGCCCTCCCTACTCTCCATTTAACCTCCCTACCTGAAGCAAGGGTGTGCTGCAGCTGCTAGGTGACCGCCCAGCTCCCTCCAGGCCCCTCCTACTCAGCTCCAACTGCAGAAGCGCAAAAGCAAGCTTCAAATGGTTTAAAGGAGAACCTAGCCAAAACCAAGGCGGACTTCTGGTCATTGTCACATTTTCATTTCACTGGCAGGTTACCTCCAGGGGAAGGCGTTATCAGTAAAGGATGTTTTTGTTTGGGAGGTTTTAAATTCAAACTTAGCCGTTTATTTTGCAACATGGGAACCATCCTACTAGTAGGAAAGGAAGGAAACAGAGCTGGGCTACTGGACCCTCAGCGGCAAGAAGAGAGCCTCTCAATTCTCTAGCTTTCACAAAGTAAACCCACTTCTATGGGCATGTGTTTGTACAGGATGATTGGGAAAATCGCGTTGTAGAAAGATCACCAGTTCAACTCCCCAGATCAATGAGTTAGATACAGAGTGGAAAAGAAAGGGCTGAGGGGCAAGTCATCTTTCTGTCCCCCAGTTCATTTCTTCCAGAAAGAAATACAGGCTAACGGACAATAGATTCAGTGCGGGTTCTCTGGTTGAAGCAGCAGAAACTGAACTCTGGTTAGTTTCTTACTGAAAGCCCACGAGGACACTTACAGAATAAAAGAAAGGCTAAAGAGATGACAGGCCAGCCTATGTGGGGTCTCTATAGCACACCCAGCTGGCACCATCAGTTGTCATTGCTAGGTGGATGACGTCCAGCTTCCTATTGTTTCTCTTCTCATCTTACTCAAGTGACCTGAGTCTCAGCAGGGTGTCCCTTTGTCACTGGGCACACCAGGCCTGTAAGGTTTTGCAAAAGTGGAATCCTCAGTTTGCTAATTCATAGAGTAACCTCCCAGAGGGAGAAGGGACACAATGGGAGATAATGGGATTGCTTCTAAAAGAACCGGGAGAATGGAAGGTCTTTCTCCTCCATTGACAGGGTTGCTACTATGGATCTGACCACTATAATCTTCTGCGTTGATGGCTATTCATTCCCTCTCATTTCCTTAGTTTTGAGCACTGCAGCTGGAATCCAGGGCCTCACATATGTCAGGAAAGTATGCTACCTCTTAGCTACATTCCCAAACCTCATTTGTTTAGTTGTTCCAAAATTCGTCTTTAAGAGATGTGCAGACAGGACTTGAACTTGCAAACCTCCTGCCTCAGCCTCCCGAGTGGCTGGGAATACAAATATATGCTGTCATACCAGGCTAATGTGGATTTACAACCTTGGTTGTCATGATTACCAATCTGTGAAGGTCAAATGACTTTTGAGAAAGAAGTGGTATTGAATTCTACCAGGATAAGAGGCATAGGCTTAGACACTCCTTGCCAGCTAGCGGGTACGTGGTTCTGCCTTCCTTTTTCATAAGTGTTCTTTTTCAGATTTGATCAATTTAAGGAAAGCCAAGTGTTCTTCAAGGAATGAAAATGGCCACTTTCTTCTCTATGTCCCCAGCATCTCTTTTGTGTTTGGCATGGTATGTAACTTATGAACCATTACTATGGATTTATCATTCAATGAGATTTTTATACTCCCATGGTTCTCTCTCCTTTCTAATTTTCAATGTGTTGGAGGAGTATGCTATCCCTAATACTTAGCAGTGGAGGGCATAGCTAATTCCCTTTTCTCTTTGCCACTCTTGTTTTCTTTGAAGGATGTTGCAAACGTGGTTACCAAAGCATCACACAAATGGATAAAGACCTAAATGATCCTGAATATTTCTGTTTATGGAAAATACTGTGATTTAATAAAGAGAAGACATTTTGGTGAACAGAAAGGTGAAATATTTGTGCATCTTAAAAATTGGTATTTGTTAAAAGACATTTAAAACCAGGGTGGCTTTTACAGAAAACTCATTTTATGAAATACAGAAGGACACTACAGTATACCCATTACTAGCCAGTAGCTCATTTTATGTGTTTTTGGATTTTCACTACTTACATAGCTCTGTCTGGTCTCTCAGAGATATAACCTTCCAAGCTAGTGATTCTCAACCTTTCTAATGCTGGGACCCTTTAATAAAGTTCCTCATGCAGTGTTAACCCACAATCCTAAAATTATTATGTTGCTATTTTTATAACTGCAATTTTGCTACTTTGATGAGTACTAATGTAAATATCTGATATGAAGATACCTGATATGTGACTCCTCTGGAGGTTGTAGCCTACAGGTTGATATCCACTGTTAAAGCCAGATGGTAACAGAGATCTACTTTGGACTGTATGTTCTGGGGTCTGCACTGTCCTCAGGATTAGTCACAAGGATTTGTAACGGGTCCTATTCAGTGTCAGGGGACACTTTCAGAATTGCCACTCCCATAAAGTCTTCCTTAAGGAGCACTGTATGCTGGAATTCCTGAATTTTCCTGCACAATTATATCTAAGAGTGAAGATAAAAGAGACTTCTTAAATCAAGTAGAGCTATAAGCATGTGCCTCTCAGATATCTTTGAAGACTAACTTAGGAGACTAATGTGTTTGCTCCAGGCTCATCCCTCTTTTGTTTCATGCTGGGCACTGTGGGCATCATGAACTCAAGTCTAATGAGCCATAGATGGATGCACTGCAGCTCTGTGATAAAGGTACAAGTGCAGACCAGGGCCCCTAGGACAAATCACACCTGCACCAGAAAAGCAGGTCATCCCATAATGTGGGATGTTGTCACAGTTCCCCACCTTCTCTAAAGCACAGTCCTCTCAACCCCTTCATCCAAGGACATTGTGGTCCTCTTTATAACGTGATGCTGTCCCATTGAAAACTTGTGAAGTGGAAAGAGAAGCACAGGATGTTACTGAAATATAGTTTTATCCCTGAAGATTCTGCAAGGACCAATCATTCCATTAAAGCAACGATATGGAAAATTGTAATCATAAAAGAAAAACTTAGCCTTATTTACACTATACTGACTAATATTTTTAGTGTAAATAGGATTTATTCTTAAATAGAAATGACTTGGCATTGGGATTATTAATTTTAGAGAAAACTGTGTTAACTGTGGCATGATGACAGAATTACTATTTCCTGTACGGGGGAGGGTAGCTTGAAATGATCTAGAAGGCATGGGAAGAAAATGGCCAACTGCACTGTATGCAAAGTGAAAGAACATATGCGCAGCAGACAGTGATGTGTTTTTGACCAACTCAGCAGGCCAGAGCAACTTTCAAGCCGGAAAGTGAAGTTTTTAGTGGAAGAACGTGTTGGTGCCACAAGAGCCTTAGCATCTATACAACACCTTTTATTTTCCTTGTTAAAAATGATTCAGCATGAAGACATTTGTTGTTGTTTGTTATGGCAGCCGATATTTCCTGCTGAGTGTAGATGCACTTCTCTGAGGCTGACTGTCTGAGATAAGGTGAATCCAGAGTATAATCCAGATCTTTCCATGAGCAGAGTGGAAAATTCATAGCTAAGTATTTTTCTCTTGTCCACTGATCCCTTCTCAGTCCTGTATTACCTTTCTTAGTTGTTTTCTGGTGTCCATGTTTCCAGGACAGACGCTGGCCTGACTGATACTAAAACAGTCTAAAAATCCTCACATCTGCAGATGTCATGGACTATAAAGAAAGAGCCACATCTCCATTGGCGGTGTTTGTTATATAGTTCACGTTTCAAAAGCACTGTACACAATTGAAAAGTTTCTCAGATATTTCATCATATACAAATCATGAATTAAAGATGAATTACTTGCTTATGTATAACTTTTTTTTCCCCACTTAGTTTTATACATCTGTTAGGCCACAAAGGTTCAGGAAAAGACAGCTTATTTTCAAATTGTTCTTAACTTAATTAAAAGCGGAAAAGAAACAGTCTCTCTTCCTCAGGCTTAAGCTCTGTAAGGATGAAATCTGTGTACTGTCCATTTGCAATAAATATCAAAACTTTACAGTGCAATGGGACACACTCTATATCAGCCACATGCAGTGTCACCCCTTCAAAGGGAATCTCTTCCATCTCCCTGGAAAAATTTCTATAGTAAAACTTGTTTGCTAAATGGCTGAGGAGCCCTTAACAAATAAAGCAGCACACTGTTTGTTGCTCCTTTTCTCTGAAGTGATGACAAATTGCTGAGGAGTAAAAGCCTTCAGACTAATAACAGAAGAAAATTGACTCTAAGATCCCATCATTTTGTTTACCAGCTGTCTTTACAATTCTATAATAACCCAGCCCACGTTTTAAAAAAAAATGTTCAGAGATAGTAAAACAGACCAGAAGCAAACGATCTCTCTGCTGGAATTAGTTTACGCATGGGAACAGGCTGGAAAGAAAAATATGATTCAGAAACTTACCTAGCTCTCAGGCATGAGACCCGGTGACCACATACTCCGGGCTGAAGCACAACTCAGGAGCATTACATCATCATGACAAACTTTCATTGGCTGCAGAAACCCCAAGGATAACACAGGCTTGTAAGGTGCTGTGTGAAAGCCCCCAATGGCTTCCTTTATCAAGGTCACAGTTAAAATACTGAGAGTAAGACTTTCCCTTCATTAAGTCTGTCCTGGCCAAGTGACAGTGTTGTTAACCATTTCTTAACATGATTATCTTCACTGTACTCATGAGTTTTCTATTTAACTATATCCTGTGAGGACATTTTTTTCTTGTTAAAATTTTCCTTTAAGAAATGTTTTTGACATTAGCTTGTTTTTAACCTAAGGTGTGTGGCATCATTCTGTTTGAATGGCAGAGGCCCCTGATAAGTCTCAAGGTCATCTTTATTATTTTAAATATGTTATTTGAATCAATGAAGCCATCTCCTTTATACGACTTAGTTTGTCCTTATTTTCTTTAAGAGGAGGGACAGGTGCCCCCACACGTATTTATTTATTTGTACAATCTGAATGGGAGTAGTACATTCAGGCCCCACTTTTCAATCATTCGCTTTCATCATTAGAATCCCCTCCCCCATTGAACTGTAGAAGTTATTTATTTCATGCTATTAAAATGGTGATTTAAGAACTGAAACACTCTGTGTAATTTGAGAGCAAATGGGAATGAATGGGGAAAGAGGGGTGTGGTGTGGAGGTTATGTTATATTAGGTGTCAGCTGATAAGGTCCGAAGATGCTTATCCAGGGTCCCGCACTCCTGAAGGGGGGGAGGCCAACCCCAAACTGAGGGGCCTCTGGTGTCTGTTTCCCCTCCATCCATCCTCACTGCCTTGAGATGGGCGGAGGGTATTGACTAAAGGAGAAACTACTATTATAAAAGGTGGAGCATTGGACAGTCTGATCTGCCATTTAGGAAGCAACAGTCAATTTCCCTGTCCCCTCGGATGGATGCTCTGCCTGCCTCTGATTGTTTCTCTCTTTCTGTTTCTGCCTCCATCCTTCACTCTGGGGAGCAGAGAAGGGACAGGTGCCAGACAGGAGGAAATTAGCTTATCTAGAAAGATTTTTCTCATGCACCCCTGGCTGTCTTCTATGTAGACTAGGCTATTCTTGAACTTGCAATGATCTGCTAGCCTCCTATTTCTGAGAACTTGGATTAAAGTCATGTGCCACCATGTTTTCAGCTCAACATATATTAAAAGTTAATGTTCACACTTTCTTAATACTTGAGCCTCTAGTCTCTTGAAGACAAGCAGATAATGCACACGTACCTTATGAAATTCTTAGAGGTAAGAATTAAGAAACACATTTCTATTTTTTTGTTTAAGCCTCAATATTTTCGTGAGGTATCTTTGCCATCCCCACAGACTTCCATTCCAATCTATATCTTGAAGGAGATCAGTCTGCATTTGCAAAGGTCAGAGTTGCTGAGAATGTGATTTCCAAGGCATCTTTCTGTCACTGGCCATTAGACTTTGGCTTGCATGTACTAACTAGGATCATTTCCTGGAAGAATACTGGTGACTCAGAGGCCCCCATTTGGGTTTTTATATATTTGAGAATGGAAGAAAAATGAGATGAAGAAGAGGAAAAGGAATAAAAGAAGGACAGGAGGGCATTTCATTTTGAGGAGAAGACAGGTCAACAATGGTCCCTGGTCCTTACCAAAGATGGATATAAATATAACATTTACATACACTCACAGGCTGAGGGGTTATCAATCAGAATGGGCTGGAAGCCCCATGATAAGGGTGGTTGAGTTTATATTTTAAGATGTAAGAGTTGCTGAGAGAGAGAGAGAAATTTAGTAGAGTCGCTTCTCTCTTTCCATCTTTATACATGTTCTAGGGATCAAACTCATGTCATTTTGCTTGCATACAAGCACCTTGCCCACTAAGCCATTTTGTAAGCCCATGATTGTTTTTTAAGCAGACAACTGTATACACCATTGTTTCTTCATTACTAAAATATCATTGTTTCCATGTATTGGATTCAATATAGAAAATGTTCCATTTGAATCATTTGGCATAGAGAGGCAGAGAAGTAAGGTATGGTTGTGTCTAGAGCCCAGAATACAATCAGGATCAAAGATGGATGACATTATTTTCATTTCTGAATTATTCAGTTTGGGAAAGCAGTGAGAAAAAATATTGATAAGGAAGAGGCAGCTGGAGTTGAGGTCTGGTGGGGAAAAAAAGAAATAATCATGGAAAGGAGGAAAGGAAGCATTGGGAGGCACAATATAGAATAGGGTGAGCAGACATTGAAAGGGTGTGACCCAGAACAAACCAAATGACCCAGAACAAACCAAATTGGCAAGGACAGGGAAATAATGGAACACATTCCTATCAGCTTCTGTATAACAGAGGTAATTGGCTGTACAAATAGAGTTTAAATACAAGGGTTAAACTACTTCCCAAGAGCCACATTTGGCCTTAATTGTTGTTATATTTTCAGATGGTTAAAAAAACAAAGGTAAATTATACCTTGTCATCTCTAAAAATTATGTTAAATGTCAAGTCAATGACCGTAGAAATGTATTTATAGTCAGTATCAGCTATTTATGTTTTCCGATGAGAAAGCTCAGTAGTTGCAACAGAAGCCCTGTCTACTTGAAACGCCTCAGAACTTTACAGAAGCAGTTTATTGGCCCCTTTTTGGTGAAATAGTAATGCAGATGCCTATTAAAATAGGAGGAGTCTGGAATGATAAAGAATCAACAGGAACCAGTGGAGCATAGCCATTTTTATCTTCTAGAAGGTTGCTGGAAATAGATGCAGGACGTTCCTCCGTGTTCATTTGTTTTCATTAATAGAAAAAGATCCTTTCTTAGAATTGGGTAAAGTCAAGTCTTATACATTTATTTACTTTGTGTATGCATGTATATGTTTGTGTATACACGCCCATGGCGGAGAACAGGAATGGAGTCAAAGGTTAACTCACGAGAGTTGTTTTTCTCCTTCCACTATGAGGGTCCTGAGATCTACTCAGATGGTCAAGATTGGTAGCAAGTGTCTTTACCAATGGAGTCATCTCACTGGTCCCAAGAAAGTTAAGTGAGAAAGAATGGGAGAAAGGGAAAGGGGAGACTCAGTGGTAAGCAAGAGGCAAAGTTCAACACAGACCAAGTCAATAACATTTATACAGTTTGAACCTGGAAGTGATATGTTTGAAATGGAAGAAAATGGGAGAGGAAATTGAACAAAAACATGGGCAGCAGGATTCTGAAGTGATAACAAGTTAAACTTGTCTGATTTTCTCCAGTGGCATTTGGCAGGATAATTGCCGGGCAGGAGAAATGAAGGAGCGACGTCAGTTCAGGTCTGGGGATTTTATAAAGCAATGGCAGTGGATAAAGCATGATGGAGGTTATGTTAGGCAGTGGTGAGGGCTTGTGAACAGAGACAGCCATGAGTTTTACCTTGATTTTTCTTCTATAATGGTGTATGTCTTGAATCTGAAATGTCTAGACCCTGCACTACTTCCTGGATGCTCATTCACCAGGTCCTGACACTATCATGAGATGAAAGACCTTGCTGCTTAAAGCAGGTCACTTGGGACAGACCTTTGAGCATTACACCCGCCCTTCTCTCCCCACTTTGTGGTTCATTATGATGTGAACAGAATCTGCTACGTTCACTCCACCACGCCTTCCCCATGACAGCAGAACGACACCTCTGAGACTGGGATTTTATGCAGGTGTCTCCCTCTTATTTTGTGTCTGCCAAGAAATCTGCCACAGTGACCTGAAAGAGTTAACACACATGGGTTATAAGAGGTCACCTTGAAGATCATCAAATTCTTAATAAGTGATTCTCCTTTGTGGCCAGTTAGAGGTGTCAGAAGAGACGAATTAATGGGAGAAGACAATACCATCCAGGGACTGGAGTTCTTAATGTGTTGCATGAGTAGGGTAGAGGGAGCAAGAAAGACAGAGTAGGCTGTTGAGGTAAGAGAAGAGTTAGGAATTCATTGTTTTAAGGTCATGTCTGGAGTATTAGACAACCAGAGTATCTATAACAAAATACGAGAAGGTTAAAAACAAGACAATTATTTTCTTGTAGTTCTATAGGCTGCATGTTGAAGATTAAGTTGCTGCCTTTCTCTCGTGCTTTATCCCAGGTCTGTAGGTAGCTGAATTCCCCCATCCTCACTTGGATTTCCTTTATGTGTATCTTTGGTGGCCCTTCTTCACATCAGTCATACTGGGTTTGGGATCCATCTTTGTGACTTTATTTCACCAGAGGCACCCTTTTGCAAAACTGTATGTCCAAATATAGTCACTTATGGGCTTCATTTTTCAGCATATGAACTGAGGTGAGGGGGATGCACATTTTAGTTCATAACATCTAAGCTCACTGCAGACAGGAAAGAATGGCTAAAATATAAAGTAGGGGGTATTATTGGAGTTAAGACTAAGAATGATGAGCATTCTGCTTTAACATTGTGCCCAGCTGCGCACTACACTGCATGGAGCCATTTGTCTTTATGTGTGCACATACATGTTGAGGCCAGAGAACCTTAGCATTACTCTTCAGATACCATCTACCTCTTCTGAGACGGGGCTCTTTAAATGGTCTAGAATTTGCCAAGTAGGCTAGGCTGGCTATCTAGTGAGTCCCAGGGATTTCTCTTTCTCCACCTCACCAACACTGGAATTATAAGCATGTGCCATCCTACCCAACACACTGTTATTAGTATTATTGTTGGTTTGCATGAGTTCTAGATATTAAACTCTGGTCCTCATGCTTACAAGGTGAACGTTTTGCCAACGGAGCTTCCCAGGCCTCTTAAGTTTCTTTTGCAGGGCATATTGTCTTAACAATGAGGAAGCAATGACCTAAATATACCTGTCCTTTAATGCTCAGGGGTCAGGTAGCTAATTGGAAGACACTTGTTACAGATGAGCTATTCTCTAAATGTTTATGTGTTCATGACCTTTGCTTTTTAAGACTGCAAAAAAATATCCAAGAGGTTGTTTTTAGAGGAGATAGCATTCAAAATGCTGTCTAAATGCAAAAGTTGCCACCAAGTCTGCATCATAGGTGACATGAAACAAAATACATTCTCATTCTTTAATAGCAATCCAAATACCACGCTGAACAGAGTGTGTTCAGTTTTGCTGAAAAGTACAGTGACATTTCAAAATGAGATTATTATCAATTTAATCAATTCATAAATGAGAAAGCAATTGTATGTATATTGTTGTGTTGAAAGGTTTTGCAACACCATTACTGCTTTTTACTAAATTATCCCTAGCTTTAATTGTTAGAACTTTGGAATAAACCATTTGTATATTGAGAAGAAATGAAACTTCTTCACCAAAGGCTGGGTTTTGAGCAATTCAACAGTTGATTTTCAACAGCTTTCCATCTCTTCAGCTATCCACACCCAGTTTAGCTTCATACATCAGCTTTGTTTAGAATCATGAAACACAGATGGATACTAGTTCTACACAAGTCATTCTTTAAAATGAGGTTTCATACATTGCAACTGGAATTTGTCCTCTAAGTTTGGCTCAGCATTCATGTTCTGGAGAGGAAGTCTTATCATTTCTGATTTTAAGGTGACTATGGACCAAATCTCTAGTTCACCAAAAGGAATTGCCTGCCTCTTCCACAGGGACACAATGTTTCCCTTGTGCCTTTGAGAAATAGCTGCCTACATATGTATTCTATTTTCAGGTGCAGAGCTCAACTACATAAGAAAAGCAAATGTCTCCAGAGGTTCAAATGTCAGCACACCAAGGGAGCTCATAAAACTGTGATCAATCCTTTCAGGGATAATCTCTGACTGATGACTAACGGACAGCTTTTGGTTATTTAGAAACCAAGGTACCATGTGCACAGATGTGATATCTGTTGCAAATACAGTCAGAGTGCATTTCCAGTGCTCACTTATTTGTCAGCAAGGACTTTTTACATTTATTTGAAAAGGCAGTACTTTCTCATGACACATCAAGCAAACACCACATCCTCCCTCACACAGCATCCGTCAAACAGTAGTCAAGAAAAGAGAAGAGAGGAGGGAAAGAGAGATACATACCTCCCACATACCCAGCAGTCTACTTATTCTAGGCTTATATTGCCTTGGACAGAATCGGCTATTCTAAACAACCAGGAAGGGTGATGCTTGCCCAATTTTCCTCTGATAACTGAGGATAATTTATTTCTTAAAACTTTGTGGTTTAATAGAATATGTCCCGGTTTATTTATTGAGCATAATAAATGGAGCTCTTGCTATACATATTATGAATAATTACATTAAAAAATGCTTGACCTGAAAGAAAACACAGCATATAAATGATCTCTGAAATTACCTGGAGGCAGTATGCTTCAGTTTCTAATAACTCCTTATTTATTTATACCAAAACATCAATGAAAAAGTAGTCTATAATACGACGACTAATTAGGTGAATACAAATTAGACTTTTGACATTTAGAAACTTGCATAGCTATGATACTGTAATTACTGACCGTGGGTAGTATACAGATCCTATGAAAGCTGAACTGAGTCCTTTCCTGTTAGAACCCTGTCGGATGTTGCATTTTGGGTTCATTTCAGTTACATGTTGACTATAGGAGCTTTGACAACATTCATTCATATGATACTCTGACTAGCAGTAGACTCATTTCTAGGCATAGTGTCCAAGCGCGGCTGCACATTGAGCCTTCATCAGACATTCTAGCCCATATGATGTCCAACATGGCATAAGCTATTTCTCTTGTTACATTAGTTCTAAGGATTTGGAGTAGTTGCTTTGGCCCATGGAGTAAGATTACTGACTTCCTAGAATAAGCAAATTTATCTCAGATTGTATGACATTCCAAGAATATAAGATGATAAATATTGAAGAAATATCATATGCTATACAAATGCTTTCTATTAGAACTTAATGATCATAAAAATGTATTATTATTGTAAGCAATACTATTTGTTTAGTAGAGTCAGAGTTATGTAAAAGCATGTTATGTAGGTAAAATATAAATCTGCCATGCTCTGCTACGGTTGCTAATTTTTAACTTGGTACATACATACACACAAGTGAAAGGGTGATGTGAAATTCTCATTTTGCCTGAGTTGGTTCTCTGAGTCTATGGAGCACACCAGCTCTGGAAATGCTTTTAGTGCAGGTGCACACAGGGGAGATGCAGATTGCTCAGAGTGGAGGGGCAGGAATTCCTCACATCTGTTCTATATATAAAAGCTCCATGATAACACCTCTTCACTGAAACATACATCCAAACCACTGTAGAAATTATGAAGCTGCATAAAACTCTCAGATTAACAAATGAAGCCCTCTTCATTTTAGAATAAACCCAATGGTGCTGATTAGAAGAGGAACACAGCTATCTGACTGACTGTACCGAATTTGCTTCTCTTGGATCATGCTTTATTTCATGACTTCTTAAAAGAATTATAGTAAGTGATTTACCTATGACTTTTCAAAACAGAAACTACAGTTATGGTGAGCATACATACATGCCAAATATATACGCATTATCCACTTGTAAGAACCTGATATTTGGTTTTGAAGGGGCCGGTATGAGATACGCTAGCACTACCCACTATAATCCTACTTCCAGTGCAGAGTTATTTCAGCTCTTATTCTTTGACTAATACAAAGTTTTGTAGATGCCACCAAGAGCTCAGAGCCATCTTTCTCCTGCATTCCTCAGTAACTTGTTTTACTTAAGAAAATATTACTCACTTCCAATTATCTCCTTTTCTTTCCATCATCTCACAGTTATTAGGACATATTTTTTATAGCGTTTGCTTTTAGTACTGATGGTCTACAACCCAAGTACCTATATATTAATACATGATATTATTTTTGTTACCTCAATTGTAGGTGTATGCTATCAACATGTTTGTACTTAAAATTTTTATTACATTTATTTATTTATTTATTTATTTATTTATTTATTTGTGTGCACATATGTCGCTTGCATATATGGTTCTCTACATACGTGGGTAGGTTTTAGGGATCAAATCAAGCTATCAAGCAATCTTGACTGATCTTTGTCGTTCTTTAAGATCTGTCTCTATTAAATTATGGTTTATTGGCTCAGTGCAGCTATTTATTGTTAATTGCTTGTAAGGCTCTATTGTGGATGTTTGAGAAGAAAGATAACTGCTCATTGATGTGTGAGTCTGAAAAAACTTGTTATTACTTATGACCAAGGTAACCATAAAGAGAATAAACTATAATTCAACTCAGATTAAGCCACACATTATGACAGAAATGACTGGTAAAATCTTCTTCAATGAGAAAGTCACATCATGTATTAATTATCAAATCACTAGTGGTTTTTAACTTTCCTTAGCTATTTAAAATGTATTTCCAACATTCATTCACTTAATGACATTTTAAGCATTCAAACACCAGATCTGTTTGCTGCTGGTCATCATCATCTCTCAGCATTCCTGTACTAACCCTGATCTTATGAAACCACATACTCCAGAAATTATTAATTATTCAGATTCCAGCTACACTGCCTATTTCCACATCTCAATCCCAAGTATTAAATTAGAATGATTACTTACTGCATAGGATTAGTAATACATTTTTTAAAAATCAAGTGCAGGTATGTGATTTATTTCTCCATTAAACTCACAATTCGCCAGGAAGAGGTAAGTCTACACTTCTTTGAATTCTCTATACTATTTTATGTAGGTAAATTTTTTAGTACCTATTTATTGATTAATTTGTGTAGTAGCAGAGATCAGATCATGCTGGTGTAGCATGGTAAGCAACCACCATAGAAATGACAGAATACAAAATTACCACCAAAGAAATGACAGAATACAAAATTACCACTACTAAAACAAAAATACAAAACCAAAATCCTTCCCTCTAGGCTCAATCATCATACACTTTGAAAAATAGTTTTCTGTTCTTCAACATTCCCAGTATCCCTGGTTTTGTAGATACTCATTTTTTTCTAATGTATACATTAACTTAATTCTTAACTTTTTCTTTTGGCCAACTTTTTATCCTTGTACCAATAATATTACATTGTTTTAACTACCATCGTTTTACTGGAAAACTCATAATTTCTCCACATTTGCTTTTCTTCTTTAAGAACATATGAGTTATTTCTCATTATCTGGGAAACATTTTAAAATTTTTATAAAATATATTTTCTGAATCAATTTGGTGATAATTGTGGATGAGTCTTGTAAAACAAGAATATGGTGTACACTTCTATGTGTATATAATTTAATTTCTCTTAAATATTTTATAGTGTTTATGTAAATGTAATACTTTTAAAATTAGATTTATTTATGTGTTATGTATTTCATGTTGCTGTCATAAATGAATCATTTAGGTTTATCGTCTACATAATTGTTGATGATATTTTACAAATATTTTATTTACATTCTCATCTATATTTAAAAGAACTTTAAAATTTTGATGTTGTAGTAGTCTTTATTTTATCCAGAAGAAAATTAAGGCAAACAGGGTTGAATTAACTTGTACATCACCACATAGTCAGGGCCAGAATCACGATAATCCCACAATTCTGCACACCGAGTCTATTGTCCTATAGCGGAGCTATAGAATTGGTAATACACCTTGATGAAGCTGATCCTAAATATATCTGTCTTACATTCAATTTTATTACTGTTTATGATATTATACTGATCTGGTGAAGAAATGTATGCCCAGGAATGATGAGAAATAATGGAAAGTCCCAGAATATATATATACAGTTTTCTATTCATAGAATTCTCCCCTGAGTATAATACATAAGTAATTATGAAATAAGATAAAGCTTTTGTATTGTACACACATACACACAGACACATACATGAACACATGCACACACCTACATGCATACACATAAACATACTCATATACACACTCTCATATATATAATCTTATACTGAATCTGTGTGTTGTTAAGAAAAAGGTACTGTGACTTATAAAATAATCTCCCTCTTTAGTTTTGAGAGATAATTGTGTCTTTAAATTATTTATTCTGTTTTTTTATGACCCATCCTTCTAGTTATTTTATTTGCTCAATCTTTCTACTATGCATTACTAACTTGATCAGTTTTCAGTCTGGGTAATTATTTACTCTTTATTTTCCAGTATAGGAGCTCTCTTTGCAGCAGTATCTCCTTACATAAAATATATAAAATATAAAAATAAACATGAAGTTTACTTTTTATTCAAGCGAAGGCTGAAATCGGAGACTTGTTTATCTGAATTTTAAGATTGGAATATTGGTCCTTGACAGAATCAGTAGTCTACAAGAGGATAAATAAATTTTTTATGAGTTTTTTAAACTTACGTAATTCAACTTTTTAGTTAAAGCTGTTTTGAGTTCCAAATTTCCCTTTCGGTTCTGAGGACATTAGACTTCGTTTAGACAGTTCTGCATTATCCTAATTCATTTTTATTTTATTTGAAGCAGAACAAATCCTCTTTCCCCAGTTTGTTATCCTCAGTTGAAGAAATGGTACTAGCAGCTAACCCTCTATTGGAAGAAGAAATTTCGTATTTGTGTTTTATTAACTGATGTCTTTATTGAGTAATAGATCAAATAAGTGAATGAATGAATGCAGTGAGTTTCTGTTCAGCACAAAGGTTGGAAACATTCAAATTATTATTTGCTGTGGAAGATTCCTCTATGCTGTGTGAATGTATATCACTGCGATTGCTTTAATAAAGAAGCTGACTGGGCAGTAGTTGAACAAACAAGTCTAGGCAAGAGAATTAGACCAGGAGAATTCTGGGAGGAAAAATGGCAGAGTTTGGAGTTGCCAGTCAAATGCAGAGGGAACAAGATGAATGTGTCACACTGAAAAAGGGAACCACCATGTGGCAGAGCATAAATAAGAAATACGGGTCAATTTGAAATGTAAGAGTTGTTAGTAAAAAGCCTGAGCTATCCACCAAGTATTTATAATTAACATTAAGCTACTGGATGATTATCTGAGAGCAGCTGAAGGACATGAATTCTATGCCTACATTGAGTGAACCATACCTATAACCTGTGACTTTGACTCTATTTAGCACCTTTATGCACGGAAGACTCTGGTTGTTGCTTTGCTATGTGCATCCCCATCTTTGAAGGCAGTTTTGGTGCTCTTTTCAGATACTCAATGAAGATAATGACAAATGAGACCTATGCTTTGCAACCTACTGAACTTTCAGGGCTTCAATAATGGGAACTGTGGTGAAAACTGGCATTGACAATAAACATCAAGGTTTATTGACTCTACAAGAAGATGTACAATGATGGAGTACTGCCTAGTTCTCCATTGAAATAGTGATTCTCTTCATTTTAGCCTATAACTGAAGCTTTTATTCAGGGTGATTTAGGTGTCTTAAACATTATTTTACCATTACAATTATCATGTCTTGATAAAGATCATGATAAAAGTAGATGCTTTACAATAAACTGTTAAGTTTTTATATGTGTAATAATGGAGGGCATATAAATAGTAGTTAATGTGTTCCAGAGTCTTCCTTAAATCTTTACATTCATTATTTTTTTTCTATATGGGAATACACTAGAGTATCAAAAAGAGATGTTTCTTAAAACTGTACATCTAGACACAAGAAACAAATAGAGAATCCTTGAAAACTTTGGATACAATTTAATACCCTATAATATAGAATAATGGCCCCCACTCAGACATTTTACAAGGTAATCTCATTACTGAGAAAAATAAAAACTATTTCTTTATGCTAGATCTTTAGTTTTAAAGAGGGAATTTGAGAAAATAGTAAAGAGAAACATCTTGGAAATTAATAGTCAGATCAGCAATGAGATAATTTCCCCAAGGGATTAAAGCAAGTGCCTCAGCTGTTTCAAGCTGTTCTTTTGTTCTTGTGATCTTACATCTGGAAAAGAATGATGTCAAATACAAGCTACAGAACACTCTTTGTCACAAGGTGACTGGCCATGGGGTGGAAGTACTTCTGTGGGGTCTATGATTTACTCATCTTTCAATGACACATAAATTCACAGCAGTCCTCAATGTATCCAGGAACTGTCTACTGACCTGCTTCCATGCCGGAGCATACCCAGCTTCCCACTCCACCTGCTGTCTACACTACCAGCTGCCCATTGAGAATACTAAAGCTTTCCGGCATTTTTGGTTCTCCTACTAGACAAATCTATAGACAGATAGCACATGAAGACAATAAGCAAATGGACATCATGCCATGCTAGAGGCTTTAGGGATGATAAAAAGAAGCAGACTCCCACAGTGTAGAGTGGCTAGCTCCATAATATAAATGGAAATTGCTTTTAAAAGCTGAGGGTCAATGTAGTGACTAAACATCAATACTACTTGTCTTTATCTATGAAATATGATAAATTAGAATGATTTCAAAATAACCAGGAGATTACTTTTAAATCTCTAGGCAATATTCAAGACATCACCAAAGGATACCTTTTTTTTGGTGCTGAACATGGAAAATGTTGTAATTCTCCAGAGACTGTACATGTATATCTCCTTTATGCATTCACATAGCAAATGAAGACCCCATTTATAATATGATAAAAAATTCACTTTTTTTCTAGTCAATGCAAAGGATTATCTGTGCTTGTCTTTTTCAAATACCATCTAAATTGGTCAATATTTTTTAAGGTACACTTAGGCAAACTTTATGTGGGTGTATTCTTACTTTGTCCTGATAGAAAGATGATCCAATATGACTAACTCAGAGTTTGCTTGTAACACAGCACAGCTCTTTATTCTTTTCTAAATAAAACAATTATTATTTTAATTTATGTATATGATTGTTTTGCATTTGTGGAAGCCAGAAGAGTACATCAGACTCTTCCTCCCCACTGAGCTGCCTTTACAGATGGTTGCACTGCTTATGTGGATGCTGGGAAATGAACCCAGATCCTCTGCAAGAGGAGTAAGTTCTCTTAGCCACTGAGTCAATCTCTCCAGCTCATTCTACCATTTTATTTGGGTAGAAAAATATCCTGGGATTCCTGAAGGAGATAGCAATACACTGGTTTCATGATTAACATAAACTTTGGTTTTTCAAATTACATAGAAGTCAATACAATTTCTCCTTAAAATTTCATTTCATAAAAGATATATTCAATTAGGTTAGTAAATACAATATATAAAAAACATGGTATGCCTTTGGGAGATAATATTTGGATGTAGACTTTTATTCGTTATAATTAATAGAAAAATGTAATATTAACTTCATTGGGGAAATTTATTGAGATAACTCAAACATAAATTAGGTATCAAAATTAAGGCAATGCAGCAGATACTGTTCTGGAGTTTATTGTTGGCCAATATAGGAATAAAGAAAACGTAAATAGAAATGTAAAACAAAGTTTTATATATGTATCTTTTGATGCAGGATGGTCTCACATTCTGTGTAGCTAAGAATGACCTTAAATTTCTAAACACCCCTTTTTTTCTTACCTTAAAGGGTTGCAATTACTTAGTTGGTTTATGTAGCTCTCAGAATCAAATTCAGATCCTAATGCACATACTAAGCAGCTACTTCTGCCAAATGAACCATGTCTCCTACCCCCTGCACCAGTATTATAGTTTTCATCTGTAGGTGAAATACATCACCTTTGCTGGAGAAATAAGACAAGAAATAAGCCAGTCTTATCATGCACTCAGATAGAGAACCAGAAAATTTTGGTGAATGGAATTAGTAAATATCGTCATGTAGACCAGGGAAATGACTCGCTAGATAAAGTGTTTGAAAGTATGCAAACCTGACAACTTGTTCTCTACATGGAACTCACTTAAAAAGGCAAATGTATTGTGCAAGCCCAATACTTGTTCAGTGAGGTAGGAGGCAGTAAAAGTGGAGTCGGCCTGAAGCTTGTGGGCCAGCTGGCCTGTGGTATGCAACATACCAGAAGCAAGAAGATGCTGCCAGAACAAGGAGGGTCATCGTTGCCTGAATCTTAACTGATCTTATAATAGAAACCTGGAGCCATATATCAGGGAAAAGCTGAAAGATCAGAGAGGTAAAGGAAGAAGCCATAGCCACTTCTTACCTAGCCAGTTCCTCAGGCTCATAGGGGAAGAAGATCCTGTCTCCACAAATCCTCAGACTGAATGCCCCTGAGTTCCCAGCTGAAAGGGAAGTTTGGAATTCTGTCTCCTCCCACCTTGTAAACCTTTCTCTGCCCAGCAATATCACTTCCTGGTTCAAACTTCTTAGTGATAGGATTAAAGGTGAGTGTCACCACTCCCTGACCTTAATGGCTAAATCTTTGGCTGTCTTTGTCCTCTGATCTCCAGGCAAACTGTATTAGGTATACAATATATCACCATGGTGGTGGATCAGGACTTGAGAATGCTGCGACCTGTCCTTCACATACACACTGTGACATGTGGGTACATGTACTTGTGCAAAATAGAACAAATAAAATAAAAAATAAACACCATGACAATCAGTTTCCCTCAAGTAGAAAAAACTAATCTGTAAGTATGTCACACTCGCCTGTTACTTCCTCTTTACGCACTTCCTTCCTTTTTATTGCTTTCTTTTCTTTCTGATTATACATATGAATTCACAGTAACTGTGGTGATCTACATACAAGACGTCCACTAGTACACTATGTTGATCCTGATAACACTCCATCATATATTGGGGAGGGTCTTGGGAGAATCTATCGACATTTAATGGTTCGTGGGGGACAGGAAGCCATTTTTCTTCAGCAATGTAACACTGATATGCTGCCCATATTTTAGTCAATAACTCTACACTCATATTTATGTAGGCAACTCTAATTGGACTCAGTGGGCCATTAAAGTTTTATATATATATATATATATATATATATATATATATATATATATATATATATATATATATATATATCTCAAGAATGTAGGAAGAAGCCTTGGTGGGAAGGAGTTCATAGAGGGTAGGAAAAAGATGAGAAGGTAATGGAGGCTAACTAGAATCAAAATACATGTATGAACTTGTCAAAAAATAACAAGAAAGAAAGAAAAATGCAATTTAGGTCACACTGAGCTAAAATCACATTGTTGACAAGGCTGGTTTCTTTTCTGGGGACTTCTTAGGAAAAGCTACTTTCTTGCTTTTTGTAGGAAACAGAGACAACCTACTCCTACCTTTCTGTACTTTCCTTAGGTCTCTTTTTCTTCACTTAGCACCCATTGACCAGAGACTGGAAAGTTCTTCATTCTTAAGATTCATGTAATTCATATGAGCCCAGTATCTGTGACAGTATATAGAAGACCTATGCAGGCCCAAACCAGACCAAATCCCATCGAAGGGTCGGTGGAGGGAGTGTGAACATGATTAAAACTTGTAAAAAATTTCTCAAAGAATTAATTCAAAATGATTCACATGATGAATGATTATACTCTCTACCAATAAAGAATAATCTTAGTTGTGTAAGCTAACTCAAAAGTAGGCTTTGTGCCTGGAATTTAGAGAACGTTTGGAACCTTCACTCCATATCACAGTCAATGCCATGTATCGTGCCTAGTTTTTTATACACTGAACATATAAATAAAATAATCCTTCTATTTGTAGAGCATTTGTTACTAGAAAGTGAGTGATAGGTCACACTCTCGGTAGTTTTAGATGTAATACCCCCGCCCCCCAAACTGCTACCATTTTAGCTATTTCCATCAATGGGCCAAGCTAATTCAAACAGCATGAGTCAAGCCTATGGTTGGGATGGGAGGCAGACTTGGATTTCAATTTAGGATTTATTGCTTACTTGAGAGAATATTCGTATCTACAAACCATTGCCTGTAGCTCAGTTTCTTTACCTATAAACTAACAGAAAACAGTATCACCATCCATCATAGCCTGCTATTTGGAACCAATGGGACCACAGAGTTCACAATGAAGAGACACACAGTGCTCAAGAAATAGTATCCTCTTCATAAAACAAGGTGTGTCATATGCAATTTGGAAATACAAGTCCACGGACAAATAACAGGGGTGTTTCATGTTCTTTGGTATAAGGACATATTCCTTGGCTCTAATTTATCTTTCATCACATTCCCTTAAGTACAGAACAAGAAATATACATTCTTTTGGCTTAGTCTTTGCTTTCTAAGTGTCCTCATTAAGGGTATGGCTGTTGTCAAGAAGAAAGTGAGAAGATGTTGTAAGTAATTGCCGGTGTAACGCAAATTTGTTTCTCAGAGTCATGCTGGTTGAGTAAAAGCCAGAGGGTCACTTTTCTGTTTGCTTGTTTCGAGTGAAATGGAGAAAGGAAAAAAAAAAGTCCATGAATGCTGTAGCACAGTCCACAACTAGGATGCCAAAGCCAGAAATGTCTGTAGTTACTTATTTATGAAGAGTAACAATAATAAAGAAAGAAAATGATGACTTGGAAAAGCGGAAGTGTAGAACTTCACATCTCACTACTATTCATTTGTATTAAGGCTGGCTTAATCCTGCTAGCTTGATTCATTAGACCTCATCTGTGTGAGGAACTCCAAAGGATGCTGAAAATGACATTATTTTTTATTACAATTCCAGACATATACTCCTTGTCTATTTTGTATGTTCATTTTATTTTTTTTTTAATAAAAATGTCTTTTTATCCATATATTCCCCTGCTCCCCCTCCCTTCCCTCAACCCAATCCCTCCTAGTCAGCTTTCAGCCTCTCGCCCCTGTCTCCCCATCCCCTTCCCCCCAAAAAGTCCCAAGGTGGGTCAGCTCAGCATGTCTTTTAAAAGAATAATTATGCTTTGGAAATACCGAGTTTAAAAGTATAATTCTTTTGAAATTCAGAAACAGATATTGTAAAAGGTAATTTCTCAGTGGAGAAAGAAGCTACAGCATGTTCAGTCTTATGATTAAAGAATCATGAGCATGGAAGCTGGGTGGATGGAGGAACAGATCACTGTGGCTGGTTCCTGGGAGAGGGGACAGCAGAAGCTAAGGAATGCCACAAATGTCCATTGTAAGAAACAGGCACAGGGATGGAGTTTAGTTAGGTTAGAACCCAGAGCTTAATCCTGAGGATATGTTAAGAAAGTTCTTTGTACATGAAGGAACAAAGAGTTTCAAAGGATATTAGAGCTTCACTTTAATTAGAAGAGAGCATAGGGCATGTTGACCTAAAGATCTAGGATTAAAACCCATGGTAGTACCTGAAGATACAAACAAACAAACAAAAATACCAGGGAAGGCAGCAGGTGAAGGCAACTCAAAAAACTAGGATATAGGCATGGGTCAGAAGGGATTTGATTCATATAGCCAGATACAGTTAGCAACTTTTGAAAAGTTGATCACTACATTTTGAGATATTGTTTATGACATGCATTATAGAATGAGTGTTGAAGCGGTAACCCATAGAAAGATATTATTTTGAACAAAGATGTTTTGAAAAGAAGACAGTTCCAAGAAAAGTGCTGTGTAAAATTGTAGGCTACAGCTCCAATGTTCTAAACAGGAGCAATGATGTTTCAATGAGATAATGTGGGTAATATACTTAGTGACATTAATGACTTTGTAATATACATGCAATATGACTTACACAATGCTACTTCTTGTAATGATTCTGGGCTCCAGAGTAATTTGTGTCTTTCCTGTATGAGCTCAGACCTAGGGTCTCATTGGTATTCAGATCCTATACATGTGAGGATAGTATGATAGAGAAAGTTACAGCACTCCTTTAAGTACACACTTTTTTATTGGGGCTTAAATTTACGGTGAGGTGTGATCAATTTGTAGCATTTCCTCTCAAGTATTATAAGAAAGAAAATCTGTTTCTTGATCATTCACAAAATTAGCATCAATTAGCAGCATGTGATGTGCAAGGAGTAACACATTAAACACTTATGGAGAACACAGAGATTAGGTGGTGCCTATACTTAGAGGATGCAAAGCTACACACACACACACACACACACACACACACACACACACACACACACACACACACACACACACACACACACACGGGACATGTCCCAATGCATTTGCAGCTTGGAAATCTCTCTATTCTTGCAAAAGACCATCACAGAAAGCTATCAGCACCTAACCTAGCTACTTTAATAAGTATAACCAAGAAAGCCAGCTTCTTCTCTCCCTAAGATTATCATAGGGTAAATTTTAATAACAAAATTTCATAGTTGAATATAGTTGCATTGTTTCTGTCTAGAATAACAATGTCTAAAATTCCAAATCGCTTTCATTCACATGTTTGCCATTATGTATCATCACTATTAAAATCAAACTTGAGTGGAAAATGGAAAAAATATGAATGGCAAATCATACATAGAAATCAAATTGGTTCAGCACATAAAAATATTCCATTTTCAAATGCCTGGCATTATACATGAAGTAGATTGAGCAATGCTATATTAGGGGTTATCTTCTGCTCAGCATTTATGATGTGCCTTCTAGAAGCCAAAGGGAACACAAACACTCAGTTTTAATTCCAATACTCCTGGAACTTTTTATCAAGAGGATTTTCAAATACATCCTAAAAATTTAATAGTGAAGAAATCCATGTCAGACTTATTGTGTTTAGGTAAATTTTGTATCTTAAAGAGTTGATATTAGGTCCTTTGCTTTTACAACTGTACTAATTAAACTTGAAGATATGAATAAGTATATTTTGAAAAGAAGTAAGCAGTTTGGACCTTAAGTGGGTGCATTACATGACAAGTAATATATACAATCAAATATTAGATAAACTCAGCATATTAATTCCTGTCTCATTTGACATGAAATTGTTCAATAAAGAACAGGATAGATGAGTCAGTGGTCAGGAGCACTTGTTCTCTTGCAAGGAATCTAGGTTAGAGTACAAGAACACACCTGATGGTTTGTAAACATCTGTACCTAGAGTTTTAGAGGTCCCCTTCTGATCATCACAGGCAACAAGTATGTATGCGACACACATATATACGTGGAGGCAAAAACATTTACATATAAAATAAAATCCATAAATCTAAAGCTTAGTTAATTAGTAAGTAAACAAATGCATTTGTTGAACATTTGCTATACAGTTTTGCATCAGTTGCTTTAAAATTCAGTATATAAACCTTTTTGTCAAATTGGAAAAACAAATTTAGTAGAATATTTTATGGTGAAGGTGAAAATTTAAAAATACAGTATGTGAGGTTGGGCAGCACACTGAAATCCTTTAGGTTCCTGGAGGCTATGTTTGATCTGAGTCTTAGTAGTGGTGAATCTTAGCCAGGTTGTCGTGGCCAACACCTTTAACTCCAGCACTTGGAAAGCAGAGGCAGGTGGATCTCTGTGAGTTCAAGGCCAGCCTGGTCTACAAAGTGAGTTCCAGGATGACCAAATCTGTTACACAGAGAAACACTGTCTTGAGCCCCATCCCCTCCAAAATGGGGATGTAATTTGAAAAGAAGGTGAGGAAGACAGAGCATGATAGAACTATGTAATGAAATAACATGGAAAGGAGTGAGTGAGGAGTGTTCTCTTCACATAGTCATCCACTTAATAACATCCTAATAAAAGTATATATTTTACTGTAATAATAAGTTTCATATTAGTATTTAACCATAGTTTATTACGTAGTGTAGTTGACAATGAGCCAATTATTATAGTTGCTGAAAGAACCCATAAATGACGTGCTAAATTCAAATGCTTTTGAAGAAATAGATTTGGTTAAAATGAGAATCCCAACTCTGACTCTAATGAGCACTCATGGCAATTTATTTAACCTATTTGAATTTCAGTTTCATTTATAAATGGGATCAAACTCCTTCCCTCCCAGATTCATACTAGACAATTAAACTTGCCAAATTTGAACCTACTTAAAACAGCCTTATTGAGTATAATATATATATATATATATAGAGAGAGAGTATATATATATATACATATATATATATATATATATATATGTGTGTGTATGTATATGTCCCTGATATATTTTCAATGTTGACTCATTCTTCGAGACTTACCTCTAATCCTAATCTTAGTGTCTTCATGATTTTGTATTTGAAATCCCTTGTGACAGTCACGGGACTGTTTAGAGTACACAATTACGGCATGAGAAAACAGTCTATCACAATTACAGTAATTATCTAGGACATGTGAAGATGATTCAAAGAAGTTGGAAGTATTATAACTGAAGAAGAGACAAATTTGCTGTGTCAGAGAGAAAAACAAACTCTTCCTGCTTAGTTCTTTAGAAATGTGTGTTATGAGGATATAATTCGTTCAAAACAACATTTTGCATCTAGAGATGAAATTTTGCTTATACTACCTATAACAAGCCAAATGAGACTTGTAAAAGCAGGAGCATAATACATTGGTAAATCACAATTCGGCACAATTTGGGAAATTAAGAATTTGAAAATTAAAAGCCATGAATATTCAAAAAGAGAACTTTATACAGTTATATTAAAAAAGGAAGAGTACTAACATTATTTTGTGAAGAGAAATAGTCTCATATTTTCCAGGAAGGGAAATGCTTATCTTGTGACTTCATGCTGCTAATGTTAGGGACCACATATTGATGCCTAAGGGAGCAGTCATGAAAAAGAGCATCCTCTGGTTATTCATCACAGACATCTTGAAAGGCTTATATGAGAAACTCAGAATAATTTTGCTTTCTAAGTAATCAGATATATATGTTAAAGTGGGATTTACACTTGCACTCCAGCTGGGAGGCAATAGCTGAGATTTCTGATATGTTGTCATGGTCTACAACATAAGGGGGCGTAGTTACCGGAAGTTGATTTTATTCTATCCACCTGGAACTCTGATACATTTTACTATTACTGCAGAAGTCTTGTAGCCTCTCGTGTATATTTTGCCCTGATCCTGTCCTTATGGCTATACAACTACTGTCCATGTTTCACTGCTTCCTTGGCACTTGCAATGACTTTGTGGCTACTTATGTTAATAGAAATTTAGCAGTTATCATTGACTCTCTCTTTGACTTATATTCTCCTCTTATTTTATGGAAGATAGACATGCCTCTGGTTTGGTTCAAGCAGATTAGGGAACCATGAGATGGTTAGAAGCCAGAAAAAGCCTGAGTCTGTGAATGACTCTGTGAACCCATGCTGCCTTGCAAGTTTGCATTGGCTTACATGTAGGGTGGGAAATAAATTTATGCTGTACTTATATCTGTAAAATACTTATTCCTTTATTCAGTTCATTTAGATTTTATCTTAATTATTAGAATTTTTTCTTTGTGATTATTAGAAAGTGTAGGCAATCAATGATAATCAGAAAATTCTAGCCTCAGTATTCTTTAAAATACATAAACAATAAATTATAAACTTCCCTCTCTTTTGTAATTTATGGTTAGTTAGCTTTATTTATTTATTGAATTATTTATGTTATATACATGGATGTATTGCTTGCATGTATGTCTGTGCACACGCATGCTCGGGGCCTGTGAAAGTCCAAAGAAGATATTCAATTCCGTGGACCTGGAGATGGAGAGGGTTTGAGCCACCGTGTGGGTCCTGGGAAACCAGTCCTCAGCAAGGGCAGCAACTGCTTTTAATGGCTGAGCTCTCCTTTCACCTTCTGTTAGCTCATTAGTACCTTATAAAACCTGTTTGAATGATTTTTGTTGCTGTATGTTGTTCATAAGAAAGGGTGGTCAATTGAATGTTTTCAACTCCAAGCGACATACTCTACAGTACAAAGAGAAACACTAAAGGATACATTAATAAATCAGTAATAACTTTTCTGATTTTGGTAGACACACCTTGAAGAAAACTTGAATGAGTATTTGAGCATCTAACCTGCCTCCGCTTTGAATAGGGGAGAAGTTTGAAGACATTGACTGTGGAACACAGCAGACTTGAGGCCTTGTTTGTGTTAGATCGTATTGGACTGCCTCAGTGGGCTGTAGTAGGAATTCTACTAGCTTTGAAGACACAAAACACTCTGACCCAAGTCTTTTAGAGAGAGGAGGATACAGCAGTGACCTTTGTAATAACTTCCCAAATGTAAGAGTGGCCTGCACCTGACAGCTAGGAAGAACTGAGAACGGGTTATTCAGCTTCAGGAAATGAATTCTTTGTATTGGGTAACGAATTAGGGACTCTTCTCTGGAAGAGGCTAATTCTCCCCTTTCAGCAGTTAGTATTCTGTCTATGGATAGGAGCATGTGAAATTTTCCTCTTCCATGTCAGCGTATGTATTGATTTTATCAATGATCACTTTTGTTTTGATGTTGACTTTTCAATCAACCTGTGCATTTCTTGTCTGCTGCATCTGAGATCTGAAAGACTGAGACCTGAAGTCTAATGCTGAAGACACCAGCGATGCTCTTCCTATTTTCCTTGAGTTTTTCTCACAGTTTTCCAAGGCATTATTCATCATTCTTTTGACTGTGCTCTGACATTTTGGCAATCATCTTGTTAAGTGTAACTTGCTTGTCATTTCCAGGAAACATAATCTCATAGCTGACTTCATGGTGTCTTGGCTCTTACAGTCCTTCATTCTTCTTCCAAGATTTTCCCTGAGCCTTAAGTGCATGTACTGGAGTCATATACACACAAGCCACATTAACTGGACTCACCATGTTGTATGTATATATTTCCACAAGTATATCTAACAATATTGACAAAAAATAGACCATAATTTGAGAGGGAGTGGGTGGGACATGGAAACATTTGGTGAAAAAAAATGAAGAGGATGTGGTGGGATCACATTTTACTTAAAAGGTTTTACTTAAAAAATTAATTAATTCTCACAATAACCAGGACAGATGTGACTTTAATTCTTTCACAGCCAAGTTTTCTTTCTTTCTTTTCCTTTTAACTTGTTGCTTCTTTATTTACTATTTTTTTTTGTTAAAAAGTTTTTTTTTCCCATACCCACCACTGTTCCCCCTCTCTCCCCTTCTCCCCATCCTCCCTCAGCCTTTTCCCACCCTACCCCCGCCCCCCATCCATTCTCCAGGGAGAACAACAAATCCCAAGGTGAGCCAGTTCACTCTGGCATATTTAGTTGAAGTAAGTCCACTTCCTTCCTCCCGGTATCAAGCTGAATAAGGTGTAGGGAATGGGCTCTGATGAACCAGTTCAAGCACCAGGAATAAACAGCAATAAACCGGTCCTACTGCAAGAGGCTAAACTAACTGCCCATGTTGCTGGACTGTCGTTTACACTTGGAGGGTTTAGTTTCCTTCCACCATTTAGAAATGACATCTTTAAGAGGTCATCAGATTTCACCACAGATGGTTGTGAGCTACCCTGTCGGTGCTGGGAACTGAACAGAGGACCCCAGGGAGAGCATCCAGTCCTCTTAACCTCTGAGCCATCTCTCCAGCTACCCTAGCCAAGTTTTCTAATGCAAGTACTTCCAATGATTGCTTTGAGAGCAGCCTCTTAGAAAGCCGAGTTAAACTGAGGCTAACGCCAGAACCGCAGACACTACCATGCAATAAATAGCTGTGAGTGCCCTGACATTGCCAGGGTTGTGGTAAAATTTTATACAGTATTGAAAAACATTGTACCGTGGTGATACGCTTTATGAGAACAAAGACACAAGAAAACTAAAACAAAACACAAAACACTGCACCAAGCCAAGCTGCTGTCTAACAAATTCAATTTGGGATCCAAAAAACTAAAATTGCTACTCATGACCTTGCAGTTATTGTCCTGAAGTGTTAAGATAAAAGCAATAAAATCATCCAATAAAATAATTGAATTGTACAGCAGAGTGCATAACTAATAGCTCATCTCATGTTACCTCTCCAACTGGATACCTAACTTTAATGATGAGATTTCTTCTAATTTACTCCTTAAAAACACACTTTGGCCTGTTTTTTCTTGCTCTTTTAAATTAACTATTGCCCTTTGATGTAGCTAATTGTAATAATAAGCACAGAGAAAAATGAACAGTTTTGGCCTGAGAATAACTTTCTAAACAATTTTTTAAAATTATCTTTTAATGCTTAGAAGAGGCATTTATCTTAAGAAACTGTAGACAGAAAATAGTTATAATTCAATATACTTAAACTTTGAAAATATCTCACTAAATTAGCAACCTGTAGTTTTAAGGGTTAGAATATTATTAATTTGTTAATATTTAAAATGTTTCTTTTGGTAAATATCAAAACTCATTATTCTCTAAGGGCATTTCTAATAATAGCAAAACTTTGTTCTGACAAAATGTAAGTGGAATGTACATGAGTGTAAATTTTTTAACAAGAAGGCTCTTAACTCCAATGGTAGGTTTTATTCCTCAGTTCTTAACTTCAATCTCTGTCACAAGAGATTCTGATTTAGTGAGTCCTCCTGGCTTCAGAAATGAGGGCAGAGGAAAATGAAATGACTATGCCTCTGAGGTTTTATTAAGCCTCCCTGCAGTGTTTGAGAGACTCTCCAGTCTGAGAGTAACTGTCTTATTTAATCTCAGCTCAGTAGGTCTGCTGTAAAATCCGAAGATCTCTGGTGCCTCTGGAGTGACAAGAACCCATTTCCTACCATCTTGCATAGGAAATTTTGATGGTTGTATATTTCTGGAATTCTCAACAATCAATATAAATCATGTCTCTGATTAGTAGGCTGTTCCTTAATCCTATCAATAGTTGAAGTTCCTTGGAAGTAAAAGAGACTGAAAGAGGGCATTTAAATGCTCCAGGATGAGTGCTTGTGTGTGCTAAGGGATGGGTTGTTGGCTGGAGGGAAAATAGCAGTCACATGTAACTCTAGTGTGCCTGTCTTGCTGTCTAACATGTACTCAGTCTGCCATGCTCAGCAGCTTTACACTCACTATCCCTGTGAAACACTCCTTCCTCGGGAAAGCTATGCTACTCTCCATATTCACTCTTGTACTGTCCTGTGAATACAGCCTCAATTGTTTTCTAAACTATTTAGAATAGATTTTTCCTCCCAGTTGCTGAGACATGGGGAGGTACAAGTTACACCCATGGTACCTTAGTGCTACACAGTGTGACATGGACCCATTTTCAATACATGCCAGAAACAAGACTGTGTTTGTTGTTGTGGGAAAAACTAAGGTTGAAAATTGAGGTTGTAAGTGCAAAGAAAGGGATTCTGGGTAATATAAACTTAATTGATTTACTGGTATTCTTTATTTACATTTGCTTCCCATGGCTCTTTTTATAATGCCACATTTTTTCATTCCTCTTGTTTATTCTCTTGTTTAATATTAACGATGAAGCATCCATTTGTGTTGCCCCTGGTGATGTAGTTGTCAGTATTATCGTTGATGTTGGAAATGTTGTTTGAAGTATTAACACGCCCATAATTATTTTCATTAGTCTTTTATCTAATAATAAAAGTATCCGGGTGTGGTAGTATTCACCTTAGGCCTCAGCGTTCAAGAAACAAAGAGAGGTGGAGTTTGAAGTCATCTTGTTCCACAGAGTGAGTTTCTGGCTAGCCAGGCATACCTAGTGAGATCTTTCTAAACAAAAGTAGATGTAACTACTTCCCTAAGGCAGACATAGAAAAATGGAAGAATGAAGCATCTAAGAGGGAAAGGAAATCTGTCATTTGTTGGGCTTCTGTACTTTTTGTGCCAACATTTGGGGTAGGCATTATCTTCTACAAAGGAGTAATCAGTAATAGAGAAGCTTTAAAAATTATACAGAGAATTACAGTTACCTAACATTTGTGTTAAAATTTGAAAGCAGACATTCAGTACCAAATTCTTTTACCCTTGCCCCTCAAAAGCCTGCACTGAATCTTTTTTGAAAAAGCTAGATCAACCCTTGTGGAGTGGCATAAGCAGTATGTGTTTGCCAGAGGATGGCCTTGACTGCCATTCCTCAGATGCCATATATGGTACTGGTCTGGAACATACCAAGCAGGCTAATACCAGCAAGCTCCAGGGGTCTGTCTTTCTCTAGTCCCCGGTGCTGAGATTACAGGTATGTGTCACCACGACTGACTTTTTCAATGTGGATTTGGCTGTTGATCTATGGTCCTTGCTCTTGTACAACAAGCATTTTATCAACTTACCCACCACTTGACTCCCCATATTATGCTTCTAATATTCCATCACTTGCACTGGTTACAGAAACTAAGCATTAGTGGGAGAATGTCCCTGGTCATATTAAGTCCAAACTGTGCCAGTGACTCTTATTTCTTCGGCATCGTTGTCCTCTAAAAGCATGGCTGAACAGCAGGCTGCAGAATCTGTATTTGGGTCTTCATCTCCCCATCCCCATCAGCAGTGAAGTCACAGGGAGGTCTGTGGGCCATCTGTGGAGCAGTTTCTCTCTGCATAAAATGAACACAATGATCTAAGTGCTCTCGAAGGCTTGTTGTGAGATGAAAATGGGGTAATGTATGTAAAAGTGATTTGTAAGCTGTCAAATGTTGTACAATTATGAGGTGATACATGAGTCATAAATCAACAATGATTTATTGATTAAAACTACAGTGAGTGACTAATTTCATCACTACCTGAGGCATTTAGCAAGTTATTTTTGGATAGTATTTTCAAAAATGACAGTACCTGATTCAGATTATCTTTATGAATAATTACTTTAGGAAAATGGTGTCTATGATCTTCCATGTTTATTTATGTACAGTCTTACAGTTAGATTGTTTTGTTTTTGTCTTATTTATAATATTTGGAATTTCTGATTATGTCATAGTAACATTAAGGACCAAAACAGATTGTAATTTGGCTCTGGCTCTTACTTGAGAGTTCTTACAGAGCTCTTATTACTCAGGTTCGTGAGGAAGACTGAAAAATGCATTTTTATCCTTTGTGAGAACTCTTAAAAGCCAAGGTCAACCAAATAATATGTGGCAACCACTTCACCTGCAGTCACTTCAGAGCCACTGAACTGTCACCACAGGGGAGGAGATCAGGTGGCAGAGGACTTGGAAGGAATAGAATACTTTTATTATCCACAAATTTTAAAACTCTCATGTAGGTAATAAAACAAACAAACAAAAAAAACCAAGAAGACTGGACACCTCTACAACAAACAGGACTCAGGACAACACTGATTTGGTAAAGTGTAATTGCTAAAACAATTTTTGGGGCCCTTTTTCCCTCACTTTCTGTGCCTCAGTTTTTTCTCTTACTCCCTTTGTGAGGAAGGTGGTCTTCTATACCATTTTTTCTTCCACACCCTCCTTAGTGATGAACAACAGATCTGCACCACCATGCCCTATTGTGAAGGCACATGTATTTTTATGTTCTTTGTCAGTGCTTATTTTTAAAGCTCTCTCTATAACTCTTTTTGATTAAGAGTTAATATAACTAAATTATGTACTTGATCAACATTAAATGAGATTTCATAAAATATCATTTCAATGCAAAGAATCACATGTTAGTGGTAAAGAATTATGATCCATAAAATATAAGTACTTACATTTCTAAATGTTAGAATTAAGTAATCAAGTTAAATGGCTTTAGTGAAAAATTTCAGGAATATGCAACATATAAAATTATAAAATGAACACCAATGTAACTACTACTCAGGTTCCAAAATTGCCAGGACATTTTTATTCAGATAACCTATATAGTTAAAATTATGATTGCACAAAGCAAAGAAATAATACCTAAAGTTGCAGAAAGCCATTTTGAGTTACTTACAAAGTTAGACTTATCATAAGTAAATACTTATCGGTGGAAACCTACAGAAAAAGAAAGCATAGTTGGATGTATTTGATGATTTGAAACAAATAAATTATCAGGTTACTATATCCATTAAAGCTACCCTTCAAAAGAAAAGGAAAAGCATAAACTAACCCAGTAAGCTCGCATCATGGAAGATGCTGAAAGCACTGTTATCCAGAGACCAACAATAAAGTTACACAATCAGGAGAAATTAGAAAAACTCAATCTCATTACTAGAATAGCTGAACAAACAAGAATTTCAAAGATTCAACATGAATAAAATATATTTGAAAATTTCATAAGTGCATATAATGTCTGAATATCCAGCTCTTTCCCTAACGCTTCTCCAAACCGTTGCTCACCTATTTTCTTTCCCAACTTCTTAAGATATTTTTGTTTCTAAAATCCAGTGAATTCAATTTGTGTTGCCCACATAGAAATGGGGCCTATAAACTGGAACATGACAGCAAGCCTCTGATATGAAGAAAGGGGAAATTAGTAAATACTTTTTAATAATAACCCTAAACTCAAATGATCTTTACTCCCCAACACAAATGTAGATTAACCTGATAATTTTTTTGTAAAAAAAATTTTATTGTTTGCAAGAAGCTTATCTTGTTGTAAAAGATATGCAAATTGAAAGCAAAAGAGAGAAAATGATATTCAAAGTGAATGGAATTCCCAAACAAGCAGGAATAGTAATGCTTACATCTGATGATGCAAACTTCAAGATAAAATTCAAAGATATAAAGAAGGATGCTGTAAACTGATAATGCAACAATTCATCGTAAGTACATTACAATTATAAATATGTATGCATCTGATTCACAAAATTTTTAAAAAGCTAATACTCTTAGACAAAATGTCTGTGACTAAGCATATAGCATTACAACATCATTTCAAGAGTCTAGTCCTATTAAGAAATCACTGAGACAAAAAACCCGCACAAATTTTAGAGTAAAATTCCTCATAGGTCTAATATGCTTAATAGATATCTATAAAATATTCTATGAAATGGGTAGCTCAATACACATTCTTTTCAATAACACGTAATTTTTTTCAAAACAGATAACATTTTAAAAAATAAAGAAACCATACTACAAAAGTAATCATAATTTAATGTGTCTCATAACAGAATAAAACTAGTAATCAACAGCAAGAGAAAATACAAAAACCATGCAAGTACAAGCTAATTGAATAATAAACAAGCCAGGATAAAAGCCCCAGAGAATTAAAGACTAGAAATAATATTCTTGAGTGTAAAACAAAATCATAACAAACATTATGCTATATAGAGAAGTTTTGGAAGTATTTCATCTAACATAAGCAACAAGAGAGACAAAGATGTTGCCCAGTATCTTTTTGCCTGTTCAATATAGTGCTTAAGTTCTGAGCCTAAAAATTTAGGGAAGGAAAAGAATAAAAGTGATTCAAATAGGGAATGAGTAAATAAAACTGTCTTTTTCTCTCACAATAAGAACCAGAAAAACCCTAGACTCTTCAGAATGCTTAGACCTGATCAGCTCTTCCAGCAAAGCAACAGAATACAAATCAGCACGAAAATCAGTAGGTTTTTTATATATCCCTAATAAATATTATGAGAAACAAACCACGTGAGTAATAAACCCCACAGTAGCCTAAAACAAAGAAACACAATTAGGAACAAATCTTAGGTGGCTAAAATCTCCATTTTAAAATCTCCAAAAAACAAAATTGAAGAAGAAACAGAACAATGAAAAGATCTTCCATGTACATGGATCAGCAGATTCAGCACTGCATTGCTGTCTTATATACAAGAACATTGTAGTGTTAATATTGAATATTACTAAAAGTTGTTTAAACGCCATTTCCATTAAGATTTCAAGGATGCTCTTATAGTAAAAAAAAGTCCTACAAGGAGAAGGCACCCAATCTCCTCAAAAGCTATGAATGATCTTAAGCATAAGAACAATATTGGTGGTGGCACATGCTTGGTTTCACATTATACCACAGAGCCATTCTTATGAAAACAGCAGGGCACTTAAATACAGTCAATGAAACAAATAAAATGAGAGATTAAACAATAAATGTATCACCACCATTTGATTCTCGAGAAGCATTTGAAAAAAAAGTCTCTTCTACAAATATAACTCTCTCTGAAGAAAAATTAGCTACAAGTTGATCAAAATCCTAAACATAATACCTGATATTCTGAAAATTAAACAATAAATGTACCTCCACCATTTGATTCTAGAGAAGCATTTGAAAAAAAGGTCTCTTCTACAAATATAACTCTCTCTGAAGAAAAATTAGCTACAAGTTGATCAAAATCCTAAACATAATACCTGATATTCTGAAAATACTGGAGGAAAATCCAAGAAAAACACTTGAAGATTTTGCATAGACTTTCTGAGCAGGGCTCTAGAAGCTCTGCTAGTTATAGCAAGAAAGCAAACAGGATTGAATGACATTGAGAGTTTCTGAGCTATAAAGAAATGGTTGACAGAGTGAAAAGGCAGGTAGAGTAGAAATCTTTGCCAGGTATTTATTCAATGAGGTACTGCTACCCAAAATTCAAAACAGCAAACAAACAGATATACAAAGAGTAAACATATAGTCAGCAAATGACAAAATGAACTATACAGATATTTCTCAAAAAATAAGTATCTACTACATATGTGAGAAACACATCGAACATCTTAATTCATCAAAACAAACTGTGAATCAGTATTACATTGAGATGACATATCAGCCTATCTGATTGGCTATAATGAAGGAAACAAAAACAAATACTCTAAGGTGACAGGAAGGAACTTTATGTACTGTTGAAAATATAAAATAATGGAATTAAAAAAAAAAAAACAGTAACCAAAGAATCAAAACTATCACATGATCTTAGCTGTATGACTTCCAAGGTAGTTAGAATAACCTACATCAGCAAACAAAGAGATTCCTGCACAACCTATGTATTGCCATGGCATTCAAAACAGTCAAACAGTGGACTCTGCCCTGCTGGCAATCAAATGAGTGCACCATAAACATATAGCATACGTTCGCAGTGAAGTGGTATTCAGACTGACAGAAGAGGAGAATTAAGCCATTTGCAGGACATAGATGGAAGTGGGGACACTATGTTGTCTAATAAGACAGATCCAGAAAGAGAAAGATTTTATGTGTTTCTTGTGGTGGGATTCAGGTGTCAGCTGATAAGGTCCGAAGATGTTTATCCAGGGTCCCAGGCTCCTGATGGGGGAGTGGCCAACCCCATTCATAAGGGGCTGCTGGAATCCTGAGAGGCCTCGATTCCTGATTCCTGACTGTTGGAGAGACCAATTCGGCATACATTATCCATCGTCCACCACTTAGATAATCCAGTCTATCAGGCTCCTATATAAGCTGTTACCTGTATCGTGAGTGTTGGTTTATATTTTAATAAATATTAATCTTAGATTGGTGTATTTTAAGAGAACCTTCGCCTTCAATATACAATAAAAACAGATTCAAAAAACTAAATAGTTTAGAGTGTGTTAAAAAATATATACATAGGCTAAAAAAAGAAAAAAGATAAAGTCTTTAAAAAATAAAATAAAATAAAAAATAATAAGCCATGTAAAGGTTAAAAATACAGAGTGACTAGATACTGTTTGTTATTGTCTTGCCTTTAAGTTTTCTGACTAAAAATATAATACTACGAGCTACTAATAGACATCTGATTATAAATGTTGTCAGACTAATCCAACCTATATATTTTATAAGTGAGTTGACCTTAAAATTAAAATCAAAAGATATGCTACTTCAAAAAAGAAGTTTTTTTTATTTCCACAAAAATAGAAAGCTATATATTTATTCCTGATTAAAAACAATAAAGTTTAATAAAAAAAAAAACCAACCCACTAAAAAGCCTCCAATAAAAACAGATGGCCAGATAATTTAACATTTCAAAACACCTCTGTTAAAGATTCCTCTAAACCCTATATCCAAAACAACTTCTAAGAGACTAACTAAAATAACCTATCCATACAGATCCTACTGAAGAGTTGTCTATAATTTTAAATTTTTCGAGTTCCCATAAAATTGCAAACACCCCAATTCAACAAAAAAGCCTAAAAAACAATAACCACATTTCCCAAAAATAAATTATAAAAAGTTTATCTTTGTTAACAATATTAGTTACAAGTAGTTATAAATAATACTAAAAAAATTATACAAAAAATTAGATTTAAAATTCTTGTTTTAAAAAAAGAAAAAGAGATATGTACAGAGATTAGGTTTCACTGTAAATAATTGTCCCACACACTCATTTAATAAAAATGCTGATTGGCCAAAGGCAGACAAGAAAAATGGGTTGGCCTACCAGACTAATAAAACTCTAAAAACAAAAAAACAGTGTAAAAATACTACAGAGATGCCAGACAAAGCAGCAGATATAAAAGACAACTGTGCTACTCTAAATAAAGGTACCTAGGCACATGGCTTAACAAAAATCACAGGTTAATTTAATAATAAGAGTTAGTAAGTTATGTGCCATAGCTCCTGTTCAATCAACATAAAATTACTGTAAGCATCTGTATGGGTCTCTGGGCCTTCAAATCTGTGGGTCTGCAAGCCTTCACCTTGAGGCTAAACCAAAAAGCCAGGGCCAAAAACCTACTGTTACAGTTTCTCTTATATGTGATATCTAGATTTAAAGAGGAAGGGGAGGAGGAAGAAGAGGAGGAGGAGGAGGAGGAGGAGGAAAAAAAGGAAGTTGAAGAGTGACTATTTATGAAGAAAGCTGGAATCAGTAGGAGAGAAAATATAAATAAAAGAGGGTAATGTGGGAGTGGATAAGCCCAAACTACCTTATATGCTTGTATATATTTATTTGTAACTATAGATATATTGTGTATATCTATTTTTAATGTAAAAATATTATTTGATTTTAGTTTTTCTTTCCTATGTTTTCTTTACTAAGTTTTAGATACCTTGCTTTAAAAACTCTCAGAGGTAACTCCAGATACTTATAGGCATAGTATAGCTTGCTTACTCCTTTGATATACTGAAAAACATTTTCTTGTAGTTGTACCATAATTTTTTCAGTCATCTCCCTGGATGTCTGGATGCTTTCATTGCTTTGCAATTATATATAATGTGCTAATAAATAACTATGCATTTGTCACTCTATTTTTGCCAGAATATTTTTCTTTCCCTTTGTAACATAAGAAAAATAAAAAAGTATCTCATAGATTTATGGCAAATAGAAGATGTGATAAGATATCTGATATGTTTGGTGTTATGTCTGGCACAAAATCATTGTGGCTTTGAGTAATTAGTAATGTCAATCTGAGACAATTTATTCAGGTGTATTATGAAAACACAACAGAGTGGTGTGTGAGTTCATGCATGCTGAATAAAATAACGAGTGGGAAAGAGATTAGGAAAAAATCTTACTTGAGGCTATTTGGGTTACAAAATAATGTTTTTGGTAATAGGAGCTCTTTGAAAGATCAGATTAAGGAAGAACAGAATGATTCTAAGGGTGATGGTAGAACTCGGGGCATAAAGAAGATTAGTGTTGATGATGACCTGATTGGGAGAGGCAAGCAAGTGGCAGATCCTCAAAACAATTTCCGTTATTTTGATGACCAGTTTTGGAGAGTTAATGAAAGATTTATGGCAAAGACATAAACATCATTTACAAATGGATAAACAACTTTTTACTATGTATGTCTTTTTCTGGCATGAAGGAAATTCAGGCAAAAAAAAAAAAAAAATAGGAGCAACCAGCTATAGCTGTGGCAAAGTATTTCAAGCACTGGTGACGTGCTATGTCATCACCTCCATTTTATCAAAGAGAAAATAAGATTTAAGAGAGTCAAGTAATTTGCTCAGACCATAAACCAGTAAAAGGAAGAGCCAAGATTGTATTACTCCAGTTAAAAGTCTCTGCCTTTAACATTTTACAATTTCCAAGAATCAAATTTGTTAAACAAAGAGCTGGTGTGAGGGGTGACATCATAAAATCAACACGTTAATTAAGTTGGCATGGTTTTGGTGAGATTTGGGACATGTCACTCTCAAATGAGACACTGGGGCATGGAGGAAACAGTTGAAACTGGAAGGCCATGTCCACGTGTCCCTTCCATCCTTCCCAGAAGCAGGCCATAAGACTATCTATCATTCCAGAACTATCCTCCAAATAAGAAAAAAAAAAAAAATTAGGGACTAAGAACACACAGGGATGCTGAAAAGAATCTGATCAACTAAGTCTCCATAGGTTCCCTCTGGTTAGGTTACCTTTAGGCCATATGTCTCTATGGTGGCCCCCTTTTTCATTAGTCCTAACACAAGAAATATGCTTGCTTCCCTCTGCTTTTTTGGTCTCATATATCTGACCTCTCAGGTATCATGTAAAACATACACACATTTTCCAAGTTCTCCCTTGAGGTTCTAAAAATTTTCTGAAATTTTTTTTTTTAAATAAAATTTTCTTAGATTAAAGCACTTAAGGAAGGGGAGGTCATGAGTCTCCAGAGAAACCATGCAGACTTTAAAATGGGACCTATTTCTCCAGGAAATTTATTAATGACTTCTTTTTTCTCATTTTTGTTACACGACAAGATAAAAATGATTTTACAAGATAAAAATGATTTTGGATATCTACATGTCTACATTCTGCTCATAACCTAATAGAGATGGAAGGAAATACATTCAGAGTTGACAAAATCTGGTGGTGACCCATCCCTATTACAGAAAGCCTTGAGCTCCAATGAAGAGTTGTATGAAAAATTGTGGAGAAAAAAAAATCACTTACTACCAGTCAGCTACTGGTGGCAAAGCCATGGAAATTCCAGCTCCTAGGATCAGATTCATGTTTTCAATAATTACTTTTAAGACTCCTTAAAAGAAACCCCTGATGGGAACTTAAAGCTCAGTCAAATAATCAATATGCTCAGTTTGGTTGGAATTGTATATGAAAGTCATACATTTTTAATTTTTTTTACTTTTCAAATAAAATTGAGATTGATATGTTCTGTGCTTTGTCTGCAGAATAAAAGCTTTATCCTGCTAGGGGTTGCAGATGCTCTCTGAGGTAGCATGGCTACTGCTCCAATTTGCAGATGATCCCTAAGGTAGCATGGCTACTGCTCCAATTTGCAGATGATCCCTAAGGTAGCATGGCTACTGCCTTGTGTTTCCTGAAAGGCCTTAACTGAAGTGCTGGCCAGAGAACAAGACTGCATTCTCTTCTGCCAAGAACTGGCTGTTCTTAAGCTCCGCCACAGATCACTCGATTTCTTATTTAAATTGAAGAGCTAAATTATCTGTAAAGGCTCCTCAGTTCATTAAATTATTTGGAGTTAATATCACTTATGTGAAGTCCTTGTTAGTGGAGAAGACAGTGGCGGCATCTTCACTACAAATCTATAGAAAGCTTTATTGGCTGAAAATAAAAAAAAAAATGGAAATGCTCCAGTATTAAAATCCAGGTCATAGTTTTCTGATGCTAAATTTAGCAGAGAGCAGCCAATATTAGAAGGGGAGGAAGAGTGTGGATGAGTGGGGGGTAGTTAAGGAAAGAAAGGAAAAGAAAGGTTACAGGAATGAGAATGAATTAATGACAGCATTTGGTGCTAGATCTTCGGTAACAATGTTCGTTTTGTAGAAAGAGATACTCATTTTGTGACTTCAGATGAAAACGTGTATAATATGAAATTAAATATGAAATTTTCTTTTTAATAATTGTCAATAGGATGTAACAGTGCCTATATGCCAGGGTTCTTTATTTGTGCTGAAGTGTTACAGCAATCAGTCAATTGCTAAAATACATAACGTATGGCTATTTAGCAATTTCCATGATCATAACGTTCACTGTACCCTTAAATCTGTCAGGTTTTCTACAGTTCTGCATATTCCTCTTTTATTTCTTAGTCCTTTTCGTTCAAAGGAAAGAATGTTTGTCCTTATGATGCAGACCATGCCTTCCCACCAGCCTTATGTTCTTTCTTATGACTTCTGCTGTAAGGATTTGCTGTCTCGTCTACAAATCTGTTCTCTGAAGACTTCTACTTAGCCTGGAATAAAAGACTACAGTGCTTTCAAATTAGATCAACAGTTTATCTTGAATTTTTGCATCCATAGGTTGCTCCTGTCTGGTCATCTGTGCTAGCAATCATTTCCTAGGAGTCAGATACAGTGGATAATTTTTTCGTTTTTGTTATGTTTATGATGACAGTAGCCCCATTCACAATTCCAAATTTCAGACCTTAAAGAGAAGAATTTTTGACTTCATGGTCTCATGTTAGTGTCTTTAGTCTTGTGGTGACTCAGAGACATTGTCTTCTTCTTTCTTACTACTCTGCCCCCAGTTAAGGTTATGGAGTCTACAGCTTCTACAAAGAAAAAATAAGTTGGAGATATTAACATCTCTTTCTCAACAACTTTAGCACCTAAAGCCTACTAATGTGGAACAACAGTCAGGTCACTAAAATGTATACAAGTGTTGCGGGATACACTGTAAAACTCTAAGATTATTAATAAAGTTAACCTTCATTCACGGAGTGGAGCCGGTGACTAGCCGACCAGAATTAGCCTTACAGAAGTCAGGAATCTGGATAGAGAAGACGAAAAGGAAGGAAAAGAAAGTGGAACTGGAGTTTGGTGACTCTCTCTCTCTCTCTCTCTCTCTCTCTCTCTCTTTTTTTTTTTTTTTTAGCTGTTTTTTGGTTTGGGGATGAGAAAAAAATGTCTGTCTTGCTATGTCTCTCACCCAAAAGCAAAGTCATCTGGTTGCTTTCTAGCTTCTCTGATCTGGCAGTTTTTCACCCCCACACTTGACAGCCAAGTCTTTGTTGGTAATAAACTGATAGAGACTTATTTTATTTTAATTTAAAAAAATGTCATCTCCATGAATGTATCCCCCAGCTCCTCCTCCCCTTCCCCTCCCAATCCCTCCCAGCCAGCCCTCAGCCTCGACCCTCCCCATCCACCCATCCCCTCTCCCAAAAGGGCAAGAAGTCCCAAGGTGGGCCACCCCAGCAAGGCACATCTACTAAGGAATATCTGAGATTCACTCATCCCAAAGTCAGTGATGGGTTGGGTGTTCCTCTGGAAAGAACGGACTCCAAGGTGCCAGCCCATGAACAGGAACACAGTCTGATCCCCCTGACACCCACCCTCCACTCCACCCCCCCCCCCCCCCGTGGCTCCATACACTGCTCATGCCAGTCAAAAGCCGCCTACCCCTGGAGGGCCCAGCTCCTCTTCCTGATGGATCTCCAACAGCAATTCCTGGTTTAGTTAGCTTCCCAAAGTTTCAGCCAGCCATCACTATAGGATCCTTCCTCATAATCCCTATCCCCCTGCTCATACAGACTCTCCTCTCTTGCTCTCAGCTGGACCAGCAGCTCTGCCTAGTGCTCAGCCATGGTTCTCGGCCCCTACCTCCATTCCCTGTTGGGTGTAGGTCCTGTGATGACACCTAGGGTGTTTAGTCATTTAATTATAGGGGAAGTCCCATTTAGGAACCTCCTCCATTATTGCTTGGAGACTTGGCCAGGGACATCCTGTGAGTTCCTGGACATTTCTCTAACACCCAGTCTCTTTCCAACCCCACATTGGCTTCCTCTATCAAGATATCCATGTCTTTTTTCCTCCTTCTTTGTTGCTCCTCTTACTCAACCATCTCCTTCTCTCATGATTTGTTCCCACCTCTTCTTGTTTGCAACCCATTACGATTCCAATTTGCTAAGACAATCTTGTCTGTTTTCTCTTCCTAGAGGAATCCTGTATGTCTCTCTTAAGTTCCTTTTGATCCCAAGCTGTTCAGTGGTTGTGATTTGCAGCTTGGGTATTCTTTTCTTTTTGTCTAAAATCCACTTATGTATGAGTACATTCCACGTATATCTTTCTGGGCTTGTGATAACTCACTCAGAAGAATATTCTCCAAGTCCAACAATTTGCCTGAATGAAAATTTTAGGATGTCATTTTTCTTTTATGCTGAATAGTAAGTACTCCATTGTGTAGATGTACCACAGTTTGTTAATCCATTCTTCAGTTGAGGGGCATCTAGGTTGTTCCCAGGTCCTTGCTATTATAAATAATGCTGTATGAACTTAGTTGAGATAATGCATTCAGTGTATGAATGTGCATCCTTTGGGTATATAACCAATAGTGGTATTGCTGGATCATTAGGGAGATTGATTCCCAGTTTTTTTGAGAAATAGCCATACTGCATTCCAGAGTGCCTGTATAAGTTTATACTCTCCCACCAACAATGGAGGAGTGTTCCCCTTGTTCCACATCCTCTCCAGCATAGGCTATCATTTATGTTTTTGAACTTAGACATTCTGACCAGTGTAAGGTGGTGTTGTAGTGGGTTCTCTGGGTCCCGTGCGCCAAAGATCCGGGACCCACAGACCTGCCGCCGGGACTGCTTATCCGCGCACCGCCGCCCAGGCCCCCAGAAACGACTCAGACGCTTCTATTAACTTCATGCTGTTTGGCCTATGACTCAGGCACATTGCTAGCTAGCTCTTATATCTTAAATCAACCCATTTCTATTAATCTGTGGGCCACATGGCCCCGGCCCGTGTGGCTCACCCGTGTTCCTTACATGTTGCTCCTTGGGCGGCTGGCTCGATCTGCCCCGACTCTGTCCTGCTTCTCCTACCTAAACTCTGACTCTCCTCCTACTTCCTCTATGGTGCCTGCCATGACTCATAACAGCTCCTTTATTTAAAGATACAGCACACACAAATGCATTCCCACATCAAGGTGGTATCTCAAAGTTTTTTTGATTTGCATTTCTCTGATAGATAAAGACGTTGAACAAATTTTTAAGTGCCTTTCAGCCATTTGTAATTCTTGTGCTGAGAATTCCCTTCTTAGTTCTGATCCCCATTTTTTAATTGGGTTATTTAGGCTTTTGGGCTCTAGCTTCTTGGGTTCTCTATATATTTTAGAGATCAGTCCTCTGTCTAATGTTGGGTTGGTAAAGATCTTTTCCCATTCTATAGGCTATCGTTTTGTCTTACTGACTGAGTCCTTTGCCTTACAGAAGCTTCTGAGTTTCAAGAGATCCCACTTATTGATTGTTGTTCTTAGTTTCTGTGCTACTGGTATTGTATTTAGGACATGGTCACCTGTGGCAATGCGTTGGAGGGTATTTCCCACTTTCTTTTCTATCAAGTTCAGTGCAGCTGGGTTTATGTTAAGGTCTTTGATCCACTTGGATTTGAGTTTTGTGCAGAGTGATAGGTTGGGATCTATTTGCATTTGTCTACATACTATCATCCAGTTATTCCTACACAATTTATTGAATATCTTTTTTTCCCATAGTATATTTTTGGCCTCCTTGTCAAAAATCAGGTGTTCATAGGTGTGTGGGTTAATGTTGGGGTCTTCGATTAGATTCAATTGATCCACAAGTCTGTTTTTGTGTCAGTACCAGATTGTTTTCATTACTATGGCTCTATAGTATAGCTTGAAGTCAGGGATAGTCATTTCTCCTGAAGATTTTTAATTGAGCAAAATTGTTTTTGGAAATCTTGGGTTTCCTATTATTAAATATGAAGTGAGTATTGTTCTTTCAAGGTCTATAAAGAATTGTGTAGCGATTTTTATGGGGATGGCAATGAATCTGTAGATTGCTTTTGGTAAAATTGCCATTATTTACTATGTTGATTCTACCTATCCAGGAGCATAGGAGATCTTTCCATTTCCTGATATCCTCTTCAATTTCTTTCTTCAGTGACTTAAAGTTTTTGTGAACCAGGTCTTCTACTTCTTTGGTTAGAGTTATGCCAAGATATGTAATATGTATGTAAAGGGTGATGTTTCCCTTATTTCTTTTTCAGCCCTTTTATTCTTAGTATATAAGAGGGCTATTGATTATTATTTTTTTAGTTAATATTGTACCCTGCTACATTACTGCAGGTGTTTGTCAGCTGTAGGAGTTCCCTGGTAGAATTTGGGGGTCACTTATGTATATGATCATATCATTTGCAAATAGAGATTGTTTAAATTCTTCCTTTCAAATTTGTATCCCCTTAATCTCCTTTTGTTCTCTTATTGCTTTAGCTAAAATTTTGAGAACTATATTGAATAGATAAGAAGAGAGAGTACAGCCTTGTCTTATTCCTGATTTTAGTGGGATTGAGAGAGAGTATAGCTCTCTGATCCACTGTACCCATAAATTTTTAGAGATTCAACTATAATCTATGTACTAGTGGTTCACAAATGTGCACCATAATAGTCTCTTTGAATTTGAGATGTCTGAGAGGAGACCCATTACTTTCTCTAATTCTAATATTAAATGGCATTTAGCTTCTCTATTAATTACTGAATAACAGTGCAAATAATGAAATCTGGGTGACAACCTTTTCTTCCCTCACTAAAAAAACAGACCTCTAAATAGTAATTTAAAAGATATTTTGCAATTTTAATATTTTATAAATTTTCATTAATTTTATCTTACTTTATAAAAGTAACACTGTTTACCTATTATATTCTGTTTTTATAACTCAAAAGAAGGTACTTACATTTTGATGGTTTATTTTAGATAAAAATATGACTCTCTTGAAAGATGTCCAGATAGCTGCTGTTCTTGTTTCTTGCCTGGTGCTGTGATAGAACACTCACAAGAAAGCAACTCAGAAAAACTAAGATTTTAGTTAGTATACACTTCCAGTTGACAGCCCACCAATGAGGAAAGTCAGGCAGGAATCTGGAGGCAAGAACCATAGAGGGATCATCCTTGATGACTCACTCTCCACTTGTTCACTGGCTTCCCTGTATATCCCAGGTCTATCTGCCTAAGGAATGCTAACACCCACATTAGGTTGGGGATTTTCTACATCAATTAGCAAGTGGAATGAGTCTTTATAGACTTGCACACAGAACAACTTTATACAGATAGCTATTCAACTGAGAAGTTTTTTTAGGTGATTTCTAGTTTGTGTCAAATTGATAGCTAATGGACAGAGTGAAGCAATATTTGTGTATATATATAAATGCTTCTAGATGGTATTTATATAAAGCCACAGGACTGAATGAGTGAGATATATTCTCATATGGAGTAAGATAAGTCACTCCATGTAAATAGAAGTCATCCAATTAGAAGAGAAGACCTCGAGAAAAAAGAAAGGCAGAGGAAAGGTGATTGCTCGTCCTCATATATTCTCTCCCTCTCATTCCACCTCAGAACTAAAATAATCCTTTCTCCTCATGGGCATGAGAACTATAGAGTTTTTGTATTCTGGTCTCTGGGACTCTGAGAACCCAGAATCAGTATCTTATGGAGATGTCTTGTCTTTATCCATGAACATAATTATACTATTGTCTTTCTTCCTGGTTCTGAAGCTTTGGGAGTTTGAATGAGCCATGTTACTGACTTCACTGTGTTTTCAACAGAAGGGACCTTTCACTAGACTTGTAATCTTATAGAATCATATATATTTATCCCTGATAATTTTCTTCTGATACTATCTTTATCTTTACACAGCCACATACTAATGTCATTTAAGTCCGTGAGTGACCACATAGGCAAGAAAGCTCCTCTAAGATTTGCATATACCCAAGGAATTCTTGCCTCTAGTGGAAGAGTGATCAGACTGTAATACTGTGGAGTAATACATTCTCACATACTGTTCTGCCATAGGGAAATATAGAACAGAAGTTATGTTTAATATATGAGATTTGACAATGTTGACAAATATTTACATTGCTGGCTTTTATAATTATTATCTTATAAATTTTACTGTTATTTTAAAGGATCATGTCTACTTGTAAAAAGATTTCTATAAAATAACATATTTCCTTTTGATACTGAGTCATAGCAAAAATTACCTTAAAATATTTGTTATATGCATAATTTTGCTATTTATTAAAGAAAATGTGTATATTATTTAAATGTTTATCTGAATATGAAGAGAACTATATCTAGAAATTATTTGAGTTTCAGTCAATTTTTATCATTCAGTTCCATATCCTATGCTGGCAGAAATCACATCTATATGATGTTTGTAATGTCTCTTGGTTGTATCAAGACTCCATATTGAATGTTGGAATGAATCATTTAGGTTTGAATAAATATACTTGGTGGTGTTTGCATAATGATTAAACAGCACAATAGCTTATTTCCAGGATTTCCCATTACTAATAATACACAATTATATGCTCTATTGCTTCTGTTTCTCCATATACTTCAGCGTATATATGTGACATAAAGTTTAAAACATTAAAAAACAGTCCAGAGTCTGAAAAATCAAAGATTAGCTAATTAAGAAACAAATACTTTAATGAGTGTTCTTATAAATTAGTGTATGTGGCTACAAAGGCTGAAGACTTCCATCCTTGTCGATCAGGAAGCTAGAAGCTTGGTTGATCCTGAAGGCTAGAAGAGAAGAGCAGAGCTATGGACAGTAATCTAGAGACATCAAATTATCCATTATTCTCAATTTTTGTTCTAGTCAGTCCTTCAACAGATTGTCAAAAGCCACTCATGCTGGGAATGGCAGTTTGCTTAATTCAATCTACAAATTTAATTACTAATCTTATCTAGAAACATCCTCACAGATGTATCTAGAATGTTTGACCAGAGAGTTTAGCACTCTTTGGCCTTGCAAAGTTGACATGAAATCAGTCACCATACAAGTATATCAGGAACATTTATTAAATGATGATATATTTTGTTGCTAACATATACTTAAATCTCATTGATCTATTACTAATTACTTGTACTATTCTTCAATAAGAGATTATGAATACTTTCTAATATAAACAATAATATAAAGAAGAACATTTGAATAAACAACTGTGGTTATCTGTCTTACACATATGTGGGAGTATGCCTACATACGCAGATACACTGGAAAGCTGCCTTATTGTTTATCTTTGGTTCTTCTCACAACCTTTCCCCCTTTGCATTAAGTGTTCAATGTGATGATGTAGTGTAACATACCCGCTACTTCAGCCCCATTCCCCCACAATGGCAACCACACCAAGCTGTCCAATCACAGAAATCTACCTCATGATAAGTGAATGGCTTACAAATAGTCTCTGGTCCCATGAGCGGTGACTTGATAGGTGGCTTGAGACTGTTGCTAGACTTGTCATGGGAGACAGACTTTTTATATTGAGACTGTCTAACTGTGTGGGGATATGTGTAGGGGTATTGTATTGCTTCATTGTAAATAATTGTCCCACCCACTAGTTTAATAAAAAGCGCTGATTGGCCAAAGGCAGGCAGGAAGTATGGGCGGGGCTACCAGACTAAGAAAAATTCTGAGAACAGGAAGCACGAAGCAGACGGCCAGAAAGAACTCCAGAGAGAAGCCGAAAGAAGCAGAGGACAACCATGCTGCTGTGAGAAAAGGTACTGAGCCACATGGCTGAACAAGAGACATGGGTTAGATGAAGGGTAGAGAGCTAGCAAGTTATATTCCAGGGCCTGAGACCGATGAGCCTAAAACAATTGTAAACATCTGTGTGTCACTGTGGGACTGCGGGTCTGCGGGTCTGTGGGTCCTAAACCTTGAGGCTAGGCCCGAAAGTCTAGGCCAGAAACCTCATACTGCAGATATGATAAAGCTTTGTAGTGAATATTTACTAAACCACGTAGATGGCTTCTCTCTACAGAATGAGGTCAGTACAGAGAGGGAGAAAGGTAAGAGGTACAAAGAAGAATAGATGATCCATAACTTTGTTAATTCCTTAAGCAATGTTTCCCATTGTAAAATTAACCCTCAGATTTGCACTCATGCTAAGTCTGCTTCCTATCCTTAAATTACTTAAAATCATAGATTCCTTCTTTACAGACTTTAATAAATTAAATAACTCATTAATTTATATTATTATGCCTATCTTAAAAATTGTATTTATTCATAGCAAATTGCTAGAAGAGAACTAAAGTGAAAAATGAAAATATTTTTAAAAGCATTAGTAATAAATGTTTAACTGAATATTAATTTGTGTCAGGCACTAAACCTAGATTTACATTTCTCAGAATTAATTGCACATGTATTTATTTTCTATCCCTACATATGCTCACTGTCTACCTGACAATATTGGCATAGGCATTAGAGAATGGGTATAGTCGTATATATACATACTAAGTCATGTACGAGGGTTTGTGTTGTAACTTGTTATAGCATGTTTGGTTGATATCACTGGGATTCTGAAGGGGAAATAGAGGAGGAGTGAATCTGTGGGAGGGGGAAGATGATGGGGGACTGTGAGGAGCAAGGGGAAAGTAAGCCGCAGTTGGGATATAATGTATGAGAGAAGCATATATTAGAAAATAAATCATGGACTGAATGTCTTTACTTTCCCCTTAAACATGAAAATGACCTGCTCACCGATTATTTACTAAGGAAAATGAACAGCATGAATTGAATCAAACACAATGTCTTAGTTAAATTATCATTATTTGTCTTCATCTATAAACCCCCCATGACTGCAGAGACAATACTTATTATTCACAGGAAAGCAGATTATGCAGAGTGCTCTTCAGACACTGACACAAGGATTGTGACAGGGCTGTTTTCGGTGTAGTCGGACATTCAGTGACTTCAGTTCCTGCAACAGTTTCTTACAGATGATGATGGTGCATCTCCCGACATTTTGAACCCCGGCCTACATCATTATTTGTGAAATCAGGCTCATGGAGTCTCTTTACCTCCATCCCTTGGTTTCTAGGTGCTTGAGTGTGAAAATTTGTGGTTCAGGCCTGGAAATGAGGCAATCATGTTCACCCACACTCCTCTGGCAAGAGCTCAGTGGCTTAGCCACATCTAACACAATAGTGGCTTCACATTGTAGCCCAGTAAGTATTCAGGAAGAATGGGGAAATGATCCAGCAGCAGGCTTCCCATTGTATTCCATAGTTAAAAGCGAAAACATGTAGAATATCAGTTACACATGTATAAAAGCATGTAAAAACATTGACTCAGAAGAAATAAAATTGCAGATGGCTCTTGTGTCTTGTTTTTCCAACATGATATTGTAGTACTCCTAATTAAAGAGAGTCAAATTTTATAAATGGAGTTTATAATTATTTAGAAATTTAAAGCTACTTTAATTCTAGAAATTTTCATCACGTTGTTTTCTTGGGACCCTTTTGTCTGACCTCAGTTCCTTTGACAGACTTCTATGGTAATAATAGGAAAATAGGCTTCCGAGGTAAAAGCCCTGATTCATAATACTAATTTCCATTTATGTGGTATCAGATGGGGAAGAAATCATTAAAACTTTCAGAGCCTCAGTTTACTGCCCTGTAAAAAGAGAGATGAAAGCCTTTCACTCTGGTTGTCATGAGATGGAATTAAGATGAGTTCACAACATGCTGACTTGAACAGTTCAGGCCTTGCTATGAGAAGTACATTGATCCTTTTCTTATATAGTGCCTGCCTTTTGTGGGATATCCTTCAATAATTAAGACTGCAAGCAAGCAATCTCTCACTCTAATTAATGAAACATGCCAGCTATAAATAAATCATATATTCTGGAAGTACACAAAGTGTAGTTGCTAAAGTATTTTTTTAAAAATCATTATTACCAAGTGAAATTAAAAAATAATTTAGTGCAACAAATGACATCACACATTAAGTTTATTATTGAAAGATTTCTGAGATCCGCATATGTCTGAGAACGCAAACACCAATTCTCACCACAAGCTGGACTTAGTTTTTCATGAGAGGGATGAAGGAACTTTTTAAGAAATTGCTATGACTTAAAAGGTGGATGGGAGTGAAGGATGATATGTCAGTAGGTAGACACTTACATAGGTCTGCACATTTGAACAAACATGGGTGTGTATGCACATTTATGTCCATAATTTGGTGTGTATTTGTATGCATTGGTATACATGCATTGTATATTCGTTTGTATGTGTGTGTGTAGGTGTGTGTATGCATGTGATTGATTGATTTTGTTTATACATGACCCCATGCATGTGTTGCTATTTGCACAAGTTCATTCATGTGTGTGTGCTTATGTTAGTAGCTATATTTGTTTTCATTTTGGCATGTGTATGTGTGTGTTTGAATGTTTCTGCACATGCATTTATGTATGTCTGCAGATGCATTCATGTATGCAAGCTTTTGGTTACATATGTCTGCAAGTTTGCCCATATCTGTGAATGGCTATGTGTATGTTGTGTAAGTGTGCACTTATACTAAAGATGTACATGTGTGTATGCATTTATAAATGCATGTGTATATGTAGTTATGAGGCCTGGGCCCATCTGTACATGTATATATGTCAGTTGATGGAAATGAGCAAGTGTGCTAGTACTTTAGAGAGAGATAGAGTCTTTCTGGTACCTGTGAGTGCATGTCTGTGTATATTTATGTGTGTTTTCTGTGCATACACCTTTATACATGCAATTACATGATTGTATGTGTGCATGTTTGCTATGTTTGTCTGTCCACATTTGCACATGTCTGTCAGAATCAATGATGAAGTCACATTTATTTGCTCTCCACTATATATTTTTTTAAACTAGAGTTTACTAAACTTAAATCTCCCACTGTTCCTCATTAATGAATAGCCAAGTACTTTACTGACTACATCCTCTACCTTGTTTTGTGAATTTTAAAGGCACTTCCATTAAAAAATAATAAAGTCTTGCTATAAAGCCTAAACTCTGCTGTCCCTGCCTTGGCCTCCTGAATTCTCGTGTAGCATGTATGCACTACAGTGTTTGCCCACTGAAATGACCTTTTGAACAGTGCCTCCAAAACATCTGAAAGACAGAGAAATCATGATAAGCTGATAACTATTAGAGCATGTTGCTTCAAAGATCAGTTTTTTTTTTCTCCCAAAGGCTAAGAATGTGTTCATTTTCTAGAACTTTGAATGAGATTGAATAATTTCCGAAGTATAGTCACCTCTGAATATCTTTCTTTTAAAGGAACGAACAGCCGTGCTTTATGTCAACCTGTGTCTCCACATCTTAGCATTTCCACTTAGGTAATTTAAGATAATTTTAAATGAGAAATCTATTCCAAGTTTTGTTTTTATTAAAAATGTTTCAAAAGAATCTCCTTGGACTTAAGAAAACATGGGCCATCTCTTAAAAATTCCTGTCTCCTTCTAGATATTCAGCAACCACAGTGTCACCCTGTGGATCCATATTTCTGCATCCTTTTATTTAGGTTCAAGATGCAAAACACATACACCGATGAATAACTTTAGACTTAGACATTCTGATGAACAAATCTAGACTGAGACATTGAGGGTGAATTGTAGAGAGGTGACTTGGGTGGTGAATGTATCTTACCTGACACATTAAGATGATCATACAAATGTGGCCAGTAGTGTGGTTTTGCATAAGAACTATGATTTTAATTACATGCAGATTTTTCTTTCTCGTGGTTGCACCCTTTATATAGCCTTTTCCCTTTGGGTGGACCAAAGGAAACTTGTGTTCCTTTGTAGCAAGGGAAAATATTAATCTACTTTGATCAGTCCAGTGGCTCTACAATTGTAATTTTAGAAAGAGTAATAGTAAAAAGAATTGTGGTGTGCCTACAGGGACACCTATCTCATTTTTTTTAGTGCCCTTTAAATTCAAAGTGATATTTAAATAAATTATAGGAAAGTTATGAAAGACCGGCCAAGGTTTTAGAGCCAAAATTCATTTTCTTGATCAAACAATTATGGAATAAAGATTTAAGAATTTAAATGAGTCATTTTCTAGAAAGGAACAGTTCTTGTGGATAGATTAAAATATATGCAATTCTTCCTTATGGTCACTGGAAATTCTCATGAAGACAAATGATTTTGAGGAAGAATAGTCCACAGAAATATTGACTTCTCCAATTTTGTACTTTCCTATTTAAATTTAATTTTTGAATCTAATATAGGCCTGTTTTCCCACTAATAATGGTTTAGACAGAGCTTTGAACATCAAGGCAAAATAAAATTAAGTTAAATGCTTATGTTTCTTGTGCAGTTACAGCATGCAGCAAACATTTATAGAGGTCACAGCAAATACTACTTTTGCTTCATGATTAAAGTTTTAATGTAACATCATATGTGAATTAATCCAGTCTATGACTTTTTTTTTCCTAAAGTAAAATTGAAATTGATTCCATCATTAAATGTGATTCCATGATGTGTGCGATGGCTAGTTTTGCCAACTTGACCACATCTGGGATTAATTAAAATAAATTAATTCCAATGTTTTGAAAAATGAAAGATATAAATATTTTTTTTTAAATTTTGTTTTTGTCTAGCAAAATGAAATCTCCATTATGGGAAGAACATTGTGACATGGGAGATTCCATAGGTAGATAGATGACCTTATGGAGGCAAAGTAGAACAGCTAGCAAACTTTGTGCTTTAATGTAAGTGAGGCAGACATAGTGGGCGCACATGGAAACTTCTGTAGTAATTTTCTCACTTTTTCAAATGCCTATGTTTAATAGTTGGCTTCACCTGTGAAGGATTATTTTTCTTAACTAAATTGTTTGAAGTGGGAAGAAGCCCTTTTAATTTGGATCTTTTGAGGTGGGAAGATAAACTTTGAATCTGGGCTAAGCCTCTCTCTCTCTCTCTCTCCCTCGCTATTTGGTTTCACTCTCACTGACAGCTTCTTCCTTTACTGGCATTATAGCCTCCTTCCTAAGGACACTGGAGAGCAGCCGGGACATCCAGCTCATGGACTGAAAAACTCCCGGATTCTTGGGCTTTCTCTGGGTAGACAGCCATTGTTGGACTTTCTGGACCATAGCCTGTAAGCCCTTCTAACAAATTCCATTTCTCTCTCTATATATTCAACTTTTTCTTACACTTCTTCTTCTCCTCCTCCTTCTAAACATACTACAATTCTCCTTCCCTCCACTTCACTCACTCCCAATTTCTTTCTATCTTATCCCATTATAAACTTCTCAAAACTGTAAAGCCTCCCATAGGAAGCCAACAAAGTTTGGGATATCAGGTTGAGACAGGACTGAGCCTTGTACAGTACTTTGCAAGGCATCCCACTATAGGAAATAGGTTCCAAAAACCAGTTCATGTACTAGGGGTAGATCTTGGTACCACTGCCAGAGGCTCCACCAACAACTCAAGCCACACAATGGTCATGTACATTCAGAGGTCCTAGATCAGTCCCATGCAGGTTCCCCAGCTGTCAATCCAGCGTTAGTGAGCTTCCAGTAACTCAAGTAAGTTGTCTCTATGTAAGTTTTCAGTATTATCTGGAATGCTTTGCTCATATATTCCCTCCTCCCTTCTCCAACTGGACTGGGAACTTACTCCAGTTCATAGCTGTGGATCTCTGCATCTTCTTCTATCAGTTCTATGATAACAATTAGGATGGTCATTGATTTGATTACCGTGAAAGCCACTTTAGGTACCTTCTCCACTGTTGCATGGAGACTTAGCTAGGGTCATCCTTGTAAATTCCTGGGAATTTCCCTAGAACCTATCCAAAAGCATAGGAGATCTTTCCATTTTTGTTATCGTTTTTCAACAACTTAAAGTTCTTGTTATACAGGTCTTTCACGTGCTTGATTAGAGTTACCCCAAGATACTTTATGTTACTTGTGGCTATTGTAAAGGGTTATGCTTCCCTGATTTCTTTTTCAGCCCATTTATCATTTGTGTGTAGGATGGATATTGATTTTTTTTTTGAGTTAATCTTGTATCTTGCCGCATGGCTGTAGGAGTTCCCTGGTAGAATTTTGAGGTCACTTTTCTATGTTATCATATCATCTGCAAATAGTGAAAATCTGTCTTCTTCGTTTCCAGTTTGTATCCTCTTGATCTCCTTTTATTGTCCTATTGCTCTAGCTAAAATTTCGAGAACTATATTGAGTATCTATGGAGAGAGAGGACAGTCTTGTCTTGTTTCTGATTTTAACGGGATTGCTTTGTGTTTCTTTCCATTTATTTTGATGTTGGCCGACAGCTTGCTGTATATCGCCTTTATTATGTTTAAATATGTTCCCTGTATCCTTGCTCTCTCCAAGACCTTTATCATGAAGGGATGTTTAATTTTATCAAAGGTTTTTTTCAGCATCTAATGAAATGATCATGTGGTTTTCGTCTTTTAGTTTGTTTATATGGCAGATGGCATTGACAGATATTCGTATGTTAAAACGATCTCTGCATCTCCGGAATGAAGTCTACTTGATCACGGTGGAGGATTCTTTTGATATGTTCTTGAATTTGATTTGCCAATGTTTTATTATGTTTTAAAGATATATTTATTTATTATGTATACAGTGCTCTGCCTACACGCCAGAAAAGCAGTACATCTCATTAGAGATGCTTGTGAGCCACCATGTGGCTGCTGGGAATTGAACTCTGGACCTATGAAAGAGCCGCCTGTGAGTTTAACCTCGGACTCTTCTCTCTAGTCCTTTTTGATAAATTTTGCATCAATGTTCATGAGGGTGACTGGTCTGTAATGTTCTTTCTTTGTTGTATCTTTGTGTGGTTTGGTTATCATGGTAACTGTTGCAACATAAAAAGAGTTTGGCAATGTTTTTTCTGTTCTATTATGTGAAACAATTTGAGGAATATTAGTCTTAGTTCCTTTCTAAAATTCTGATAGAATTCTGCACTGAAACCATTTGGCACTGAGCATTTTTTTTTTTTTTTTTTTTGGTTGAGAGACTTTTAAAGACTGTTTCAATTTTACTAGAGGTTATAGATCTATTTAAGAGGTTTATCTTGTCTTGATTTAATTTTGGTAAGAGATACTTATTCAAAAAAACTGTCTATTTCTTTTAGGTTTTCCAATTTTGTGGAGTACAGGTTTTTGAAATATGACCTAATGGTTTTCTGGATTGCTCTGTCCCCCTTTTAATTTCTGTTTTTGTTAATTTGGATATTCTCTCTCTAATTTTTGGTTAGTTTGGATAAGTGTTTGTCTGGCTTGCTGACTTTCTCAAGGAACCAACTCTGATTCATTGATTCTTTGTATTGTTCTCTTTGTTTCTATTATATTGATTTCAGCCCCGAGTTTGATTATTTCCTGCCATCATCCTCCTGAGTGAGTTCTTTTGTTCTAGAGCCTTCAGCTGTGCAGTTAAGTCTCATGTGTAAGATTTCTCCAAATTCTTAATGTAAGCGCCTAGTGCTGTGAACTTCCCTCTTCATTGTCTCCTATGGTTTGGGTATGTTTTGGGTTCATTTTCATTAAATTCTAAGAAGTTTTTAATTTTTTTTTCTTCTTTGGCGTAGAGACTGGACTTTCTGGCTGAGCAGGGTGAAGTGTCACTCACATCTTGGATCCAATAGGAGCTGACAATTCTGTGCCTTAGGGAGCTGCTGAGGTTGCAAGGTGATGGATGGGTTTGGTCTTGTAGAACAGAGTGTCAGACAAACTGGGGTGGTAATGGAGATTCCTGCCTGTAAGTGTCTTTCATGCTGGCTTGCAATTTGGGCAGCAATGGGTGGGTGTAGGAGTCCCTGGGTTGTGCCTGGCAGTCTAGGTCCTGGAGACTGGAAGCATATTCTTACTTCAGATCCTCAGAAGTTTGTGGAAAACTTACAGACTTCTATGGTGATTGTCACCTGGGTCAGGTGCATGGGCGTCCATGTAGATGAGGTTTTGACTTGGGTGTGGGCTGCAGTTTGCCTAAGTAAGGTTACCAGTATGATAACTGAAGACTATATTTCAAATATATTCTCAGGCTTAGCTATTAGAAATATATCAATTTTGTAATTATTGAACCATCAATAGTTGTGAAACATGGTGTTTTCAAAATTAGATTTGTGCAGCCACGATGTCATAACTTATATGATGATCTGTGCTCTGTTAACTATAGTGTCGGATAAATTTTTCTTGGGAAAGGCAAATACTGAATGAAGGAGTTGGGTTTTGGAGAAAGTAGAATGTGTATTTTGATTAATAACAGGAGCTTCCCAGCATCAAATCCTGCCTACACCTGTTCTGGTAAAGAACATTTTATTGGAACCACACTCATTCCTTCACATCCTTCCAGTGACTGTTTGCATGCTCAATTGGATGGCTGTGACAGAGAACCTGTGAATGTGCCATTTTCTCCTTTATACTATGGACTCTTATACCTCTTTGAGTTAGTTCACTTACAAATAAGGGAACATTATTGTAAAGTGTTGATGAATAGTAAAATGCTCCAAAACTTACTGGCTTAAAAGTAATCCTTCAGGTTTCCAAAATACTACACAGTGTATGAAGGAATTTTTAAAAGATACACTGTTTGAAAAATAATATTGTCATACCATCAAAATCAACACTGGTTTTCTCAAAGTGTGTATGTGTATGTGTGTGTGTGTGTGTGTGTGTGTGTGTGTGTGTGTGTGTGTGTGTGTGCATGTGTATGTGTATGTCTGTATGTGTGTACCTATGTGTGTGTCTGTGTGTGTATGTGTATATATGTATGTGTGTACATGTTAGTGTGTGTGTGTGTACATGTGTGTGTGTGTGTGTGTGTGTGTGTGTGTAAGCACGGACCATTGCTGAGTTGTCACATCTTATAGAACTTTTAGTTTGCCAAAGTAGAACATGGGTTGTATCATGTTAAACATCAGACTGCTGACATGCTACAGTTTCTGTGCTTGACAGACACTAAGGGCTTCTTATAAACCCTCAAGTTGAGTCAATGACAAGATTTTTCCTGATATTTTTCTTGAAACAAAATTTTCTCATTCTCTTCCCTCCCTGGCCCCTTGACTCCTGTTTTCTGAGATAAAACACTTTTTTCCCCGAAGCAAAATGAAAGGGGAAATTATACCCTTGGTGATCCTTAATGTTCCCAATTAACTAAGCCAGTTTCAAGAGTCTGGGCTAAAAATGAGCTTTAGACAAACCTTCAATAAATGGAATTTGTTAAGTCAACTTGAGTTTCTTTTTTTTTCTTTAAGCAAATACTGACCTCTGGTCATAGTTCTGCTGCCCTATTTAGAGTAGAGTAAAGACAATGTTCTTTCTGTAGCAGCTCCTTCAAATGAAACCAAAGGAACCAAAACAAACCAAAACTAAATACAATTCTTAGTTTCTATCTATCTATCTATCTATCTATCTATCTATCTATCTATCTATCTATCTATCTATCCATCCATCTATCTTCCTACCTAGTAGTTTATCTCTCTAGTATATATTTGTCTGACTGCCCATATATCCCTATATTTATGTATCTCAACATTGGATTAGAAGAAAACAAAAGTAATATTCATCAATCCAAATAATAAAAAGGAAACAGTAAGAAAATGTAAATTACATTCTCTTAAATGGAAAAATCTTTGAAGAAGATTTAAAATCCAACTGTATATTGTTTTACAAGACAATCAGCTAAAATAAAACAAGAGTTTTATTGAAGTGTTTGCTGTAATTAGATAAGTGAGAAGACATTGTGCCACAGAAGTTCCATCCACCCTCTGGAACCACATAGGAAGGAAGGATGCTACAGATGTTCCATTGTGTCATACTTTCTGAATAATTATTATTCATTTCATTTCTGTACATTATAATCTCACTCTAGTCTACTTCTTGGTAAAAGAACAATTTAATTCTTAACTTTTAAAAATGACATATGACTTCATGTAATTCACATATCTTTTTACTCAGATCTCTTTAAAATTAAGAATAACTTAAGAATAATTATAAAAACAATGAAATTGAATAATATAATGCTTTATTATTAACAGAATTTCATTAATTTTCCACAAATGTTTTCCATTTCAAACTCCACCCTGAATTTCCACATGGCATTTACTTTATGCATCTAATTAGTTCCCTCTAACTATTGTTCATCTATTTTGAATCTGACAGATTTTACAGATACTGGTCAGTTATGCTACAGTGAGCATCTTAATGCTGATTTGGCTGATGTTTTCCCATGAGTGGAATGCGCTGCCTATTCTCATTGAGTATACAGTACTACCACAGAGACTTGTGTTGTCAGGCTGTACCTGACATCAATATGTTGTGCTGTAATAAAGTTGATCAAAGTTGATTGTTTCACTAATATACTATCTGCCTGATCTTTCTCCAAGAAACTACTGCTTTTTTTGTTTAAAATACGGTGAGTTAACATTTTTTTCATTTGTAATTTTTGAACAATGGGAAACCTGGATTTCATTATCAGAATCTCTGCTATTAGGGTGCATGTTCCTTATTAAGAACAGATTTACTAATCAGAATGCATTATTTGTGAACACTAACATATTCAGTCTTTTTTTAAAATTATTTTTACTCATGTGGATATGTATGTGCCTGTTTGTCTGTGTGGGCACCACATGCATGGAGACCTGATGAGGCCAAAGGAATGTGTTGGGTCCCCCCAGAACTGGAGTTACAGACAGTTGTAAACCACAACTGGGTCCTTTACAAGAGCAGCAATACTCTCAATCACTGAGCCATCTCTAGATCCATGTGTTTAATCTTAGGATCTACGAGCCACAGGCTGCTTTTCAAAATTATTTAGGTGAGTTCTTTCCTCTTTACTTATTCCAGTGTGGTTTGCTGTCCATATCAAGGCAATTGTCACTGTTTTAAATTCTACTTTGCACCTTTATAACATCTAATAATATAGTTTTGATGAATTTTAACTTTAAACTAGTTTTAGCTATTTTATTGTTATGTAAGGTTTTTTTTTTTAAATAACCAAAGATATCTTTGAACATATAATAAAGGAAATATTAAAATAATAAGATTCTTGTGTTTCTCACAATTGGCAATTTTTTAAAGTAAAGAAAGCCAGAACCTGGATTAAAAGATCAACCTTGAAATTTCAGGACAGCCCACTCATTATCATTTAGTAAGCAGTTAACCTTTGCCTGGAGGCAAATGTTTGTTTTCCAGGATAGAATATTTCTCCTTTATCTTCTAAGTGAAGTTTATTTATGTTTATTTGTATTATTTTTTATTACTTGTATTTTTATTTTTATTAAACTTGTACGCAAACAGGTTTAACCATGGCACGTCTATTTATTTTTTTCTTTTCTTGATCTCTTCCAATACTTAATATTTTCTAGTTTCATCTATTTGTTTGCAAATTTCAGAATTTAATTAGAGCTGAATAGAATTAAGTTGTGTATGTGCACTACATTTTATTATATATTCATCTGATGATGGGCAACTAGGCTGATTGCATTTCTCTGCTTTTTTTGAGTAGATAACCAATAAACTTGGGAGTACAGACATTGTTGGGGTAGAAAACAAAATTCTTGATTTGTTTCTGAATTACATTGTTTTATTTATTTATTTATTATGTATTGCAGGAGATAGCTCTTTCCTTCTGTGATATGAGAGCTGGGGATCAAATTCAGGCCATTAGCCTTGATAGTAATTACCCACTGGCTTATTAAGCTAGCCCCTGAATAACCTTTAAGAACGATTTAATACTTACACTTCTCACAGCGTTACACAAAGCAAAAAGGGAATAAACACTACCCAAGTCATTCTACAATGTCAAAAAGTCAGAATTGCTACCTTGACACTAAATAAAGAACTAAACAAGAAAACTACAGAGCAATTTTTCAATGAACATAAATTATAACTCACCAAAAAACTACTTACAGACTAAGTTCAAAAGGACATAAAGAAGATCACACACTGTGGTCAATGGGTTCCATTTCTGTCATACAAGTTTGGTAAGGAATGCTGCACTCTTCACGTACAGCAACATTTTACTTTATTTCCTGCTTAACTGCTACTGATCTAGAACCTCTTCAGCATCTGTTTTATCTTCTCTGTATTTATATTACATGAGTGATATTAATCTTTATTATTTTATTTTCATTTTATTTTAACATAATTGCATTCATAATATAATGTAACCATTACAATATTCACTCATCTAAAGTCTATGTTTTATACATTTGAAGGATCATACAAACCTTTTGACAAATGATTATTGGCATTTTCTCACTGCCGTTGTCCTAGCTATAGGTAATGACTAGTTTGTATATTTTTGTATGTATGGCTGACTTTTGTACTCAGAACATTTCCAAGGCTTATTTATGTTGTGACATATATCAGTACTTTATTCCATTAGTCAAATGGCTAATATTTTATTGTACTGATATGCCACATTTTATTTATCCAATCAAAATTTGATGTTTGTTCTGTATTTTACATCTGCTCTAAATTTTGGTGAGAGTTCACGTGAAGATAAGTGTAAATTGTGTTTGGACACAATAGAAGTGGACTGTTGGGTCATTTGACAACTCTGTATTTAATCTCTAGAGGAATTACCAGACTGTGTGTTTTCTTTGTTTTTCAAAATAGCTGCATCATTTTTATATTTTCTTTAGCACTGTGGAAGGTTTCCAGTTTCTCCTGTATATATATATACAGGGTAGTATATATATATATATATATATATATATATATATATATATATATATATATATATATATAAAGTATATATATATATAAAGTATATATATAAAGTATATATATAAAGTATATAAATGTGATTTAAAGTATATGTATATATACGTTATATATAGTATATATATATAGTATATATAAAGTGTGAATATAATACATATTTATATATAGTACAGAGTCTGAGTCTGTAATTTGTTTATTTTTCTGCTTTTCACTATATTCTACATCCTGGAAATAGGTTCAAATTATCTTAAAAGGATCTTCATCCTTTTTATGGTGACATAACATTTCACTAATTAAATAGATGACAATTTATGTAATCCGTATTCTAGTATAGCTATTTTGTTTATTTTCACTCTCTTGCATATAAAGTCAGCAAAATAAGTAATTGTGAGCATATGCATGCTTTTTCATATTGTTGAAAGAATAATATCAGATTAACAATTTAATAAAAGGTTATGCTGGGTTTTGTTAAATCTTGTAAGGTTTTCCATCCTTCCTTCCTTCCTTCCTTCCTTCCTTCCTTCCTTCCTTCTGTCCATCCTTCCTTCTTTCCTTTCTTTCTTTCTTTCTTCCTTTCTTCCTTTCTTTCTTTCTTTCTTTCTTTCTTTCTTTCTTTCTTTCTTTCATTTTTTCCTCCCTCCATCCCCCCCCCTTTGTTTTTCTGAGATAGGTTTTCTCTGTGTAGTCCCAGATGTCCTACAACTTGCTTTTCTCGATCTGGCTGGATCTTCACAGAGATCCAACTGCCTCTGCCTCCCGACTGCTGGGATTAAAGGAGGAGAATTGGCTAATTTTGCCAATTCTCATTCCCAAAGACACCTAGAAATATGAGTTTTGTTTGGCAGTGCCTGCTTCTCCAGCATGCCGATGGGATGGGCTATTGCTTCTCGACTTCTTCCAGTCTGGGACATTAGAGAGGGCATCTTAGGGTTTTCATTCCAACCATGCATCGTCTAGCAAAATTGGGTACTTTCAGGATTTCTACATCTGTTCTAATCTTTTGATTAAAGTCTTGTTCCCTTTAAATTACATTAACAAATACCAGGCAGTACCATTGACTTAACTGTTTTTTTATCTCTAGAATCCCACTTCACATCTTGCATCCTTCCTCTTTCATTTCGAGAAACTTCCTCTAACATTTTTCTTCACATAGTTCTGGTGACACTGTTTTCTCGGCTTTCTAAAAATGTGTTTACTTCTTTCTGACAGGTACTTTTGTTAGATACAGAAATCTAGCTTGCTGACTATATTCTGTCTCTAGCTAACACTCTTCCTGACAATAAATCTCCAGGCATTGTTTCCATGCCTGTTTCCAGCCTTGAGAGTTCAGTTCTGTGCCCTTCGCAATGTTCCTGGCAATGAGTGTTCAGGGGACACTCTTACACTCTCTCTGCACTGCCCAAAAGCTTTCATCCAGACTTCTAAAGCCTGAGTGAAGACATGTGATGTTGGACATCCTGTCCTTGTGACTGGTGGGGTTGGAGAGTCTTCTTGTCTTCCCTAGAGTGAGGCTCAAAGGAGATATAAGTATGGAAGGAAGTGGGGATGTGCAGCAAGGGCAGATTAGAAACAGCTACACTGTGCTGACAGGATGGAGAAAAAAAAGTCAGAAAAACAGAATAAACGCCACATCAAAGACTAAAAGAAGGGAAAGACAGCAGAACTCACAGAAGAGATCGCAGGACAAAGGAAAAGTTTAGATAAGTAGGTTAAACAACAAAATGGAAGAACCAGTCCCGTCAGCAGCTAGGGAGGAGAGAGGAAGCTGAACCCTGTGCAGGTAAGGCATGTGGCCCATGTTTAAAAAGAGGCTACAAGGTAATTTTAGCTGTAGGAAAGTCCCACAGTCCTTAAATGCAGGGGATCTTGTGTAAGTGATTCCTTTGTGACGCATCATCACTGGCAAAGGCCATTTTTAATAAACTCTCTTTCTGACACAGAGCAATAGCCAAGTTCTCTCCTGAAAGGATGTGTGTGGATCTAAGCTACTTTGGGAACCTGAAAACAATCAATAACCACAAGTCAGGGTACCTGGGTGTCTCTGGGTGGGAGGCGGCTCCAGGAGGTAGTTATCAGTCAGTAGAGGGGTAGAATAACTGTGACAAGACATTTCGGAGGCAGGAGACTCAAGTTAGGAACGACTCATAGGTGAGTCGCTCTGCTAGGGATATAAACACCTCAGAGACAGTCAGAAGCTGGAGGGCAGTGTGTAACTTTAGTTCTTAGACTGCCATCCCTCCATGCACTTTTCCAAATGCAGGACTGAGAGTTCTCCAGTCCCGTTTTCAGAGGGAATAATGCTGAGCAGCATTAGAAAAGACTGGGTTAAGTCCTTTAATGACAGACTTAGTGCCTCAGCAGCCTGCCCTGAAGCACAGCACACTCTTTGCTCAGACATCAACCGCAGCATTGCTTATAAACTGGCGAGTCTCTGAACCGAGTGGGCACGTGCCCTTCCTTGGTGCTGCAAGAGGCTGTGAGAAGCGGTCCGTGCAGTGACTGCAGCTGCCTCTCTGGTGCTCACCAATGCTGTGCTTTGTGAGCCCACGAAGGAGCTGCCTCTGCATATTGTTCTACGTCAGATAGGTTTTGTTTTCCCCCTCCCCATGATTCTTCGTTTACCCTACTTTATTATTTTCATACTGTTTAAAAAGATGCTCATATGCTTAATATCTGTTTTTATTATGTTCCTTAAATTTGCTTATGCATCTCCCTGTACCCAAACCTCCACTCTCTTGCAACTGTCCCACTCCCAAACAAAACAATATGAAATTTAGGAGAAAAATATCATTCCAGAAGCTGCAGTGTCACTCAGCGAGTCACACAGTTCACCGTTTGATCTGTTCATCCTTACGTGCAAATGTTCATTACCAGGAGTCACTGGTCTGGCTCGATGCCTCTGGTATCTATATTAGCAATGCTGGGAATCCTCTTAGATATCCTGTTGTTGCCCCGTGTCATGGAGAGGCTGCAACTTTGGGTCTGCAGGACCGCTCCCTTCATGTTCTCCAGCAGATCATAGACGGGGTGGATGTTGGGGTGGGCCAACTCAAAGCCCTGATTCTGGGCCTGGGTGGTTGCTGGTTTGGTTAGTCAGCCAGCTCTCCCTCATCCTCACCACCAGGGTGAGCTCTCAAGCACTGCCCCTGCTTTTTCACCCTAAGGAGTAAGCAGGAAGGGGTGGAGCTGGCTCTATCACTCTCGTACCCTGGGCTGGCTAAATGGCACCTACACTACCAGGTCTCTGTGTTGCTCAGGTGAGGTGCTGGGGACACTTTAATGAGTGCTAAACAGATGAGAGACTGGGACAGCTTTCTTGCTCTGGTGACGTCAGGCCAAGCTCTTCCACGTGCCACAGAGAGAGGGGACCCTGAAAGAGACAAGGGATAGGATATTTTCTTTACCCTTGCTACCACATGGCAAATGAGGGGGCCCAGGACCAGTTTTTCCACTCTCTTGATCTCAGGGTTGGCTCATCTGTGTTCCACCAAAGGGTCAGCTCTATTATGCTGCCTAGTTTAGGTGCAGAGACTGTTTTCCTGAGTGCTGCAGTTGGCGAGAGGCTGAGTCAGCTGTCCCACCTACCACAGGCGGTGCTTGGTGAGGTAGAGAGGACATTTTCCCTTTCCCACACCACCACAATGCAGGCAAGGAGATACGAGTTCTCCTACCCTCATTCCCTCAGACCCAGTTCACCTGCTGTATCCTCTCCACTTCTGTGCTAACAGGGACCAGGGGGGCAGGATCACAGAGCACAGCTGCTGCACGGCCATGGACTCAGACATGTCCTTTGGTGGCAGCCCAGGCCTGGACATCACCGTGGCCCTGAGTGGCAAGCAGGTCACCCACCTCAGCCCATTCCTCACTGTCTTCGTTTCATCAGATCTGCCTGTTTCTACAGTAGATGAACCATTCTGTCTCTCTCATCTATAAACCATCATATATTGTCTCACGTCTCACCATAAGAGTACATGACCACCTAGCATGCCAAGCAGATCCATGTTTCCTCTGCAGGCAGGTATCCTGTCTTCTACTTTTAATAATTTTACTTAATCTAAACTTTTCTTTACCCTTGTCCATCCCGGTTGCTTTCTTTTATTCATTTATTTATTATCTCTTTTTCCTCTGTAATTTGGAACTTCATAGCTTACTCTATATGGTTTCTCTCATCTTACTGATGGTAACTGAAGATAGAGTAGTTGGCTTTAATCAACAAAGTGCCTTTCTGTATCTGTTTTAAATTGACAGTGTTGCTGTTCTAGTAGTTTATCTGCTTTCTCATAAGCACTGGAGATTGTGCTTTAGGGTTAGCGCTCACTTAGAGCATCACTATGAAGATGCCCACATAAAGCCAGAAGAGAAATGCACCCAGGCAGACATACCAATCACAGCACAGAGATGGAAGAAGCATGGGAAAGCAGGCAGCAGGACCCCTTTGAAAGATTCGAACTCCTCAATAGAGTAAAGTCATTGAATGGGGAAAGTGCCAGTGTATTCAAAGATTTCTGGCAAAAACGAGCAGTAAGTTCAGCAAAGGCATAAAGAAGCAGAGGAGTGAAACCGTGACGTCAGCCCAAGCTTTAGGAAAGAAACTCAGTGACACAGATGAGAAATGCAGCAAAGACGGATAAAAGAAGAAATCAGAAATGTTAGAAGTGAATAATTCTATGAACGAAGTAAACGGACACAGTGAAAGCATTTTCAATAAAATGGAGGGAGCCAAAGATCATGTGTCATCGCAGAAGGCAAAATTGAAAATATACCGCATTCAGACATGACTGGAGGAAAAAACAAAACATGTCAATGACCTCCAAGTTCTCTGTAACACGACCAGCACACCAAATTTAAGAATCATGGTCAATAAAAGAGCTTGAATAAGACCAAAGTCACGCAAATTGAGTCAATAACATTTTAGGAGAAATGTCAGACATTATCGGCAAGATTCCTAAACTACAAGACAAGGAAAAAGTATAGAAAACTGCAAGAGAGAGAAAAAAGCCAGCCCACTTACCACTTACAAAGGCAAACGGAGATAAAAGAAACAAATTAAAATCAGACATTACAGTACAAAACATTCTAAAGACATACTAATCTGATAGCTATATACTGAAGACTGATGTTAAGGAAATATTGTCTTTGTTTTCTATAATTAGAAATTTTGTGCCTGTGAGAGCAGAAAAGATGGATTTGCAGTAAGGACACTGAGATTCAGAAATATAGCTGTTCTGAATCTGTACAGTCGCGCAAGAAGTGCTTGTTGGTGGGCAGCTGGCATGCACAGAACCAAGAATACGTTGTGTTACTTCTAGGGTGTAGAACAGCTATTGCTGCCATGGAAACTTCAGGTTTATTACATGTTTGACTTTGAAGCAATTGTTGGTGGCATGTTCAGAAGCCTTTTACTATCACTAAAATTTTTGTGGATAGTTCACATTCACTCATGTAGTCATAACCTACAGTTTAAAAGGCTGCAATTTAGTATTTTCTCAAGAGCTGAAGTGTGTCCATCCAGAACACAGTGGCAGTGTATGTTGCCCCTACCAAAATTCAACATCTCAAACAAAGTTTGGTATTTGGAAGTCACGCATTTGTCAGAAGTCCCTTGAAATAGAAACTATGCATAACATCTTTTCTGATGAGTTGGTAGAGATGGTAACACATATCTTTTCCTCCTCCATTTTATAATTTTCGTTAATTTTAACACAGAAAGTCTGAGAAACTCAGGGAATACATTATTTTAAAGTAACTGATACTTGATAATAAAAATCAATATGTGGTAAAAAGACATTCTCTCTCTCTCTCCACACACACACACACACACACACACACACACACACACACACACACACACACACACACATATGTGGCGGGATTAAGGTGTCAGCTGATAAGGTCAGAAGACGCTTCCAGGACCCTGGAGGGGGTGTGGCCAACCTGGAGGGGCTGTGGCCAACCTGATTGATAAGTGGCTGCTGGGACACGAGGACTCTCTCTTCCTGGTTCCTGGCTGCTGGCTGCTGGACAGACAGAATCGGAATCCATCGTCCTTCCATTGCACGTCCATCGCTCATCCATCGCTTGGATATGCCAGTCCTTGTTCAGGTGCCACCATAAGCTGTTACTAATATCGTGAGTGTTAATTTATATTCTAATAAATATTAATTTTGGACTGGCGCCTTAAAAGTAAAACTCGGTCTACATCTGGCGCCCAATGTGGGGCTGAGACTGAACTTCTGGTTTAGCATCAACCCTTGGCTTTGGTGGTTCTTGAGGGAGAGAAGTGGGTTCAGAGGGAGGAGGGTAGGATTTGCTGAAGGAGGCAGGGGAATACCAGATTGTAAGGAGCCCATAGGTTGAATCACCTTATTAATTGCTCTTAAATCCGTTACCATCCTCCATTTTCCAGATTTTTTCTTGACAACAAAAACAGGAGAATTCCATGGACTGGTTGATTCTTCAATATGCTGAGCCTGTAACTGCTCCTGTACCAACTGTTCCAAAGCCTGAAGTTTTTCTCTCGTCAAAGGCCATTGTTGAACCCAAATAGGCTTTTTTGTTAACCATTTCAAAGGCAATTCTGTGAGTGTCCTTTTAGGTTCTGTGGTTATGGGGCAATTCTTTTGTACAACCTGAATGGCTGGTGAATTTTTTCCATAGTACCTTAAAGCATCATTTTTGGAAACATAATTGAGTCTCCGGTTGATATCAGAACCAGGAGGGATTTTAATCTGGGTATTCCCCTGCCTTCTCTGCTACCTAAAGGATGGCCTATTGCAATTATTGATTTGAAGGATTGTTTTTTTTACCATACCTTTACAGGAACAGGACAAAGAGAAATTTGCTTTTATAGTGCCTACTCTTAATAATTCAGGGCCAGCTAAGAGGTACCAATGGAGAGTCCTTCCCCAAGGAATGTTGAATAGTCCTACCTTATGCCAATATTTTGTACAACAACCACTAGAAATACTGTGCAAGTGCTTCCCTCAATCTATCATTTACCATTATATGGATGATATTTTGTTGGCAGACCCAAACCCAAAGACATTAGAAACATTGTTTGAAGAACTAAAGAAAATATTGCCTGATTGGGGACTACAAATTGCCCCAGAAAAAGTACAGAGGGGAGATTCTATCAATTATTTAGGATATAAAATAGGTTTACAAAAAATTAGGCCACAAAAAGTAAAATTAAATAGAGATAAATTGAAGACTCTTAACGATTTTCAAAAGTTACTAGGAGATATTGCTCATATACGGCCCATGATTGGTATAAAAAACTATGAGCTAGTTAATTTGTTCAAGACTTTGGATGGTGACAAGGATTTAAATAGTCCAAGAGAATTATCTGATGAGGCTGAGAAAGAATTAGATTTGTGGAAAAGAAACTTCAAGAAGCACATGTGGATTGTGTTGATCCAGACCTGGATTGCATACTTGTTATTTTACTCTAGAAAATCTCCAACAGGAATCTTAATGCAAAGAGAAAGCATTATATTAGAATGGATATTTCTGCCACATAGGCCAAGCAAGAAGATGAAGACATATATTGAAAAAATTTCTGATCTGATTTTTAAAGGTAAATTAAGACTTCGCCAATTGACTGGAAAGGACCCTGCAGAAATTGTTGTGCCTTTGACTAATGAAGAAATTGAACGATTATGGGCAGACAGTGAACCTTGGCAAAAGGCTTGTAGTGACTTTTTAGGAGAGATTAATAGTAAATATCCTCAAAACAAGAGAATTCAATTCATAAAGGAAACTACTTGGATCTTTCCTCATGTGGTACAGGATAAACCCATTTCTGGAGCCCCCACCTTTTATACTGATGTGAACAATTTAGGAAAGGCTGGCTACAAGTCTGAAGACTTAATTAAGGTGGCTCAGAGCCCTTAAACTCTGTCCAGAAGTCAGAACTATATGCAATTATTATGGTGTTGTTGGATTTCACAGAGCCTCTCAATGTAATTACTGACTCTCAATATGCAGAAAGAGTTGTTTTACATATTGAAACTGCTGACTTCATTCCTGATGATACAGATTTGACCTTACTGTTCATACAACTATAGGATATCGTCAGAGGTAGGATACATCCTATGTACATAACACATATCAGGGTGCACAGGGGTCTCCCAGGCCCTCTAGTGCAGGGTAATGATGAAATAGATCAGTTGCTGATAGGAAACATGCTAGAGGCCACAGAATTTCATGAGAAATATCATGTTAACAGCAAAGGATTAAAAAAGAGTTTTTCCATCACTTGGAATGAAGCAAAAGAAATAGTAAAAAAAAATGTGACACTTGCTCTTTCTATAACCAACCATTTTTACCTGCAGGAACTAATCCTAAGGGTACACACGGAAATGAGATCTGGCAAATGGATGTGTTTCACTTCCCAGAATTCAGAAAGATGAAATATGTACACCATACTATCGATACTTACTCTGGAATGCAATGGGCAACTGCTCTGAGTTCTGAAAATGCTGATGCTGTACTAACTCACCTTTTGGAAGCCATGGCCATAATGGGAATTCCCACTCAGTTTAAGACTGACAATGTTCCAGCTTATGTTTCCCGAAAAATGAAGATAATTTTTGGATACTATAATATAAAGCATATTACGGGGATACCACACAATCCCACAGGACAGGCAGTTGTGGAGAGATCTCACCGCATGTTGAAAGAGATGCTTTATAAACAGAAGAAAGAAATGAGAAAACCCAGGGAGAGGTTGCACAGTGCCTTATTGACTTTAAATTTTCTTAACGCTGATGAAAAGGGAACATCAGCTGCTGAGAGACATTGGGTGATAGAGAAATCCTCTGAGTTAAATCAACCATCTACTTCAAAGATGTGTTGACTTCTGAGTGGAAGCTGGGATATGTGCTTTGATGGGGTAGGGGTTTCACTTTTGTTTCAACAGGCAAAGAAAAGATATGGGTACTGACAAAACTAATAAAAGTCCTCTTTGAAAAGGAGTCCCTTCCTGAGGAGGAGAAGTAATTGCTCATCCCTGATATGACAAATGGATACATGGTAAGGAAAACACATTTAACAAACCTGGGGCAGGGTCTCAATTTTGTCTTTACAGGAAATGGATACAACTATTTTTAGACTATTTTTTAAGACATTGACTAATTACTCACCTGCAATAGAAGACAGACTGATGATTAAGGAATGTACATGACGGACTACGAGACCAACTAATACACATATGCACTACTGGGTAATCTCTCAATATTTACTGCTTTGCATCTTGTATCTACACCTCAAAAAAAAAAAGTGGTCCTGATTTGACTATTAATAGGGCTAGATTTAGATTGGGAGCAAGTGGCTTTCTCCCTCTCTAAACCCAAGCATATTGGTAAAGAAAATATGAAGTATTCTGTCTCATATCAGAAAAGCCACCTGGTGTGAGACAGAAGACAGAATATTTAGGGACCAATATTATTGTGACTTCATCTTAAACCTCGTTTCTCTCTGTTTCTGTACCTTTCAAACATCCCGTATGCATACAATCTTCTGAAGTTATAGAAGATATTAATATCTTTTTTGAGTATCAACAATGCTACGTTTTTCATTGTAAATAACATTTCCTCCTATCAGCTATCTACAAAGAATCTGGAACCGAGATGGGGCCCCCAATGCAACAACTCCTACTAGTGAAACAAGAATAAAAGAGAGAGTATGAGAGAGAGTAAGAGACAGGTAGACAGACAGACAGAGGCAAAATTAGAAAAATCAAGAACCTGGTGCGCACCAATCAATGATTGTTTTCAGAAAATAGACTATTCAAAAACGGCTGCAAGATAGCTCTCTATGATTATCCTCCAGATCACACTTCTGATTAGAATTCCAGATGGAGTTAACCACTATTCTGTGAATGGTTATAAATGTATATAGTCAGTCCATTAAGATCTAACCATTGTTTTAGCTTTTACAGGATCCCAAAGAGATGCCATCGCCCTTAAGTCAGCAGGAAGCAACCTTATGAATGACTACGCCCCCTTTCCTAATAAGTTTTGTGTTCTGCGGGTTGTGGGTAATTCTTATTCTGTTAGAATAGTTTTAAGTGAAAATTGGGTGGAGGACAGAACTATAATATAGTATCAAAGATATCTTTTGAAGAAGAGAAGGGGGATAGATACGATAGATAAAGGTAGATTGTTCTGCCTACCTATACACCATTTTAGCTAAATGTATGGGCTAAGTTAAAGACAATTTGCATTGGCATAAGTATTTGTATATTGATACAAATGTAAAATCATTTTATATGTTTAATTGTGATAATTTGTACATTTGAACAAAGTTCAATCTGAAATTGCTTTATATAACCAAGGCAACTTGTATTTCGATATAAATCTGAATCTGTAACTATTATATAAAATTGAATCAATAATTGCTATATTTTATATATGCTTCTATCTCTGCTTAAAATATTTGCACATCATTGTCATGCACACTATGCAATTACTACCTTCATTTAGCTATACTAGATATAATGTACGATTGCACTAGTTATGATATATGCACAAGATGTTTTATATACCTCTGTTTAGATGATATATATGTATATACATGTCTAAAATGCTGTGGTCACTTTACATGGTAATATACCCCTGGCTAATATTTGATAGTCATACTAAAAGTCATTGTTCAGGGATTGTACACCCCTTATATAGGTATTCTAATTTTTAGTACAGGGTTTATTCCTTAAGACGATAAGAACTGCAGTCAACATTACTTAAGGTACCATATCCCAGTCATCTCAGATACAGGTTAGAATATCATAGATAGACAGAAATCTTCAACCATTTCATAGACCCAGAGAATATGGCATTTAACATTTAAAATTCGGCCATGAGAGGCACGATGACTCCTGGTGTCCCTGCTCCTTTCCCGAGATATTGTTGAGCATCGAGGATACTCCATTGGAGTTGGTCCTTTTGGCAGAAAATGGCCAGTTGAGTAAGGAACTATCCTTACCTTGATTGCTGACAGTATACACATGGTGTCTAAGGTGGATGAACAAGTTGATGGATGGAGACTGATGAAACCTGCCTGGACAGGATAAGACAGTCCCTCCAAAATTGCCCTGCTTGTGAGAAGATCTGTCAGATACCATAGGCCTGTAGCCAATATGATAGATGCTCCAACGGCACACAAAACTAGAGGCGATTGTCCAGGTAGCTGTGTTGCTGTCTTTTCCCAAATTTTGGAAGCCACTACTTCCATGTACTTTCTGACTTTCAAGTGGTATATCTTCCTTCTCAGGTCTTGAAGGGGTTGAAGAATAGGTATTTATGGTTACCAACTCATAATAATTCCTATTGTACATAGTCTTAGTTTAGAACCTTCTTAGTTAGACAAAAGGGGGAGATGTGGTGGGATTAAGGTGTCAGCCAATAAAGTCAGAAGACGCTTCCGGGACCCTGGAGGGGGTGTGGCCAACCTGGAGGGGCTGTGGCCAACCTGATTGATAAGTGGCTGCTGGGACACGAGGACTCTCTCTTCCTGGTTCCTGGCTGCTAGCTGCTGGACAGACAGAATCGGAATCCATCGTCCTTCCATTGCGCGTCCATCACTCGTCCATCGCTTGGCTATGCCAGTCCTTGTTCAGGTGCCACCATAAGCTGTTACTAATATCGTGAGTGTTAACTTATATTCTAATAAATATTAATTTTGGACTGGTGCCTTGAAAGTAAAACTCCGTCTACACACATACATGTATAATCTGTGTTTTATGTGTTTTAGTGTTTCTATTGTTGTGAGGAGACACCATGACCAAGGCAACTCTTATAAAGGAAACCATTTAATTGAGGTGATGACTTACAGTATCAGAGGTTTAGTCTATTATTATCATGACAGGAGCATGGGAACTGGGAATATGATAGAGTACAGGCAGACATGGTGGTCGAGAATTCTACATCTTGATCCAAAGGCAACAGGAAGTGAATTGCCTCACTGGGTGTGGTTTGAGCATGTAGGACTCCTCATAGCCTGCCTCCATGGTGACACACTTCCTCCAAAGGAAGACATCTACTCCAAGAAGACTACACCTCCTGTTAGTACTATTCCCTTTGCAGGGCAACTTTTTTCAAGTCACCATACTCTGTGACTCTAGACTGTGTATTTATTTAACACAAGAAACTTTTAATAGTGAACTGAATACAGAAAAAGACAAGAAAATTTATCTGTCTTTTATTAGACCAAATATTAGTAAGGTTTCCAAAAGTGTAAAATGATGTTACTCTTCAGGTTAACTTTAAAACAGACACATAATTATTTTACATAAAATATTATTTATGTTAATATAAATTAGATAAATACTTCCTTACAAGTAAATTAATAAACATTTTTTAGACATTTCTTAGTTTCTATTTTTAATTTATTCATTGTGTGTATGTTTATATGTGTGCATGTGCACACCAGCCATGGCACCAGTGAGATAAGAAGACGCCTTGTGGGAGACAATTTTTCCCTTTCACCTTGGAAGTTCTGGGGTTGAACTCAGGGCATCAGAGTTGGTGTCAAGTATATTTGCTCTCTGTGTCAACCAGTCCTAATTCCCAGTCTTAGTTGTTACTATGTTGAACACTGGAACACTTATAAACGTAAAACCTTTGGTATCAATAATAAGCTTTCTTCTTTGCTTCTTCTTCTCGCCTTTAGTTTCTTCTGCCCTTATGTCATTTTCCTTCCTTCCGTCCTTCTTTCCTCCCTTCCTCCCTCTTTCCCTTCTTTCTTTTCCTCGAGGTAGGATCTTACAGTGTATTCTAGGCTACCCTCGAATTGCTGTTAATCTTCTTGCCTTTGTTTCCCAGGTGCTAGGAAAATAGATACCCACTAACATGCAGTGCTGTCTTCAATAATTTAACTTTTCACGTACCAAACTCTGTAGTACGAGGTTTCTGGCCCGGACTTTCTGGCCTTTCCTCAAGGTTTAGGCCCCCAGACCCGCAGACCCGCAGACCCGCAGAGACAGAGACACACAGATGCTTACTATAATTTTAGGCTGTTTGGCCTAAGGCCCAGGCATATAATTTCCTAGCTCTCTACCCTTCATCTAACCCACGATTCTTCCTGTTCAGCCATGTGGCTCGATACCTTTCTTTAGAGCAGCATGGTTGTCCTCTGCTTCTTCTGGCTTCTCTCTGGCATTCTGCTCAGTGCTTCCTGTTCTCAGAGTTTTCTTAGTCTGGTAGCCCCACCCACACTTCCTGCCTGCCTTTGGCCAATCAGCACTTTTTATTAAACCAGTGAGTGGGGTAATTTTTTACAATGAAACAACACAATCTCCCACAAAACTCCTTTTAGAAGTACAGAAAAGCTATACAGAAAGTTTTCAATAACCTGTCAATCATGCAAAAACAACAATTCAAACGTTGTATACACTAGGATGAAATTAACATTGCTACAATATCATCAGCAAACTGAAAATCCCATTTACCCATGCCTCACTGGGATCTAGGATGAGACTCAGGGTGTCATATATTGTCCTTGCTTGTGTAAGTGTTCATTTATTTGCTGCTCTACTTTCCCAATTATATGTAAAAGGATCCTAGATCACAAGTAAAGGAACTACTGGTTTAGAGTCCACTGACTGACAAAAAGTAATGTGCTTTCCTGTGTGTGTGTGTGTGTGTGTGTGTGTGTGTGTTTGTGTGTGTGTGTGTTTGTGTGTGTGTGTGTGTGTGTGTGTGTGTGTGTGTGCGAGAGAGAGAGAGAGAGAGAGAGAGAGAGAGAGAGAGAGAGAGAGAATAAAAGTGCCTTCAATTAATGTTTATGCAATTGCCTGCATCATTTAATATAATTTTGTTCAGGTAAGTTCCAAAATTCCCTTTGTGTTGTTAATTTGGCTGATTATTAGAGATAGCTCAAAGCAAGGTAAAAGCCCAAACAGATGATTCAGGTTTCTTAAAAAAAAATTAATTCTTAGATATTATTTATCTATTTATTTATTTACTTACTTATTTCAATGAAAAATTAGGAAATATTATTTAGTGGTGCTATGGCTTGTCTAAAATTGTAGAACAATTCACACTAAATGACAACAGTGGCATATCATGATGATCTGAAATATTTCCAGATGACTCTCAAATATTGCATGTTTATTTTTATGTGTGTTCCCCCACAAACATGTTAGATGCTCAGATTTTATCTTTGAATAATTGAGGCTAAAATTTGACTTTTTTTTTTTCAAAAATAAAGCCAAAATAAATTTTACTCTTTACATATCTAAAATGTATTGAGTTTTCTTTTCAGTCGAAAAAAACTTGTATATTGACTTGAAACATTTGCTCGTTTTTGTGTTTGATGACTTTCTTAATGGCTTTCTTTATTATATTTTCAGGTCTGTCTGATGCAGGTACCAAGACAACCTTAGTTTGTATACATGGATTGCTTAAGAAAAAATGTTGCTCAGAGCTAAGAGAAGGCACACTGCACAGAAAAGTTATGCAAAAGATAATTTAGTTTCAAATATAATTAAGCCTTGTTAATGTTCACATTTGATGATAGTTGTAGATAAGGCCAAATTTGTTGCCACGATTTTCATTCCTTAAATTTTAAAATACTAAGTACAGGAAACTAGAATTGGGTGACATATCTAACTAAGCCCATAAGCAGCAAGGGTTTAGATTAATTTTGTTTCTTGTTTATGTAGATGTTCTGCTGTACTTGATTTTATTTCATTGTTATTAAAGAATTATTGGAAATAATTATATTTGCTAAAGTTTATGGTTTCCTGGAAACATCGTATTGCTAGTTTGACAGCTGATGTTTATTGTAAAATTTTTATTTGTTAAAGGATTTTATGAACATTTCTCAGAATTTATAGATTTAAAATAGGTTGGCTACTATATTAATGTGTTTGCAACATCAAAATCTATTTACATAAAGTTGAAATTTAAACAGAAATGAGGAGGAGAAACCTGCTTCAGAGCTGATAATAACCTCAACATCTATCTGATTATTTAACAATGTACCTGTAAATAATAAAGCTGACTGATTCTGTACTTATACTGGATATAAAACACTCATGTGGGATTTTCCTTTGCTTTGCCTTATGAGTGACAAAGGAAAAAGTCAGTAAAAAAAGCTAAGTGAAAAAATTACTCTCTATATCTATCTTTAAAGATTTTAGGAAAAATCTTTCTTCAGCTTAAATTCAACTGGTGTAAAACCCAGAAGTAATCACCTCTGACTGGATCAAAAGATTGTCACTCATTTGTTCAATCCTATAGCAGAACAGTTCTTCAGTCTCTGAATTATACTATACCCTATTATACTATACATATTCATCCAAGAATATGTTTCATTAGTGACTTTTACACAATATGAAGTGTGATTGTAATAATAGACCCAGTCCTTGACCTCAAGGAATTTGCACTCTTAGTTACACAGCATGCCATTAGCAATAAAAGACTGTGTTTATGTTAAAGATGAAAGTTTTGTGGTCCAAGGAGTGATTCTTAATACATAATCTGTATTTTTAGGGAAGGGTTGGCACTGTGTAAATTAAGGCACAAAAAATAGAGGTTGTTCTAGGCAAAAAGATTGATTGAGTAGAGAAGTAAAAGAAAGTGCATATTGCATGACAGGAAGATGCTCTTTTGAGAGCAGATAACACTCAGCCTTTTCTCTCTTACTGACTTATGATTCATAAACTTTTACCATGGTATTTCCAACTAAGTCCACTGTTGCTCTGTGTCATCTTTGTTCAGGCAACTTACAACACTTACAGGCTTCCCATAATTCATATTCATTTTGAAAATATTTATTTCTCAATTCCATTTTATAGCTCCATAGAGGTTGCTCTAGTGTGTTCATAGACTTGTTTTTAGTGAAGCCCTTGAATACCTTATACATGCATGAATACAGATGTATACTGGTAGAGGAAAGGTTGTTGGTGGTTGTGATAATAAAATATCTTCTGAATGAAATTCTCAACTCTTAGCATATGCTTATTTCTTCAAACGGGGTATTTATTGTTAAGGTTTATAATATTCATATTATGTTATAGGTCTTCATATCATATGAAAAAATGATATCTCTTTAAGAAGACAACTTAAAAACCACCAAAATGCCATGATAAATAAAGAAAATAAATTTTGAATATAATTTAACCCTTAAAATAGATACTTTATGTGATTTTTTATATTAAGGCATAATTATTTATCATTACAAATTAATAATTAATATTATGAGTTAATAATAAGTCATGTGAATGAAAATGTAAGTGTACATTTTTTTTAGTGTCTAGGAAGATACTAGCTTTATCCTTTTTTTTTTTTTTCAGGGATAGCATCTAATCCAGGGCTTTACACATGCTAAGCTATTATTGAGTCACACTTCCAGACTCAAGACATTATATTCATATTCTTTTTAATATTTAGTGAAGTTAAGGGTCAATTGTCTTGAGGATCTACTATATACTTCAATTAAGCTTTTGTTACTATTATAGCTTTAAAAATTATTCTATTTGTATTCTCTACACTTTTAGTAAGCCTAAATTTTCCAAAGTCAATTTATATTGTTGTATTCCAATTTTTATTTCAGTTTGTAGATAATTGAATAATGTTATTAGGTATTCCCAATTAATGAGAGACAGATTTCACAGTCACCCAGGAAATGGTATTGGTTCCCTTGTTAATGTTTGAATACTGAGGTGACTTTCGCTGATGTATGTAACACCAGGTAATAATGCACCCCTTCAACAAACAGTGAATACACCCATCTGACTAAGCATAGAAGCTCCCACGTATGCTTGATTTCACTTTCTAGTTCTTGCATGTCTCCAGAGCCTTGTTTGCTTGGATATATATTATTCATGCAGAGAGACCCTGAGCTGAGGGCTCTCTCAAGTCAGAGGACTGAGCATGTTCTTTACTTAGTTGTGACTAATAACAAGGTGGTCAAATGGTTAAGAGGATGGAAAGCTTAGCTGTGAGTGAGGAGGATACTCATTATTTAGAAAAATGAAATTCAGAATTCATCTCATTTACTTATTCAATTGAAAAATGTAAAATTGCATATGTTTACCATGAACTATTTTATGTTTTTAAATATACACATTTAGGTGGTATAAAGAAACTGAGCTTAATAATATTTGTATTACACTATCTTATTAAAAAACCCAGAAAATTTAGGAGAACAAACATTCTGAAGATGTAAGAATGTATGTAAAAAATATCCAGCTTCCAAAAGGAAATTAAAATGTAATATTTATATATTATTTATAATGAGGAGCTTCTTGTTCCACTTAAGAATCAAATAATTTTATGTCACTGGTGTCAGTGACTCGTCAAGGTCAGGGAACAAAGTGAGGGAGTCCTGCTGGTGTGTGCATAGGTATGTCAGTATGCTTTGTTCTTGTCTGTCACATTCCTAACCGTGCCTTCTTTCTCTCTTTCTTTCTTTCTTTCTTTCTTTCTTTCTTTCTTTCTTTCTTTCTTTCTTTCTTTCTTTCTTTCTTTCTTTCTTTCTTTCTTTCTTTCTTTCTCTCTCTCTCTCTCTCTCTCTCTATCCCTCCCTCCCTCCCTCCTTCCCTCTGTCTGTCTGTCTGTCTTTTTTCTTTCTTTCTTTCTTTCTTTCTTTCTTTCTTTCTTTCTTTCTTTCTGTCTGTCTGTCTGTCTGTCTTTCTTTCTTTCTTTCTGTCTGTCTGTCTGTCTGTCTTTCTTTCTGTCTGTCTGTCTTTCTTTCTTTCTTTCTTTCTTTCTTTCTTTCTTTCTTTCTTTCTTTCTTTCTTTCTGTCTGTCTGTCTTTCTTTCTGTCTGTCTGTCTTTCTTTCTTTCTTTCTTTCTTTCTTTCTTTCTTTCTTTCTGTCTGTCTTTCTTTCTTTCTTTCTTTCTTTCTTTCTTTCTTTCTTTCTGTCTGTCTGTCTGTCTGTCTGTCTGTCTTTCTGTCTGTCTTTCTTTCTTTCTTTCTTTCTTTCTGTCTGTCTGTCTGTCTGTCTTTCTTTCTTTCTTTCTTTCTGTCTGTCTGTCTGTCTTTCTTTCTTTCTGTCTGTCTGTCTGTCTTTCTTTCTTTCTTTCTTTCTTTCTTTCTTTCTTTCTTTCTGTCTTTCTTTCCTTTATATCTCAGGCTGTCCTGGATATAAAATAGGCTAGTCTTGAATTCACAGATCTACTTGCTATTGTCTTCCAAGTTTTGGAATTAAAGGCATGTACCACATACAATGGCTTTTTCATTTTGTATTTTCCCAAGCCCACCGATCAAGAAATTTTTAAAAGAAATTCCTTATTTGGAAATATCAATAGGTTTTGTGTGTGTGTGTGTGTGTGTGTGTGTGTGTGTGTGTGTGTGTGTGTGTGTGTTGGAAAGAAGACATAAATAGCCATTCATTGCTATAAAGAATGGGTGTTGGGATTAAAGGCCTGGACAATGGTGGCACATGCCTTTAATCCCAGTACTCAGAAGGCAGAGGCAGGCAGATCTCTGTGAGTTTAAAGCTAGCCTGGTCTACAATGCAAGTTCCAAAACAGCCACAAAAAAAGCCTGCCTTAAAAAACGAGAGAGAGAGAGAGAGAGAGAGAGAGAGAGAGAGAGAGAGAGAGAGAGAGAGAGAGAGAATGAGAATAAAGAACATGGGAAAGAGGAAAAAGATGTCTTTTAACAACCACTGACATGATATTTCCATTTATTATTTTTCTATGCTTCATCAGTTTTCATGGATTTCAAATAAAGTTACACATATTATCTTGTTTTTCATTTTCTTTTTATAATGGAGAGTGATCTTTAAAAACACCATAGTAGAGTGAATGTTTAGGTATTTGCACAAAAATAAGAACCCCAATCTGAATCTGCTGAATGGACATCAGGACAAAAGCCAGGGGAAAACCTCAAAGAAATTGGCTGCAGAAAGAATTTTAAGTGTGGGCGGCACAAAGGAGCTGGATTAGAGACCTCATGGGCCATAGGCAAATGGAAAGGAGTAGGAAAGCTGGGGAAGCAATTGTGTAAAAATAATGGAAGTAGCACAGGCCCAAAGCTTTTGTCATCAGGCTCTTGGCAATGTTATTAGCAGACGGTTTCTATGCAGATCAAGGGAATGAGGATGCAAAAACGGCCTGTCAGATTATATATATTCTATATATATATATATATATATATATGTATGTATAGAATATATACATATCTATATTAAAAACTCATCTTATAATGCTGTATATATGTACAAGCAATTGTCTACAGTGTTTTGTAATAACAAGTTTAACCAGAAAATAAAATGAGGTAAATTATTTTGATACATGGTTACAGTTTCATTTAATCTATTTGATTATGTGATGAATTTGGCTTTCTTCTCCCCAGTGTATTGTAGCAGATTCAGAATCTTTATTATGACATACTGTCAAGATGTCTGTCTTTCAAGAAGTTGTGTGCTTCCCAGTGATGTGTTGGTAAACAACTGACCACATATCATGAAGTTGCCATCTTAGATTATAACCACTTGCTGTCATGGTAACTCTTATTAAACTCACAATAAGGACAGTTATCAAATGTATCGTATGGAATGAAACATGGTGTATATAATTTATAGAGATCCTAATCACACTATGGAAAACTCTTAAATTCAGACTTTGGTTTTATTTCTTTGCTTGAAAAATATTTCGTCTGAGTCAGAAAGAATGTGTAACTATGTATATTGACTTTGGAGAAAGTCACTGTATATTCTGGAAGTTTTAAGAAAGTGTTCTGGAATTTCTACAGTTTTCAAACTTATTTGGAACAATAATTTAGAACAGGCATTGAGGGATTGGTAGAAAAATCGTTAAACAACAACAAACTAATATGAATCTTTCAGAAACATTTCAAAGACACGTGGGGATATCTGGAAGATCCTAATTAGATTTTATTACTGTCTTGTCATATGTTAGTTTATGGAGCACTTCACTCTTCTCCTGTAAACTTGTAGTGATATTTCTTTTCTATACAATAAGTTGCATTCTATCTATTTATTATATTGCATGTGTACATATGCATGCAATTATAACAAGGCATGTATATGGAAGTCAGAGGACAACTTGCTGGGTTTCATTCTTTTCTATCATGTGGGTCTTTGGGAAGATTTAAATCAAATAATCAAATGTGGTGACAGGTACTTTCTTTTCTCAAAGAATGTGTTTTATTCTTGAGAAAATGTATCACATGCCTTGAACGTATTGGCGTCTAGCTTCACGCTCCCTACTGCAGGATTTATTTCCTTGAAATAATTGTACTAGATGCTGTCTTAATTTTTTTCTTCATCAGCTCTCATTTGATCCTGTCATATTACATAGTTTGGTGATTTTCAGAATCCTGAACTTTGTTCTATAACATGCCTGATATCAAGCCTTAATTTTCCAAGTGCTACTTCCCAGGCCTGCATGTTTGCACATAGCTTGTTATGAGCATAGCAGAGACTCCATGAATATGGAGTCCGCATTCTTCCAACAGTTAGAAAAGAATCTTGGCAAATGATTTAATCTGTGTGTAACAAGATTCTAATTTATTTTTGTTTATTTGTTTAGCAGCATTGAAGGTGACACCAAGAGCCGTACATGAGGCAAATCTCCTACTATTGAGCTACATTCATTTCTTTATAAAAGGTTCTTAATTAAAAGACATTGAATAGAGAAATTGTGTGTATGTATGTATGTAAGTATGTTGAATTGATGCCAGAACATTTAAAACACTAGAGTCTCAAATATAAGAATAGAACCACAATATTTTTAATCGAACATATATAAAACTTTAGCATTTATAAAATATCTTCAATAGTTCATAGTGACCAACAACATAAATATATTTTCAGCATTTAAAAACTACTAACTGAAAACCATCATTTGGGACTATATTCTTAGAATTATTATTTTATAATTAATTTAATTATAAATACTGTGGTCTTGTTTGATTTTGTGGACAAGAAGAAAAAGAAGTTTTACTCTTTCACAGAATCTATTGATTAAATAAAAATTGTTCACCTACTCCTGAAACCAGATAGGGTGGGTACCTGCTGACATATGAAACGCAGAGGAGAGTTGAACATGAAAATTTACTGTTTTGCTGCCTAGTTTTATATCAATTTGATACAAGTTAAAGTCAAGAAGACCTCAGTTGACAAAATATCCCTAACATATGGTGGGCAAGCCTAAGGTATATTTTCTTCTCTGGTGATTCATGTGGGCGGACCAAGTTCACTGTCAGTGAAGCCATCCTAGTCATTGTGGTCCTGGTTCTGTGAGAAAGTAGGCTGAGCAAACCATGGAGAGTATGCCAGTAAGCAGCACCCCTCCATGGCCTCTGCCTCCAGGTTCCTTTCTTATTTGAGCTCCTGACCAGCCTTCATTTAATGACGGACTGCTATCTGGAAGGGTAAGTGAAATAAACCCTTTTCTCTCCAAGTTGCTTTTGGTCATGGTGTTTCATCAAAACAATTGAAACCCTAACTAAAACAACTATTAACTAAGCCTTTTGAGAACCTACTATTCATTTACTTCCAAAGAAGATAATTAAACTATGACAGACACTACCAACCATTATTCCTTTAAGTTCCTTTAACATTCTATAATTATTAAATTACAAATAAGTATAAAATGCAGGTAATAAATGTTATTTGACTAAACAGTACTTGGAAATTTAAATGAGTAGATGTTCTTCATTCTGTTCTGTATTTTCAAACTAATAAATATTGTACTGAAGCTCAGAAGAGCTGTTATTAATCTTATTTTTGTAATTAGAAAACAGCCAGATGTTTAGATGACCACTATAATTTGGTTCACCTAAACAATGTCTATGATAAAGAAAACTTTGTATAGCATTATAATTTTTACTTACTAACCTAAGTAAAATTCTTTTGTTTGAGTCAAAATACATGTGAGGAATCCTTCCTGATATCTAAAGCTGGACAGTGATATTTCTTTTTAAAGTTTTCAGAGTTTATATTAGATACAAATGTGAAAAATCATCCTTGCTGTGACCCTCATTAACAGGATTCTAACTCAGCATTTGGGGTTAATTAAGGTGGTACTGATGCTGATAGGTGGACCATTAACTGCAATTGTCACAAATTTTGTTTTAGCTTCCTTTTAATTTGTCTTGATTATTCTCTTCAGCACCATCAAATTTGCTAGGTGAGCTGGATTAAGGGGGAACTATCATGTATGTTGTCAGGTGATACATTAAAACAAAAAAACTATAACCCAAATGTGTGAAACAGAATAACTTACTACTCAGTGACCTCCAAAGAGTTAGGCATATTGATGAAAGGCCTATGACACAGCTAGGGATGAGATGCTCAACAAAATTAGAGTTAGGAATAGGGATGAAGTGGGGAGCGAGAAGTATGTCTTTGGGACTGTTGGTTTTCTTATGAGTTGTGGATTGGCTGCCTTAAAGAAAATCCATGAAGGAGGAATGAACTTGCATGTTTCTTAATGTTTTCTGTGCTGAGAAGTGTGAACTGTGCTGTTGGGTTTTGAGTCAGTGGGTTAAGAAACAATTAACCTATACCAAAGCATACAGGGAAAGGAAGTTTTAAGGAGACCAAGGGCTACAGGGTCTACTGAATTTCAAAAAACCTTTTATCAAACCTAAAAATGATTGTGGAGGAAACAATTATATTAAATGATCTAATAATTGATAAATTAATAGCCAGGTATCACTTCCAAAGTTTTAATAAGACTGATACCTGAAAAAAGCTTTCAATATCTTGGGTATTCTTATATTTCTCTAAATAACTTATTGCTTATTATATTTCTCTATCTGTGATTTATGCACAAAATGTAAACACAACTTCTCTTAAAACAAAAATAGTAAATATGGATTTTTCTATAATCCTGATGTCTTAATTAGGGTTTCTATTGCTGTGAAGAGACACAATTGTAGTTAGAAGTTTTTCTGTCCTGCCTGGCTAGTCTTATATCCATTTATTCCCAAATAATCACACAAAGGCTTATATTAATTATAAACTGTATGGCCTATGGCTGTATGCCTCAGCCTTATTATTTCTGTCTCTTAATCTTAAACTAATCCATGATTATTATCCATGTTCAGCCATGCACTTTGGTATCTTTTCTTAGAGCAGCACCATTCTCATCTTCCTCCCTCTGTATCTGACTGGCATTTGATGCTCTGTTCTTCTGCTTCCCAGAATTCTCTTAGTCTAATTGCCTTATCTCTTCTTTCTGTCTATCTTCTGACCAAACAGCATTTTATTAAACCAATATTTACAGGGACAAATATTTACAGTGTAGAAGAGCATTGTCCCACAGCACACAATAACCATGGAAATGCTTATAAAAGAAAGCATTTAATTGGGGCTAGCTTACAGTTTCAGAGGTTTAGTCCCTCACCATCATGACAAGAAGCATGTTACTGGAGAAGGAGCTGAGAGTTGTACATCTTGATCAGCAGGCAGCCTCCACACTAGGCTTAGCTTGAGCATATATCACCCCAATGACTGCCTCCACAATGACACACTCCCTTCACCAAGGCCACACCAACTTCTCCTAATAATGCCACTTCCCATAGGCCAAGCATTCAAACACATGAGTGTATGAGGGCCATTTCTATTCAAACCATCATACCTGGGTTTTCAAGTAATTGAGAGCTTTGCAAAAAGTACTTTACAAATCAAACTTGGGGATTCCGTTTTCAGAAAGAGAATCATAAGCTCTCCATTAGAGAGACAGGAATGAAAAGAAGGGAGCCTATCCTATATGATGGAGATAAAAGGCAGCCAAGAAGTAATAGTTTTTACTTGATTTGAATAACTCAGTAGTCAAAGTGATGCACCAGTCTCTTTCCCTACAGCTCCCATGCCTTTTAACATGCATAATAAACTTTACTATAATTAACCTCTAGTACAAAATTAGAGTCAGATCTGAGACAAACTCCCCTGTTCTCACTCTTTGCTTCTCATCTGTGAAATTGCTAAGGGTTCATGAATTAGTATGCCATGGGATATAAGCTAACACAAAGGGAATTTATTAGCATGTGTCTGTATATATGTTATCATTCAAAAGTCTTAATGATAAGCATTCACTTCAAATTTTATACATTTTTATCTGACACATGTAAATAAAACTTGGAATTCTTAAAACAAAATCATAAAAGTAGCATATTACAATCAAAGAGCAGATGTTTAAGGCATTAGGCTGCATAGAGATGGCCTCACTTTAAGCCATCACTGAAAATGGCAGCAGGACACAAATCTTTTAAGTATCTAAAGAGGGTAACTTAATTAGAAAGATGTTGAGAATGTGGCTTTATGTAAAAGCTGAAAAACTCAAAAGATATTTCCTCCTAAGAAATTATCTATTCATGTTTGAATTTAAAAAGTTCTAGAAGGTAATAAAGAGTTCTGATCACTGGTTGTGTTCTTGGGTTTTCCTGTTGCCATGGCTAAAGCTATTTAAGGGAGAGGTGGTTTGTTTGGGCTACATTTTGAGGACACAGTCTATCAGGATAAGAAATGGCTATGGGAGCATGAAGTGGGTGGTTACACTGCAACCATAGTGAAGACAAAGAGTCAAATGAATGCTGGTACCCAATTAACTTTCTCCTTGTTTTGCATTTCTGAACCTATTTTAACTTTATCACTGTAATTAACTTAATCAACATAATCCCTTATGGGCAATACCCAGAGACAGATCTAACCTAGACAATTCCTTCCTGGCATTCACAGAAGCTAATCTAATCTATACCATCTCTCACGGGCACACCCAGAAGCTAAGATAAGTTAGATAATCTCTTACTGGAATGAACAGAGGCTAATCTAATGTAGATGATCTTTCTCAGATTTAGCTAGAGGCCAGCCTAATCTGGAAGTTTGTCTATGAGGGCATTCTAGATAAGGTAAAGTTGATAACCATTTTTAATCACCACACTAGTATTAATAGACATTGGCAACTAGATAAGTATTTCTTAATTAGTTCCCGTCTTTTCTTTTCCTTTTGTCCATATCTCTTTACTTGCAAGTGTTCTTTGCAAACAGTCATTGGTCTGGTTTGAGGCCTATGGTCTCTGCTACACTATTGATGCTGGGCTCTAACTGGATATCCTTGGATATCCCATTGTTACCCTGTGTTGTGGAGATCCTGCAGTTTTGGGTCTGTAGGACCGGCCCTTTCATATGTTCCCACATATCATAGATGAGATGAATGTTGGGGTGGGCCAACTCATAATCCTGGTTCTTGGCCTGCCCACCAGCTCTCCCCAAATTCTCACTACTAAGGTTAGCTCTCCAGTATTACCCTGGCTAGTTTACCCCTTACAGTGATGAGCAAGGGGCAAGACCAGTTCTGCTGCTTTTATGCCCTCGGGATTTGCTCTCCCACACCCGAACCATCAGAGTCAATTCTTGTGTTGCCCAGGCAGGTTGTAGTGGTCACTTTCCTGAGAGCTGCAGCTGGTAAAGAGCTGGGACATCTCTCCTGCTCTAGTGACCTTAGGGTCATCTCTCTCACCTACCAAAGGTGGTGAGGTGAAAGAGGGTATCTCTTTCCTACCCAAACCACCATATTTGAGGTGAACAGTAGGACCATATCTCCAACACATGTTCTCTGGGTAGTTCACTCAGATCCCTTTCAATAAGTTTACCTTTATTGTGATACCCAGGTGTACTTCAGCTGGTAGGGAGGAGGGTCTGCTCCCTCTCTCACATGGGTAGCAAGGACAAAGGAGAAGACATCTTTTCCTTCTCCTCACTACCACATGGCAGACAAGAGGGAAATGGTCAGCTATCTACAACCATACCACTCTGAACTGACCTGATCTCATCTGTCTTAATTATATTCTTAATGACTTTAGCTCACCTAACTGTTGAAAAGCTTACTTGCATTTGGTTTTTAATCAGTCAAATTATCAACTAAAGTAACATTAATGAGTAATTTTAAAATAAAATATTTAGCAAACAACATATCTGTATTTGGTTTCCAGTTTATTTTGGAAATGACACATATGGTTCTAAGAAATAGAGAACTCATTGTGAACTCAGCAAACATAATTCCTGTAGAATATTCTGTCTTCAATGTTTATAATTTTGAATTTGTTTTTATCATTTTGATTTTATATTAGCAACTATCTGTAGATTATAGGATCTTTTGTTAAATAATTTCCAAGGAAAGAATGGTGTGTGTTGTGTGTGTACATGCAGGTACCCATGGAGTCTAAAGTCTATAAATTCTTTAGAAATAGAGCTTCTGACAGTTGTGAGTCATCTGATATGAATGCTTGTAGCTTAATTACAGTATCCTGAAAGAATAACAGGGACTCTTGACCGCCAAGCTATCTCTGTGTCCCTACAATGTTTATAACTGATCAGAAAAAAATGTAAAAACTTTGAAAGACCAAGTTTTGAACTATCAGGGGCCGAGATCTCTTGCAAAGGATTTTAGAAAAAAACATTTACAATCCTAATTTGTTAAAACAAATACACTGAAAGATTTTTCAGTTTCCCTTTCTCTTTATGTTGCTTAATTTGCTTCATTAAAGCTTGGTGAATAAACCCTGATATATAAAGTGATTGAAGTGTGAATGTCAGAAGCCACCCATGGTCATCCTCTTTGGAAGGGAACTCAGTTCTGTAAATATATTACCAGCCAAACACTTACTCATGTGTTGAGAGTCTCACACAGAAAACATTTTGTCCATAGAGTTCTTTTATTATTGTGCTATAGTTGTCAAGATTATTTTATGGATGTGACATAAAATAAGCATCAATTTTCTGTATGTTGCATATGAAAATAAGTTAGCATATAATCCCATGAACAGCAGACTAATTATTCTTTGAATCAAGTTTGGAATGCCGATTGTTGTTAGTTTTTTTTAAATTGGCTATAAATTCATTGACAGACCAGAGTCATTATCTTTTGCAGGTCTCTTAATTCTTTGCTTTCATATTTATCTTGAAATATTATTTTGACAAAATATTTATAAGGACTTCTTAAGTTAAAACATTTTTCTAAGTGTATTGCATGCACAGAATATATAGAATATTAGCAAATGTATCATTCTAAAAGGGGTAATTTATAGTTTATATTGATTAAAAGTCTCTTTTTCAATACATTAAAGTGCTATATCAGCCATATTAAGGTGATCAAGTTGTTATAGCTTTCATACATCGTAATTTATGCACTATGTTATCGAAGTTATCTACTAGTTCTAGACACTAAACATGTTTTAATTGAAAATCAGCTACAGTGACCTTGTACTGTTTTCTGAAAAATCTAGAATTAGTTTGACATGATTTTTTCATCCTAGAATACAATGGGGCATAATGAGGTAGAAGAAATTTAAGTCGATCGCAGAAAGAAGAGAGTACGGAGAGTGATTTCAATGCATAACCAGACCTAGGCAGGGAACTGCTGTGATCAGAGTCCTGTGTTCTGTACTTACTCTTTAGTAGCAAGCATATCGATACTTCTAGTGGTCAAAACGTAAAAACCCCATTATTTCCTGAAATTAGTACCACCCACAGATGCATGTTGAAAACCAGTTTGCTCATATATTAGGGTCTGACTTCCTTTTATTGCTATGTTCTAGGGATTATCTTTGCATGTTTGTGGGAGGTTGTGTTGTTTCATTTTAAATAATTGTCCCAACCACTGGTTTAATAAAAAGAGCTAATTGGCCAAAGGCAGGCAGGAAGTGTAGGCGGGACTACCAGACTAAGAAAATCTCTGAGAGCAGAATGCCAGACAGAGCACCAGAGAGAAGCCGAAAGAAGCAGAGGACAGCTATGCTGCTCTAAAGAAAGGTACCAAGCCACATGGCTGAATAGGAAGAATCATGGGTTAGTTTAAGGGTAGAGTGCAAGCAAGCTATATGCCTGGGCCTGAGGCCGATCAGCCCAAAAACTACTGAAAGTGTCTGTGTGTCTCTGTGGGTCAGCGGGTCAGCGGGTCTGTGGGTCTAGACCTTGAGGTTAGGCCCAAAAGTCAGGGCCAGAAACCTCATACTACACATGTTAGCATAAAGGTATTCATTCTTTATTGCACTCATAGTGGTCTTCAAAAGGGGATACATCAAATATACTATACTTAGGGAAAATACACACATTTAAACAGTTTCTGACTTGCAGCTATGATTCTCCTCAGGGATAGTCTACACTGAGAATAAGGAGATAAAAAGGTGATACCTTTTTAACAGAGTAGTCTATGTGTCAGATATTATAATAAGCACTTTGTATGCACTATTGTATGTAGTCCTTACAATAACCCTTTGAGGCAGCTTTATTGTCAGCATTTTTCAAATAAGCTGGTAACCATCAGTGACCTGTCCGCGGTTAAGCAAGTTATAAGTAAAAGGCTTGGAATATTTATTAGTCTGCTCCCAGGCACGTATTACTGCATTTTCTTATGTTCTTCATTAAACTGAGCAGTGCAAATTCCAGGTTCTGTTTATTCTCCCCACTCTCACCAAGAACATAGTTAGTTATCTTTGTCTTTCTGGTGGGTGTTGGTATAATGCTTTATGGCCTCTGTACCATGCAATTATCACTCTTCCCAGACAACTAACTCTAGAATTCCTGACTTACAACCTTCATGTGCTTATGGGCTTCCCATTCTACCAACTACACCATGAGCTTACTCCATATTTGTCTCTATGTTGACACTGAGGAAGGAGGCTACCAATTATGTAGGAGTTATAGACTTAAGCCATTTAATAGAATCCACTGGGTTGACCTCCATAGCTGAGCACCTACATATCCATTTTCCTAATCAGATGAGGAATCCAATTTGTATCCCTTGGTAGTTTTGTTTCTGTTCCTTATAGACAGTATGTAACATAGTAAGAACTAAATAATATTCTGTAATACTTAAAACTAACAAAACAAAAGTAAGCAAAGTCATGGGGGAGGTCAATAATGGGTTCCATACTTACAAGATTTAATTAAAGCTCAATTGTCTGTATTAGCTCGTTAAATGAAAATCTGTATTATTGCTGGGCAGTGGTGGTGTGTTCTTCTGTCCCAGCACTCAGAAGGCAGAGGCACATAAGTCTCTGAGTTTGAAACCAGTCTAGACTACATAGTGAGCTCCAGGAAACCAGAGCTGCACAAAGAAACCTTGTCTTGAAAAACAAAACAAAACACAACATCTGTATTATGATACTCAAGATGAATACAACTGATATAATGATTGGATAATATAAAAATAGATTAGACTGGCTTATACAATATTCAAATAAACAATATATACATATAAATGGATAAATACAATTTATTCAGCTTTACAGTACACTCTCTTTAGAATGTGTGTGTGTGTGTAAGACAGAGACAGTCAGAGAGAGAGAGAGAGAGAGAGAGAGAGAGAGAGAGAGAGAGATTAGTGGGAGAAGATCATGGAAGGAAAATGGGAGGATTTGAGAGAAGAAACGGTGTAATTATAATCATAAAGTATTGAAGAAACTTGTTCGGTGTATTTATTGATATATCATACATAAATTCAGCCAAAGGACATTTGAAAATAATAATTAATAGAATAAGTAGTATAATAAAATATAAATGTATGAGAGATTCAGACTTATATAATTTGGGTTTGCTAGTCCAGTAATGACTTTCTGCATGCTAAAGAGCTTGAGAACCCTAGAGCTGTTTAATGCATGAGACTTGAAGCCCCAGAAGCCCCAGACAGGTGCTGAGGGCTAGTGGATTACAAGCTGCTGCTTGTAATGGAATATTTGTCAATGAGAAGGGATGGTTACTATGGCAGAAACAGCACAGATGTGCTCAATAACAACAGGTGACGGCAAGTAGGCAAAGTAGCACCTCCTTGTCCTCCTGCCTCTTTTATATTTGAGCTGCTATTGAGAACTGTTGCTCATTTCGGAGAGGGTCTCCTCCCATCAGTGAATACTTATTGGGCATCCATCACAGATCTGTCCAGCGTTTTGTCCCTTAGTTTATTCTAGATATAGTGTCAATATCAAGTTGAAATTTTTGACTAATCATGGTTGTATCTATTAAAGCAGTGGTTGTCCAGCAGTAGAGCTATAGAGTAAGAGGCTAACCTGGAAAAAAAATGTCTCCAGGGTTAATCCTGCAATACTCAAAAAAATAATGTTCTGGTGATCACAACTTTGAGGCTTAGGTACTTGTCTTCCCAAGAGTTATGTCACTTTTGTGTGGCAATTTCAAGATGTGGGCAAAACACACAGTGCTCTGGATTTACTCAGAAGAAGGATGTTTCTCTGAGCAAGTAGATGTGTTTCATATCTTACTATAATGTCATTAAACTATTCTGATATCAAATAAATTTTCTACAATTCTATGCTTAGTTACCACCAAATTATACTTTATTTTTTCCACTTAGTTCTTCCTACAGGCTAACATCTGCTTCTTATGTAAATGATAAATGTCATTGATACTTGTGCAATGATCTAGCAGATGACAAAATAGAGTAGCCTTTGGATAGTATTTGATCTTTCCCCCCTTCCTTTTATCTACTTCTCCCTATCTCTCTTTCCTCCTCATCCTTCTTCCTATCCATCTCCTTCTCCCCCCCTTTTTTCCTCTTTTTCCCTTGGTGTTTTGAAGAAAGTTTTATTCTAAAGCCCATTGCATGTATGATCCTTCTGCCTCAGCCTCACAAATGCTTGGGCTACATGTGTGCGCTTCCATTCTTGGGTAATTTGACTTTTGTTTCTTAAATATGTTTTTATTATTTAAAACAGTTTTCAAATTTAAATATATTTTGATCATATTCTTTTCCTCTCCCAAGTTTATCTAGATACCATCATTCTCTCTATCCAAAGTTTTCTTTCTCAATAAACAAATCAAAGCCCAGTGCACCCAAATGCCCCAAATGTAGAAAACAAAATCGACATCACCAAAAAAGATAAAAAGCAAACAAATGAATAAAAACAAACAAACAAACAAAACTGTAACCAGATAAAAGCACACTGAAAAAAAAAATCTATGAAGTCTATTATTTGTTGGTCAAGTATTCCAGAGCATGAGATCTACCCAAGAATGGTTGATATATCCAATGTCATAAATAAGAGGCTTATATTCATTCTTTAAAATACAACAGAGTGATATAAGGAAAATGAAAACTATCATATCGAAGTCAGACAAGACAAACCAACAAAGGGAAAAGAGCACAAGAGCAGAAACTGAGCTAGAGACCTGCTCTCTCTCACACCCAGAGTTCCATAAAGCCAGTAAACTGGAAGCCAGCTGTATTGCATACTCAGAGAACCGGGTAAAGACCTGTGCAAGCCCTTATCACGCTGTCTAAGTCTCTCTTAGGTCATATGAGCTTGCTCATGTTGACTTAAAGCACCTGTTTTGGGTCTTTTGTTTTTGTTTGTTTGTTTGTTTTGGTGTTCTGTATCCCTTCTGGCACTTATTTTTTCCTCCTCTCTTTCCATGGAGTTTTGAGGAAGGGTATTTGGTGGTGGCTCTCCCAGAAGGACTGAATGTTCCAAGGTCTCTCATTCTCTTTATACTGTCTGGCTGTGGGTATCTATATTTGTTCCCATTTGATGCATAGGGAAGCTTCTTTGGTGATGGCTGAAGAAGACACTGATCTATGAGTATATCATAATATCTTTAGGAGTCATTTTGTCACTACATTTTTTCTTACTTTTTTGACCAGTATTATTTGATCTTGCCCTAGGACCTTGGGCTATATAGTCTTAGGTTCACCCAAGCAGTGGTGGGTATGGATTTAATATAATGTAGTAGGTTTGAAGTCGAATTAGTTATTGGTTGGTTATTTTAATAAACTTAATGCCATCATTGCTGCAGCATATCTTGCAGAGAGTATACTATTGTTGATAAACGGTTTGTGACTGGCTTGGTGTTTGTTTCTGTTTTGATAATATATAGAGTACCTTTCTATGACACAGACACTAGAGGGTAAAGATTCTACCTAGGCACCAGCTTGACTTCTCCATGGTCAGTGTTTTGTGTAGGTCTTGTCTTCAACAATAGAGTCTTGCTCTCAGGTTTGGGAGAACAATCTATTGTCTTTGGTTGTCTGGGAATTCTTTTGAGTCTCCCTTGGCCAGCAACTCAATTAGATGAAACCAAAATCCAGTACTAGAAGCTTCATTTGATGACAAGAGATGGCCAGGTAGGTCTCTCTCTCTCTCACTATTTGTTAATTGTATTTGAACTGTTTTCATATATGTATAATGTATAATGTGTTTCCATATTGTCTCTAAGTGCCCCTTAATTTACTTGTCTTTCCCTATATTACCCCCCACCCACTACTATCTCCACTTCCCATCTGAGAATGTGGCTATTCTTAAATCAGTATACATGCTAATATTTGTCAATACAACTTTTTTTGCTCTGACATTTTAAGTTAGGATTTGCATGCCTTTCTGCACATGAGGTGTGGGTCATTCAATCTCCTGATGATTTATTATTCTGATGACTACAAGTAACATGAAGGTTCCAGTTGCATCCAGATTTATGTAAATGTTAGATTGACAAATGACCTGAATCCTCAATATTTACCGTGTGTGTGTGTGCTCATGAAATTAGAAAGAGAATCATTATGGGAAGAAGAAATATAAGGGAGGTGAGACAGAGGGACAGAAAAGAAGAGAGAATGGATAATGAGCCACATGGGACATGATAGCAGAAGTGGAGCTATTGGAGAAAGTCAGGAAAGATGTCCACCAAGAGGAGAGAGAAGCATAGAAAGAGTAAATGTGAATATAACAAAGTGCATATATAATAACAATGTTGTAATGAAAATCATTACTTTGCATGATAACTTGAAATACACAATAGAAGTAAAGATCACATATTTATTGCACAGAGCCAAGCCTCCAAAGCAACTTTCCTAATTGCACACTTCCCTGACATTCATACTCTTCTCTTTGTGGTAGCAGGAATAATTTAACCTTTCTTGATACATTTATACCTTACCTGTTTTAAGAAAGAACTGAGCTTATCTTTGTTATTCATTCTTGAGTTGGTCTATTTCTTTGGCCTACTCTGTACCTACTTTCTGCCCTAAATGATTATCATTATTTGGGTGTAATTCTGATGCCTAGAAACATAACTCATCTGAAATGACTGGCACATAGCTGGTTTTTGGACTGCATGATGACTTGCCCTATGTCTTTGCACTTTCGTTTGAGGGATTTTGATAGAGAAATAAGCACTGTGAATGATGTCTCTTGACTACTTTTTATGTGACAGGTCTCTGAATGTGTCTTTCTGGTGTACAATATGACTGGAAATACATGTAGTTTTGTATTTGAGTCATGCTTTGGTGCAAGGCTAACGTTACCAAATCTTTGAAAATGTTTCTTATACTATTCACCTGTCCTTACTGTTGTGTATCCTTAGATTCACTTTCTCAACATGTTTTTTTCCTGTATAGTCCCATTTCTTTTCCCTTTCTAGTGGTCTTATATGAAAATAATTAATTCTTATGAAAAAATAAGTCAGATTAAAGTATGTCATGTCAGAAAAAGAGGCTACACCACTTAAGATAAATAAAGCAAAGAATGAAAAATGAATTGAAATGGGAAGACACTTTAAGCAACGGGCAAATAATTAAAACAATGCTTAGCAACCTGAATTATGAGCCACCACTTGACTCCATAATTAAGTTAACAGGAACATAATGGAGCTCATTTATTTGCATACTTTTGTTCTATTACACACAAGAGCTGAGTAGTTGCAACAGAGGCCAGATAGTTTTCAAACCATAAAAGATTTATGGTTTGGCTTCTTACTGATAACTTTTCGAGTCCCCTGATACCTATGATGAGGATGGAGAGTAGAGTCAAGTGAATAGTAAAAGAGAGGTAAGGAATATTTACAGCATGTTTCTAAATGTTTGACAGGTTTGTATTTCAAAATCCATATTCAAAATTCAATATTTGGAATAGTCTTCCAGTTTGAGCTCCAAAGTAAATGTCAAGGGGAACATACCCTTTATTTTAGTTCTCAAATTTGCTAGGCAATAATAATATATTACTTTTGACACACTACTTGTTATGGCTAATATTGACTATCAACTTGATATGACTTAAAATGGAGAATATCTGAGCACATTTGTAAAATGTATCCTTAGTTGTATCATTTAGATGGGGAAGACCCATCTACATGGAGGTGGCACCTTCTGCAGGGCCCACATATAAGAAAGTTCTGTCAAAAAAAACCCCTCTATTTTGCCTTCTTTCCTACTATTTGCTGTTGCTTCAAAAATTCCTCAGCTTCTACAGTTACGGTTACCACTGTTACTCCCATCCTTTGCTGATAACAGAATTCAGGTGGTTCAGCTTCCCAATGTGGATTAAAGACGAGTGATTCTCTAAAAATCTTCTAATTTCCCAGTGCCAGGCTGGTAGCACTAAAGTGGTCCATTTTTATAACTGAGCAGTTATATGATCCTCAGTATTTTTACTATGAAGATAGACACTATAGAACTTCCCAGCAAATATTGTGCAAACCATTCTAATAAATCCCCCACCCCTGCAAGTTAATACAATGGATACATTGTATTAGTTTTCTTCTTCTAAAGAGCTCAATGTAATACACTGTTTAGTTTTTACATGAAACTTCATGACTGGAAGTAGAAGCAAAGTCACCCAATCAACTCAATGGCGAGCAAAATGCATTAACTTCGAAGTGTGAGGGCAGGGAAATGTCAAATGTCTGCTCAGGGAGAGGTTCAAATTAGTGGGAAAACATTTAGAACTTTATGAATAGAAAAATCTGACTTCTCCAAGGGATAAAAAAAAAATACCAAACCATAAACAATGAAGAAAAACAAACCTTTCTGCAGAGAGAGATGGCTAAGTAGATAGGTAGGTAAACAGGTAGGCAGTAGGCACGCTGACTGACAGGTTTTAGAGTTTTATTTATTGTGTTCCTTGAAATTCTCTGCTCACTCTGTCCCTCTTTTCATTGTGCCCTTTCCCCTGTTACTTCATTAACATGAGCTCGCTTAGGAAAGATTCCATAGAACACAGAGGACAAAATGTCAATAGCTTGATTTCCAAGTTTCTAAATAGATTCTTGAGATTTGTAGCAGAGGGATTTAGCAAAGTCGTGGCTTTTGACTCAGAAGGGCCGAAGTATTGTATTTCTTAAAGGTTCAGCACAGAAAGTATTTAGGTCCTGTTCTCACAGACATTTTGAAAATAAAATAGGAGCTTAGGTCTAGATACCAAGTAAGGTCCATCTAACCTTGTGGAAGGATACTGAACAGGGCATGGCTGTCTTCTTGGAACTTGTGTCAAGAAAGAGCCTACCTTTGAAAAAAAGTGTAACAGTTGAGAAGATTTCTAGGGCCTCAAGCTACAGTGATGACTACACGTTGCTAAGAGGTACTGCGTTCTGAGACTGACTGGGAAGATAGGAAGCCTTGCAAAGAAATTCTGTATTTACTGTAATGTTTAAGATACTGTCATGATTTGGATAGGAATGGCCACCATTGGCTCATATATTTGAATACATGGTCATTAGGGAATAGTGATATGTGAGAGAATCAGGAGATGTTGGAATAGGTATGGTCTTGTTGGAGAAAGTGTGTCAATGGGATGGGCTTTGGGATTTTAAAATATCAAGCAACTCCAGTGTCACTTCTTGCAGCCTGATGATGTAGATGTAAAACTTTGAGCTCCATGCCTGCCTGCATGTCACTATGCTTCCTGTCATGAGAATAATGGACTAAACCCCTAAAAATGTAAGCCAGCCACAATTAAATATTTTCCTTTCTAAGAATTGCAATGGTCAAGTTATCTCTTTACAGCAATAGAACATTGACTAGCACAGATGCACAGCAACAATGACCGCTGAGTTTCATGAAGCTTTGTAGAGTAACGGATGGAACAATTGCTTTCTTTCTCCCTCAAATGGGGCGTACATTTGACCATCAGACACCTGTGTTCCCAACCTTGTGCCTGGGAAGAAGAAGATGGAGGAGTCATGTCTATTGAAAGACCATCTTCTTAAAGAGTAACAAGAATAAATGCAAAGAGTATGAATGGATACTGCCCAGTGCAGCTGTGCTTGAACAGACCCAAAAAACGTGGGTGCGATCATGAAAATAAAAACTACAGAAAACAAAATTGATAGAAACATGCTATTTTGAGCAAATTTTACATGAGCTTTAACATTTATGATACGAATGAATTTACAATAAGTTTTAAATGATTAACTTCTTGCCTGAAGATAAAACAATTGTCCTAAGATTAAAAAGCAATGTTTAAAAATTATATAGCAGAAGTTTTGTGCTCTCAACTTTGAATCTTGCCATTTATATATTAAAGGATTTCTGAAACTTATCTAGCTAATAGGATTATGAGTATTTTCTTGTTTGTATAGATTTCATTTCACACAATAAAAGTTTATAATGAGTAAACTGTTGTAGTGTTTTGTGTTGGCTGTGTGTGAGGGTGCAGAAACTGTACAAGAAAATCTGGGCTGTCTTTTCTATGCACTTATAACATGACCCTCAGTCATGACTGCACTCAGGGGAAAGAAGAGTGTCACTTCTTTGAGTGTTCACAAAACAGGTGTCTTTTTAACTGGGAATTATGGAACACTTGAAAGTGTACATGAAATTCAGAAACCTGGAAGGAAAGCTTGTACAATGGAGGAGCATGTGTTTGTTATTGTGTTTCACTCATCCAGGTGGATTAGCATAAGGTAATATGGTTATCAGAGGATGGTCCTTGTGGGTAAGCTACATGTTAACGCTTTACAAGCATCATTGCAATTCTGGACAGCATTCTAGTCTGCCATATAAATTGACCAATGAATGACCTCCTTGCTTATCTATTTTAGCACTGAAAACAATAAACAAAAGAAACCTCATCTCAGCTTTTTTTTTTAAGAGAACATACCTTTAATCCTTTCCTTAAATAATGAGAAGATCCTTGAAGCTGACCAAGAGTTTCTTTTTATGACCTTATCAAGAACTGTTTTTCCAATAAGTATAAAATGCCTTTATCAATATTAATTTTCTTTCTTATTGATGGCATGAACAATTTATTATTGTAATGAATACAAATATTCTGAGGACACAGGAAAGCTTCTGACATGCATACTGAGGGGAAAGTGCCTATCCAGGATATTTAAAAGCTGACTCAGAAAGCTCTTCACAAGTCTACAAGTTTGCTATTTGTGAGTTGACTTAATGACACATTTAGAAGAATAATAGAGTAGATATTGAAATGACATGTAATGTCTTTGTTTTGTTATTTTATTAAAAATAAGAATTTGTGTGTGTGAGAGTGTGTGTGCTGTACTGAGGGCTAGAGAATTCACAAGCATGTATAAACGAGTAAGTATCTTGGGACATGTAGAGGTTTATTCTTTTGAATAGGAGACCTAAGAAATACATAAGCCAGTTTTCATAAAACTAAGTGAAAAGAAGCTGGAATTGAGATGTTTTTCTTTATTCTACTCAGGTGCATATTTCAGGTATAATTATTACCCAAAGGAGCTACCTTACATGGCTGATATAGGTTGGCCAAGCAAAAAGAATTTTATACTTCAAAGTTCAGTTGTGATAGGCAATGGAAATTTATGTCTCTTCTGCTAGGAAAACAGGGAGATTTAGGAATAATATTAGGTGGAGTGATGGCTTAACATCTTTCAGTATTACTAATAAAATTGTCAGCATTGAAAACTAAGACTGGAAATAATGAAACTTCATAAAATGTGTTTAGACTGGAGTTGCATTTTTTTCTACCTTAGCAAATCTGTTGCTTCTGTTTTCCTTATCAGGCTTGTTTTGTAGGATTTTTTTTTATTCCTCTGTGTTCTCTATTGCTTTATTTCTAGACTCCCTACCTCCTTTAACACAAGTGAAACTTACTGAAAGGTATGCGCTTACAAATGTCAACACATGACAGCCCTTTGGACAATAGTATGACAATGCAAGATTTGAATATGAATGTTTAGAAATGCCAGTTTAGTTTGCCATTTCCAATGTTTTCTTGTCTCGCTACAGATTTTGCATCTTCAATAATTTATCTTTTGAACCTCCGTATAGCTCTTTCCGTTGAGAAGTTGGGTATTATTGTTACACTGTGTGTTTAGTTTTATATATTCAGATGATGTTGAACCACACCAGGAGAAAGAAACAAAACCAGTGATGGGCTCTTATTTAAAAGAGGGGGACAAATGATGAAATAATTCTCAGATAGGCCTGTTTATATAACTGTTGGTACCTGTCAGCTAAGTGTATCACTCCCATAGAGTCTAAGACATTGTTATCTAATATGATTATATTGTTTTTTCAGGCTAGCTTCTAGAAAGTTAAAAAAAAAAGCAACAAATCTAGATTTAAGAATCTGGTCTTTGCATCATCATTAGCTATGTAGAAAGATTTTAACTATTTTAAATACAAACATTCTCAATTGCGATTATTTTTACTTTTATTTTTTATTTTTAAATTAATTTTATTTTATGTGACTGTGTCTTGCCTGTATGCATGTGTATGCATAGTGTGTATGCCTGGAGCTCAGAGAGGCCAGAGATACTGTCAGATGCCTGGACTTGGAGACGTAGATAGTTGTAAGCCCCTACATCGGTTCTAGAAACAGAATGTAGGTCTTTTGCAAGATCAACAGAAACTTTAACCACTGAGCCACCTCTCAGACTCATGACTGAGTACTTAAAGATACTATCAAGTTCTCATTAAACACATAAAATATAGCTACAATGTGTCTGGAGGATTCAACATGAATATAGAATACAATCAACTAGAAAAGCCCTCTCTGCCTTTCTGATACTAACATGGGAAAGATCAAATGAACACAAGTAAATTATCAACTTAAATTTCAATAAGCAAATGAAATCTAGCGGGGAATTTAGGAAAGAAAGTATGATAAATTAATGGAGATGTGCTAGATTCAGGACCACTGGAAAGCTGATACTAAACCTCAGATCTGAAGTCGAGTTAAGAATTAGGATAGATACAGAAAAGATCTCCAGAAAGAGAAGAGTTGTATGGAAGGCTAGAGGTAGATGCAGCACCAAGCTATCCATGCCCATAGGCTAGGCTGACAACTTGATTCATTTTCTTTGTGAAAGTATTGAAACATTTTAATTGGGCTGTTACAAGGTTAAATGACCAGTTTTCATTAATCTAACTACTAGAGGGATAATGGATTGGAAAAGCATAAAATATGCACATATTTTAAATAGTATGGGAATGTACAAAACCTAGCTGAGGAGATGGAGTCATAGACTTATTTGAGGTATACCTAAATTCCTGGTGAAGTGACTGTTTGATGGACAAGCAGTTATACAAGAGCTATTCCTAAACAAAGAAACAACTGCCCTCCAGATTGGCTTTAACTTTCAGAGCCACAGATGTCTAACGGAATTGTCAATTATTCTGACTTCCTATAGGTTTCCTAGAACTGCTTTAACAAAGTCTCACAAACCAGGTGGATTAAAAAAAAGACTGTGTTGTTGAACAGTTGCAGAAACACTAAATTAAATTCTCTTGCACATGATGTAGAAGTATTGGTTTCTTTCGCAGACTGTGAGGAGGAATATGCTCTGTACTGCTGTCTGGCATTTTGTGGTTTTAGAGCCACCTTTGGTATTTCATTGGTTCTGTAAGAATCTCTACAATGACTTCATTTCTCTTCTCAGGGCATTTTTCTCTCTATGGCCTCACAAACTTCTCCATATCCGAATGTCCTTCTTCATAAAGGCAGTGGTCATGGTTGATTATGGGACCATACTGCCATTTGAATTCATCATTATGAACTGCAAGTACAACAACTATGCTTGAAAATATAGTCATAATCTGAGTTTCTGTTGGTTAATGTTTCAACACAGATTCAATACAGAAAATTTTGGAACACAAAATCAACCCATGTAAGAGTCCTCCATCCTTATTAGATTGGAAATCATGTCATTTTATACAGCTAGTTGACAAATGACTCTGTACAACCAAGCCCTGAGTGCACTTGCCTATTGTGGAAACTGAGAGAGGGGTGTTATCCCCATTCCTTTCAGTGAGTGTCAGTAAAAACACTTTTGAACACTGAGAAGTGGCCAGAAACTTCCCGTTATATCACCTTGGTTGTTTTTCTTCTAATAACCTCACTTCTGTATCTTGAGATGTCCAAAAATTACAGGCTCACTTTAAAACATGCAGAAAGCAATTGTCAGACCTCTCTTTGAATGGATTCAAACACTTGTCTATTGGATATATTTAGGAAAAACTCAGACTTGAAAGAAAAATGTGCTACTTTTGCTAATTTTCCTCAAAAACATAATAATTCATATAGTATCAAGTTTGTATCAGCCAGCATAAGTAATTTAGAAGTTCTTTAGGCACCCTTGAGAATATGCAAAAGTTCAAGGAAAATGCTATACCATTTTACACAAGAGCCTTAGACATCCATTGGCATAGAAACTCCAAGGAGAGGGGCAGGTTCTGGAATCAATTTGCCATGGATACTAAGGGAACAACATTAAGTGTAGAGTATAGACACTAAGCCATCATTCTGCTGCCTAAAATAACTAACACACACAATGAAGTCAAGCTTATTTGAAATAAAAGTCATGGTACAATAGTTAAGAGATGCTGCTCTGGCAGAGCATCTCTTGTTCCCAGCACCCACATCAGGTGACTCACATTCACCTGTAACTCCAGCTTCAGGGCATCTGATACACTCTTCTGGCCTCTATAGGCACCTGTACCCACACATGCATGCTTTCCTTTACATACATAATTAAAAATACTCTTTATCTTCAAAATAAAATTGTCTGTATAAACAGTTTATATTTTGTCTTTTCAATTGAATGCTATTATGAATCTTCTGAGATATAACAACATGTTTCAATACTATGTTTTTGTCAGTGATTAAATGTATGATATCTTGTTAGCAGATAAGTTATAATTCATTTTTGCTGGTTGCTACTTGGACATTTTCTATGTTCATATTAAATTAGACAACAAGGACTTTTGTACATAAATCTCATATGTTGCTCTAATTATTTCTGTGTACATTCCTAGAAGTGGGGTTGTAGGCCATATTTTTAAAACTATTGATATTTACTGCTATATAAGTCCTCTAAAGGATGATTTATGTGTTGCCCAGTGTCAAATAATACTTAATTTGCTGATCCCTTGTCGACATGGAACAGACAGAACATAAATTCTAAATCGAAGAGCAGAATATTTTATTTATTTATTTTTGACCTTTTAGGGAAATGTTCACTTTGTGGTTTCAGAAAATTGCACTTCATATCCCACGTCCATTTTAAATAATGTTTTTGCCTTACTTTTTATTCATTTATATATGACACAATTTGTGTTTTTCCAGAATATCATGTGCCTTTTTATTTTGTATGTAGTCTGTTTTTAAAATACAGAATTTTAATTTTTATATTATTGTCTGTGTGAGTTCTTTTACAGATGGTTTTATATCTTTATTTGCCTAATAATTGCTTTATCAACCTGAAACCTCTTAAAACATTTTATTTTCTTATTTTTCTACTTAATTTCCTTTTGAAGTCACATATTTAAGATATTGTTTTTACATAATGATTTAAATGACAAGCACATCTAAGGTATATATCACATAGTCTTTCTCCTGTGTGAAAGCCTGTGTTTTTCATATACTTATTGTTTTAAAATACTTTAAATTATCTTTAAATTGTGTGCTTATGCATGTTTATGTGTGAAATGTATATGTGAGTGCAGGTGTTTGTGGAGTTCAGAAGAGAACCTCAGATACTCTGGAGTTGGATTCATAGGTAGACATAAACTGCCTGATGTCATTGCTGAGAAATGAACTTGGAGCCTCTGAAAGAATAGCAAGATTTCTTGAACACTGAGACATCTCTACAGCCCTAATACATACAACTCATCAAGTAACAGAGTTGGGTTGTAGGTTCTACATTTTCATAAAAGGATCATCAATCTCTTTCATTTTTATTATCATCAGCTTTACATTTATTTTAGCTATTAATAGTTGTTCTAGTTTGAAAATATTACTTTTAGTTTCTTGTAGGACAATTAAAGAAACAAAAAAACAATTAGAAGTAAGTTCTATAGTATTGCCTTCCTTTGCTCGGTGCACTGAATACTTACACACTCCTAGAAGAGCTGTGGTACAGAACTGCCTTTTGACCCTGAGAATGGTTGCAAAGTTGAGATCCCCGGAGTGGCCAATTTGACTGAAGGCAAACAGTGAGGAAGAATTGAATTGCTTTTTATTCTTAATAGGCACCAGGAGATGGAACAATAGGCAAGAAAGATGCCCTGCTAATGAAGACTTACTTGTTTGTCTAGAGTCTCAAGAATGACTAGTTGCTGTAGAATTTTAATAACATTTTCATGGCTGACATTGGTTTATTGAGCATTACTGTCACTGTTTTCTGAATGGCAAATAATTTAAAGAACCATAGTTAGAAGGTGGTTTCTAACAAAAGTGCTTAGCTGCATGTATCTGTTTCAGAAATAAATTGGTAAGATTGTATGACTATTTGTTTGCTTATGGAGTATTTTTTCCAGTCTTCAGAAATTAGACTTTCTTACCTTCAAATGGATAAGAACAGACAGAAGAGCACAGTAATTAGGACTCTGAGGTCAAATGTGATAAATTTTCTTGGAAAGATATTCAGTGGCAGTGTTTTCTGTACAGAGACTTGATCCCAAGGGTACTGCAAGTCCTGGAGTTGATTGTAAAATGAGATTTTATAACTATCTGTGGCATTTCAGCACATTAAATGGTTTTCTGGAAAAAAAAATTTGAATGTAAGAATGCAAAGATTTCTTTTCTTTTGAAATAGTCTCCAAGTCTGTGAGACTGGCTTCCAACTTTCATTTGTCCTGCCTCAGACTTATGAGTGCTGTGAAGTAGCCCTCTATACCACACTCTGCTAAAATTAATGTTAGTAACATAATGAATGTCTATTTGTTGACAAGTTTGCACTGTAATGAATGTGTTCATATAAAAAATAAGCTTTGAGGTGTTATTGACAAATTTGTAGATCTAAGAATAAAATCTTGATTCCATTCATGGCTTTATTAAACTAATATGTAGGTTGGTGTTGTATTTCCATTTATAGTTGTTAGTCTATATTTATTTTCACTTTTGGTATGCCTGAATATTTAGTTTTTTATTGGTTATTTTATTATTTTTCTGTTCTAATGATGAAGTTTAACACATCTTCATTTCTTGTGATTCTTTTGTAGGCGTTATTTAGCTTACCTTATTTTGTAATTTTTAGATAAATATGTGGTTTTTCAAGGAATTATTTATTTTATGTGTAGAGGCCTTTTGCTTGCATGTATGTCTTTGTTCCATATGCATGTCTGGTGTTTATGGAATACAGAAGAGGGCACTGGATCCTTTAGGACTAGAGTTACAGATATTTGTGAGCTGCCATGGGAATTAAACTCTTGTCCTCTGGAAGAATAGCAAGTTCTCTTAACTGTTGGGCTATCTCTCCATTTCTATATCATTTTTTAAAATAAAAGAAATATGTATTGCAGTTTGGGAAATTGACCCAGTGCCTCATAGTAGACAAGCAATACTTCACCATTGGAGTGCATTAACCTCACAGTAATTTTGTTGATTAAAAAAGAAAGCATTAAAATATGTTTTTCTCAGGATTTCAAACTTTCTGGAGGTGTTCTTAGCTCTACATAGCACCTCTCAGGAGAAACTTGCCCCCTTATTAGTGTGTCTGCCCATTGTCCTAGAGAGGTCTGTGCTGCTTTTATATCATCAGTACCTCGTTGTGTCTTGCCCTGGCACTTTAGAAGTAAAGCATATGGGGGCATTTCCACCATGACACCTCAGTGTCACCATGTAGATACATTTGAAATTTAATGATTCTTCTTTTATGGTCAAATTTTCTGACATACAGATGTTAATCTTAGCATTCAATACTAATGCGTGTCCTCCACCCTGCTCCTAATCTTATATTTTGATGATTTTTTCTTATGGAGTTTTCTTTCTAAAATTTATCTAGAAGTTATACAATGGACTTTAAGATATAAAAGAGGTTCACTGAGATGGGGGGAGATCACTTACATATGAAATGTAACCAGTAATTTAGAGTTACATTCTTTTCATGAAAAGGTGTACAAAGAAATACCTTTCCCTAGGGTTAAAAAGAAAGTTTATCCTATGTGGTGCTGCTTAGGCATCCCCTCTAAGTTATTGTTATATGTAATAATTATAAATTCTCATTTTTAAATGAGGATATAGAGATATTTTCATTGAGGAAATACACATGTAATTTTATGACTATACCCTACAGTCTAAAACTTTTATTCTATTGATAAAAAAAAATTGCAAGAAACTTGAGTCTCTCAAGTTAATTTCTCAAGATAGCTGAAGAGTTAGAACGAGAGCAAATGCGCTCTCCCTCACAATTCAGCACACTTTTTAACTGAGACACTGTGTGCTGCATTTGACCTCATTCTTAAGCTTCCTTCTCAATTGCGGCTTTCTGGTGAGAAATATATTTAAACCTCTACAAAATCCTCAGTGGCTTAGCTGTCTTGCTGTTGTTCTAATAAATACTTGAAATGATAGAGGCTTTGAAATGTACCCTTCTGTGAAGAACAGAGTTTTGTTGTTTTGTTTTGTTTTTTTTTAAATTATGGAGTGGTATTGAAATTCTTTTTCTCCACTGAATTATGTTTATTATTTCAGACAACTTCTTTAACAGAAATAAGCACTGATATCTCAACAAAAGGAAAATCATGCCTGAAATAAGAAACCTAGCCACCTACCCAAGGCTAGTAAAGTTGTGGACCTTTGGAGAGATCCTACAACTGGCACTTTACTAAGCTAGCCTGATACCACACTGTATCCAGTATATTTGTCCTCATACCCACAGATATGTGTACTTCTTACTCCACATCAAGGAAAGTTCTCTTTGCAACTGACTAAAACCATTACAGAAAAACACAACAAATCAAAACTCAGAGTTGTGTAGTCTAGTACCAAAGGTGTCAATAGCCCAACTCCCACATATATTGCTCAGGGAACATTGTAGAAGAGGGGACAGAAAAACTTTAAGAGCCAGAGGAATTAGGAGTTTACTGTGAAATTATGTCTCCTAGGAATGTTAGAAGTTACATCTATAAAGTCTCACCAATTAGAATGTCTAAACATGATTGAACAAACACAATAGACATACTAAATGGGACAGGAGAAAGCCCATGAGACCTAACCCCACAATGAACTGTAGCACCAAAGAAGGCTGACTGTGTCAGGAATCACATTCTCCAGGGAAGAGTACACCGGTTTTGGTCCATTTGTCTAATTCCAACTGATCAACCCTGGAAAGAATATACATCCAAGTAATGTTATATAGACTGAGATGGTTATATTTAGAAATTATAAATATATATATACATATATATATATACGATATATATATATGTGGGAATGCGTTTATGTATGCTGTCAATCTCAATCTTTAAATAAAGGAGCTGTTTTGGGCCATGACAGGCACCATAGAAGGAGTAGGAGGAAAAATCAGAGCATAGGTAGGAGGAGCAGAGTGGAGTCAGGCAGACTGAGCTGAAGCCCAAAGGAGCAACATGTAAGGAACACAGGTGAGCCATGGGCCACGTGGCAGACAGATTAATAGAAATGGGTTGATTTAAGATGTAAGAGCTAGCTAGCAATGTGCCTGAGCCATAGGCCAAACAGCATAAAGTTAATATAAGTGTCTGAGTCATTTCTTGGGACCTGAGCGGCAGGCAGTGGGTGGCTAAGGGGTCTGGTGTGGCAGGGTTCAGACCACTGGCCACTTGGGACCAAGAAACCCCCACTACTACATGCCTGAGCATAACTTCTCTACTTCCTTTACCCATTTGCTTGAAAAGTCCCTGAGTCTGCTAGCACCTCTCATATATATAGTCAGAGTCAGTCATTCTTTCTTTGACTTGAAAAAAGATTTATTGCAATAATACCTTACATACAGGGTTATGTTGGAGCATGCTGGTAGTATGGTAGTACAAGTATTGGGGAGGTGGTTTTTCTGTATGTCCAAGGACAGTCTATTTTGTATTGTGAACTGCTGCCTCTAAAACCAAAAAAAGTTACTATTTTGTTACTATTCTGCTTATTACAGTAAAAAATATATGTGTGTATGTGGTGTATATGTTTGTGTGTGAGTGTGTGTGTGTGTGTGTGTGTAAAAGAAAGAGATATGTACACAAAAACAGAGAAATAGATATACACACAGAATTAGAATACAATGTCACAGGGACAAAGCAGGTTAGCTGGTGTTAGACAGGCAACACAATTAAACCACAATAAACTTGAAATATTCAAATCTTCCACCAATAGACAGCCCTGCTAAAATTGTTGGAGGACTTAAATGAAGTCCCACATCTAAAAATCATCATTGGTAAACTCTAACACTCCCATATTTCTGGAATGTAATCATTGTGTGTACTCTTTCTACTGTCAAGGGAAAGAAAGCACATATTCAGAGTTCAGTAACTCAAAAATTTGGTCTCTCTGAACTAGATAATGAAAGAAAAATTCTATTTGAACTTATCTGGAATTTTTCTATGATTTATTTTTTCCTCATTAAAGTGAAATTTTATTGTTTTATTTGGGAATTAACAAAAATAGAGGTGGGTTTAAATGTGTAAAATGTCTTAGGGCTGATCTAATACTTGCATATTGATGGAGACAAATTGGAGCAGAATTTTGGGTGTATGAGCAATATGATCAATAGTCATGATTGAAAATCAATAGATGATGCTACAAGACCTCAATAGATAGCAAGCTGAAAATTTGAATAAGATATTCATATCCAGTAGACACAGGCTGATTAGATTGAAAAAGGAGAAAAAATTGAGTCATCTTAAACAATTTTGACTGATGTACTGAAAATGGCTTAATTTTTCTAGATGTGGCACATAAAATATATTTTTGCTTGATAAGAACTAAGAAAATGTAGAGGCTGGAGAGAGATGGCTCAGGACATCGTGCTTGCCATAAAAGCATGAGAGTATGAGCTCAGATTCTTAGCATTAATATAAAAGACAAGCACAACATCCCATGTAAACTCAGGCCTAAGAGTCCATGGAGAGAGGCATAATTCCAGCAGCTTCCTGGCCAACCCGTCTAGCTTAAACTGTGAGCTCCAGGTTCGATGACAGTCTTTGTCTCCAACAATAGGCGGAGAAGAATAGTAATAAATAAATAAATAAATAAATAAATAAATAAATGAATGAATGAATGAATGGATGGATGGATGGATGGATGGATGGATGGATGGATGGATGGATGGATGGATGGATGGATGGATAGATAGATAGATAGATAGATAAATAAATAAATAAATAAATAAATAAATAAATAAATAAATAAATAAATAAATAAATAAATAAATAAATTGATGCTGACCCTTGGTCACCAAAAGCACATATGCACAGGCAAGTACACCTGCATATGCACATGTACACACACACACACACACACACACACACACACACACACACACACGCTCCATCCCACCACATGTATACCACATATACACATGTGCACAGAGAAAGAAAATGCAAAAAGTAAATCCTTAGAGGTATTGTCCTTAATCTTATGAAGGAAGGTGAAAAGGAAATTATTGCATAATGTTTAAAGATGAATAAATTAAAAGAAGTATAATTTTATGATCAAGAGGTCATTCCTTTATGTTGGTGAACTCAACACTATTTGAGAATATACAACTATAATGCAAGTGAAAGAGAAATTTAAAGGGGTAAATGAAAATAAAATCTAATAGAGATTCATTGGAAGTGGGCAGCAAAGGTAGGAGGAAGATGGCAGAGTACAGCTAAGCAAAGACGCGGGAGCACTCAGACTCTCCTGTATATAGAAAGATGGTGGAGTACAGCTAGGCAAAGATTTGGAAGAACTAAGACTCTCCGGTGTATTCCTACTGTGTGTGCTACAGAGCAACCTAGTCAGCAACAGGAACTTGGTTATCAGAGAATACTAACTCCTAATGGATAATTATTCAAAATACAATGAATACACAAAATTTAAAAGGATACATGTAACCAAAACTACAGATTTTTGAAATTAGTCGAACTTTGCTTTAAGATGAAATGAGTATATGGAAATAGAGTGAATACTATATATTTTGAATAATTTATAGATTTAAGCCTCTGTTTGACACTTTGCTAAAGTAATAAAGTAGGGAGTGTGATAAAAAACCCACCATCCATCTTTGCAAACAAATTTGGATACCTTTTAAGGAAGGCCACCCCTCACAATACTTGATTAATTATTACCTTTTATGACATCTTGGAAATGTAGAGGGAAAGAGGGATGGAGTAAAGAAGAGAGACAGACACATGGCAGATGTGGTGGGAGAGAGAGAGGAGGGAGAGAGAGACACTTTCTCATGTTCATGAGATTCTAATTAGTTCTAATTTTCATCTTCCTGGGTATAATTCATACAAGCACACACATTCAAGAAGTCACTTTTTTCTTGCAGAATTGTAGAATCCTGCCACTGTGATAGCTATCAAACAAAGACCTTCATTCCAACAAATATTATAACATATACAGTATATATATATATATATATATATATATATACATACACATATACAGAAGTTGTACAGCATTTGTAAAAAAAACAATATGACAGCACTGTATGTGGTTATGTGCACGTATTACATAATATGACATTCACTGTTACCTGTTAAGAAGGCAACATTTTTAGATAAATAGAAACATAAAGAGGTGATGAGCTTTCTCAGTACCACCTGCTGAGAAGTAGGACTGGAGTTCCTACCTAGACTTTGCTGATATGGGAGGAGAGTGTCTTTGAGTTCGAAGGAGGCTGTCATCTCACTCCACATGAAATTTAACTCATAAGAGTGCCAGGTGCTCCTAGTAACACAAACCATCAACTGACTCAGTGGTCTCTGAGTCTCTCAAATTTGAAGGATATAATTCATGTATCACAGATGAGTTTTAGGAAGAAGTATTTTGATATAGTGTGCTTATGAGAAAGAAAAAGAAGACAGGACAGATTCCAGGAAGTGGGGTACCACTGAGATGAAGTATATTTCCCTTAATAGATGGCAGAAACTGGGATAAGATGTGCAGGGGATGAATTAGTCAGTGTAGCTGGTAGAAAGATGCTATGTCCACTTGCCTCCTCTCAGCTTCAGTCTCGTATTCACACCCAGATGCTAAACAGAGATGCTCATCAGAAGAGCTAACAAGGGAGCAGAATTCTTTTCCAGCATCCCTGGACTCTAGCAAGTGCATCCTCTCAGAACTGCTTCTAGGGGGTCCTGCTCTACCTGCCAAGTCTCTATCTCCTGTTCTCATCATTCTGACCAGATCACCTCACTGTCTAGGTGCAAATTAAAATAAAGCAAGCATTGAAGAAAATGCTCTCTATATATTTGTTCATTAGTTTTAAATTTGGAGCAGCATAGAATCTCTGTTAATCTTGACAATTGATGCATACTCACTGCCCAGATTTATATATATCCTGGCATTTCTTCTGAACCTGGAAAATTTAATCCATTTAAGAAATTTGTCAAAGATAATTTGTAAAAACAAAACAAAAAAATCTCTAATTGGAGGGCAGTCTTTCTGATCACTGAAAGAGTTCTGTTTGCCTTATTGTAAAAGAAGTGCTATCTGTGGCCACTTATAACTTCAAAGAACACTGGGACATATGCTATTCTAATTATGATGAAAAAAAAATAAACGGAGTTCTATGAATCACATGAATGATAAGAATAGATGCAGTGGAACAAGCTAATGGCTTTTACCCTGTTGACACCAAGAGACTCAAAAGCATGCAGGATGAACCACGAAGTGGATGTGAAGCCATGCTGAAAAATATACTGCATTCTAAAAGAATATACAGGAGGCATATATACATATAATGAGTTAGTAATGATCAATTATAATGATCAACTTTTTCTCATTGAAACTGACTCCTACTTTAGGTCCTTTTGTAGCTGAACTCTGCATAAAAATTACTTCTGTAAAATTGTTTTAGAGATCTAAAAAAGATTTTGTTGTCGTTGTTTTAGCCTGCACTCGCTAAAGTCAATAAGAAAAGGGCTCAGCCTCTTTCTCTCTTATTCACAAAAGCTTAAAAGGCAGGAAAAACCGCTTTTCCTGTTCTTTAAAAATAATACTCATTTTTATTTATGTGTACATGTGTGTGTGTGTGTGTGTGTGTGTGTGTGTGTGTGTGTGCGTGAGTTTATGTACACCACAGCTGTGCAAGTGTCCTTAGAACTGGAGTTAAAGCAGTTGCTAAAGCATTCTATTTAGGTGCTGGGGCCCAAACCCAGACCCTCTCGAGCAGTAAATCTTCTTAATTGTTGAGACACCTCGCTGGCCTTACTTTCCTCTCGTGTTAAGGGGCATTTTATCTGAGAAACCCTTGGGGGAGGGGGTGAGAAGTCTATAAGTCAACAACACAAACTCCAGCAGTCCGATGGGTAACAGAAGTAGACTCTAGACACATTTATCCTGGATATGGGGCAGACCTATGTTGGTGGCCGAAGACTCCCTAGCTGTGTTGTCTCTCTCTAACTGGCCTCCAACATCTCCGTGGTCACACCTCAATGTTCACTAGGTGCAGCAGCAGATTCCAAGCTGGCTCAGCAGGAAGTGGCAGGTGCCCATGCCTATCTACACTACCTGGAACAGGGCAACCGCCTAGCTGGCTGCATTTCTCCTACACTCTTGTTCTTCTTTTTCTATTGCTTCAAAAGATAGAAATAGAGTTAACAGTGGATAAAACTATTTTTCACGAATATTTTATATCTCTGTTCCAAGCAAAGTTTCTGAGAGAAATTACGCATACACAACAGTGTTTACAAACCAAAAACTATTAAATCTCATCTATCTATAGAGAAAGACTGCTCCCAGTACCATTTGCCAGCAGACACTACTTATCGATTATATTTAAAAGCAGCAAGCATCCAGTTTGAATTTCATGCACTGAACACCAGTTCTCTGTTAACTAATGAAGCATTTTCCCAAGAGACCTGGTCATATTGTTGGGGGTAGTTCGTTATTCCATGATTCTCACAAAGAGTTGTCTGTAGATTGTGTGAATTATATGAGATTTTAAGAGACTAAGTTGAAAGCAAAGGCCTATAACACTCTGACATAGGACAAAGGGGTCATTGGAAAGCACAAATTTGCCAGTTGACAAAATTACTTGGCTATCTCATCTACAAACTTTTTGCTACAAGAAAACAACATTCTATGATACTATTGTTAACTTTTTATTTTAACATCACGACTAGTTGTTAAATTCTTTTTAAAAATAAAAATAAATCAGAAAAGACAATTGCTGAATAGCTAAGTTTTAAAATGCTTGCCAAGCATGTAGGTGGATCTAACATTAATGAGCAATATTACATAAAACTGGGAATGGAAGTAAATGCCTATAGCCCTAACATTTTGGAAAATCAGAAATTCAAGGTCATCACTAGCGATATTATGAGTTTGAGGCTGGTGTAGGGTGTATAAAACCTTGTATCCAAGCCAATAAAATAAGTAAATCAAACAGAACAATAAACATGATTTATCATTTTCCATGCTTATTAAATAGTAAGTGTATAAAATTGATATGTAGATTTCTTTCTGTGCTTCTCTTCTCTTTCTCACTCTGTCTCTTCCCTCCACTCTGTGTGTGTGTGTATGTGTGCGTGTGTGTGTGTGTGTGTGTGTGCATGTGTATGTGTGTGTGGTCAAGAACTATACATTGCAAAGCTAACCTGTATTTTAAAAAGTCAGGATGCCCCTGGGTAATGACAAAGGATAGTTTTTATTACAGCAGTAGTGGCCAGCATACTTTGGCCCACTTTCTGAGACCAAGTTTCCAGAGGAGGACTTAAGGCCACTGTCACCTGTCACTTGTATACACAGTAAGTGTTCTACAGGAGAGAAACACTGAGCTAAAGTCACTTGCATTTTTTAGGTTAGTTTGCCTAAATTTGGTCCCACAGGGAAGTACTATATTGATTCAGCTGGACAGTTAGAAGACCTAGGTTCCAAAAAGTAGCATGGTCTCTGTTTCCTTGCATCAACAATGTTTATATGTGCATATACATATATGTACATAAACTGTACAGGTTACTATATATGTACATAATTAGCTCTTCCCAGCAATCAACAAGGGTGATGCTAGCAGCTCAGACTACGAACAATCGTGGAGATGATGACTGAACTGGCCTACCCCTGTAATCAGATTGGTGAACACCTTAACTGGCATCATAGAGCCTACATCTGATAAAAATAGATGCAGAGATCCACAGCCAAGCACCAGGCCAAGCTCTAGGTGTCCAGTCAAAGAGAGGGAAGAGGAGTTATATAAGTAAGGGGTGGGAGGTCAAGATCACGATATCACGCTGGAGCTATCTACAAGTACAACTGAACTCAGCTAGTGGGAACTCACAAACTTTAGACTTACAGCTGTGGAGCCTGCATGGGACCAGTCTAGGCCCTGTGCATAAGGGAGGCAGTTGTGTAGCTTGGTCTGTTTAAAGGGTCCCTTGCAGTGGGGTCAGGATCTGTCCTTGGTGTATAATCTGGCTTTTTGGAGCTAATTACCTATGGTGGGACACTTTGTACAGCCTTGATTCAGGGGGGGAGGTGGTAGGTGCTTGGAGCTGTCTCAAATAAATATACCAGGCTTTGCTGACTCCCCATGAGAGGTCTTACCCTCTCAGAGGAGATGGGATGGGCCAGGGTAGGGTATAGCTTGGAGAACTAGGAGGAATGAGAGGGGGATCTGTGGTTGTTATGTAAAATGAATAAAAAGTTTCTTCAAAAAATTACATGTTTTATTTGAACATGAATGGGCACATACACTATAGACTGTCTCGTCTAAATCAGCATCTAAATAAAAATTCTTTCATTTGTTTCATTCATTTATATATTCATCAGCTTGTTAAACCATTTATAAGTCAATGTGGGATGTCTTTCTGTATGCTGTGAATGTGTTTTATTGCCACTTGTTAATAAAGAGGCTGTTTGGGCCTATGGCAAGGCAGCTTGGAGACAAGGAGGAAATTCAAGTGGAGAAAAAGGAGAAGGGTAGAGGCAAGGGGAAGCTTCAGGCTGCCACCCAAGAAGGCAAATTTAATGGAACACAAGTAAAGCCATGGATCTACATGGCAATACATAGATTAATAATAATGGGTTGAGCTAGTTGGTAATGAGGCTGAGCCATAGGCAACAGTTTGTAATTAATATAAACCCTTTGTGTGATTATTTGGGACTAAGGAATTATAATAAATATCTTTCAAATTACATTTTTTTCTGTGACCATTTCTTTCTTTCCTATTTTTTTCTCTCAAATCTTGAAACTTGTACCTTTAATTAGAAACTTTCAGGGAGCTAAACCCGTAAAAGTTTTTCCCATCTTTTCATCTTTAGAACCAGTAGGGAGATAACCACAGGAGTCTAGAAACTGTTTATCAAATTCCCTATTTTATTACTAAGGTTTCTGAAGTCTTGAGATATACTCATTATTTACCCCAGAATTAAATTTTCTTAGTTGTACTCTGAGCTAGAAAAATGTGAGCTTTCTCAGCAGTGCTCTGTCCTAGAATAGTGAAGTCTTAAACTAATGGAGATCCAGCTGATGTTCAGACAGGCTTTGACATTTATTAAACTACAAGGAAGTGGGTAACAGGGAGGTGGGGAAGACACTTAGTAATGGGTCCTATGTTATAGTTACATAGAAAAAAGAGGTCTGCTGTGGTTTTGTACAGTAGAGTGACTGTAGATAACATGCTATTTACAACCCAGAGGGACTTTGTTTTTACAAAAAAAAAAAAAAAAAAAGACAAACATTTGATATGATTTTACTTACTTTAAACATTATGGAACTGTACCAGGTAGTTTTATGTGTCAACTTGACAGAAGCTGAAGTCATCAGAGGGAGCAGCCTCACTTGAAGAAATGATCAATGTGGGAGGGTTGATCAAACCAGGTTGGTGGTGCCATCCCTGAGCTGTTGGTCCTGGGTTCTATGAGAAACTGGGCTGAGCAAGCCATGAGAAGAAATCCAGTAAGCAGTACACCTCCTTGACCTCTGCATCAGTTCCTGACTCCAGGATCCTGCCCTATTTTAGTTTCTGTTGTGACTTCCTTCACTGACAAAGAACAATGACGCAGCACAAGCCAAATAAGCCCTCTCCTACCAAATTTGCTTTTTGGCCATGGTGTTTTTGTTGCAGCAATAGAAACCCAAATTAAGACAGCAACAACACATACATGCATGGGAGCATCTATCATACTCTGAACTGTAAACAATTGTATGTATCTGATTATAATTAATTTAATTTACAGGAAGAAATAGACATATGAGGAAGATGCTTGGGTGATCCCTGGTGGATGTTCCCCATGTTGAGACAGGATAGGATGGAGTTGACTGTTCTGTTGTGTTCCTTAGTACTTAGGATAGGAGGAAATGTTTGAAAATGTTTCTATCCTCTCTTGTCACTGATGGAGTATAAAACTCAGCTTACCCCTTTGAGTTACAGAGAGGATTACAAACAGGTCTAGAAAAAAGATAATTTTCGTGGCTCTCAATACCATATTCACTAAAGTGACAACTTAGGAAATATTAATTTTCACTTAAAGTATATAGTCAGCATTTGACATTAAATTTTTTTTTACTCCTCACTGTGCTGATTTTAATTTTAATTAATAATTCTTTTTTTATATTCAAAATTTATTTTGAAAATATTTACAGATAAGTGGTAAACAATTTTGTTTGTACTCTTTCTGGACTTGCAGAGAAGAGGAAATGGACATGAGACTTCCGTTTGTATTATTTCAGAGTACAATGCTTTTGAATTAATAGAATTTGATACTGCCCCTATAAGTAAGGATGGAGGGTGAATGTCAATGGATAAATTCCACGATGGATTTTCTATTGCTTTTACCTTGCAGGTAGAAGCTACAAATAGAAAGCAAACGTGCAGGCAGCATCTAAGATAACAGCTTTGAAGATTCAGAGTGGAGAAATTGGCTAAACCACCCTATAATTTTTATTTAATGATTTTGCACTGCACTGGAGGCAGAAAAGCTGTATCTTAAAAGTTCTTTGTTCAACAGGGAGGAGGCAGAGACAGAAGAAATGCCTATTGTTTATGGTTGTTTGTCATTTCATAGGGTTCATACACTTTGCACACACATACATGTGTGGGAGCTGTATGGCAAAGGGAAAAGATCATCTTGGGATTAAACTATAAAACAGACACTGGGTCAGAAGAGAAAATGGCTGGCAATCAAACCTCTGAGTGAATCCACAGCGCCTTTAATTCCCCTCTAATCAAAGAGCAGCACATGGCGGTGAGCGATGGCCAGAGCCCTGGAGATTATGCAGAGGGTGACTTCATTCAGAGAAATCTTGGCATGCTTCCTAACCTCTTAGCCTGAGGGAGAATTTCTTAAATTTTATTTGTGTTCTTTACCTGAGAGAAGTGATGTTTTCAAGTGAGCACAAGACAGAGGCTAAACAGACACGCAATAAAATTATCCTCTTTAGATGGGTCAGAAGCTGCCTGATAACTCAGGCTACGCCTACATCAATCACAGAGCAGCGGGGGCTGCACCTTCAAGGAGACCTGAAGGTGGCAGGGCTTGCAGCTGTGGGTCTTAAATAAAAGTGCAGAAGGCAGACCCTTCGAAACTGGATCTCCAGCTGTGAATAATGACCTCTGTTCACTGTTCTGTAGGTCTTGAAATTTTAACAAGAACTTATTTTAAGTAAATGGCAAATAAACTAATAAAGATACAGCATCATCCCCCCCCCCCAAGAGGAAGCCACCTTTTTCTTGCACGGATGTGCTTCTGATATTGAGGGGCTTTTAAATCTAAAATATGCAGAAAGAGATGCCAGAGTGGGGAAGAAATAGAGCCCTGCACAGAAACAAGTCAGCAAGTGTATTTTTCTGCCTTTTTAAGAAAGGCACATTCAGGCTGTGCTTCTAGATAAAAGGATAAGCAAATATCAAATTCTGTGGGACCATTTTCATTATTCTCATTAGAGAGACCCAAGTTTATAAAATGTATATCTGTTTTTAAGGAAACCAGGGCATCTTGTGGCCATCAGAATTTATAGAACCCTGCCCAATAGCTTCAACTGGATTAGATTTTAGCTCTGCAAACAGTCTTATCTCTTAAGAGCTAGGACCAGAAATTAAATTATAAATTGATATTATCAATAGCACAAATTTTATCTTGAGCCCAAGAGGCCAGAGGCTGATTGAATCTCATTCATCACAGATGGCTTTGTGTGTTATTGCTGTGCTTGGATGTGAAGCTATGTTTAAGTGTTGCAACTAGTAGGCTGGTTAGCTGAGCTAGTTAGTACAGGGGGCTGATAGGAGCTACAGCATAATCGACGGGCTACTATAGTCCTGTTAGCACTTCTTTAGCAACAACCTACAATAATCATTCAGACTATATGTGAACACATAAAATCCCACTTATGATATAGAAAAATTATTATTATTACTATTTTTTTTCAGACACAGTTTCTCTGTATAGCCTTGGTTGGTCTGGAACTCACTCTGTAGACCAGGCTGACTCAAACTCACAAAGATGCACTTGCCTCTTCCTCCCAAGTGCTAGGATTAAAGGTATGTGCCGCAACCACCCAGCTAAAAAGTCATTGGTGTTAGTAAGAGGACCACCATGAAAACTGGATGCCCATAGTTAATGACAATTCTGATGCTTTCCTTATAATGTAGGGACTTTAAATATAAAATATGCAGAGAGACACCAGAGTGATACAGAAATGGAGAGCTACAAGTCAGCAAGATATAATAATCCAGGGGAAATCACCAAGCAGAGGAAATAAACCAGTAAGAATTGTGTGGTATTGTAGATAAAGATAATTATGCTACAAACAGCCAGAACACAGGAAGTAGCATTGTAAAGGAGGCTTAGGCAAAGTGAACAATGTAAGAAGGGTGAGTGATGACCAAGATTTCCACAGCAGGGCTGTAAACTTATTAGCAACTCTTTGTTTTTATGACTACTCTTGTTACTACGAAAACATTGTAAAAGTTACTCTTGTTTCTTGGAAGCCTAGATATACAGAAGTTTCTAATTTCCTTTACTTATTTGTATGCCCTCATAATAAGACACCATCTGGAGATTAAGTGAGGGTGGCTTTGTGCAGTGATGCTCAAACATTTTCATTAACAAAGGTATTATAGTGCCTTAGAAATTGGTTTTTAAGTCTGTTATTCTTATCTTATTTCACAATTTTTCCTGGCCTCTGTGCTCATTTGGGGTACTAGTCAACCACTGAGAAATAGCAAATTTATCAAAATACTAAATAGAATCAAATCCTGATTATGAGTAACTATATTTTAATCTCTTTCTCCCCATCTATATTTAAAGTCCCAAAATTATAAGGTGAGCATCAGAATATATATAGACATAAACAGATATGTGGATGGATAGATAATAGGTATATATAGTAGGAAATTCTCATTGAGTTTGAAATTAGTTTAATGTATTTATTAAGAAAGAATTTCTCCAGACTTTAAAATAGGCTATAGTTAACAATATTTTGGTAACTGCTTTGAAAGTGTTATTTGAGGAAAGATTTATAAAGCAATATGTGTTGAGACAACCTGTGAATAGATGGCTTGAGAGATCCACATTGCTACTTCACAATGATTATCCCTCTACCTTTCTCCAGTGGAAAGTTGCTGTAATCAATCTATGGTCATAAAGTTCATCAAAATTTCCTCTCACTGTATGAATTATTAGAAAGCTAATTCTCTTTTCTGTATAGTCACACATTCATTAGATATAATGCAACCTAATTAATAGCATAGCTTCAAATTTAGAAATATATTTTGCATATCATTTGCTTATATAGCTTGATTATGTGTATGTAGGCTGATTAGTATTTTAGTACTAATTCAGCAAACAGGAATGGAACATGTTAAAAAAATGTGGGGGAAGCCTTTATTCTTTATAACAATGGGATGAAAAGAAGATTAAAAGAAAACTTTCAAACAAAAAATGTGTTTTTTAAAGAAAATGTCTTAAAAATTAAGATTAGAATGCTGTAAATATAAAAATATTATTTTTGTAAGCTACTGTTTCAATTAAAAATTGAAGAAAAAATATTTCTTAGAAAAATCTGTGAGTGCAGCTTTGCAGTGTTGAGGTAACCACTTCGGATGTGAAATGCTGTTGGTAATAGAAATTCATGCAGCCACAGTGGAGGGATGAGAAACAACAATTTTGACCATTTCAATTTGTATTGAAAATAGAGGCAGTGGTAGTAACTGCCTAAGAAAGTTGACCACCACATAGAAACACTGACAACTACAGAAATGACAGAGTCAACACCTAGCCACATCTGTACTCTAAATGCATATACTCTCTCTATTGCATACAGTGGTACTTGTTCTAGCAGATATGAAGTCTCAGTAAGGCTTATTGTAACGGATGGCAGAGGGGACAGACAGGAAGCATGGAAATGAGGAAGCATAGCACAAAAACTTGTCCTTAAAACCCAATACTTGAATTGATCCATTCTCTACATCTCTTGAGGAGAGGAAATGGTCAAAGAAACTGTTGTGTCACACTTTTCCTGGAGAGACATAACATGCCTGTCTTCTCACCACAGATAGGGAGCTCAGTAAAGACCAAAGTAGAGATACCTCCAAAGTCCAACTTGTCAAACAAATGTGTTTTATTGGTGTTACTTATAGGAATATGGGTGAGGAATTACTTATAGGAATAGAAATGACTCAAAGACAGCTGCATTCTTGAAGCCCACCACAACATAGGTAACAACTCAGAAAAGCTATACCTAAAACACTGCAGAGGGTGTAGGCAGCTTAAAAGGTAGGAGATCCAGGAGGCTCAGTTAGTCTCTATTTGTGATAGCTGTGAAAGAAAATAGCTCCCAAAGAAAGTGACACTATTAAGAGGTGTGGCTTTTTTGGAGTAGGTGGGGCCTTGTTGGAAGAAGTGTGTTACTTATGAGGTGGGCTTTGAGGTCTCCTATGCTCAAGTTACTCCCAGGGAGACAGTTTACTTCCTGTTGCCTGTATATCAACATGTAGCAGTTCCTTCTCCAGCATGTCTGCCTGCATGCTGATACAGTTCCCACCATGGTGATAGTGAATTAAACTTCTGAAAATATCAGCCACCTCAATTAAATATCTTTCTTTATTTCATTATTTATGAATTCTGTGGTCATTGTTTTCCTTCACAGCAATGGAAAACCTGAAACAGAAGTTTACTGTGGGATTGTGTACTTGTATATTATATTTTAATGGTTTTAATAAAATGCTGATTGGCTAGAAGCTAGGCAGACAGGAAATATAGATGTACAACCAGAGAAGGAGAATTCAGGGAAGAGGAAGAATAAGGGAGGAGCCAATCAGACTCAGAGGAGGGAAGATGAGAATGTTGCTCAGAACAAAAATTCCAAGCCACATGGCCAAACATAGACAAGAATTATGGGTGAATATAAGTAAAAGAGTTAGTCAATGATAGGCCTAAGTCACAGGCCAAACAGTTTATAATTAATATAAGCCTTTGTGTGATTATTTGGGACTAAATGGCTGTGAGAATGGCTGGGCCAGACAGAGAACCTTCTGACTATATAAGTTGGTACTAGGGACTTGTTTATTGCTATGATGGACTAACCATGTTTTTGTTTGGAGGAACTGGGACTTTGGTACTTTGAGTCAGGAAAGCAGTAGAATGTTTTAAGTTCTGCTTAAGGGGCCGTACTAATAGAAGAATAGAAGACAGTGGTAGTAAGAGTGACTTTAACTGTGTGTGTGTGTGTGGGGGGGCTAGCTTAAAGGTTTCCAAGAGAGAAAAATTTTAGTATGTTGCTTAGAAATCATTCTTGAGATATTTTAGTAAAGAATGTGGCTGCTTTTTGCCTGTGTCTGAAAAGTCTGCCTGAGGTTAAAGTGAAGTTTTGGATTAATTCCATTGACTGAGAAAAATTCAAAACAGCCCAGTACAGATTCTGCACTGTGGTTATTGTGCTAACTCTGATGATGAATATTTATAGTAAAAATGGAGTAAGCTGAACAAATAAAAATACAAAATGTACAGTTTGAGAAAAAGAGCGGCAAGAAGTGGAGGAGAGATAAATCTTGTGCTCAAGGAAGTATATGAATTAAGGAAATGGAATAAAGGAAGTGGTGACATCAAAGAAAGGTCCAGCTAGCAAAAAGAATTTTTTTAAAAAGCCTAGAGTTAGGTGTGATGGGGTATACCTTTAATCCCAGGAAGGAGGAGGCTATTAGATCTCTGAGTTTGAGGTGAGCCCGTTTTTCAGAGCAAATTACAGAAAAGCCAAGGTTAGGCAGTGAAGAAAGTCTTTGAAAGTAGAAAACTGGTTAAGATGAGCTTGAATAAGGGGCCATGACAATTTTGGTCACATGCTATGACCTTAGCGTTGAGTATTAAAAAATGGATTATGGAATTTGCCCCAAAGATAAGGAAAGACACCAAGGCCAGGTATCTGTCAGGGGTGTCCCTGAATGAAGACCTTGAAAGGCCATTGTGTGAAGCTGTAAATTTGAAGCCTGGATTGCCTTGGAGAACCAAAGATGTTCAGAGATGCCTCAACTGTGGGATACCTGCTGAGAAGGGATGCTAACAGGGAGTGGAAACAGCAGTAAACAGAGCTGAGAGTAGCTGGAGATCCAAACACTGTTTTGATGTCAGATAGGGAGATTCAGTGTTTGGAGTTTGCCCTGCTGGTTTTTCCATCTTGCTTTGGTTCAACATTTTCTCACTGTGCTTCCTTCCCTACATTTTGGAATTGTAATGTAAATACTGTGCCATTATTTGTTGGAAGAATGGGATCTACTTTTTTTTATTTTCATTTTATGAGAAACTACAATTAAGAGATGGCATGAATCTCAGAAGAGGTTTTGAACTTTGGACTTTAAAACATTTTGGGGACTATGATAGAGTATGGGAATTTCTGAAGTTGGACTAAAAGCATTTTGCATTTTGAGATTGTTACGAGCTTATGGGTATCAGTAGTGGAATGTGGTAGTTTGAATGTAATTGGTCACTCTAATCTCACAGAGCGTGGCACTATGAGAAGGTGTGGCTTTGTTGGAGTAGGTATGGCCTTGTTTGTTACAGAATATTATTTTAAGATTTGTTACATTTGTTTATGCTGTGGAACATTTGTTTAATGATACAAAGATGTGTTGTATTCTTTTATCTTGCAATTGTTGAACTCTATGAAGATGTGTTCCTTTGCCTGTCTAAAATATCTGCTGGTATAATAAATATCTGAACAGCCAATAGCAAGACCTGAGAAAGAACAAAGGGGGTTGGTAGGCAGGGAGAATAAATAGAAAAAGAAATCTGGAAGAGAAAGAACAAGAGAACAAGGAAATAGGACTTCAGGGTCCAGCCACAAAAAGAGTGAAAGATTTATAGAAGAAAGTAAAAGGCCAATAAACAAAAGGTAGACAGGATATTTTAAAATTAAGAAAGCTAGCAAGAAAAAAGCCAAGCTACGTTCGAGTATTTATAATTAATAAATAAGCCTCCGTGTGTGATTTATTTCTACCCACAATCAGTCTGAGATATCAGAGGACAGATCCACCTCTTCCTCTGTAAAAAAAAACAGACAAGCAAGTCAATCCCTCTGATATCTCCGAAACTTTTGAAGCTTTTATTATATCCCCACAGTGGGTCCCTCAAAAGAGTAAAAATAAATGACTACATTTCGGTGCTCAATTTGGGGTAAATTTCCATATAGGTTGTGAGAAAGCTGAAATAAGAAGAAAGAAAAGAAACAGAGCTCCTTGAAAAAGTGTTATTGTTCAGCTAGAAGTGCTAAATAGAGATGGCAGGCTAAGTAAAAATGCTTGCTGCTCCTTACAGAATTCCTACAGCTAGGAAGTTGAACACAGTTCCGGGTCACAGACCTCCTACCAGGCCTTAAGACTTAGGCTTGGCTTTCACAGTCTCAGAAATAGGAGGAGCCAGCCACCAATGCTGTGCAGATGTCCAAGCCACTTAGTTGTTTAAAAGTTTGTTCACGTAGCCGAAAAAGACTAAAGATAAGCAGTAAAAGATGAAAAAAAAAAAAAAAACCTTTAAACAAGTTCAAGTGTATTTTATAATGTGGGTATGCTTAAGAACAAAAAAGAAAAATGGTATGGACAGTCATAGAGAGAAATCATTTAAAAATAATAATGTCTTTAAAGAGAGAAGTAAAATAATAGAAAAGAATATGTTACATAGAGATGAGAAGAAAAGGAGTCTGGATCGTAAATGTTACTACTGTGTTGATTTTAAATTTTTTAAATGCTAATGAGCAAACATCAGCTACTAAGAGATATGGGGTTGAAATGGGGACAGCTAAATGAACCAGCTTATGACTTGAATAAGCTGAAATAGAAATAGAAATCAGAAATGCTTTGGAGAAGTGGTTTTATTTAGTTTCTACAGAAAACAAGAGACTTCAGATTTGTTCCAGGTTAATATGGATCAGGCTTGATCAAGAGAGTCTTCCTGAAATTTAACAGGTGATATCTATCAACAAAGATGATAGCTGATCTTCTGAGGACTTGATTAATATCTCAAATATTCTTTGTAGAAACTTAAAATGCTTTGTCCTCAGATAACAGGAAGTAGTTTGGGCACTCAAGAGGATTTTGATTATTTGGTTGGTTATGAATGTTATCATTTAGGAGAATGTAGTATATTGATACAAATTTAAAGGTTTTTTTTCTTGTATGTTTCCACTCTTACCTACATGACTTATGTATCTTGATACTAATATAAGGTAATTTTTGTTATACCATAATGTATATATCTTTCTACTCATCTTTAAGCTATTGTAACTATGTAGTTCATTTTAAATTGTGATATAAAATTCTGGTTTTTGAAAACTATTGTTATGAACTATTTAGCATAATCAAGAAGCACAGGTCAGTAGTTAGTTATCTATAACAATCAAATTTATATATGTATTGAGTATGTTTCAAGATCATATAGAGATATATTTTAGATAGATAAATGGTTTTTCAAACACTTAAAAGACCTACAGAGTATGGCATTTAAATGTGTATTAACCTAAGGTTTTTTATGAAAATGAGGTACATTGCTTCTGGCAGCACCAGTTATTTCAGAGAAGATAGTGAGCATTGAAGAAACTCCTTATGGAATTTGCATTCATTGTGGCAAACTATCCAGTGGACAAAGAATCTTGTTACAATATGGTTTCTTGGCCCTGGGCGACCAGAGGTCCAGACCCACAGACCTGCAACCCCAGACCACTTAGTAGTCTGCTGCTGCTTAGGCTCCCCAAATGACTCAGACACTTATGTTAATTCTAAGCTGTTTGGTCTATGGCTTAGGCATATTGCTAGCTAGCTCTTTAATTTTCCATTTCCATTAATCTGTCTGCCATGTGGCCTGTGGTTCACCTGTGTTCCTTACATGTTCTTATTTGGCAGCTGTCTTGATCTGTGTCTGACTCCGCCCTTCTTTTCCTACCTAGTCTGATTTTCTTATCTACTTTTTCTACGGTGCCTGTCATGGGCCAAAATAGCTTTTTTATTTAAAGATTGATATTCACAGCATACAGAAAGACATTCCCACATCAGAAACTACTCTTTCCTATGACTACTGACAATGTGCTGTGCAGACTGGACATATATGTCATACAGGAAAAAACAAACTAACAAACTGCTGAACTTTGCCAAAGCAAGTCAGGGCAGTTTTTCAAATTCCTTCTGTACTGAAAAGTTTTCAGATATTCTGGGCCTATAGGTTGAATATGAATGACCCCGCATTGCAGAGGAACTTTGGGAAATCATTCAGGTAGCCAAATGTCTCTGCTTTTAGATAATATTACATCCTTCTGGATCTTTGATGGAGTTGAGGTTTAGATAGCTATAGTTGTTAAGCAAACATATATATTTTAAAGGTATCTTGACTTTGAAATTTATGTCTACGGATATGTTGTTTTGGAAAAGAGGTTCTGCTTTTGTTTCCACAGAAGATGAGAACCTGTGGATTGCTTCCAAGAAAATATGGTTTCATCAACTAAGACCACCTGAAAATTATTTGATGGGAAGTGATGCTCACATCAGCTTCAAGGCTACAGACTAAGATGATCCAGCCCCAGGACCCTCAAAATAATGCCAGCACCCTTTAATAAGCAGAAAGTAGTGATAGAAAGCTATGCCCAAATCCCTAAAATATTGTTTATAAATGTTTGCATTATAAATGGTTAATGGTCATAGTCAATCTCTTTCTAAGAACAAAAAAGAAGGGATATGTTATATGAATGATTTTGAAAGGATAGATTATAGAATTTACTTTAATTCAAAAATCGGCTGTTAATCTCAATATATATTAAATTCATAAGGGTTTTAGTTTATTGATAAAATTTAAGGTCAATTTTGTTATGCTGTATGTATTTTTCTACTCTTGTTTAAGGTATGATGTTTATATAACTCATTTAAAATTGTAATATATAACTAAGAAATGCAGATTAATAGTCATCTATGATAACCAAATTTATAGTGATGTTAGTTAGGTTTTTGTAGGTATACAAAGATATATTTCAATTAGATAGGTAGTCTTCAAACACTTCAAAGACCTACAGAATATGTTATTTAAAATATTTTAAGAACTTTTCTGGACAGCGAGACAGGTCTGCTCCTGGCAGCACCAATCTACTTCGAGAGAATGATGGGCATTGAAGCAACTCTATATGGAATTTATTTTGTTTATGACAAAGGTTAGACACTAAAGAAGAAACTGTTCTCTTATTGACTTCTTGAAAGCATGCTTTATAAAATGGACATGTATAACCCATAGAAAAGTGACCTCTGAACTTTGGTAGAACAAGCCAAGTTGGTCTTTCAGTTTCCTGCTTTACAGAGAAAACTGCCAGACATTCTTCAGGACACAAGGAGAAGAAACTGATGAACTATGTCAGAATGGGCAGAGAAGTCCTTCAGATTTCCTGCTTCACTGAAAGGTATGCCAGAGACCTCTGGGCCTGTAGGCTGAAGATGGATGCCCCAACATTACAAAGGAACTTTGGGTGACTGTCCGGGGAGACAGATGTCATCATCTCTGTCATTTATAGATTTTTGGAAATTGCTTGCACTTCCTGTTTACTTGGATTATATTATATCTTTCTATGGTCTTTGATATAGTTGAAGATTAGATAGTTATAAATAGTTTTCTTTAGTTACTATAAAAGGTATATTAGATATGAAACTTTAGACTCACAAGGATAAGGTAGATGATAGAATATTTTCTTTAATCTTTGCTAAATACACATAGACTAGATATTGTAGCTGTAATTCTTGGTTGACAGCTGTCTTGAATACATAATTTTACTATGTTAAAACTGAAACCTTCTTTATTGATTAGACAGAAAGGAGGAAATGATGTGGGAATCTCTTTCTGTATGCAGTGAAATAAAGAAATTCTTTTTGGCCTATGGTGAGCACCTTAGGTGGAGAAATTGGAGCATACGTAGGAGGAGGGCATAGTAAGAGGAGACTCTATACAGCCACTGAGGAAGAAACATGTAATGAAATAGATAAGCCAAGGATCACATGGCAATACAGAATAATGGAAATGCGTTGAATTAAGATAAAGAGCTAACTAGCAATATGCCTGAGCCATAGGCCAAATAGCATGAAATTAATAAAAGTGTCTGAGTCATTTTGGGGGGGAAAGCAGCTGTGGGTGGATGGGTCATGGAGCTAGTCAGATCAGAAACTTTTTTTTTTCCAATTTATGTATTTTCTAAAATTATGATGATAAATACTTTAGCCAGAGTAATTTTTCTGTAGCTTGGGGAAAAGAAGTCCCAATGCACCAATATACTTTAGTATAAAAAGTATTGGAAATAGTTTTCTCAATAGTAAAGTCTTCAATAAAGAAATACCAAGTCTTTTATTGATGAGAACTAAACGTGTAAAGAGGTGGATACTGAATGTTCTTAACAGGTGTTGGCAGATTGTCCAGAAACAAGAATATTTCAGATATTAAATATAATATTCTTCAGAAATATCAAGTGAATGTGAACAAACCTTTCATCCCAAAAATCTGTGTCTTTTTCTATTTCTCCATTATTTTCATCTACCTTTATTCTCCTGGTCTCCATCACTCAGTGACCATGTCTGTTTGTCGGCCCCATCCAGTTGGTTGGATTCCACTTCTCATTTCCAGAAGCTGGATGAAGCTTTAGTTGCTCATCTCTGTCCAGTTAGTGAATTCAAACTGCTTCTCAGACTCCCTATTCCTTCAGCTGTGCCCTAACCTCTCTACTGAGAGAGGAACAGAATAGTCTGTTGGCTTACACATCTTCCTATTCTTAGAGTTGGAAGAAAGATGATGCCCATGATGACAGATTGATGGTGGTGGTGGTGGTGGTGGTGATGATGGTGATGATGGTGGTGGTGGTGATTTGTATATTTTTTGAGACAAGCCCTTGCTGGCCTGGAACTCATTGCTCAAGCTTGTCTACATTTTTGTCATAATTCCTTTATCTCAGCATCTGAGTGCTGAGATTACAGAAGGGAGGATATGTTATAAAAGGTGTTTTGGTCTTGAGTGGCTAGAGGTTTAGACTTATAGACTTGTCGCGTCAGACTTTTTGGTTGCTTGCTGTGGTTTAGGCCCTTAGAAATTATTTACATATTTATATTAGCTTTATGTTGTTTGGCCTATGTCTTAGGCACTTTGTTGTTAGTTTTTATATTTTAACTTAATTTATTTTTTATTAATTTGTTTGTCATGTGGCCTGCAGCTTATTTGTGTTTTTTATATGTTTCTTTTTTGGCAGCTGGGTCAACTTGATTTGAATTTTTTTTAACTATTTTTATTTTTTTCTATTTTTAATGGTGTCTATAATAGCCAAAACACTCTTTTATTTAAAGATTGATATGCATAGCACACAGAAAGACATTCCCACATCAAGGATATTCTTTAAAAATTCTGTAGCTAATAGAGAAAACTATGGCCATAACATATACATTGTTTTAATCCTCTATAAAGCTTCACAAGTCTGGATATGTTCCTCATTATTTTTTTGGACCAGAGCCTTTGGTCTCCAGGCTATGTCTTTCCCAAATTTATAATTGTCTGTAAAAAATTCTAATAGTCTCCCCTTATTTGCAGTTTGTGTTGTCTGAGGATTGAACCACATTCATCAGGATTGGCAGCAAGCATCATTACCTACAGAGCCATTTTGCTATCCTCATGTGCTATTCAGAAAAGCATAGCTGTCTCTTACTATCCCCCACCATTTCTCCCAGGACACATATCATACATTTGTCTAGTGCATCCCTTAGCTGCCATTTCAGCTATCAGATCTACTGTCATGATTGGACTTGTATTCTAGTAACCCTTATTTGATTTACTGACAAGTAGTGATGCTGGCAATTCAGATATGTTAATGCTTAGCTGAGCAGTGACCCCTTAAAGTGAAAAGATGGAAGGCGACAACTTAGTAAGGACAAAAGAGCAATTGCATGCCATGTTTGCTAAGATCTATGGTAAGATCTTTCCAATGAAATTCAGAAGAAAGAAAAAGACGTTCACAACTACTTTTTAATCATACATCAAGCAAAAGAACTTAAAGTATAATAAATCCTTGGTAAAGATGGAAAAGGCATGAAATTATATAACTTGGTACTACCCATGGTTCAAAGCATCTACTAGAGACTTTGGAATATATCCTCTATGGGAAGAGAAGTCTTCTGGTCTCCATGGTGCACAAGGAGACCAAACACTACCACACGATATCTAAAGTATGTCAGTATTTTAACATTTGATGAGGAGATTCAAGAATAAACATCAAATTTTATAAAGGCTTTATCTATAAGGCATCACTCAAATTATTGTAGTCTGTATTAACTAGAGTTCTATAAGGAACTAGATAAAAATTAATGAGATAATTTTATAACTCAATACTGAAGGCAAGTGCCATATTAATACCAGTATCAAGATGTGTTTTGAAGACGAAGGAAGAAAACCATGTAAACATGGAGTCAACATAAAGAAATGATTATTATAATATTTATGTGTTAGATGTCATAATGTTTTATTTTGGGGAGATCTATGACATTACACAGTATTCTATTTTGTCTAACTCCTCTGTGAAGTAGGACATGCTCGCCCCTTCTGAAAAGACCATGTCAACCAAGTCCTTCTTGGACTTGGTATGGTCAGGAATGCTCAGACATGTGGAAAATTATTGAGAATACATCTTTCTTTATGAGTGTATGGACTGTCACTTTGTCCTCTTTGGAGCCCATGGTCTATCTGTCTCTTTCTCCTTATGGGATTTTCCCTAAGGACACACCACAACCTTTAGATAACTATGTATTTCAGATCATTTGGCTAGAAGTGGTGCAACATTTCTCTGCTTAATTCAGCAAAGATAAGACCATAATTTTAGTGATAGATTTTTATTAGTAACTAAAATTAAGTGAGCAACACGAAAATAAGCCACTGAGTTCACTCCTAGCGGATGGCCCCTTCATGGTTTAAGCTATACTGAATAACTCAGTGTCTAGATCTCTGAGGTTTCACTCCACATTCCACATGGATATGTGCTATCATTCCACAGAATCTGGGGACATGCTGGTGCTGTTATTTGGATATAAGAATCAATAATCACAAAATAACTTGTAATGGTATAGAATGACTCCCTGAAAATTTACTTTATGAAAATCATGAGTAAACTGGCAACAATTGTCAAAATAAGCCTTTTCAGAGTTCTAGATATTAACAAAAAACTTACAAGAATGATAGGAACTTATTCAAGAAAAATATCAACTTCCAGGAGCACACACAGTGAGTGTTTGAACATCTTAATTCATTCACTGCTATTGCCCTCACCCTAGGTCTGAGGGAATCTGGAAACCTAATGCCCTTGCAATGAAAGTGTCTATGCAAAGCTGTAGATTAGAAAGCTCTGGCAGTGCACTTTGGGTTGGAGCTCTTCCCAGGCAGCACTTCCACATAATCTTTATTTGACTCAAGTCCAAGTTCACTTACTGTTCAACAGCTTTGTCTCAGAGACAATTGCTGAAAGCAATCAGTGGTCATTGTCTGTCATTGTAGATACCTGTGACAAGTATACTATTTGGGGCAAACAAAGGCAAAAATAGACTCTTGAAAAGTTAAAGATGGGTATATAATGTTCATAGGAGATTTAAATGCTCTGATAGAATCTAGGAAAACTAAAAAGTCAGACACCTACCAAACCTTAGGCTGAACAACAGCTTCTCCATAGGAGCAGGAGGAAAGGTTATAGTTGTACTGGGAGTAGTATAAGCATTGGCTGTGTGCCCCAGGGTCACACACAGCTGAAGAAGCTAACCAGATAAAGACATTTAAAGAAATCTCTGTTCGAATTATTAGTTAGCCACTGAGATGGTGAGTCCTCAGTGGCCACATATACAAAGACATTTTATAAAATTAGTTTGAGCATGTCACTAAAACAATACAACAGCAATAATAATAACAATAAATATGAATAGTAAACCCTAGAGGAAAAAGAACTGTCTATGATATTTGTCCTATTTAATTGTTTAAATTGTCTATCTTTCAACAGAAAATCATGAAACATGTAAAAGAAAATGGCAAAATATGGTCCTGAAAGCAATTAATAGAAACAGTGTTGCAGATGTTTTATGTTCTAAGCAAATATTTTAAAACAGTTATCCTAATTATATTCAAAGAAAATGACATGTAAAGAATTAGAGGAAGTGATAATGTCTCATTAAATAGAGAATGAAAATAAAGAGATGGAGTGAAAACAATATCTTATGGGCTGTTTTGAGTAGCATTTCTAGAAATTTGTTTTTTCCCTTTCTTTTCTAGATTTTAATACATGCAATTTGAGATAATATTTCAGTAGATATGTTTAAAATTTTCAGGAGAGGACTATGTCATGGTAGAGGTTAAGTGTATTTTCTGACACTTAAGACCACAAGCACTAACCCCATTCTTTCCTCAAAAGTCAACATCTGCAAAAACAGTCACTACAAGCTGTCATAAAGATCCATCATACGAATAGGTGAAATTTTCAAATTAAAACTTTTCTTTAAAGAAAACTGAGCAGTCACTATCCAAGGGTCAGGACACTTCTGGCTTGTCACTGCCTCTGGCACGTTCTGATATGGCTCTTCCTCTCTGGGTGATATTCCCTCAGTCAGCTTTGACCCTCACACTCCCTCTTTATCCTCCATTATATATTCTGGTGAGATTTACTGCATTCCAATAGAAGTACTGAGATATTGGACAAAAGAATCCTGAACTTGAAGACTTATAGTTTGGCCTATGCAGAAAGTATGCTCTTGATTTTTTTCTAAATGAGTTCAAAATAGATGCAAAATCCTATACTCAAATGTTATAGAACTTTCAATAATAATTGTACCAATTTAGAAGCAATCAAATTCCTTCAGAAAGCATGTGAATAAATTGTGATTTATCTAGACATTAGAATATTACACCGCAATTAATTACATAGAGAAACCCTAGACATATTTGGCTAAGAGAAAGAAGCCAGACTGTGAAGACTACATAGCCTATGGTTCCAACTATACAACATTCTGGAAAAGCCAAAACTATAAAGATTAAGATCAGTGGTAGCAGGGGGAAATGAGGGATTAGCAAGTGGGGAACAAGATATTGTTAAGGCCGTGTAACTACTCTGTAAGATACTGCAATGGTACATAGAGGCTCATATTCATATGTGTGTATTCTAAAGTAGCACTGAAAAATGAACGCCAAGAATGGAACTGGATGCCAGTGTTAGCTTAGGAATCATAGAAAAAGAACCACATTAACACAAAATGATCAAATTATGATAGAGTGGAGAGCAAAAGCAAATGGGAAATATGAAAACATTCTACTTAATTTTTCTGTAAATGTAAAACAAGTCTAATAAAAGCTATTAAGTAAAAGAAGGACAACACCTGAGACTTGGAACAAACTTCCAAAGCAATATATATATATAATGAGAGTCCCAGAGGAGGAGAGCAAAAGAAGCGTCAGTAGGAAACTTAATCCAACAAAAGGTAGAGAGAGTGGATTGTGGCCTGGAGGAAAACAGGTAGCTGAACAGAAGACTTTCATCTTCCAGCTCTATTTGTATCTTTCCCACTGCTTATTCTTCCCACAATATCAAACTCAAAACTACATAGCTGGTGGATTTGAGCAGATGCACCTACATCTTCTAGCTGTCCTAAGTGCTTCCGATGGATGCTATTAAGAACTCCATTTTTGTGAGTTCTGTAAGCAGCTTGCATGTAACTATATCTTGATGTTTGCATACAATTTCGCAATGTTAAATTGAAGTAACTTTTTTAGTGTTTTTTTTTTTTTTTACTGGACTGTGAACTCTGTGAGTATGCCTGATTATATTCATGCCAGTAGGTGTTGAGCAAACGTCCATATAATGACACTAAAATCTTGAGAACTTTGTTTTTATCTTACTAAATTCTCATTTTATTTATAATTATGATGTAGGTTATAAAAATCTAATGCTTAAGGGGTGGGGAGATGGATCAGTGGGTAAAATTCCTTGATCTGTAAGCACCGAGACATCAATTTAAATCCTCCAGCATCGAGGTAAAAAGCTGGGTGTGGCTGCCAGTTTCTGTAATCCCAGAGCTAAGAAACAAATGACTCCTGAGAGCCCATTAGCCAGCCAGGCTAGATCAAGCCATGACCTTCCCATTTGGTGAGAGACCCAGAACAACAGAGGAAGACACCGGATATCCTGCTCTGGCTTTGACATGCACATGTATGAGCCCATATGCCTGCACACTCAAATGCATGCAGCAAACACACATGTATATACAACCCATACACATACTTAACACTTAAGCATTTACCAAACAGATAGCTTCATGGAATCCCCTTTGAGCCATAACTAGTTGGGGAAAGGCTTTGTCCTTTTCATTTTCTCTACAGGGAAAGGAGTAATTCTCCCTTAAAGAGAATATGATATACATCAGTGACTCTTGGATAATAGTAAATGGCTGCACGATCTTAATTATTATAGTTACACATATATGGTTCATTTCCACAGACCTCCATCTCATGAGAGGGAAGATTCATTTCATGTTGACAATTCTTTTATGAATGTATCTTTGGAAAGCATATTTTAAAATTTCCTTGTTCAAATATTATCTGTAGCAGTGTAACTGTAAGCTAAGGAACCGCTCTGTGCCTCAGTTTCCCCAAGTGTAAAGTGGAACTATCACTCACCTCACAAAATTCCTGGGGGGCTTCACAGATTGAATACCTGATGTGTTTGACATACGGAGGGTCTTCAATTGCTGTGCTATCAATAAATTATCCACAATTAAAGTGCTATATCCTAGTGCTCTGCCTAGGTACTGAATCTGGAATGTTCTATGGAGGCATGTTAAATAACCTGGATGGGAAAACTCCCACACTGAGACATCAGAGCTTTCTACCCTTTATCTTATTAGATTCTCCCAGCAACCGGGAGGAATGAGGCCAGACAGAAATTATTTATTACTGTACTCATTTTATAGATGTAGAAGCCGACCTAGGTTAACTGACCCCATAGCTCTTCAGGAACTAAGTAATTGGTTTATTTGAACTACATCCAAAAGAAAAATGAGAACTGATAAAATCACCTGCTTTGTGTTTATTTGGCAGAACTTTTTATACTGACTTTGGAAACCTTCTAGCCATGAATTAAAGGGAAGGCTGCTTGAGTTTGCTGTGTCCTGTGGAGGTAATTTTTTTTTCCTTGTCCCATTAAATACTTCCAAATAAATAATAAAATTCAACCCATGTTTCCCTACTTCAGGAATCACTGGCATCCACCTATTTTTATTCACACCTCTTAGTCATTCAATTCTCTGTGCCTCAGTTTCCTTCTCTGTCAGATGGGTATAACAGTAATGCTAGTTTCTGTGAGGCACCTGAGTCTTTTTGGGTTGATGGGTTTGTTTTTGTTTGTTGGTTGATTATTTGCTTTTTTGATACAGGGTTTCTCTGTGTGTCCCTGAATGTCCTAGAACTCACTCTGCACACAAGGCTGGCCTCAAACTTATAAATTCCTGTGCTTCTGCCTCCCTAGTGCTAGGATTAAAGAGAAGCACCATCACCTCCTGGCTGAAGCACCTGAGTATCAACTCAGTTAATAAGAAGCTTGTAGAAGAGTGTTTGACACAAAGTCAGCAACCATGATCTTCAGGATAATCTCTCTGGGCTTCATCTAGACCACTTTTCTAACACAGGAGCATGCTGGAGCTGACCTCCCACCAGAAGCCACACCACTTATCTGAATTTAAAACATTTTATTCCTTTATCTTTTTTTATTCACATTCTTAATACGTAGAATAAGGATTTTTAAAAATGATACTTCTCATGTTTTCTTATAAAATTATGTGTGGATATATAAATACAAAGTCAAAATTATTCCATTTTAAAGCTCAATTTTTCTTAAGGATAAAGAGTTACAAACACCAAAGCCACCAAGATATGTGAATGGCAACAAAGACCTAAATCCACAGGAGTAAGAAGTGGAATCTAGAAGAAAAATTAACACACTTGAGCCATTGCGTCACCTCATTTCGCCTCGTGAAAGTGCACTCAGTCCTGTTCTGCAGCACATCCCTGCTTAGCATTCTTAAAGAATTCTTAAATACTTTTGACTGGTGAGTGGCGAAAATTGAGACATTATTGCCTCACATTTTCTTTAAGATGAGTCTCTTGTCACAGGAATATTCTATGTTGATTAGTCAGCTAACGTTTTTCAACTTTGAAGGAATGACAGGAAAGAAAACCTTCTGAGTCACCACAAGATGATTTATGTTTTGTTCTATGAAACATTCTTGCATGCTTGAGTTCTGTTCTCAGCTATAAATTCTCAGAACTCTAAGCCGGTCTATCTAGCACAGAAATGGCTTCCCCATCCTCTCATTCTCCTAAGTCACTATTCTGAGTTCTTATTCTTTCTCAGGCTTCCATCTTTCATAGAAAGACTGCCTGAAGTAGTAAATGTCAAGATAAGTGTCACAGAAAGGTCTGTCTGCTCTAGAGGCAGGATTTACTCCACCTGTTCCATGTAGGAGGGCATGCCTAACAACAGAGAATAAAACATATATTCCTAGCTATAAGATCAAGAACCTGCGTTTATGTCACTTAATTCAAATACACAAAGCCTAAGATTGGCAGCTTTATTGGCTGCACTGTGGTCCAAAACTTTCCTTTAGCTCCTTTGGATATGTGAAAATAGATAGAGTTACCCTTCATTCTAATTCTGAGATGACACTGTGACTTTAAATGAAAAATTATGCTCAAATATCAAGAATGTTAAATTGATGTGTGTGGTATATTTTAATTAAACATGGTGGATACAGATACTAACAAAGTACTAAAATTGCCAAGGTAACATGAGTCTAGTAACAGTAGGAATTCAATAGTCATGACACACTTCCTGATGAGGGCATTTCTGAGAGGCCTGTCCTCAGGAAATTTTCAGTTGTTTCAATAATATTGTGAACTCGCATCAAATAGGAAGATCACAATGCCCCAGGCAATGGAGTCCCGTGGGAGAGTGCTGTACATGGCCCAGCTCTGTGGGCAACATGCTGTACAGTACTATTGTTCTAGTTGTTCAGACATACAGTGTGCATAGATCAGCAACAAAGATAAGGGATTTTATTTGTATGTAAGATTTATAGAAGAAACAGCACAAGAACATAGAGTTTGTGGGGCATATGTATGTCCTTGAGTAGAGGTTTGTGTGTGTGTGTGTGTGTGTGTGTGTGTGTGTATTTCAGTATGCATGAAGTCCATACACCTGTGTGTGTCTTGTGTGGAGGCCAGAGGACAACCTCAGTTTTATTCCTCAGGCAACACCCATGTTTTCTTCTTCTCCTTTCTTGTCTTTATTTCTTTCTCCTTTTTTCCTTAATAAGCTAAACTTTTGTTGTTCTTTTGATCACATCATTGCTTAGAATTTTTATAGAAATCTTATTTTTTTTTGACTAATCTAGTGGAGAGAGTCATTGTTGCTTCATGTTTTCTGTAAGATGCTCTCTGTTTACTAGAGTACATTATGTTGATTAGTCAACTAAGATTTTTCAGTTTTGAAAGAATTACAAGAAACAAACCTTCTTGAATCATTACAAAATGATTTATGTTTTATTCTATAAAATATTCCTACATACTTCAAAACTATAAAGTATCCAACACTGGCCAAACATGAGACACAGAGATCTGCCTGTCTCTACCCATGCAGTACTGGGATTACATGTGCATGTACCACCACCCTAGGCTCTCTCTTTCTCTCTCTCTCATGCATGCATGCGTGCACTTGAGTACACACACACAAACACACACACACACACACACACACACACACACACACACACATACACACACAGGGATATATGACTTAGGCCTTCATGTTTTCATAAATTCTTTACCAACTGATACATATCCTCAGCATCCAGTAGAAAATGTTATACTTTAATAGCTTGATGGGAAAACTTGATTCTGCTTTGCCCTTCAGTGAAACACTTACCTTTAAACAAAGAGTATTATCCCATCAGTGTACTGGTCATAGATTTGGAATTACTTGTATAACCTGAAGTTAGGACAGGAATTACTTTTTTATAAAGTTTGCTTTTTCCTGTCAATCCCAAGATTGATAGCTGAGTATTTAATAATTAAAACAAAATACTCAATGAATCTGCAATAGGTGGCTGCAGGCAGGAAGTAAATTGCTGGCAGAGTAGAGCTTTGGTGCTTTCATGTCTGTTGAGTGACTTTGTGCTGAGTTCAAGTTGCCTACTCCTGTTTGCTCTTATTCTTTAAGGCATCATTCAGATCATGAGAGTCTGCTGTTTAAAGTTCGGATTCCCTATATTCATAACTAGTCTAGTCAGCTGAGGGTAGTGGTTTGTTTTGTGACCTTCTAGAGACTTAAGAAGAGCGGATGTATTTCTAGTTGAACCATTATTTCCTGGGTTAGGACACTGGTTACTTTCCAACCTCTTTAGCTGCTGAGCTGGGAAAAGTCGAACTTCATTAAAGAATCCAGAAGCTGTGTTCCTACATCCACTGCAGTCTGGATGTCTTTCTCCTGGCTTCTTGAGAGCAAAGATGCACTTCACTTATTCAGCTTGTGGCTGGAATTCTGTTGGAGTTGCAGAGAGATAGTCAAGAGAAGTGGCAGTCAAAAGGACGTGTCTAGATGAACTGTTTTAGGCACATGGGAAAAGTGTGTCTGAGGAAGGTTATTGTCAAGTATTTTTCTTTGGAAATGAACTGTACTTGTGTTTACTTCAAAATATAGGATATGACAGAGGGGCACAAAGAGTCTGTGGAGTTTTCCAGCTGGAATTGTATTGGGATATTTACTACTAATTTTTTCATTGTCTAAGCAGATCTCAAAAGAAGAAAATCCATTTAAATATCCTGTAATCCACTATATAAAACTACAAAAAAAGAATTACATGCATTTCTTCAATTTACTTCAAGTTTACAGGACATCTTACTTACTAATATTGCCAGGAGAGGTACATTTCCCAAACTTGGCCCATGCCCCAAAACTTGGGGTGTAGCCTGTAAAAAGGTGCTGGAATCTTTCCCCTCACTGCTGCTTTTCCTTATCTACTGTCCTAAGATTTTGTTAAATTCCACCTAGTTGAAAAAAATTATCTCAGTGCCAGTTACCAATCAAAGAAAGGCAGCTAGCTGATGAAATAAAGCAGAGGATGCCTTTCCCCTTCCTAAAGGTGATAAATCAATAGGTTTTTTCCCCCTTTGAAAGGAATAATGAGTAGTAGAGAGCATACAGCAGGTGGTAAGTGGAAACCATCCATTCTACCTCAATGTCTTTGTTCTTTTCTGTCAGGCTCTCTGGGTCAAGAGGGAGCAGTACCTTAGAAGCCTGACCCAGCCTGCATCCAGTCTCTCCTGGGTGCTCACTCCAGCCAAAACATATCTACCTGTCTCCCCTGATGGTTCCTGGGCACTCTCATCTTCTTACTTCACCCCAGCCTCTCTCTTAAATGCAGTCTTAATTGCACTGGTGGTTTGTACTCTTCAAATCCTACTTTATAACAAACACAATTTTCTCATGGCAGTGGGGCCGGCAGTGGGGCCTTCCCTGGGGCTGTCCAGCTGCCACTGGGGTGATTAGGGTGTTTCCTGCAGCTGAAACCTCTTGTAATTAGCAAGCCCCTCAGGCAGTCTGGACTCGGAATTTAGCTGCCATCTGGTATCCTCTGTAAATGACAACAGCGCGGGATCTTCCATCTTTACTGATCTCTGCCTGAATCCTGACCCCTGTTCCCAGTCACCTCAGCCAATAGCTCACTGCCTAGCTTTCTGTCTACCTCTAAGTATCACAGTTTCTTGGGTTGGAGATAACTTGAGAAGCTCTGATTGAGAATATCAATGTGATTGGAATGCAGAAATATTGAGAACCACAAAGAGGATAATAAAGACAACTATATGGGACACTTAGGATCTCCTAGAATTCGATGTTAATGTTTCTTAAATGACACAATTGGTTTCTACTGAAATTATTTGCTGTCTCAAATAACACAAACTCCCAGGCCAAGTGCCACACTTACTAAGCCCCCTTTTAATCTTCTTTCTTTTTGATTTTGACAGTATAACTCTTTAGTCCAGGCTGCCACTGAACTCAAAGATCCTCATGCTTCATCCTTCCAACTTATGGGATTACATGTGTGTGGTACTACGTATGCCCTGCTGAACAATGTGTCTGAATAGAATTTTGTATACTGCTGTGGAACCACCCAAATTTAGCCAACTATATGGTTCTCACTAGTGTGTTATTGCCATTTTGTACAGTATAATTCTTTGTATGGTGCACTGTCGGTGCATTAAACAACATCTGAGGCCACTGCTAACAATTAGACACCAATAGCAACCATTGCCAACATCTGCCAACACTGCCATGTCATTCTGGTTGAGACACTCTACAGCAGTTCTTCCCAGCTCCACTATTGTTTTGTGTTCTTTGAAGATGTGAATCTCTCTCTCTCTCTCTCTCTCTCTCTCTCTCTCTCTCTCTCTCTCTCTCTCTCTCTCTCTCTCTCTCTCTCTCTCTCTCTCTCTCTCTCTTATAAGCTCAGGGTGTGTTGGATTTCTCAGACTGTAATATGCATGAAAGTCACTTGGGGATCTTGTTAAAATCCTGTTCTGATTCAGGAAACCTGAATTGGATTCTAATGTGGTGCATTCTTAACAAGCTAAAAGTGATGCTCACATGGCCACTTTGCAGACTATACTTTGATTAACACAGTCCTACAGGATCCCAACAGATTTATTGATTAACTGAGTGAATGAATAATTAAAAGCTAAGAATTTTTTTTTGTTTGTTTTTTTTTTGTGGAGTGAAGGCCCTTTTCTTGTCTTTTTTATCACCAAACTCTGTATATATAAAACTTGTTTCCTCTTATCGCTCCTATGTTACAATATTAAGAGAGTTTAATTTCATTTTGCTAGACAGTTTATATATCTGAAATGTGCCAAGGATCTGTGAACATGAATCATCCTATAATTAAGTAAGCCTAAAAACAAAGGCTCAAAATTTATTCACTATCCATTGAGAGACAGACCAGGGTACCCAAAGTATATTATTGTTCTTATCATCATCATCATCATCATCATCATCATCATCATTTATGTTTGTGTACCTACATGAGATTATGTGCTCCATATGTAGGGAAATGTTATTCTGATGATACAATAGGATTTAAAAAAGGATTTAAAAAATCACTTGAAACTGGAGTTATAGGTGGTTGTGAACAACTAATATAGGTGTTGGTGACTAAACATGAGTCCTCTAAAATTTCAGTAGAAATTTTTAGTTGCCAAGCCATCTCTCTGGCCCTCTAAGCTTTGACTCATTCAACTATTACCTTCTTGAATTTTTCTGTCCACTACCTTGTTGTGTAGCAATGTCCTTAAGACTGAAAGTGTCCATCCTTCAGGGAAACTCATTAACAGAAAGTGAACAACTCAAAATATCTTCAGGATGTCCCTGAAAATGACAGGATTCACTAGGCCCCTTCCTTCCAAATAGTAAATAGTAAAGGCTCCTGAGAGTCACTCTCAGAAGGAAGAGCCAAGCCACAAAGAAGACATGAAAATAAAACAGGGGCCTGGATCTATCTGATCTGCCTTGACTGAGTTCCCTGGAAAGGACACTGTCTAACCTGTTGATCTTCTGGTAAGCTGCGCAGTGCTCTAGGTTTTCATGTTTGTGAGTTGTTACTAACGCTGGAGCATCCTTCAGTGATGCAACTGCCTTTGAGTCATTTCTATTCCTGTAAGTAACCCTTCACCATATTCTTGTAGGTAGCCCCAATAAAATTCATTGATTCACCAAGTTAAACTTTGTTGGTATCTGTATTTTGGTTTGTTGTGGGATTCATATTTGAGGCAAGTGCTGCCTATAGCCAGAAAAAAAAAATCAATCACAAAACAAGAATGCTGCTTAACTTCTCATGTTAAAATATACAAATGCCATTTGTAGTCAATGTATACCTAGAGCTGCATGCTTTCACCATGTGTATTTTCAAAATAGTAAAAAAAAGTCATGTTTACTGAGAAAGGTATATGCCTTTGGGAAAAAATATACATGGAAGACAGAATCCTCCAAGAACATGTTTTCATTGTCAACTCAGTGAGAATTCAGTGTCAAATTATCTTCCTTCAGCAAGGGAGAATGATAGCCACTGAAGAAGTGGAAAAGCAACTCTCTTCTCCGTTAATCATTCATGGATTGGTTCCAAGGTAAAATGAAGTCCCAAGATCAGGAACATTGAGAGAGGTCCTTCTTTAGAAGCGCTAGGGCTTTTATTGTACTGAAAGTGAGAGACACATATTATTAAACATTGTTGTAAATAGAATGTCTCTGTGGTAATAGATAATAGGGAAGTTGCCATGCAGAATACGCTATTTTGTATTCAGCTTAGAGGAAAAACAATAGGGTAATCTTAGTTTCACAAAGATGATGAGTGAGTTCACTAGGATAATATGCATAAGTTTCCCATCTTGACACTGTGAACTCATATAGTTCTCATGTTACAAATAAGTCACTGGCTAGAGCTAAACATGTACCTATAGTACAGTATTTAAAGAAGAATTGAATTCCCCTTTTATAATGTGCAACAGAAACTTTGCCCAATGGCCTATTCAAACCCTGACTTTTTCCTATCTGATCTCTTGTAGACAAATATAACTGACATTTTTTTTTAAAAAGGAAACAATGACAGGGAGTGAACCCAGGACCCCACAGATGCCATGCAAGCACTGCACTACTAAGCTACAAGGCCAATCTGTGAGTGAGATCCAATCACAGAGATGTCAATGAAATATAGAGGTGACCTATCAAAATCCTTTATGCATGGTATTCTATGATAATAGCTACTTCATGCATGAGCGTAGATAGAGGAGCAAGAAATATGAAGAATTAAATGAAAATCCTGGCTCCTTAGAGGGAGGCGACTGCTCAATAATCAGGAAGACATGTTTGCTTTTAATGTAAGTGTGAGATATTTTTTCTTGTACATTAGTCATCACATAGTTTTGATTTCTTCCAATTTTTCTTTCTCTTCCCCTAGATTTCTTTAAAGGATTTTTAAAATTTCTCTTTAATGGTCTCTATCCAATTTATAAAGTTATTTCTAAGGTGATTTTTTCTGCTTTATCTGGATTAGGTTGTTCACGTCTTGCTGTTGCAGAATCATTAGGTTCTAGTGGTATCAAATTGCTCCTTATGTTGTTGAATATATTCTTACACTGCCTGCTTACCCATCTGGGTTTGGATTAATTATAAGAACAGGTGTTGATTCTTGTGATGACTTTGTTTTATAGGCCTTCTGTTCCTTTTAGGATAGCTCAGCTAAGGTTTATTGGGTTTGGGTCCCTAGATCAAGCATATCTTGCAGTTCTGGTTCTTGTGAGCTTTTGTTGAGCCTATGGGTTCTGTTCTTTTTACTGGTGTGGTTGTGGCAATGCCTGCGAACTATATTCTTTCACTTGATGTGGGTTCATTACAGAGTTTTGAACCAATTTGTTTCAAATGTTAACATTATGCTTATTTATATACAATAGGTTTCTCACATGGACTTGATTGTTCTGGCAGAGACAAACTTTACATCCTGGAGTTTGCTGTCACATGTTCTGTTTTCCTTGGTGTAGATTAGATTTAGGTCATTGTTACCTCCCTGCATGTCCTCTTTACGATCAAACTCACCAACCCACTTTTTCAGTCCTATTGCTAATTACCATCTTTTCATAGCTCATTGGTGTTTGAATGTCTGATGGGGCAAAGATAAAAATAAGCACATTATGCAACTCTACTTCAATATTCTTGTTTTTGTTGTCAATTCTTCCTCCTTTCCAAACACTTTATTCTTATTAAGTTCCACATTAGATTCTCTTCCTGTTTCCATTTTCTAGAATTTTTGTTATCATTTTTGGCATATCAGAGCTTTCCCCTTTTCATCTAAATAAAACGGAAATGTTCTAACTCTAACATAATAAAATTGTATACAATAAAAAAAATTATTAGGTATTATCTAAAAAGAGATTTTAACACTAACATAGTAAAACTATAATAATAAGAACAATTATCAGATAAGATACACATTCAGAATGAATTCATAAATTCATAATCAGATAAAAATATACTCCTTTGTATTTTGTTCAAATAAATGTCCAGTACGTTTGTGTTTGGCAAATCCAGACAAAATTTTCTATTATGAATCCTATGTTGGTGAGTCCAAAATTTTATACCTAAACTACTTTTTATCATAAGTTTTATTATTATCCTAAAAAAAAATCTTATCCTAAATCTTTTTAGGCCTTAAAACATTTTCTCAGATAAACAACTTAAGTTTGTATGTCTTTCAACCTTAATAAGCTTTACATCACTGTTGTAAATTTCCTTTTTGAACTTGGTAACAAAGACAGTGGTATAATTATCTAGTCTTCAACTTTCATCAGGCTCGAGGCAGATAAAATACTACCCGAGTAAACAAGAAGTTTAGAGCAAACACCTTCCAAACTATAAAAATGATAGTAACGTCTGGCTAACTTCACAGCCACACCATGTTCCTCTGCAATGTTCGGGCATCCATTTTTGACCTACAGGTCCAGAACATCTGACAGACTTTTTCTGTGAAGGAGGAACTTTGAAAGACTGTTCTACCTTGTCTTGGCAAAGTTTGGGTGTCCCCTTCTTTTGAGTCCTGCTTATCCAGTCTGGAGAGCATACTGTCAGCAGTTGAGGCAAGACCGATTTCTTTCCCAGTGGCTAACTTTGTGACAATGAAAGTGAACTTCACATTGAGGAACTTTTATGCCCATCGTTTTTCTGAAGTAAATTGGTGCTGACAGGAGTATCTTGCTGTCATGAGAAGCTTTATGCTATTATAACATCTTAAATGCCCTACTCTGGTGGTCTCTGAAGTGTTTTAAGACCACATATCTATCTAAAATATATGTCTGACTTTGAAACTATACCTATTATGACTAAGTTTGCTTGTTATATAGGACTAACTTCTAACTTATATTTCTTAATTATTCTAAATAGTTTGTAATAATAGCTTCCAAGAGCTAGAACATTATATCATGTTTTTAAATGAACTGTTAGGAAAAATATTTTGAAAAAGAGTAGGAACATAAATAAATAAATATAGTATGTTATAACAAAAATAACTATAAATTTACATCAATATACAAAAATGTCTTAAACAAGAATAGAAATATATAAATGTATATATTAAAATGCTAAAATAAAAATGACTGTAAATTTGTATCAATACACAAAAATACCTACCAATGTAAAATATGTAAGACTAGTAGTTGCTTTTCATCTTAAAAATAGATTCTTTAATCTACAGTTTTAGCATATAATTAATATATTCTCCCCTTTTTCCTATTTTAGAGATTCTTGAACATAACCCCTTTGCTTAGTTTTTTCCCTGACCATGACCAATAACTAATTGTAACAAAGTCCTCTAAAAAATAGTAAGTGTCCATAATCCATTGAATGAAGAGAATGATCATTCTAACTATTGGGAATGTGGGCATTGTGCTCTTAAAATTACTTTTTGTTTTCTAATGACAGGGATACCTTTAATGGACTCTGAGAAAATCGAGATAATGGTCAAGTCCTGGAAGAGCTAGCTGTTGTCCAGTCATAGTGTGATGGGAAAGCACAGGGATTATCGGAAATCTTAGCTGGAGTAGTTTATGACTTTTGACCATCTTACCCAACTGCTTGAAGTCATCCTGAATAATCTGAAGCTAATCTTTGGGTAGTGTTTTACAACTTAGTGGTCTTCCCACAATCCATATGAATTCATTACTGCAGGGCCCAATCATTTTCTTGGAGACATCTAAGGTCATTGCCAGATAGGATCATAACTAATTGCAGAAAACTTTAACATTTTAAATGTCATATGCATTAGATCTCTGATAGCTTAAAAGACAATAATCTGTTAATTGCATCTCATGTACACATACTTAGTTCCTATTTACCTGCTTCAGACTTAAGCCTGAAATCATACATGAAGCTTATTTCTAGAGTAAGTTAGTACTCTATATGATTCTATGTGACCTCAATATCACTACATAAAGTTTGCATATATAATAATCTTATGAATTTTGAGACAATATTTGTGTCTTTAAAAGTTTGAAGAATCAAAATAAAACCAAAGAATTATGAGAATAGTGACAAGAGGATAACCCCTAATTTTGGTTTTCTTATGTTCCATACCTGGTGGTACTTCTGACATAAAACAGAGATTTTTGAATTTTTTTTTAGCAAGTATGTTTGATTTTAGAGAAGGGGAGAGTGATGCTTTAACTCCAAAGTCAGTTTTAATTTTTAATTAAAGGCTGAGTAAGGTGTTCCTCTGTAGGGAATGGGCTCTGAGATGCCAGTTCATGCACCAGGAATAAACTCTGGTTCTACTGAGGAAGGCTCCACAAACTGCCTACATCATTTCACTGCATACATTCAAAGGGTTCCTTTCCATGAAGGCTCATCACTGTTATTTCTGTCAGTGAGCTTCCAATAGCTTGAGTCAGCTGTCCCTGTGGATCTCCTCCTCATGCTCCTGATTCCTTTGTTCATGTAATCTTTTCTCCCTCTCTTCAGCTGGACCAGTAGCACTGTCCACTGATGGATGAAGATTCTCTCTTGCTATGTCATAACTTTTAACAAATATGTAATTACAGAATCACCTTTTTCAGAACTCAAAGCAGTTATCCGTTGAGATCTTAAATATGCATTTATGTTATGATGCACAGGCTTCAATTTTTCAAGCTCTACAAAATGAAACACATTCACTTGCCAAATCTCATTTGTTTGAGTACCCTTTGGGCTAAGGGTTGCTCATGTGCAGCCAGGTATTGAGGGCATGGGTTGTGGGTACAGGACAAGCTGCAATTTGTCTTGTGTGCATATATGGAGGATTAGCAGCTGGAGAAAACAAAACAAGAATTGCAGACTTAACAGATTTATGGCTGGGCAGTGCAAGTATATTGCAATGGAAAAAAATGTAGTATGAGGTTTCTGGCCCAGACTTTCAGGCCTAGTCTCAAGGTTTGGACCCGCAGACTCACAAACCCACAGACTCATAAACCCACATAGGCACATAGATGCTTTCATTAATTTTGGGCTGAGCTTAAAGCCCAGGTATATAACTTGCTAGTTCTTAATCTTAATCTAACCCATGATTCTTATCCTGTTCAGCCATGCAGTTTGGTACCTTTTCTCAGAGTAGTATAGTTGTCCTCTGCATCTTCTGGCTTGTCCGGCTTATACACTTTCTTTCTAACTTGTATTCCTAATTAAAAACTTTTATTTTGATGTCTCTTTAACCTATACACTTTAACTTCAAAGTTTCTTTTCTAAAACTGTCACTAGAAAACTATAACTATAACTATTTCATCTTCAGCTACCTCGGAGACCCAAGAAGGAAATAATATTTACCCAAGTAAACAGGAAGTGCAAGCAACTTCCAAAATCTAGAAATGACAGAGATGGCACCTATCTGTCTGAACAGTCACTCAAAGTTCCTTTATAAAGTTGGGGCATCCAGGCATCTAGCCTATAGGCCCAGAGTCTCTTTTCATTTCAGTGAAGCAGGGAATCTGCTCTGCCCATTTTGGTATAGTTCAGTCACTTCTACTTGTGTTTTGAAGAATATCTGACAGTTTTCTCTGAAAAGCAGGAACCTGAAGGATCATCTCAGCTGGTTCTGTGACAGTTCAAAGGTCACTTTCCTATGGAATGTGCATTTCCAGTTCAAACAGCATATTATCAAGCAGTCAATACAAGAACAGGTTCATGTCCAACGGCTAAACATTGCCATAAAGAAAGTAGACTCCATGTGGAGTTTCTTTAATGCTCATTTTTTTTCTCTTAAAGTAGATTGGTGCTGCCAGGAGCAGATCTGTCTCACTGTCCAGAAAAGTCTAAGTTCTTAAAATATTTTAAATGCCATATTCTATGGATCTCTGAAGTGTTTGAAGAAGACCTGTTCATTTAAAATATATTTGTTTGATCTTAAAAACATAAAGCTAGTAAATCCTTTTAAAAGAAGATTTAATAGTCTATCCTTATATCCTATATATCTGTATCCCTTTTTCTTTCTATTTTTAACACAAATCTTGAATCTAAACAGTCTTGTTTAACTTTTTTCTAACCATAACTATTAACATTTTTTAACCAATTAACCTAAACAATGACAATCATCCATAACCCATTTAACAACCAGAAAAACAAAACAAAACAAAACCATCCTACCTCTTGGGAATTTCTGCTGGGTCCATTCCTGTCAATTGATAAAGTCTTAATTATCCTTTAAGAAAAGTTCAGAAATCTTTTCCACGTATGTCTTTAATTTCTTACTTGGTTTATGTGAAAAAAATATCCATTCCAATATAACATTTTCACATTCCATTAAAATTCCTGTAGGAGAATGCTTAGAGGGCAAGATAACTAGAATGCAATTAAGGTCTGAATCCACACGATCTACATGTGCATCCTGTAATTTCTTTTCCATCAAAGCCAATTCTTTCTCAGCTTCAGGTGACAATTCTCTCAGACTATTTAAGTCCTTGTCACCATTTAAGGTTTTGAACAAATTATCCAGTTCATCATTTTTAATTCCAATAGTGGATCGTAAATTAGCAATGTCTCCTAGTAGTCTTTGAAAATCATTAAGTGTCTTCAATCTATCTCTTCTGATTTGTACCTTTTTGGGTCTAAGTTTTTGTTGGCCAATTTGGTAGCCTAAATAATTAATGAAATCCCCTCTTTGGATTTTTTTCTGGGGCAATCTGTAATCCCCAAGCAGGTAAAATTCTTTTCACTTCTTCAAAATTTTTTTCTAAGGTATCAATATTTGAATCGGCCAACAAGATGTCGTCCATATAATGATAAATTATAGATTGTGGGAATTTGTTATGTGTTTGTTCTACTGGCTTTGTACAAAATACTTGCACAGAGTGAGGCTCTTTCAGCAATCCTTGAGGGAGGACCCCTCACTGGTATCTCTTTACAGGCTGAGAATTATTATAAGTGGGCACTGTAAAAGCAAATTTTTCTTTGTCTTATTCTTGTAAAGTTATTGTAAAAAAAAAAACAGCCTTTTAAATCAATAACTATAATAGGCCATTCTTTAGGTAACAGAGAAGGCAAAGGACTGTAGAGAGCCCATTGGCTGGATCACCTTGTTTATCACCCTTAGGTCTGTTACCATTCTCTACTTTCCAGATTTCTTTTTAATAACATATATAGGAGAATTCCAAGGGCTGGTTGATTCTTCTATATGCTGAGCATTTAACTGCTCCTGTACCAGCTTCTCTAACGCCTGCAATTTCTCTTTTGCTAGAGGTCATTGATTAACCCATATAGGCTTCTCTGTTAGCCATTTTAGAGGTAGTGCTGTGGGTGTTTTTGAAAGATCAGCAGCTGTTTTGCCTTGCTTCTCTATAACCTGAATGATCTTTGACTGTGTCTCATAATACCTTCTAATATTTTTTTTCCAGAACCATGTGCTAGATTATGGCTTATTTCTGTGTTTGGAGGAATATTAATCTGTGTGTTCCACTGTTATAGTAAATCTCTTCCCCATAAATTTATAGCAATGTTAGCTACATATGGCTTTAATATTCCTCTCTGTCCTTCTGGTCTTACACACTCAAGCCATCTTTCACTCTTTTTTACCTGGGATATCTACCCAATAACCCCAAACTGAACATTTACCTCCTAAATGGGCCAACTTGGATGCCATGACTCTGGTGAAATTATTGATACCTTTGTGCCTGTGTCCAATAAGCCTTCAATAATAACATCATTTATTTGTACTTTAATTTTGGCCTTTTTTCATTGATAGAAGCTTGACAAAATATTTGCTGTATAATCTTTCCTGATTTTTTTTCTTTTTTTATGGATTTTCTATCATTCAGTGTAGTATGTCTTTTTAAAATAGGTTTTAATTTTTTTAATTGTTATGGGCAGGTGTTTCCTCCTCAATGGCAGGGTAAGGTTGGATTGGATTTTATAAGGGGGCTTTTGAAAGCCCCCTTGGGGTATTTCCCAAAGGCAGAAAGTTACCTTGTCTTTCCCTTGTTGATATGCACTCATTAGTCCTATGTCTTCGTTTTCCACACCTTCTGCATATTCCAGAAGGGAGGGATGTTCTCTTGGGGTTATTCCTCACAAAAGCACTGTTTCTGGGAATGCCTTGTTCACAATCTCTTTTTTTGTGACACAGTTGTAACATTTAACATTTTGACTTTTTCATATACCTCTAGAAATAAGCTCTCTTACCCAGTTATTGTCACTGGCACAAGACACTAGATTAATTGCCTCATGAATCCAGGCCTCCAAGGTTTCTGACCTTGCTTTTAATGGTCTAAGTACTTTTCTACATTGTGCATTAGCATTCTCAAGAAAAGCTCATAATCTGTAGTGGCGCAGAGAAATAGTGGCTCTAAAAGTTACTGTGTGATCTCACACTACATGCTGGTTGCCAGATAATACTTTTATCTAAATTGTTCTATTATGAATAAAAAACTTGGGTGTTCAGTATTAGGGTAAAACCCGATGAATCAAAGAAGTGATGGAGTAGTGACTGCAAGTGTTGCAGCTCCAGAAGACAATGTATCTTGACTTCTCAGGAAGTCAAGCTATACCTGTAAGTGTTACAGCTCTAGAGTAAAAGGTTCCCAACTTGTTGTGGAGTAAGGCTAACCCCACAGCTATCCTAGATAACTACAGCTGTGAGAAAAAAGTATCCTGACTTATGGAGAAGTCAGGTGATACCTAAAACTGGGGTATAGTGGAGGATGGTCTCCCCACAGTATTCAGAAATTCTGTTCTTTTATGAGAGAAAGCAATTACAGCTGATCTCTGCTCTATCCACTCCCAAGGGAACTTCTCAGGAGAGGTATCCATTTCTTTTGCTCTATTCCCCTAAATAAATGTCTCAACAGAGGTATCTGTTTCTTCTCAGCTCTAGTCCAAGCTCTTATTTCTTCTGTTTTACTCTGCTAATGGGAAAAACCTGCAGAAATGTAGCAATCTGTTCCTGCTCACAAAAATTTATTAATTCTGCTCTGTCACCTTAAAGGAGGTTCCCAGCAGAAGTATCTCTTCTTTTGCTCTGCTCTGCTCTAAGGAAGCTTACTAGTAGAAACTACTTCTCATCAGAAAATTATCTTCAGCTAAAATTCTTTAAAGAAAGAGATTATTTGGAAAGGAGGAATACAGAAGAGGGGCTGCCTCTGCCAAGTTGAAGAACAACTAATAAGTGTATAGGAAAAGGTGCTTGTATAGGACTCCTTTGGAGTGGAGTTTTTTCAGGAAGAAGATTTCCGGGGAATTAATTGGTCAGACTTTGATACTCTTGAGCTTGGACAAACTCTGACTGGCTAGATTTTGTGCTCAGTGATTGGTTGGTTTTTCCTGTTCAGAGATTGGTTGGTTTTTGTATTGAGTTGGTCAGGATGAGAATGCGCTTCTTTGGTTCTGGTTTCAGGGCCAAAGTGTGTTTCTTTCATGGGCCCTTTTTAGTTTTTTATATCCGGTTTCAGGGTGTATTTCTTTCCCTGGCTGTTTGTGCTAAATTGTGTTTCTTTGGCGCTGGTATTAGGGTCAGGGTGTGTTTCTGTTGTTCTAGTTTCTGGACTAAAGTGTTATTTTACTGTCTGAGGTTTGAGGGCTACAATGTGTTTCTTTCACTGGCTCTGGGTTCAGGGTTAGGGTGCTAGATTCCATGCTCAGTGATTGGTTGGTTTTCTGCTCAGGGATTTTTTCCATTTTCTGTTCAGTTGGTCAGGAGCAGATTTGGCTCTGGTTTCAGGGCCAAACTGTATGTCTTTCACTAGACCTTTTTAGTATTTTGGCTCTAGTTTCAGGGCAAGGTATATTTCCTTGGATCTTGTTTCAAGACAAGTTGTGTTTCTTGGGTTATAATTTAAGGCCCAGGATGGGTTTCTCTGGCTGGACTTTTAATGCCACAGTGATCAAATATCTTTTTCTCTACACTTCCCAGATAGACAAGTGTACAAATTTTAAGTCCCACCAACCTCCTTCCTGTGTGTATTCCCTATTCTTAATCCTGGCTTCTCTCTGGTTATTCTAATCAGCTAGTTGCTGACTCTGTCCCTTGATCCAAGGCTAACATTATTAACAGTCTTGGAGTGTCAGAGTGTGGTCAAATATTCTGCAACAGAGATTCATGCCCAAATTTTGCTTTTATAACCATGACTTCATGCACTCAACTTGTGTGTGTTCGTAACCAATTTTCCTAGATCTATCAATAGGGTCATCTTGATACGTAAGTGTATGTTAAATTGACTTATTATTATTATTATTATTATTATTAACTAGCTCTTACATCTCAAATTAACCCATAATTCTTATCTATATTTAGCTTCATGGCTTGGTACCTTTGCTTCAGTGTAACATTTTCATCTTTCTTCCTCTGTATCTGGCTGGCATCTGCTGATCTTTCCTCTTCCCAGAAATCTTCTAGTCTGGTTGCCCCACCTATACTTCCTGCCTCTAATGACTAAACAACATTTTATTAATCCAATATGAATAACAAATCTTTACAATGTACAACAGCAATATCCCACTGGAAGATACACATGTAGAAAGAACACATGGGAGGAACACATACAGAGGGGGAACTTGAGGATATTTTTGTAAGGGTGGTGGTAACTCAAGCTGAGAAAAGAAATTGTTGAAATTATGTTGAATGTGGCTGAAATGTTAGCCATGTTTAGGAATTGAGGCATGTTCTTTTTTTAGAGGAAAACAATGATCTTCATGAGACCTGTTTTTGATGAAATGATCAGGGAGAGAGTTAGTCCCATGTCTTAGTTAATTTTATGTTCCTGTGATAAAATACACTGAAAAATCAACTTACAAAAAAGTAGTTTATTTTGGTTTTGTGTTAAATATTAAAGTTCACTGTATGAGGGAAGTCACAGAAGGAGGACCTTAGGGTATTTGATATTGAATTCAGAGCTTGAAATAAGAGAAGAATGAATGCTTGTGCATAACCTACTTTTACCTTTTAATATGGTTCAAGATTCAAGGGAAATGTTGCTTCTCATAGTAGGTAGATATTCCTCCTTGATTAACTTCATCAAGAAAAATCCCATGAAGAAATGCCCAGAGACTCATATCTCACCATATCCTTGATCTCATCAAATTTAAAATTCGACATTAACTATCACATTTGAGAAAGTATTCAAATTAATGGCAGATTTGAGATTAATAACAACAGAGAAAACTTTTAAGTTGTAAGTGGTTGAGTAGCTGTAGGGAATGAACAAAGTAATCAAGGTGACATGTTATCACTAAAGTTATTTATTTTAATATTTCACTCAGCTTGGTTTTTCATGTTGATTTCTTTATTTCTACTCTCATATAATTTACTTCCACTGTTTGTGTTTTTGTAGATTTCTTTGTGAGATATATTCATTTACTCTTTAAGAATCTCTTTCATATTTATAAAGGCTATTTTAAGATCTTTTTCTTGTATTTTAGCCATGTTGCAATTCTTAGTACTTGCTGGGTTCTAGTTGAGATATATTTCCTGACTGTTATCAATTGGTTTTTATGCTGATATCTAGGTGCTGTGGGATTATAGTGTTGTGCATTATAAATATTTGTTCCCCCTACTGCTTTAATAAAATGATAACTGGCCAGAAGGCAGACAAGAAGTATGCCTGGGCTACCAGACGAAGAGAACAGTGGGAAGAGGAAGAGCTGAGCAGAGATGCCAGACAGAAGCAGTGGAAAAAGACAAAAATGCTCTAAGAAAAGATACCATGCCACTTGGCTAATCATGAGTTAGTTTAGAAATAAGGGTTAGCAAATAATATGCCTGAGCCATAGGCCGAACAGCATGTAATTAATATAATAACTTGTGTAATTATCTGGGATTGCCCATCAGTGCTAGGCAGGACCAGATACTTTTTACTACTTCTAAACATCTGGGTTTGGAAAAATTATAATTCTAGGAATTGACATCAGGTATTGTTTTTGTTGAATGAATGGGTGTATTTTCTCTGGTTCTGTTACTCTTTCTAGTGCTTAGGTTGGTAGTGATTGTGTTAGTTAGTAAATAGTTGTCCTGTGATCCTGCTAGGCATGGCCCCTGGAGAAACTCAAAGTCTGGTCTCATTAGCACAATATAAGAGATAGAGTCTCAGGCATTGAAGACTTTATAAAAATAAATAAATAAATAAATAAATAAATAAATAAATAAATAAATAAATAAATAAGTAAGTAAGTAAGTAAGTAAGTAAGTAAGTAAGTAAATAAATAAATAAATAAATAAATAAATAAATAAATAAATATCTCAGGCAACAAAAAATTTCAATCTAAAATAATCTTGGTAAAATCATCTAATACAAAACCTGAAACATTAAATCTAAGGAAAATAGAAACAGTGAAAAGAGAAACAGCTCAGGTGAAAGGCACAGAAATAGGTCGCTGTCATAATCTGGCTTTGCTTTCAGATTATAGAAATTTGATGTGTTCAACAGGGGTTGTAAATCCCAGGGGTTCTATGTAACTTTAGGTCTCAAATATAAATTTAGAAACCAGAAAATATTACATCAGACACTGATACTGTCCTTTATTCTAAGGAACAAATTATGCATACAAGATGTTCAAGATTGTTATATCACAATCTAACTAAGCAAAAAGCAGGGAAGAGAAAAATAAATTCATTGTTAGCAACAAGAGCCAAGTGGAGATGATGGTAAAGTAACAGAACAGCACTGAACTAACCCTTTCATAGTAAATGTGAGCACATGATCCAAGAAATATTAAAACACATTTCATAATTTGCTGGGTAGCCAGTCTTCATTAGCTGAAAATAGTTGCAAAATTTTGTTTTTATCTCAATTCAATATGCATTTAACTACAAAATTATAGTTGAAAAATATATTGCATTTGAATTTAGAAAATTTGGGGAAAGATTATATTCTAGAAATGTTACAAGTAAAACAAACACCAAAATAAAACACAACCAAAAATGTGCCTCATATCTAAATAAAAATAGTTGGAAGGAATTAAATATTCTCATGTCTACATCATTAATATATTTGATGCATTCTACTTCAGAGGAAAGCGAATTTAAAAAAGTTGCCCCAGGATTATACAAAGTGAAATTTCATTTTCAAATCTTTTTTTAAAAATTAATTAACTTCATAATAACATTGATGATCTGGGGAAAGAAATGTTATTCAAACAAGCAAGGGCTCATGGGTAGGTCAGAAAAAACTAGAGACATACTACATCTTATTGTGGTTCTGGATACTAGGACTGTATAGTTATATTTGCAGAATTTGCTTTCTGTGAACACTATGAAAGACCAATCTTAACTTTCAACTCCTGGTGATGGCCCGTAATTTCTGACATTCCCTGGATTACCATTGAATTCCTCCGATGCTTTCTCTGTTTTCATGTCAAATTCAGGCTTTGTGTTCTCTTTACATGATGTTTCCTTATTCTTAAAGGAACATGTATTGGTCTAAGCTTTACAGTAATTACCTCATCTTTTTCTGATGGAAAGCCAAATTTGCAGATGCCACCATATCGGTACTTCAACTTGTCTTTTTGTAGGGTGTAATTTAAACCACTACAGAAGGTATGACTTGGAATGTTTTGCTTAGAGAATGAACCTAAGGCTCTCCTGAAATGTTTTGTGTACCTTTGGTATTGTCCTTTATGTCTTTAATCAACTTCCAAAACTGTGTTGATATGAGCAGCATTCTCACAGTGCCAACAAAAAAGCCCCGTGTTCCATGCTTCAGCCAGTGTACAACAGAGCATGAAAGGGGTTTGAATACTGAATGGTGTAGCACAATGTAGAATATAAGTTCAGTTTTGCAACAAGGAAACAAAATAACGTATCTTTAAATACACCAAAGTTCAAGTCCCTGATTACAGTCTATAGGCGGGCTGCCTTGCTTCAGCTAAGGAAGACAATTTTGCAAATGAATGTTAGAGTCCTCAAATAACAAGCATTTCTCAGTCCCTCTTAACTATTTCACTGTCCTCATCAATAGCTAGAAATTATCAGTTTCACAGATTTAAAACTCAAGAAAATCTTAGTATTATACAGGCTGAGCTGGTGTTCTTGAAGTTGGTTGGGTTTTTTGTTGTTGTTGCTTATAAGAACTTTGGTGAGCAGAGAAAGACACTATTTCTGAGAGTGAGAAATGTGATGCCTCGAAGAAAGGCAAACAGCTTCCTTGTTGAAGGTTTGTGATTCCAAAGAACCTAGTATCATTTTCTCTCAAATACTACTGACCAGAAAGAATTAAACAGTCACACTTGACTGCAAAATAGGTAAAAGAATGTGATCTATGTCTGAGCAATGATATGCCTTTCTGAAGCCTTTAGGAAGGGGATTCTGTTTCTAATAATTGAAGAGGAAACAGACACTGGCAGACAATTAGCAATCTCTGTCATAGGTCACAATAGCATGAGTGAGACAGAAAGTTTTTAGAGAATAAGAAATTGTTTAAGTTAACTGGTTTAATCCCTCAGGAATTTCCAGAAATAAAAGCCAGTCCAAGCCAGCACAGAAGTTAGAAATGCTTGGTGGTTAGAAATCTGGTATTAGAAAAAAGGCCTACCTACTAGATATTATTTATTTTATTCTTTTTTCACTATGTTTTGATTTTTCACATAAGTAGCATATTCAAAAATATTTCTCATCTCATCTCACATTACAATTAAATATTTAATAGTGGGTTGATGTCAAATGTTGATGATACAACATAAAAAAACTATGGCGAACCTTGTTATTTTATTTATTTACTAAAATTTTCATAGTATACATTAAGTTCAAATTTCCAGATTCCCTTATCTATACCCACCCCATTTAATATTCTTTATTTCTCTTAAAAACAAAACAGAACAAAACCACAAAAAGCACACACGAATAAAAATACTCTAGCCCCACAGAGTTCATTTGGGTTGGCTATTTATTCCTGAGACAGAGACTACCTTAGGATGGCTGATATACCCAATGTGCCTCTGTCGAACATAACTAGTTTTCCCTTATTAATGCAACTATCTTGCAAATAGCTTCTTGGTTAGTGGCAAGATGTTGCGCCTAGTCTCTCTTTTCCATGGTCCTCACTAACAAGATTGAATAAAGTGAAAGAGAGAATTTCAGTTTTTGAAGATAAGACAGAAACAATTGAATTGTTCTGTAAAAGAAAAAAGTCTAGGAAAGTCAGGCACAAAATACTCAGGAAATCTGAGACACATGAAAAGACAAAAATTATGAATAATTTAATTAGTGGAAGGAAAAGAAACCTGAGTTCAAGGCAGAGAAATTATTTTTAATAAAATCATAGAAGAAAAATTTCCAAATCTAAAGAACAACATAGCTACTAAAATGCTTAAAAAAAAAAAAAATCCAGAATACCAAATAGAAACAGAAAAGAATCTACCCTCTGCAAATTAAATCCAAAACACTTAATGTACAGAACAAAGACAGGTTACTAAATTGCAAGGAAAAGAAACAGAATAACCCTTGTAAGCAGGTTCATTAGAATAACTCCTGTCTGTAATGATGAGGTTTCTGGGTCAGACTAGCCCCATAGTTCTGAACCACCGATCCTAAAGTCCCCCCCCCCCCAAATACAGACACATTAACTTCATGCTGTTTGGTCAATGGCTCAAGCACATTGCTAACTAGCTCCTTCATCTCGACTCAAACCATTTTCATCAATTTGTCCTGTCATGTGGTCTGTGGCTCACCTGTGTTCCTTACATGTTGCTCCTTGGATATCTGGCTCCATCTCTCTCTGACTCCACCTTCCTTCTCTTACCTATGCTTCTGTCTCTGGCTATGGTGTTCGCCAAGGGTCAAAACAGCTACTTTATTTAGAGACTGATATTCACAGCATAAAGAAAGACACTCCTACATCACCTGTCTTTTTAGTGGGGACTACATTTGAGAAGATCCTGTACAGATGTTTCTCAAGCTCATGAAGACCACAGATGCCAGGTCACACTACTGTATCCAGCAAAACTATCAATCACAGTTAGATTTACAATTTTCAGCTTTATTCTAAGGAGAAAGTACATTTTTCAGTTGTTCCGCTTATCACTTTGGGTATAACATTCAATAACATTCACCTCTTTATTATAGTCACTGTGCTAAATAACTTTTCATGGCTATAGCTACAGAGTCTGAATATGTTTAATACAGAGTAGGATTAGTCATGATATTCACAGGGTTAGGAATATTAAATGTATTTCCAGATTACAATATTTTTGAATCAAGTTTGGGCTTATAAGTCATAACTTATAGTGAAGAAAAATAACCCACTACAAATAGAAGAATATGTTTTTATGTAAAACTTCAGAAAATATGGTAACAATAATTTGGATGTGTATAATAAATAACTAGATATTTTTTAAGTCTGCTGAGAAAAATAACCATAAACATAATATTTAACATTGTAAAAGGACTATAATATGGTCTTACCTGGCTTACAAAGAGGTCATAACAAGCATTATATGATGCACAGGGGTTTCTAGCTAGAGTATTAAGGAAAGCAAACAAATATCCCATGTGGATTATTTTTTAAAGTAGTTGATAAATGGGATTATAAATATGTCATATTTGTCTACAAGGTAACATCATTTTAGCTATATAAAATCCAAAAAATTCCTATGTAGATATTAGTCACTTGTTCTAAAAGATGCATATAAAATGAAGCTTTATTTTGGTATAGCAGTAATCAATAAAAACTAAAATTTAAAAACTGCCATTTACATTAGAATGAAATATCTAGCAATTAATCTAAGGAGGACAAGACTTTATAGGGAAGAAAATATAAGTGAAGTGATTAAAAAGAGCTGAAATAAACACATGCATGTTCACAAGCTGGAAAAACTCCAAATTATTTACATGTTGATTTGCCACAAATTATTCTGTAAAGCCATAACAATATCCATAATATCTTTAGTAAGATTTTTAATGGAAAATTTAAAAATTTAAATGTTTAGTCAAAAATGCAAATGCAAAGAATTGTTCAACTTGAATTCGAAAATAAAAAATAACTTAGCTTTCCCAGATACAAATATCCACTGAAAGATGATTCATACAATTGACATTGACTCAATGACTAGATACCTACTCCTGGTCTTCTCCCAACATTCTCCCCAAAACCTATACATGTAGGCATAATATTTGTAGCAAAAGTGACAGATACTATAATATATTAGATCGCTTATTATTTTTATATAGTTTAAATTTGAAATAAGACAGGCATAAAAAGACAGATATTGTCTATTCTGTCTGATCTTTTTTAAAATTAGAAAAGTCTAGAATAAGATTTACTGGAAGCTTGAAAGCATAGAAATATGGACACATAAAGACAGGCTAGATGGTAAAGGAGAAAATGGGAATTAGTTGCAGTGTTGTATAGCATAATAGAACAATTATAATCTACAAAAATTAACTATAATATCAAAATAACAAATTTTATAAATATTTTGGCTTTATCAAAGTTTAAAGAGAAAAAATATCTTTAATAGTTAAGTATTATTATATACATTATTGAATTATAGTAATACATTTCACACACACATATGGAAAATGCAGTTATAAACTTATGAAACCTAAAAATCAGACAAACTCAAGTGCTGACAAGAATGTGGAGCAGCTTGAATTTTTCACACTGCTTCTAATACAAACTGTTACAACCTCAGAAGCATTGACTGCACAGACTAAGCTGAAATCTAAACATCCTCTGACTTACAGATACCATTTCTAATTACAAAATTCCCTAAATGAGTTTATATTTACCGAAAGAGAAATTCACTACAGGATGTCTATAAAAGTCAAAAGCAAGAATTTGCGAAGAGCCAATTGACAGTGGACAAGAAGAAGAAACTTTGATTTACAGGTATGCTCTTAACAGAGTTATACAGAGATAAAGTCGTGTGAGCCACAACCCAAGTGAATCTAATAGACATGATGAGAAACTCATCGAACAGCAAGTCATAAAGAATCCATCATATATAGTATTTAGTTACTGTTAGAGAGGCAATTAAAGCTAATCTGTGTTAATCCATGAAGTCGGGGTAGATATTCACCCTGTCTTGTGGGGGGTGTGACTAAAAGGGGAAATAGATCTGATGGGGCTGATAATCAAGCTCCTAAAAATTCTCATCTATAAATGGATCTAAATTTGTTAGAATTAAGGAAACCGTGAACTTAGATGCAGATATATATATTTACATATATATAAAGGCTATAAACCAAAACAATTAAAAACATCAATTCTGTATTTTGCAGTTACATGTCATACAGCAGAATTAGAAAATGCATTTTCAGCTACTGAATATGGTCATAAATCCAAGTGAGGAAAATGAAACTCATGACATGTTATGATTTGAGGCAACAGAAGCAATAATTACAAGAAAATGAAGTGTGTATACTTAAATGACAGGCCCAGGTAAAGGGAAGCCTAGCAAGTTTAAATGATTCTGAGAAGTCTGTGTGTCTGTGTGTCTGTGTGTCTTCCTTCCTTCCTTCCTTCCTTCCTTCCTTCCTTCCTTCCTTCTTTCCTTCCTTCCTTCCTTCCTTCTTTCCTTTTTTTACCTATCTTTTCTTCTTCCCTCCTTCCTTCTCTCTCCCTCCCCCTCTCTCTCCCTCCCCCTCTCTCTCCCTCCCCCCCTCTCCCTCCCCCCTCCCTCCCCTTCCTCTCTCTTTCTCTTAGGCTGGTTCTACTCCTGGTCTCCAGCTTCCCTCACCAGGTAACCCAAGGCTTTGACAGCTTCACTGTCTTTGTTTCCCCAACACAATCCACGTCTCACTTTTACATCTTCCCACAGTGGTCTCTACAGTGGATTATGTGAGGACGATCCTTCCACAGGCCTGGACTCTGATAACCTTCTCCTTCACTATGGAGGAAGATTTCACAACTCTTCCACCTCTGTATCTGTCAGGACTCTAAAGTCAGAACTAGCTGCCAAGTTCTGCTCTCTCTGTAAATTACATTTGCCTAAGCTTTGACTTTTTGTTTCTCTTTAGAACAGATTCTTTAAGCCTCTTCTTTTTACAAAGTGTAAAATTAGCTGGGTGAAGTATCTTCCAGAGTCCTGTATTCCCTTTCCCTTTATCTCTTACAGCAGAAACCATGGCTTCAACATTAAATTTCCTGGAACTGTTCTATTTCTTCTGACTTTACATTTTTTATTTCTTTTGACATTCCTATTTTTTTAAATCATAGACCTACATGTGAGTTGTTACCAGTAAAAAAACACAAACTCAATATTAGGCAGTCTTAAAATCTCCTCTACTAACAAAATTGGTCCTAAACTCTTTATTTTATCTCAAGCAGATTCTTAGAACAAGAGAAAAAAATGAGTCACATTTTTTCTCAAAATATCAGAGGAGTGGTCTCTAGTCCAGGTGTTAATATTATTCCCCTATGAAATGGCTTGAGCGGGGCTTCTATAGTTCACACCACTTTCATCACTGCACTCTGTCTTCTCACAGGCATACCCTGTTAAAACCCATTTATAGAATTCAACTGGCTTCCTATTCCAAAGTCCCAAATCTTCCACATTTCTCAAACCAAACAAACAAGCAAAAATAAACCTCAGCATATCAGGCCTGTCACAGCAATAGTCTACTTGATGGCATTAACTTCTGTCTGAGTTACTTTTCTATTGCTGTGAGGAGACACCATGGCCAGGGCAAGTTATAAAAGAAAGAAGTTACTCTGACTCACAGTTTCAGAGAATTAAAGTCTGTGATCATTTTGATAGATAGGATGGCAGCAGGCCTTCTTTTTGGTGATTAGCACTTATTCTGAAGCCACCTAGATATCCCACCATTATTCTCATTAGTATGCAAAAAAAATTATCCTTCTGGACTTTCAAATGTTTTAGAAGCTTCTGAGTCAGAAATCAGAATCAATGTCAAAATTTAGAAGTAAATATGCTCTTAGCATGGATTATAAGGATCTAGGGAGTTTGTAGCAAGAACTTGGAGAGATGAGAGACTATTCTATCACATTAAATCTCAATCTTATGATTTTATCTAATAAAGACTCAGGAGTCAGATGTTGGGGTGAAAACCTGCTAGCTCAGAGAGGTCAAAGAGCAACCAGCTGACCTTCCTCCTTAGCCAGCATCTCAGAAAGTAAACTTCTATACCACAGTTCCAAATCAGAAAGTCCAGCAACTCAAAGTTCCTCCCTACCACTTGCTATGTGTCTCTCTATCCATGTTTCTAACTCCCTCTTACTCTCAATGGCCACTTCCTGTCTACTAGTTGCTGGTTCTGCCTCTTGACCTAAGGTTAATCTTATTTAATTACCTCAGCTCAGGGTTAACAGAGTAATAAAAAAAAAAAAAATCCTGAATATTCTTATGTTACAGAAGTCTATTTCACAAAGACAAAAGCTGAGTGTCTCCTGTGAAGTAGAGTCTAAAGCTGTGTGATTTGTCTTATCTTATTATAGTAAAAACCATCACCTTTGTGGGTCCAAGGTAATGATGAGACTCTTGGCAGGGCTCATCCTAGACACCTGAGAGATTACAACTAGATGGAGGAGTCATAAAATAGTTTCTCAGGGGTAAGACCACGTGTTTATTTTGTACATATGCCCAGATGCTTTGTGATAAGTACATTTTTATAATTCAATAGATTTTTAGAGCATTGACTATTATTCTTTTTCTATGCTAATATCCAGAGGCTGTTGAGATGGAAGTCATTTTAGAAAATCCTGAATAAAAAAACAAACAAACTAAATAACCTTGCCAATTTGTGAATCTGCCAAATCTTCCTATTGCCAGCTTCATTTTAATTTTTTTCTTTTTATTGTTGTGTTTTCTTTTGGATTTTTTTCTGTCGATTGATAAGTTGTCAAAAGACAAAAACAAATAAATAAAAATCATCAATGACCTCAAGTTCACACCCTCGTCATCTTACACAGACAATATAACTGGCAAGGAAATTCTCAACTCATATTTGTTTTTGAGTAGAAAATGCAACTTGGATTTGCGCATTATGTGAATATAAGAAACTGATCCAAGCTAACTTGCTTGTTTTATGCATCCCGTGTCGATTTTTTTTTTTCAGGATTCTTTGTACATTTGCATGTACAGCCCAGAACACGGCCTCATATGTGTTATGTCTTGGGTTTTGTTCTAGTTTTCTTTCTGTTGCTGTGCTAAACACTGTGACTGAAAGCAACTTGGGGAAGAAGGGGTTTTGTTTATTTATTTGATTTTTGATTGTTTGTTTTGTTTTTGTATCTTACAGCTTATAGTTCATTGAGAAGAGAAGCCAGGGAAGAACCACAAAGCCGAAACCTGAAGGCATGAAAGGCCATAGAGCAGCACTCCTGTGGTTTGCTCATCTTGCTTTCTTATGTTGCCTACCAAAGGCCAACTGCTTAGGGAAGGCAGCACTCACATGGTGTCCTCTGGGCAGGTGCTCCTGGGTCGTATAAGAAAGATGACAAATGCCCCACATAATTGTCTACAAACAATCACAAGGATGCAATCTGTCAATTAAAAATTCTCTTTCCCAGGTGGCTCTAGTTTATGTTACATTGACAAAATCTAACCAGTGAAGGTTCCAGCCTTGAGACCTGCTGTGATGACATAAAGAAAAATTCAAAGGCATAGGATTAGTTCTGAATGACCATCTTTAGGTTGTATTTATACATCTATGAAGTTTAAAGGTTTCTTCTGAATGTTTACAGAATAATGCATTTAGTGTGTACATTTGTATAAGAGGCATAAAAAATAAGAAGCTCAAAGAAAGGTTAGATTGTTGAAGCTTAAAACTTTTTCTTAATGCTGTAGAGTAATGGCATAAGCACTTAGTACTCTGGAGGCAGAGGTAAGTGGATCTTTGAGTTCAAGGCCAGCCTGATCTACAAGAGTGAGGTCCAGGATGGCCAGAGCTGTAGAAAGATACGGTCTTAAAAATAACAACAAAAAGAAACAGAAAAAAAAATAGAACAAAACAAAATACTAGGTAAAGAGAACCAAGGACCCATAGACAACCTAAAAAGAAGCAAAATTTTTAAACAAACATGAATGGTTCTAACAGTATAAAATGTTAAGAGAAAGTTCTTCTGGCCTTAGATATGATGTTTGAGTTTTAGTCTGTTGTCTCTTATTAAAGTTCCCTGCTTACTAAGAAGTCATGACTATGACATTTCTTTAGTGGAGGATCTTACCAATTAGATAAAGGAACTTCAGAGAAACCCTGTTTTTTTGCTTTGAAAGCGATGGAAGGGGGAAGAAGGTCCAGACTTAGAAGATTTGGAGCAGTTCAGAGACCTTAGTTATGAGCTGGTTTTGTTGATATCACTACTCAAAACTTCAAATGCAGAACATTCCACCCACATTCAGTTCCCATTTCTTTGCTCATTTCCACGTAAACACTTTCTTAACTCTTCCTCCTTATCCCCACTTTAAACACTATATTAAAAAAAGTATTTTAAGAAGTTTTTTCTTAAACGTTTTTTCCCTTCTCCAACTCCTTTCATATTTCTACCCATCCCAGGTCAACTCACCCAGCTTCATATTCTTTCTCTCTTAAAACACACACGCACACACACACACACACACACACACACACACACACACACACACAAAGAGATAGAGAGACAATTTAAAATACACAGAAAATTAAAAACAAAAAAGTTAAACTTCTTAATCACTTTTTGTTTTTTGTACGTCCCTTAGTTAAGTCTGTCTGTCTGTGTTTTAACAGCTTTAATAATATGGAAAAACAGTTCTCAAACTATTTCTTCTCCTGGAGAAGAAACAGGAAGCCTTTTGATTAGTCAGTATTCACTACGAGAAGCTGCTGCTGTATATGTGTTGCTGTGGACTCCCTACAAAGAAACAGCAATTAAAAAGTAAGGCAGGATCACAAATGTGTAGATCTTTAGAGCTCATTGATTGGAAATTGTTGAGCAAAAGAAAAGCACACAGGCTTCAAGACTGTCTTGGCAAATCAGCCACTGTGTCTGAGAGCAGAAATGAACTTCCATCAGTTCACAGGAATTGGCACTCCATATGACTTTTTAATCTTTTATTTCCACTCCCTTTGTTGCATGCCTATAAATAAACAATAATCTTAGAGAAAATATCTGAAAAACTGAGAGTATTCATTTAGTTTTAAGTGAGATTTGAGATCTGAGAGACTTGAGATCTTTTTGCTATTTTGATAAATGTCAACCTGGGAAAGTTGGCTGAATTGCTCATTGCAGGTCTTTGGAGGTACAGCAGGAGAGAGCGAGAAATGGACAAAATCAACAGTGTTTTCTCATCTCAGTGGGGCCAGCAGCACATGCTGATCATCCTGTCTTTTCCTAAGCACAAATCTGGTGGCTCAAAAAATGTTTACTAGCTAATAAGCAATAGCTAAGAAATTAGTAAGCACGGGGGATAGTTTTCTCAAACTGACATACCAGGAAAGAGTCTGTCATGGTTAAAGAGCTGTCTTTATTAAAGTGGCCAGTGGAAGTCTCTCCAGATTATGGTTAATAGACATCCTTCAAGTAGCTCTAAACCAGAACTGTAGTTACTCAATATAATGTCATGTCTCTATTCACAATTAAAATGGTGCAGCAATAAAAAGTAAAGAAGAGGCTGGAGAGATGGCTTAGCCAATAAGCAAGCAAATTGCTCTTCAAAAAGACCCAAGTTCAATTCTCAGCACACACATTAGGCAGCTAAGTACCCTCTGCAATTCTAGATCCAAGAAGATCTGACTTCCATAAGCTCCACTGGCACCTGAAATGCCACATATACACCCAGACACAGGTACACACACACACACACACACACACACACACATACACACAACTAAAATATAACAAAGATAAATCATCACAAAGTTAAGGATCACTATTTATAGAAGCCTTTTTAGAGTATCGCTACTCTCCTGTTCTTGACAACCACCTACCTGTCTCTCTTATTAATATAACACCAAGGTCTTTTGCTTAGTCTCTCAAAGCATAAAGAAGACTTAGAATAATAATAGACTCCAGATATTAGTAAGACATAAATATCATCAACGAATAAGTATAGATTCTGTAAATTTTGGGGAAAATGAGTTAGGTATGTGAAGCTGCAAAAAAATAATTGAGTGCTGGAGTAAAGAAAGTCAGTTTTCTTCAGGGGTGTGAGTTTCTATAGGCTATAGTGGGTCACCTCATACATATAGGCATGTGGCTATCACTAATTGCACTCAACACACACACACACATATATATATATTCACATACATACTCACACACATATACCTGAGAGAGACCTGAAATTGGGGGACAGATGTAGGAGAGGGGCCTGGAAGTGTTGGGTGACAAGAATGAGGGATGAACTTGATAAAAGTAAAAAAGTGTATTCATTCAAATGTATGAAGAAATTTTTTAAGAACATAAATGCTTACAGAATATGAGACAAGGAAAAAGCTAGTCACTTTATTTTAATTATCATGTAACTGTGCTCTTCATCTGTATCAAATATCATACTGAACCCTTTAAATATACACCACATATATTGTAAAACATATATGATGTACCAGTTAAGAATAAATTTAAACAAAAATGAGACACAGATATAAATTTTACTGAGTAGAAGACCTAGACTCATAATACAAATCAATTTCATAACAAAAATTAAAGTAAAACTTATTGGCTACTTTTTCATGACTATAGCAAAGTACCATGACTGAAGCAACTTATAAAAGAAAGCTTTTTTACGTTGAATTTAAAGTTTTAGTGGAGTACATGGCAGCAGACAGGTAGGCATGCTGCTGGAGCAGTAGCTGAGAGCTAACTGGGAATGGCGTGGACTCTTGAAACTTCAAACCCCACCCCCAGCGACATACATCTTAAAATAAGGTCATGCCTCCTAATCCTTCCAGAAGAGTTCTACTAATTGGGGACCCATATGATGAACAACCTATGGGAGCTATTCGTATTTAGATTGCCAAAGTAGATGTTAAATTTTTATGATAGAATAGATATTTTGAAAACATAACTTTAGTTACTTATTGACATATTTATTTTGTATGAATGTGGGCATGTTTTTTTTTTGTTGCAGGACCCATGTGAAGGTCAGAGGTCAGTCTGTAGGGCTCAATCCTCTTATCCAAGCATGTGTTTCTTGTGTATGAAACTGAGGTTGTAAGGCTCACAGTGAAAGCACCTTTCTACCCTTGGACATCTTGCCAGTCCCTATCATGCATTATTTTCTAAACTATCTTCTTTTTTTTGGTATCTCTATCTTATAAGGTATATCAAACAAAAAGGAAAATATATTTATGAAAGACAATAAGCTCCTTGTATGACTAAGAAAATAATGTCATAAAAAAGAAGAAAATAACCTTTCCTCAAAACATACTTATAGAGCAGAATAAGATATAGACAAAGTCAAATAAAATTTACGGGAAGCCATTGTTATGTTTTAACTTCTGAATTAGGTCTGAGTAGATCAGACAAAACAAAAATGAGAAGAACATGCTAAATGCCACATAATAGGATTGAAACTTAAATATCAGAACGTTTCCCAGAAAGAAAAGAACCATAACAGCCAATATGGCTGTCCCAGGCAGCCAGAGCCAACTCCATAAAACACCCTGCTTTAATGCTGCTAAGGAAAGTACCAGAAACAGCATGCCATTGGAGGCTCTGCCTTTTGAGTATGCTTTCTGACTGTTCTCATTCAAGCTGCATTCAACCTTCCCTTTACAATTCCATCAGTAAAGTGTCTTGCTGCTTCACAGAAGGGCTACTGCCCATTCCCTGAAATACGAATACAAGCCAGTTAGATCTTTATTGTTGAAATTGTGAAATTTTATATAAATACGCTTATGTAAATTGTTAGGAGGTTCAATTAACAATATAAATAAGTAATATTTCACCTTATAAAAAGAGAAAACAAATACTGAAATCTGCATTACATAATTTACATATTAGCTATGATGATGAATTATAGGATAATGAACAAGAAAACATAAAATGTTAAATGGCCTTGATATTCAGCTTATAGCTGTAAAAATCTGCTTTGAGTTGCGTTTAATTGAAATATGTGCTTTCAAATAGTCTTCTTTAAAAACTGATGTGATTCACTTTTCTATAAAGAAAATATATCAAACACACAAACATATAATGTAATGTAATATAGCAGATGAGTGTTAAGTAAATAATTAAAATCTGAGTTTTTGGAAGATTTCTTATAATAATGATAGATCCCAAGATCACTTTATTGGCAGACCTCTGTTAATTCTCTCCTGTGAGTATAGAAGTGGCAAATATATTACCCCTACTTATCTTTGAAGCTCCTAAAACTTTGAAAGGCAGCTACTGTCCTCCTCCTTCGTTGGTGGACTGGAGTATACAATGGTGACTTTATTCACAGCATTTCACCTTTGAATAGCCATGTATCAGCTTGCAATTAGGGATGAAGGCTTGTTTATTTTTCTACAAATGTAAGCTCTGGTATATATGTCATCCCTTGGACTTCCTTTGGTAGCAAGTTTGAGATTAAAGTGCTATGACACATAATCAATTCATACAAAATAGCATAGAAACATTATATACATAAAAACTTGAAAGAAATTATGCCTGATTGTAATAGTACCAGATATGTACTTTGTTTTTTTCATTATCTGTGTTATTTGAGTATTATTATATTATGTATGTGTTGAGAGCATGAAGATTCTTGTGCCTACAGATCTCCAGGGAAACTAGGAATGTTAAGCAGCCAGGAGATTCCTTTCCAGGGGAAAGATGTATAACCAGTTTTCTATAGTGGTGGGAATTGGAGGTGATTAACAGCCTAGAGATCTGTAGTCTCTGTTGGGTAAGATTGTATAAAGCTCCTACAACTGTGACTAGAGACAGCTAATAATTTAAATGACCCTTATATTACCTGTATAACCAGGACTGCTGCAACTTCCCACAACCAGGACAGGAGATACTTCATAGTCTAACTGGCCTACACATTACCTGTATAGCCAGAGGTTACCCCAAGCTCCCACAACCAGAACCAGAGGTGGCTAATACCATAATGTCCTCTGTGTTATCTGTGTGACTGAGACCAGGTCAATTTCTCTGCAAACTGTATTAATATTGCTCACAGATGTCTCCTATGGAGACAGGAACAAAAATCTGTTCACTCTATATAAATGCCTGCAGTAGACTAAAGAACAGATTCTTCACAAATCTATCTTAATGAAATGGTTGTAAGTTTATTAAGGTCACTTACAAGAATAAGGGTAACTCAAAGGCAGCTGCATCTCAAAAGGCTCATCTCTTCATGGGTAATGGTTCATAAACACTTTCTCCCTGTATTTTCAGACAGTTTCAGTAGAGTCTTCTCCCACCAGCCAGTGTTTACTGCTTTCCAATCCTTGGGAAGGGCCTTGATATAATTGAATTGATAAATTCCCTGAGCCTTGTAAGTTTCAGGAATTTCCTGAGTCTTATGAGCTTCTCTTCTCTTTTCAGGAAGGAGTATTTCAATACAAGTAATGTAGCTACACAACAAAAAGGTGTTCTGATTTATTACTTTCATATTATAATTCAGACAAATTTGCATGCACCTATATAATAGTGTATTTTACATATTTTTGTATTAGTTTTGACTATGTAGTAATTGAAAAAAGTTTATTTCCAAAATGTATAACCAGGCTTTTGCTATAAGTATGATTCCTTTAAATAATTTTTATAAATATTATATTTAAAATTGTTTTCATACTATATGTTTTGAGCATATTTCTTTTCTTTCTGGAACTACCTCTACATCTTCTTTATCTCCTTATCAACCCAGCTACATATTTCACCCAATTTCATAATCTATATCTCTCTCTCAAAAAAAAATCTAAAAAAAAGACCAAATAAAACAAGAACAAAACATGAAAAATCAAAACAAATTAAAATAACAAATATCTAAATACCTAATAAGACAAAGCAAAACCTCAATAAAACAGTGACAAGTATACAAATAAACAAGGGTTTCCCTTTGTGTTTGCCGAGTACTCCTGGTCCTGCCCCGGAGTATAGCAATATTCTCAGTAGCACTTCATTAGAGAAACCAATTTCTTTTTTCCAAAAAGATATACATTGTAAATAGGTTCTTGGCTAAAGGTAGAACTTTGTGTTCATGTTCCCTTCTCAGTGCTGTGATTTTGTCTGTTCTGGACTTACGCAGGCAGGTCTTCTACAAGATATTACTGTCTCTGTGAGTTCGTGTGTATCATTCCTTCTGTGTCTCCAAGGCACTCACCACCTATGGCTCTCAAAATTGGTCCCCTCTTCTTTAGCACAGCTCCCTGAGCTTTGAGGTGGAGATTTGATTTAGACATTTTATTTGGGCATGAGTACTCCAAGGTCTTTTCTGGGAAAAGAGAGTAAATCAATTTTTTACTTCTTCACTAAAGTACAGCCAAAATAAATTAATTTGATATGTAGCTATAGCCACTTGATAAGTTTTAAAGTTATCATTCTTTTGAAAAGCAATTAGGAACTCAATATAAGTTTTTTAGATGTAGTTAATGCAATTGAAAAACTTAATGTAGTTTAAAATACTACTTTAAAAACTATCAGCTAACGTCCTATTCCATTTCGTATGGTAATGTCTTTTTATAATTTGATCTGATTAGGTACATAATTGTGATTTAAACCTAAGTTTTTCAAGTGGAGATTTGATAGTCATGGAATAAGAAGCTGTTCATTTTTTAAAAGCTGTAATGTTGTTTGGGAATGGTGAGGAAAAGTCTGTCTGAAGCACAATATAATTAAATCCACCTATAGTATATCAATAAATTCATAGATCATGGGCAAACAATAGAGCATTGTCACACTTCGAGAATTACACAGAACAAAGACTTCTGTACAGAACTAGCCTTTCAGCTTCATAGAAAGTTGCTCCTCTTGGACTACATCAGGATCACCACAGTATGAAGTGGCTCTAAAAGAAACACACATCATGACAATTACAGAACGATGCTCTTAATGTCTCAGAGTGAAATGTCTCTGTTGGCAATTTCATCAGTATTTCTTATTCTCCTCTCTCTCTCTCTCTCTCTCTCTCTCTCTCTCTCTCTCTCTCTCTCTCTCTCTCCTCTCACACACACATACACATACACACATTTCCTTCCTTCCTTCCTTCCTTCCTTCCTTCCTTCCTTCCTTCCTTCCTTCCTTCCTTCCTTCCTTTCTTTATTTATTTTTCCTGTAAGTTGTCAATGCAATGTCTTTCTCAACCTACCCAACCTCTGCTCACCTTCCTTCTTAAAGGCTAATTGTCCTTCACTGCAGAAAATTCTGAGGTGTTCGAGCTCCAGAGATAAGTTCTTCTTATTGATTTGAATCCTACCTTTCCAAAATTTCCCCTTGATGCTTTTCCAGACTTCTCTGTCAAAATTGCCTCTATCTTGTCTACTTGCCCTCTATCTCTTTTCTTCTTCATTTTTTTTCTCTCTCCAAATTTTGAAAAGCAATAACAGGATATTATCTAGAATATTTTTGGTCTGAACATAAGAGAAAAGGTATCCATTGTAGGGGAAGAACAGTTTTGTTTTGTAGGAGAAGGAAACTCTTGGTAGTATTGACTCGTCTTTGGCAGTGGGATATCCTGGAGAATGGGAACACTGAGAAAAACCACTGACTCAAAAGATGGGCTCTGCCAGTGGCTAGTTTTATGGTCTCAGTCCACTGTACATTTTGACTCTGTGCGTATATTCAACAATATTAAAATTTTTTTTAAAAAACATCTGAACTAAATATGTATTGACTTCTTATTTTTTCCTAAATAATGTTATAACTATTTATATTATACTAATCATGATAAATTTAGAGGTATTCTAGAATTCAAGGGATGGCATGCTACTTTATAAACGTGTTTTATGTGTGTGTACAGGTACATTTGTGTACATGATGTTTTTAAGGGACAGGGTCTATCACTGGCTTAGAACTCACCAGATCAATAGCTGATTAACAAACTCTAGGAATCCTCTAAGTTTTATCTGGAAGAACTGGAATTACAAGTCAGTACCAACAAGCCAGGATACTTTGCATAGGGTTCGGAGACTGAACTGGGGTGTTCACAGTTATGAGGGAAGCATTTAACTGACTGGATTATTTCTCATGTTGTGGTATATAAAGGGATGGACTTCTGTGAGCTGTTTTCCTATAGATACAAAGTTACCTCTTTAGTTTTTCTGTAGGGAAACATTTTCTAAGACTCAAATTGTTTAACACAAAACATTTAAAATAATGTCTGACAACTGGTAAACATCCAATAAGTAGTGTGTAACTATTGTTTTAGGCCATATAGAGATGCAAAGAGGAAATTAGTGGAAGACAGAGGTGTGAGCAAGAAGTGGTGACCTTTGAGCCAGTCCTGACTCTTAGAAGATGGCAGGTTTTGTATTCTACCAGCATGATTCCAGGAAGTGCTCCAGCCAGGAGGATTGCGGGGGATCTAGAAGTTACTGAAGCTAATCAATTCCATGAGTGATGCTCGGTGCTCTGTGACCCATTCAACAATTCTGGATATGTTTTATTGGTCTCTCATTTCATTTATTTTTTTATAAAGCATTGTTTTATGTTATTATGTATATACAGGCTAAAATCCTGGGGGTAAGCAGGTAATGAGGAAGACTTCCATCTACTGTGCTCCTTGACCCAAGTTTGTAATTTCAATTTTATCAGACCTCAAAACAACAGGCTATTATTAGATCAACAGAAGAACTTCACACACATTAAAACCTCTAGTTTTACATTTTTGGATCTCAGGAATAGCAAGGAGGAAGCTGTACGATATATTCTCTCTCTCTCTCTCTCTCTCTCTCTCTCTCTCTCTCTCTCTCTCTCTCTCTCTCTCTCTCCCTTTCCCTTTAATTCTGTTCTTAATGGCAGGAGAACTATTGCTCTTGAGAAAAATTTGAAAACAGAGTAAATCTTTGAAAGATCCTGCTTTGTTGTGTTAACTTGTCAAGATTTTATTTATTTTGTCCTGCCTCTATACATTATCTATATCCATAACACGAAATACATTATGAAGGAAAACCAGATATGTCATTTTTTGTGTAGCCTTTGATCTATGAATTTGTCTTATGCTTGTGTTTTATAACAGAGAACAAAGGAATCAGATACAGTTTTATCTCTCAAACCTAGCTCCTTTAACAAAGTCTGGGGAAACCAAATTATTATATTTGTCTGATTTGACTTTTACAGGCAGTGTATAAAAGGGTAAAAGGTCTCTGATTCTATCAAATACGCTTGCTCTAAAATATATCTTGTGGTTTGTATATCTCTTTGTCATCTATCAAAATGAAACTAATACACAGTCCCAGTTGCAAAGGCAGAAAAATGATCCAAAAAATTCTCTGCACCAAACTTGTAAAAGCTAATATTGGTCTCAAAAGGCAATGGGCGCCAGTCTTCTCCTGAACTAACACTATTCAATTGAAAAATTTAACCCAAATTAAAGAAGCAAAATGCACAGACTCATATTAGTAGACGATGGCTGGTAATATTGGATTTAGCTGTAAAGTTAAAATGGAGACTTACATGGAATGATGAGTAGCGGCTTAATCAGAAATTGTCCACCTCATGTTACTTATTAGATTAAAGTTACTCTATAATCCCAGTTTATGGCAAAACTGCTCATATTTCTACTCTGAAATAGAAATATTTTAGGGATGACATGTGTTTCTTATTAGTTACTTTTTCTGTGAAAAAAAAAATGCCATGATTTAAAGCAACTTATAGAAAGAAAAGGTTTTGTAGTTGTGGTTCCAGAAAAGTAATCTGTAAGGGTAGGGGAGGCACCAGCAGAAGAGAGATTACAACAACAGCAAATACAAATCTTAAAATAAAGAAGATGGAGGCTCTGAACTACTAAAGCCTACCGTCAGTGGTGTACTTCTTCAGCGAGGATGCACAGCCTCCCCAAACAGCACCAACAACTGGGGACCAAGTATTCAAGTACCTGAGCTTATGAAGGACATTTCTCATCAAACTATTGCAGTCTATAAGGCTTTTTTCCACATTTCAGAACATGGAACTGTGCCAAAAAATTAGTTATGAGCCACGGTGTCACTTTGAGTGGCCATCTGTTTACTGTGGCTCTCCTGTCACCAGGTTAGATTCTTTTTTCATTTCAGTGTTTTGCTAGTCTTTACAACTCCTGATAGTTATTCCTCTTCACTGAATAGTCAAAATGATTCCTGGTTTACCAGAAACTTACCAGAGTGAATGAAGATATACATAATACTAAACTCTGAGAAGAACTAGCAGGGAAGGTAAGGTCTATGTTCAGGCAGACTTCTTTAGTCATTATGGCACAGTAGGCGAAAGGATGTTTTGGTACATCATTCTGTTTATTTGTACTTCAGCTACAGCCATGCTTCTACTAGGTCTGACTTCTAGTCACCAAAATTTAAATTGACTGTTATTGTTTGCTAAGGAATTTATTCACTTCCTCCCCCAGACATCAGCTTCCTTCATCTTCATGATGACTGGAGTCCATTCATTCAGAGCTCTGAACTCAATCCCTCAGGGCTACAACATCCCTTATATAAAGCCAAGATTGGATCTATTTGCTTGGGGAATTTATATTTTTAAGATATTAATATATTTAATGTATTTATTAGAATAAAAATAAAATCAGCATTTTTTTATACAAATATTTCATCTCACAAGAGAAACACTTTCATTTCCACCTTAGTGTTGGGTGTTGTGACTCTACATTATTTCTAACCCCTTGAATGTCTTGCATAATTTTCTACTCTGCTGGGTCTGAAATTTAATTCAGCACTTAAGATGTTGCTTTATGTTGTTCAGACAGAAGTACGTAAAAATATTTTGACTTTTCACACATAAATAACTAAAAATGTATCAACAGTGTTTTCAAATAGTTGTAAATTTTAAGCTTTAATGCAATACCCAAATAAGACAAGAAAACCTTTGTTTTATTGAGAATTTCACATTGATTTCTGTGTTTACAGCATTTCTAATATTCTGCCTCTTCTCACTCCTCTGCTCTATCAACTGCAGGTCTTCTTATTACTGTTATGTGTATACAAACATACACACATACATTCATATATACATACACACATACATTCATACATAGATACATACATACACACATACATACACAGATACATACATACACACATACATACATAGATACATACATTCATACACACATACATACATACATTCATACATACATACACACATAATACATAGATACATACATACATACATACATACATACATAGATACATACATACATACATACATACATACATACATACATACATACATAGATACATACATACATACATGTAAATACAATTTATTGAGTCCTTTAGTGTTTCTTATATTATCTATGCTAAAAGCTGAATACTTCAGATTGGATAACCTATAGGGAGTTCGTCTCTGGAGCAGACAGATTTTTCTCACTTCCCAGTTATTTACTGACAGTAGGTCTTTATCCGTGGGTGTAGGTAGAAGTTTCTGTCCCACAAAACACTCCCAAGTAACCACAAAGCTTAATATTAATTATAAATTCTCATCCAATTCCTCAGGCTTGTTATTCCCTAACTTTTAGATTTAAATTAACACATATTTTTCCTATGCTTTGCCGCATGGCTTGGTACCATTTCTCAGTATGATATGCCCATCTTGCTTCTGCTCGATACTCCTCCGACTCCACCCTTCTTCCTCCAAGCATTCTCAGTTTGGCTCTTCCACTTAACCTAACTCTGTTCAGCTACTGACCATCAGCTTCTTTATTAAACCAATCTCAGTGACATATATTCACAAAGTATAAGAAAATATTCCACATAGGTGGATGGGCACAGATACACACGTGTGTGTGTGTGTGTGTGTGTGTGTGTGTGTGTGTGTGTGTGTGTGTGTGTGTGTATGTAGCAAAAGAATAACAGAAATACTTATTCTTTCCTTAAGAATAAATAAGAAGAAAGAGAAAGAAGAGGAAGAGGAGGAGGAAGAGGAGGAGGAAGAGGAGGAGGAGGAGGAGGGAGAGGGGGAAGAGGACAAGGAGGAGGAAGAGGAGGAGGATACCTGGATACCCCAGAACGTCTTTGTTAGGTCAAATGCTCACCTTAAAGCCAGGCTTTTCAGTCTGCTTCATTCTTGTTTAAAAAAATTTGGAGACCCAAGCATTGTTTTATGTATTCAATTGATCATAGGTTTCTTTAGAGAGAGACACCTAAAATGTAACTGCTCTGAAACTATAAATTTCAAAAAGTTTATTACACAGTATTTTTTTATTCCAGTTATTTCCAAATTCAGAAAATCTACTCCATATTTTCAAAATATTTTGCAAGTTTGCTGTACACCTTGTCTCTTTTCTCTCTGAAGAGATAATGGTTTTCTGGGGAAAGCAATGTTGTTTCCTTTTTATCTCCCATCTTGTTCTTTGCTCATTGTCAAGTAGGACTCAGTGCTGTGTCTCCAGGCTTATTTTGTATCCCATTGAAGGTCTCAACTGCAGATGTATAAAGGCTACACTGAGTGGCTGATGCTACGGCACATGATTTTTATGGAGCCTTCTCAGTTCTCCCTCTTCCTCTGTGTAGATGCAAAATGATTGACTGTCCATACTGAGAAAGCCCAATTCCAGGAGTCTTTTGATTTTTCTCATTTTTTGCTTGCAAACTAGCCAAGTTTCTCCTCTTTATTCTGTAAATAGAAACACAATGAAAGTGTCTTCCCAAGCACAACAACAGCAGTATTTGTATTAGAAAACTTTCTTTTGAATGGTTATTATCTCTAACATTCTCAGGTGGCCCCAAGTTGCCCATATGAAGGGAACTGTCCTAGACTTCCTTTGCAATGGAGCACATTATAACTCTACAAGTGACAAGCCATGTTTACTATTTTAATACAATGCTTCATCACAGTTTCCAATGTGTCCATTACTTGTGATATGTGTGTCATTCCCAGATGATGTGTTTTATGTTTCTTCTATAGAAGCACTCATGCTCATGACTAATTTCTATATTAGTGGACAACCTGATGGCTAAATAGAGAAAACATATACCCTTTTTAAGTGCTTCATGGTTGTCAGTGTTATGTGAAAGTTATAGCCGCAACAGTCACTCAGGTACTTGGGCTGACCAAGGTTCCCTTGATATCCTTGCTCTGTATAATGTCTAGGACATCTAGAGATTCTCCATATGGGCAAGAGCAAGACAGCTGGGCTATTCACACAAATCTGTCCAAATATTTTATAGTTTGTTTTGGAAACAGTACATGCTAGCTTCATTCATAGGCCATTGGCCACAGAGCACTGCCCAATCATAGGAAATACTGTTATTCACAAACAGCAGGAGGGGAGGTCCCTGTAACTACTAGTAAACTTTTACTAACATTGTTAACAGTGGGATTTATTCTTTACTTTTACAGTGAATACCAAGTGTGATTGCCATGCTTACTGAGTTATGTTGGAGGGTAGGGCTTCAATATATGCGTTATAACTACAAGTGGTACTACAGTCAGAGTATAGCATGGTTATATGGTCTCCAAACTAACACAGAAAAAGAAAGAAGGGAGGAAGAAGGGAGGGAGGGAAGAAGGGAAAGAGGGAGGGGGAAGGAAGGGAGGGAGGGAGGGAAAGAGGGAGGGAAGAAAGAAGGAGGGAAGGGAAAGAGAAAGTGAATTAACACTTCCCTTCCCACATGTCATGTTTTAGTCCTAGTCTTATTCTTGTGCCTAATCCTTTACTTATCGTCTATTTCCTGCTATGATAGCTGTGACTTTTCTAACAGGAGGCAAATGGCTAATCAGGGAATTGTTAATCTGTTGAAACTGCCTTTGGTACGCCATGACATCTCTCAGACGAAGAATGTATTCCTTCTCATTCCACTGTAAGAAGGCGAATCTTTATTCGTCCATCATCTGAAGCATAGTTGGTTTATTTCCAGTTTGGCCGAGGATGACTAGAGATGTTTTAAATATTTGTGGTTGGGGTTTCTGAAGCAATATAAATCTCATCTCTCTAGAGTATAATGCCTAAGAGTGGTATTTCTGGACCTGCTAGTTCTGTATCTAATTCTGAGAGGACTAGTCAAACTGTTTTCCAAAGTAGCTGCACTTTTTTTTTTTCAGTTTCAAAAGTGACATTTATTTGGAGCTGAAGGGAGAACTTTTTGGCTAAGAGCACTGACTGCTCTTCCAGAGGACCTGAGTTTGGTTCCCAACCTTACATGGTATTTCATAATCATCAGTAAACCCAGTTGGCAGGAGATCTGACAGAGACTTCTCTCCTCTTTAGGCACTGTACTCATGTAGTACACATAATTTACACATGTGAGCAAAAAAAACTCATATATGTATATAATTAAAATGAAGAAATGTTTAAAATGCATTTGTTTATTTATGTGTTTGTGCAGGCTGCGTGTCATGGTCTATGCAGATAACAGAAAACAGCTTACAGGGCAATGTTACTTCCTTTCTTATGTTATGTGTGTCCCAAAGATGGAACTCGAGTCACCAGGCTCGGCAGCAGATGACTTTATCTACTGAGTCATCTCACTAGCCCAGATGTACTCGCCTCCAACATAGACAAAACTGAACTAAACTAAGCAACCTGAAAAGACTGGTTGACTTACTTTCTAGAGGCTGTAGAATCTGTGAATAAAAGTTGGAGGTTGTGCCCAGTTTGGTTTATGGTTGAGAGCTCTTTTTTATCTTCTTTGTGTTTTCATAAATGTAACAGTACAGCTCTCTGGAATTAATCAGTTCATACCTTTCTTACCTCATTAAATGACACTGATCTCTTAGGTCCCCATCTTCTGACAATTTCTTCATGCAATATAGAATTTCAACATATGAATGGGTTTGGGAACAGGCATTTAATCCATTATCTCTGCTGTATGAGGGTATCTTAGTTTGAGTTTCTGTTGCCGTGATAGAATGTCGTCACCAAAAGGCAAGATGGAAGGAAAAGATTTACTTGGCTGTCTATAATGGCAGAAAATAAGGAAGAACTCAAACAGGGCAGGGACTTGGAAAAATAGAGCTGATGATAAAGAGGCCATCAAAGATTGCTGCTTACTGGCTTGTTCTTGATGACTTGCTCTTTAAATCTATGATGTTTTCATTTGATTTTTGCATACATTGTTAAATTTAGCTCAAGGTATTTTCTTAGTGTTTGGGCTATTATGAGCTAAATATTTGTGTCTCGCTAACAAGACAATGCTGAAAGTTAGACTCTCAATGAGACATTTTCAAGGGGTGTCTTTAGATTCGGCTAAAAGGTAGCCATCTGTAAACCAAGATAGGAGCTCTCATCAGGAGCTGGGGCCATGTGACACTTTGATATACTACTCCTTAGCCTTTGGGCTCCTGAGAAATACATGTCTATTATTTAACATAGCTGGACAAGCCAGAGCTAAGACACCGATGGGTCCTGTTCCTAATACTATCTGTTGACCATCTTTTCTCTTTAGAATGAGTAGTAGACCTTTGATAGATTATGCAGCTCTGGTTCTAGATGATCTGCTCTGCTAGAGTGACTTATATGCTAACCCATTAGAATATATTCCACTGACTTGAATATTGCAGCTTTATAGAAGACTTAAAGTCAGAAGATGCCATTTCTCTATACTTATTTTTTCCTAAAAATTGTTTTGGCTTTTTATTAGCCTGTTCATATAGACTGTAAAACTATGTAAATCTATATAAAAAAGAAACACCTGGCTGGGAATTTCATTTTCAAAAATGAATGCAAATTTGCATTGTCTGTAGATCAATTTGGAAAGATTGTTCATCTTTGATTTTGGTTAGGTTTCTTCTGGAGTCCTTAAGATTATTTTTTGGTTTGGTACACACAGCATTGTATCATCTTTAGTCAGAGACATTTTAGTTCTTTCAACTTAAATCTGAATTTAAAAATCAGGTTTTGTTGCCTTCCAACATTGTTTGATATTTGATCACTTTGTTAATTGTATTCCATTCCTACTGTGGATGTGAGAAATGACCATTCAGAGTTGCTGAAGAAAACAAACCTACTGTCTTACAGTTTGGCTGGTCAGACATCAGAAATGGGTCTTGACTGGCTAAAATTAAGATATTGGCAGCAATGCCTTCTTTTTTTAGAGGCTGTCAGTGAGAATCAATTTTCTCTCTTTTTCCACTTACTAAAGGCTACAAGCTTATTGGCTCATGGCCTCCTTCCATTTTTGAAGCCAATATGTTCAACTTCTCTCTGACAGTGCCTTATTTTCTCCCTTGTTCCATTTAACTAGACCCTAGGGATAATGTTGAACATGCTGGGAAGACAAGATTCAGATATCCTGATTGTATGTTTGGGGTTATCATTGCAATCTTTGGGCATAATGCCCCTTTTCTATAGAGCTTATAATAATCATAGTTTCTGGGAACTAGACCAGGAATATCTTTGATGAACACTTATTTTGCATAGCGTGGCAATGCATAGGGTATATATCCTTGCTTCATTCCTGATGTTAGAGAAAATATCTAACATTCTGACAGTATGTTCTTAGTTGTAAAATTTTCTGAGTAGCTGTCATGAGGTTTAAATTTATTGCTGAAACTGAGCATGGCAGCTCATGTTTATGACCCAGTGTTTATACAGCTCAAATAGGAAGATTACCATGACTGTGAGGGTAGCCTGTATGGCACTAAAAGGCAAATCAACCAATCAATCAACCAACCAAACAAACACACACCAAAAAAACCACACCATTTTCTTTTCCTTAACATCTTGTTAAGAGTAGCAGGATTTGGATTCAAAATATTGTATGTGGTAGGCGAACAGCTTCGCATTGAGCTACACCCTCAGTGCTTCTTAAATTTTAAAATTCTCAAAACTTCATAGACTTGCCTTAAGCTTGCTACATAGTCCAGGTGGGGCTTGATGTTGCAAAATTAATGATTTTTTTTTCTTTCTGAATAGCAGTGGTAATTAGCCTTCACATTCAACTCCTGGTCTCTCAGAATATTTTACTGAGAATGGATGTTGAATTTTGTCTAGTGATATTTCTGCATCAATCAGGTCAAATATTCTTCCTTTAGTTCCTATTGGTTTGAATGAGATAGTCCACATACAAAGTCCCAGTACATACATTTGAGCAATCTAGCAAATTGTTAGATTCCTAGAAACAGTCCTTTCTTAAATTGCATATTACTCATTTTGTGTTCCTGAATTAAATTTGATAAGACTTTGTTGGTTATATTTTTCAGTTTTTTATTTTAAGCATTGATTCTCCTGACGTGATAGTGACCTCATTTAAAAAAAAAAAAATCTGTTGTAGTTTGAATGTAATTGGCTCCCATAATCTCACAGAGAGTGGCACAATTGAAAGGTGTAGCTTTTGGAGTAGGTATGGCCTTGTTGGAGGAAGTGTGCCACTGTGGGGGTGGGCTTTGAGGTTTCTTATGCTCACAGCACTGCTCAGTTGTTCAGTCAACTTCCTATTTCCTGCGAGTTGTAGGACTCTCAGTTACTCTTCCAGCACCACATCTGCCTGCATGTCACCATGTTCTCTGCCATGAGAAAAATAAACTAAACTTCTGAAACTGTAAGCTGCCACCTTAGTTAAGGATTTTTCTTTATAAGAGTTGCCTTGGTCATGGTGTCTCCTCATAGCAATAGAAACCCTAACTAAGACAATGCCTTTCTATCCTTGTTTTTCTGTAACTACAGTAAAGGCCTTCTCAAATTACTGGTTTCATTTTGTTATAGGTCAGGGTAAAATATTAATTTTGAGTATGTATCATGCCTAAAGAATAAGTCATTTAAGTTCATTAGTATTTCATTGATTTTTAAAATTCTATTATAATTCTAATGTGTTTGTAATCTACTGGATAGCTCTTTTTCTTCCTAGCACTGGTAATTTTTTATCTAATTATTTATACTTGTGTTATGGTTATGCTCATCATTAGTGAACTTTTAAAGAATCACTCTTTAGTTAGTCCTCTCCATTATTTTCCCTTTTTACATTCATTTCTGTATCACTCATATTATGATAAGCAGTATTTTTAAGTTTTATTAACATCAGAATATATTCTAGTTACTTCTGAGATATTCTTTGTTTCATGAATTGTTGAAGTCTGTGCTGTTTAGTTTCTAAGTGTGCACACATATAGCAGTTATCCTGTGTCCTAGGTAGGTTTCTACTGCCATGATATAAACCATGCCCAAAAGAAACCTGAGTCGAGAGGGTTTATTCGGCATAAAATTGTATTTTATCATGAAAAGAAATTATAGCAGAAACACAAGGCAGGAACCTGGGGGCAGGAACTGAAGCAGAGACCATGAATGAAGGCTGATAAATGGCTTTCTCTTCTTGGCTGGCTCAGTTTTCTTTTTTAAAACTTCCAGGACCTCTCATACAGGCAAGGAACTGCCCACAGTGCACTGCACCCTCCATCATCAGTCACTATACAAAAAAATGTTCCTAAGTCTTGCCTATTGCCCAAACTGATAGGGCCCTTTTTCTAAGTTGAGCTTCCTTCTTCTCAGATCACTCTAGATTGTGTACATGTGTGTGGTGTGCATGCATGATGCATGTCACTGTGTGTGTGTGTGTGTGTCTAAATTTACCATTAGGAAGTACCTTCCACTATTGCTTCCTAGGGTCTCTTACTGAACCTGAAGCTCACTGATTTGACAAGTCTAGCTATTAACTTAAAGTCTTGCTTTAGAGATTTCTGTTTTTACTTCCCATGTGAGGCTATGTACTGTTACAATGTAGTAGTTTTTTTTTTTGTTTTTTGTTTTTTTTTTTTTTTTGTCTCAGAATGTCTGACAGTTTTCTCTGTAAAGCAGGAAGCTGAATGACTATCTTGGCTTGTTCTGTCAAAGTTTAGAGGTCACTTTTTTATGGAACTTGCATGTCTACTCTTAACAGCACACTGTCAAGCAGTCAATATAAGAACAGGTTCATGTCTTGTGGCTAACCGTTGCCACAAAGAAACTAATCTCTATATGGAGTATATTTGATGCCCATTTTTCTCTTGAAGTAAATTGGTGTTGCCAGGAGCAGACTTGTCTCACTGTTTGGAAAAGTCTAAGTTTTTAAAATATTTTAAATGTCATATTCTGTAAGTCTTAGAAGTCTTTGAAGATTATTTATTTAATTGAAATACATCTTTGTATACCTAAAAATCTTGACTAACCTAAGTTTGATTATCAAAGGTGACTATTAGCCTGTATTTTTCAATTATACATTACAATTTTAAATCAGTTACATGAACATCATACTGTAAACAAGAGTAGAAAAATACATTTAGAATTGAATTTTTTAAAAAATTATGTATATATCATATCTCCTTTTTTCTTACAAAGAGATTGTGACCATTAACTAGTTATAATGAAAACAAACATTTAGAAAAAATATTTTGGGAATTTGGGCATAGTTTTTCATTACTATTTCCTGCTGATTATGGGGCGATGAAAATCTCACGGGTTCTTGAGGCTGGATCATAGTCTGTAGCCCTGAAGCTGATACGACCATCTCTTCCCATCAGAGGTTTTTTTCAGGGGGTCTCAGTTGATGAAACCATATTTTCCTGGAAGCAATCCACAGGTTCTCATCTTCTGTGGAAACAAAAGTAGAATTCTTCCAAAGCAATAAATCCTTAGACACAAATTTCAAAATCAAAATACCTTTAAAATATATATTTTTCTTTAACTTAGTAGCCTTTGTATTTGTAATCTATTGTCTTTTTGCAGTTAGCTCATTAACAGTTAAAAAAATTAAAAGAAAACACAATAACAACCAAAATCTAGATTTTGTGTCTATTTTTCATCTTTATGTGGCTTATTATATTTTTATTACTCTATTTCTCTTTTTAAAGACTTTATCTTTTTTCTTTTCTCTCTGAAGCCTATGTACCTTTTACACACATTGCAACCCGTTTACAGTTTTTTTTTTAAATCTGAATCTGTTTTATTGTGAATCTTTAATCATCTTCTAACCATAAGAGCTTTTAAAATACACTCTCTTAAAGAGCTGCATAGTTGTTGCAGATAAATCTGAATCAGTAAGTTCTCTTAAAGGGACTGCGTCTGTTTGTGGCCAGAAAACAGAGCAGACCCAAGAAAATGCTGCAACTAAGTATTTGTCTTTGCTTCTTTTTTGTTCAAAATAAGCAGAAACCTTAAACCAATAACATGCTACTGAGTCTTCTGTGAGATTTTAGGAACTGGCTTGATTGTAGCTTACACTGCCTGCTGCCAGTCTGCTGGTGCCATTTTGAATGTGACTTGGACACCACGCTTTCTTTGTACAATGACCTTCTTCATACACACAATTTGGAAGCTTCTTTGGCTCAGTCTCTGTGCTAAAACCCTTTTAAAACTTTTTCAGGCTTTAAATGAATATTTGCCCACCCAGGGACATCATCTGTTACAATGTACTAGTTTTTTTTTTTTGCCGGAGGCAGCCAGAAGCCCAGACCCACACACCTACAACCCAGGACCCCTTAGCTGCCCGCTGCTGTTTAGGCCCCCCAAAATGACTCAGATGTTTATAATAAGTTCATGCTGTTTGGCCTATGGTTTAGGTACCTTGCTAGCTAGCTCTTACATCTTAACTCAACCCATTCTCATTAATCTGTCTGCCACATGGCCTGTGGCTCACCTGTGTTCCTTACATGTTGCTCCTTTGGGCTTCTGGCTCAGTCTGTCTGACTCTGCCCTGCTCCTCCTACCTACTCTGATGCCTCATCCTACTTTTCCTATGGTTCCTGTCATGGGCCAAAACAGCTCCTTTATTTAAAGATTGCTACTCACAGCATACAGAAAGACATTCCCACATCAATGTACAAGCCTCCCAAGCCTGTCTGGCATTTATGTGAGTGTGTGGAATTCAAATGAAGTTCCTCATACTTATGCTCCAAAAGCCTTATTCACTGAGTGAGTCATCCCCTAGTCTTACAGTTTTTATTGTAGTGGTTTGTGTCCTTTGGTGGCAATGTATATTTGAACTGCTGTTTGTCCTATATTGGAGCCCTCCCTGCCGGAAGCATTTTGTCTTCTCTTCCCATTCTTATATAGAATCTAATATGAACATGGTGAGCCTGGAAATTTATGTACCATTTCATAAGGTGGCTCTTGAGTATTCTCTTCATCCGAATTCCCTTGACACTTCTAGTTTCTTGAGTCTCCATTTTATCTCTTTTAGGCAAGCAGTTTCTCCTTTTTTAGCATATACTTCTTACAACTGTGTCTACAAGTTTGAGGTCAGATGACAGGGAAAGATAAATATCCTTCAGGCAATGCCCCATGACCTCCAGATCATATGTATTCAAAATGGAAATGTTTAAATGTTTCTCCTGTTCAACTTTACTTTCACACACAGCATCAGTAGCAACAATGTCCTAACTTGACTGTCTGCTGACTAAAGCACCAAAAAAATAATTGAAACAAGAAAACATTTCTTGCTGCTCATGACCTCTTTATTATTCCACACAATGAAAATACCAGGATATCTCAGTCAGTTCTGTCCATTCCTGGCTGTATTTCCTTCCAGCCCTGGAGTGAAAATAGCAGAAAGGGGATCATGGAAATCACTGAGCCTTGAGAGCACACTTAACTGTTGTCTTATTTACTAGCTTGATCTATTTTCTACTTTTTACAGTTCTCAGCTGCTCCATAATTTCTGAAAAATGCTCATTTTGCTCTCAGTGTTGGAAACTATGGAGTCCTGATAGTTCTCGACTACAACCAAATACAGGTAACTGAAGTGAAGTATGGCCAAATAAAAGTCAGGTCAATTAATATAAGAATAGGATACTGGGATAGCTAATTTTATGTCATCTTGACATAATCAAGAGTTATATAAAGGAAATGAATCTCAATTGAGAAAATGTGAACATACGATCTATTTTTAGGGGATTTTCTTAATTAGTAATTGATGGCAAAGTCCTCTGTAGATGATTTTATCCCTGGGCTGTGTTCTGGGTTCTATAAAAAATGAAACCAAGGAAACCATGAAGAATAAGTCAGTAAACAGCACCCCTGCACGGCTCCTGTATCATTTCCAGCCTCCAGGTTCCTCCTGTTGCATGAATAAATGAGACTCAGGGATAGATTTCTGAGAAAGTCGGAGATATTAGAAATAGTAAACACCACAGTCAGATCTTACCCAGCTGTCTTCCAGCTTCCTCAGCCAGGCTTCTCTTGGCATCCTCTAGCCCTCTGTCTTTCCACACTTGCCTTAAATACTCTCTTCCCTCAGTTAAGGCGTGGCCCCAACACTGCCTGCCTGGGAGCCTGGAACTTCTACTATAAACTAAAATGACCTCAAACTCAGAACTCAGTTTGAATGAAGGGTGTAGGTCACCACTCCAGGGACACTCCCTCTGCTGGGATTAAAGTTATGAATCATCACTCTTTGATCCTCCTAGACTGACTGTGGTTAAATCCTTCTTATATCTCCAAAACTTTTGGAGCTTTTATTAAATCCTCACATCCTCCCCTGTGTGAGTTCCTGCCCCAGTTTGATGATAAACTATTACATGGAAATATGAGTGAAATAAGCCATTTTCTTTACAGGTTGTTTTTGGTCCTAATGTTTCATCACAGCAATAGTAAGCATAACTAAGATAGGACTCTTTCTCTATTGAATATCATAGAAGTAAAACAAAAAGAGATTTTAAATAATAAAAATGAAATAAGAAAAAAAGTAAATAAATTAAATAAAATAAGTTAGATAAATATTAAACAAATAATTAATTAAAATAAAAAGAACAAAAAATGTTTCAAACATCCAAGCTGCTTTGGTACTTAATATTTCTCTAGAGGTATGCAGGCAACAGACCTGAGGCACTAGGTATGGCCTGGGAATATATGAAACCTCAAAGCCAACTCTACAGTGACATACTTCCTTCAATAAGGCCATACTTACTCCGACAAAGCCATATATCTAAATAATACCATTCCCTTTGAGCTTATGGAGGCCAATTGTATTTAAACTGCCACATTAATTTATTAATTTTTTTATGTCAGAGCAGTCCAAACTGGCCTTGTTCACCAGATAGCAAAAAATGATATTTCACTTTGATCCATTAGCCTCTATCTTCAATGTGCTTAACTTACTGGTATATACTATCAGACTTAGTTTAAAACACTATATTTAAATTTTCACTGATACATGGGGATCCTATGTTTAGAACTTCTACAATCTTCACTAATGGCTTTCTCAAGCATTTCCAGTTGATTCAGTCCCCAAAGATCAAGATAATCAGTAGATCTGACAGAAAATTTTAATAAATAATTCGTCAAGCCTGTGTCAAACCTAATGTCACACTTCCTTCTCCTTTGTCTTTTTATTTCTTATAAATATCTCTCTATATACAGCCAGAAGCTTTCCACAAAGCAATTCACTTGATACTCAGTGAACTACATTGTTACCATCAAGAGGTAGGACAAACCTACCATTAAATAATCAAGAACATTGTGAAACTTATAGATATTATTTTCTTTACTCTCCAGTACAAGGAAAATATTGAGAGGTAAGGTCACAGGCTAACAACTTTTCTGAGTCAGGTAAGAAGTAAGACTCAGATAGATACTTACAGATATGATTATCTTTACATAGGCATCGAGAGACCCAAGCAATGGCTCTGTAGTTAGTAGTTCTCATTCCTTTTGCAGAGAACCCATATTCATTTCCAAGTCCACAGCTACCTGTAACTCTAGTTTTGAGGGATTTTTCTAAACATCCTCTACGAGTATATTGTTGTATTAAGTTTCAGGCCCATACTTTTCTGCCTGGCCCCTTTTCTGACCTGCAGTCCCACAGAAATACATAGACGCTTATATTATTTTACTGATTGACCTAGAGCCTAGTCATATAATTTGCTAATGCCTTTATCTTGATTCTCATTTTGTTCAGCCATGCGGCTCAGTAACTTTTCTTGTAGCATTTCAACTACAGATTAGGCAGCTACACCTGTGTTAGACATCCTAAGAGACCAAATGAGAGCCCGTGATTAAGATGTAATGATGGAAACCTGTAGTCAGATCATCTTGGACTGAGTTTTATCCCTTAACAGCTATACATTGCCAACTTTTGTGTCTGACCCACATCCTTTTGACTATCAGGTAAAAATCTTTGAGTTATATTCTCAGCACACCAATAACTCCCACCTCTGTAAAGATGTAATTGGCTGTCATCTTAGAAGTGTCATCACGGTTTCTGCATGGCTGCTACTGTACTTGTTATACCTTCACTTGTACATTGTGAAATATTTTTTTTTTAACCTGGCTGATGGGACAGAGAAAGACTACCTACACTTAAGAATTCTTCTTTTTTTTTTTTTCCTGTTAATATCAAATCTTATTTAATCGCATGTATTGGTGGAATGTTCATTTCCAGGCCATAGGCCCTCATACTTGCTTAAGAACAAGTTTTTGTTTTTTTTTTTTTTTTTTTTTTTATTTCCTTCAAGTCAGACCTGTGTTTTATGTCTATAAGCCCATACAAGAAGAAAAGGAAACGTTGAGTATGCTTCCTGCTCTGACACGGTGGCCATGCTTTTGCCACGATAACTCTTTACTCTGGTTCTCTTATTTTACTGCAAAGTACATGAATCTCCCTCAACATTGAGTGACTCCACATCCATAGTGATCCCCTGACCTTGTGTCTGAGTGTTGTTTCTCCAGGGAAGGAGAGACAGAGTCAGTATTTCTACTGGTTTTAGAATCCTGCACATGACATCATAGTGAGTGATGAAAAGCTCAACTCTTTCATTTTTGGTCTGTTGCCTTGGCCATTTAGATGCTTGCCCTTTCTCCTTCCCAGTTTAGGTGTCAAAAGAGAATCCACTAAAAGGGAGCGGTGTGGCAATCTAGCAGCTGTATGCCCAAGCAATTTCCCTGAAGCAAACTTGCATATCAGCTATCAGAAGAAAGATGAAGAAGTACACCTCATTCTAGGGAACAGTGTTTTCACTCTGTTCTTGCTCATGTTTCTCTCTTCTTCTCCTGAGTGGCAGCTTTTATAGAGGCCATCTTTGCTAGGTTTTAAAATGCTATACGATGATCTTCTCATGATGTCTGCTTTATGCACATCATATCCTAAAATAGTCTTGCTTCTACTTTGCAAAAGTATGCAAACAATGTATATTGTAGGAATCATTCACTAATAACCAATTATATAAAAGGATTAATATTAATTAAGGAGTTTATTTGAAACACTCAGTGATACAAAGATTTAACTGTAAGGCAGTTCCTGGGAAGTTGGACTAGTCTACGTGGCAGCTGGGGTGACCATGGGTCAGATCCTGCCTTCAGGAGCGCTGGGAAGAAGCAGGAAAGAAATACAGTGCGTGCACTGGGTTTTAGATTGGCCTGGCCATGCCCGGTACATGAGTCCTTTGGACCTAAAAGCCTGATCCCACCACAAATATATACATATTTGTGTGTGTGTATACACACACACACACACACACACACACACACACACACACGCACGAAGTTAATCCTCTACATCAGTCATCATATCTGATGAAAGAACGGGAGCCTGACAGAATAAATGAATGTTTGGCCTGACAAGCATGTAGAAACTTCAGTGTTGAATCCTGGCCGGTAGCAAGCAGGAAGCAGCATGTTCCAGTGATGGGAGAATGTGCCAGAAGGACAAGTGAAGCAAAGAACAGCAGGCAGCGGTCAGGAGAGGAGAAAACAGAGGAAGGAAAAAGGCAATAGCATAATTTCTGTTCTTACTGCAAACTCCCCAAATCAATTCTCTGTCTCCTGACTGATGCTTCTGAAAGCTTAATACGCTTCCGTAGAACAAGACCAGGAAATTGGAGAATGTCCTTAGGACTACCCTGCTGATTTCTTCCAAGTCTTGTTTGAATAAAATGAAAAATCAAAGTGTAGCTGTGTTTCATTTTTCTGAGAAACTAAAGGTTTTTTTCTTTCTTTTCTCCCTTTCTCTCTGGAAGAAAAATCTTCCCCTTTGAGAAAGGTAATGTGATGCCTGCATCCACATGATGCTTCTTTCCTCCATAAATAAAATGTTGACCAACATTATTCTGGATAGTTCATTGTCTTGCTGATATCAACATGGTAATTGGTATTAATGTCTACGAAAATCAAAGCCTTTCAGAAATGATGGGCTTGATTTAGGGGCACTGACAAGGCTCTCATTAAATCAGTGAGGGCTGTGTAGGACAAATGTATGAATTCCTTTATTCATCACTGTTAGCACCTCAGGGAGCCTCATTGAAAATGCACATGACAGATCAGGTAGGAAGTGTTGTTCCCAAATGATGAGAACAAGGAAAATGGGAGCAGGACACTGAAAATTTACATTACAGAAAAATATTAAATAATCATTACTTGAGTAAATTATGCATTTTATACTAGCTGAAATGTTCTGTATTTAAGAGCCTTGAAGGGATAAATATAAAGTACATTAAATGTTTGAGGGTTCTGAGTTAAAGCTGAAGGGGTTTCCCATCATTATGTGCAGCTAACAATGGTCCACTGGACTACTTTAGGGAAGAATTTTCAAATATTTTTACTTATGAACTACTGAGAAGAAGTCTGCTTCCGTTGACTATCCATCTTCATCCCTGCTCCTACTGTGTTCATTTTACATACACTCTTTTCTCCAGCTCTTGCTTCCCTTCCAATACACAAAGAGAAGTAATAGAGTAGACTGTGAGAAAATTTCTACAGAGATGCCAAAAGCGATGGCATAAATAAAAGGTAGAAAGAAGTATAGGCCGAGAGAAAAGAAAATTACAGATGAAGGAGAAAGGTGGGTGAGGAGAAATAAAGGGGACCATGATACAACAGGAGAGAGTGCAGAACACAGTGAGCAGAGAGTCCAGAACACAGTGAGCAGAGAGTCCAGAGCTGCAACTAAAGGGGCTGGGACACAGGGCCTTATGCCTGTCCTTTATTGCTACTAAATGAAGACCAGTTACAGTTTCATCTAATGGAATATAAGCATGGGAGATACGCAAGGCACTTCCATCTAGAGGACTGTCTGAGAGAATGAGGAAACCATTAGTTTGCCCTTTCCAGGTAGAGAATCCAGGAGCTGACAAACTCATCTGCGGAGTACTTGGAAATGGGGAAGAACCACCCTCTCGGTCCCAAGCGTCCTATGATCTCCACATCTCCTAGATTTCTTAGAGTAAATGATATTGAGGATTTTGAGAGATTAGATGGTTTAATGTCCAGGAAAGGAATTAAGGAAGGGGCTATGATTAACGTACACAAGCCCCACGGCAAGGGTAATCTGGTTAAGGGTCATTCAGATCAGGATGATTGGGCGATATTGTGACGCACCTATCTTTTTGGTGGAAATGGCAGCGGTTGTGACAAGGTCACAGTGGAGGCAAAGTCAGATGTCTTCCATCAGTGACAGACCAGGCACAGTGGTGGAGACAGGTAAAGAGGGAGCGAGCTCACTTGTTGTGGCTTACCTTAAGAGCATAAGGCTTGTCTTACTACCTTTTCTGACAGGTCTACTAACCCCAAATTATTTTCCTTTTTATTGTTATTGTGACTGGCCTTTCTTGATTGACCATTTTTGATTCAAAGCAATTTTAGGGATTCCTAGACTAAGCTATAGTCAAAAAATAAAAATAAAAAAAAAATAAAAAAAAGCATGAAACTGAACTCAAATCAACCCCTGTAACAGTGAAAGCCTGGGTTGTGCTCAGCCTAAAGTGCTTCCCATTTTCAAATAAAACAACACGGGAGTACAAATCATCACTGTTTGCAGAGACTATAAATAATGCAGCAGTCTTCCATGAAGAAGCAGTTTTTTACTTAAACCCACATTTGCTATCAAGCCATAGAAAACAGCATCGTGTCCTGAAAGCTGGTAATCTTATATTTTAAATTTTCCCCAAAGTTCTTGTCACTGCATCCCTGGGGGCAGGTGTGCTTGCTTTTCGTCTGGACCTTGATACTGTCTATTTGTGTCTGACCTGTGATGTGGATGTGTTCATTTTTATTTATGTTGCAGGGTGCTTGTAAATACTCCATTGAGTTGTTAGGGGAGCCCTGCTCTTGGCTCTCACAAATTGCTCTTTGCAACATTTAGTCGATAAAGCCTTCAGCAGACAGGCTCTAAAAAATTGAAAATTGACCCTTGCTAGCCTCAGACATTTAAAGATATTCATGATGGAAGAATAAAGTAACTGAAAAGTAGCTCAGATTGAGCTAAGGATGGTGGTTGAGCAAGTGCCTGAGGATGTATTTGAAGCAGTAGCTAAATTCATAGCCTACAGTAATGACCCATCAGAGGGCACACTGAGGAAGGGCTGTAGCCAAGAGAGTGTGCAGTATGCAGCAGTCAAGGACAGGGCACAGAGTATGAGCAGGGCACTGAATAAAGAGAAGCATTCTTCAATAGCGAAAGGACACAGCGTTGGCCCAAGCAACAGGCTTAGGCTTTGAGAATCATTGTGACATAGGCTGAAAGTTAGACAGTCTATATGTACCTGTCTCTGTAACACAGCAGGACAGTTGTCTTCATTTTCATGAGAATCAAGCTATGGGATACAGGACACAGGCAAACATTACAACCTCTGTAAAATATTGATTGTTGGAAAAAAATAGGATTTAAAAAATTAAGGGATATCCATGATTAACGAAATGGAGTGTATAAAACATGTTATATTGTGAAACAGACTTGCAAATTGATCCTATGTTGTGAGTTCCAGTAGAAATAGAAATACAAATACAAATAAAAGTTCCTTTCCAGTAGAAATAAAGTAGAAATTAAGACATCTACCAGAGACTTTATACAGTGTATTCAGGTTTTATCAGTGTTGCACTACCCTCCCCTACTGACTCCAGATAATTGTGGTCTGGCAGGCAATTTTCTGTATTTATTGAGATACGAGTAACATAAGATGAACGGATACTTAAACATACTTATACCCTGGGTCTTCCCCCATCTGTCCTATTTGTACCTGTGGAACTGACTGTGGTGTGAAGTGTCTTAGATTAATTTGCTGTATCTGATAAATTATAAGCATTAGAAATGAGTCTAAACTTGAAGATGTTTTTAAAATGTAAGGTGTGTTTGCCAAGTGTGGAAGAAAGGATCTCTTGGACAACCCTTCTCCAGCTGAACTGGCCCCGATGAAGCTCCAAGTAAATTCATGTAATCGTTATCATCATTTTCATAACATCATTTTACAAATTATATAATTGATGCCTTTAAGTATGAATGTAATTATACAAATAGTAACAATGCCAAGGTTCATCTCTAGGTCTGCCAGTCTATGAGTCCCATGGTTTCCCCTTTGAGTCATTATTTTGATGGACCTCCTCAGAGAACAAATGAGGTTTGGACTCAGAGGCACAGCTTAGATTTATTCACTGTGATACAATATTTTACACTGAATGGCTATCTACTTAGTATCTTTATTTGATATTCCCAGGTGTAAGTAAATGCTTTCATTTTAAACATTTCTTGAACTGATGTACAAATGTCTAAAATGCAACTTAAAATGGCCTGGTCTGCTTAACTCACCTAAAAATGGATAAAATGGCAGTATGAATCAGACTACTGTATGAAAGAATATAAATTTAATTAACAATAGAACCTTTTATTATATAACTCTGTGTAGTCATAACCTCAGTGGGGAATGTATAGTTAAGAACTTTCTTACAGGTTTTATTATGAGTTTCTTTCTCTTCAGCAAAACATTATTAATTTGCTGAACAAGAGTGCAAAGCCTTTTGATCACAGAATACTGAATTTACTCCTGACCCTATGAACCTATTCTTTATATGTACACTTTATATTTGATAATTAGAGCCCAGTTATCAAGTAGGACATTGTCAAGGCTGTAGTATTTTCTTTTATGTTTTTACTAATAAAAAGCGATTGGGAGTCAGATACTAGAGTAAAAGCTGATAGATCCACAGAGCAAAGGAAAAAATGACCAGTGACCCCACTCTCCACACTTCCCTCATCGATAGCAAGTCTCTCCAAAGTGTGTATCTTGTCAGACAAATTTTCATATTCGGGCCAGTTATCAAGCCATTTTAAGCATGAAAAATGAATTATCAAATTGGTAATAACTAGAATCAACATTATGTCAATTCCAGACAAATGGTTTATCTCCTCACTTATTTTTCCCCCTTGCAAACCACCCATAGTAACACTAAACAGGTTCCTAATCCCTTACACTGTGATATTCCTGATTTGTAACATGGGAAAGATTTTCTTCTTTCTTTCTTTTGTTAAACTAATTCCCCATTTCACAACTCCCAAGTGTCTTACCAGCTCTGAGGATGCTGACAGCATAGGGGGAAGTGTAAGTGTGTGTGTGTGTGTGTGTGTGTGTGTGTGTGTGTGTGTGTGTGTGTGTGTATGTGTGTGTGTGTGTGTGCGCGCGCGCGCGGTGGTAATAAGCTGCAGTGACAAATATTGCATCGTGCTGGCACAAAAGACGAGTGCCATGGTGCCTACTCTGGCTGCTCACGAGTTGTGGAGGTAGGGAGTGTGACCTGTCTGACTGGCTAATGTAACGAGAAATTTGCACAACTGAGATACAGTGTTTGATAGGGCTCTGCTTGTCGCTAGTGGTGGCTAGCTGTCACTGTTCAGCGTGGCCAGGCAGAGGACATTGGTGGCACAAGGCTGGGCCTCTGGGCAGCTTTCATCCGTGGCAGCAGCTGTGATATAGCTCAAGCCCCAAAGTGAGTATCCAGGTGGCCAAGCTTGCTTGAGTTGGCAGCTGGAAAGGGGTTCCAGTGGATACCCACATGAGAAGAAGTAAAGGCACCTGCCAAGAGTGGAGTAGCTAACCCCAGTGGTGTTTTGGAGGCGGGGGCAGGCAACACTTAAAGGCTGCAACTGAAAAACCCTGGAGCTGGCTGTCACCCGCAGCGGCTGCATGGTTTAATAATGCCCCGGATATAGCATTTTTGTGTATTGTTTCAGATGTTAGGGTAAAATCTGATAGATCCACAGAGCAAAGGCGAAAACAATTGGCCACCTCTACTCCCCATGCTTCCCTGCTCAAAAAGAGTCAGCTCATCTCCTTTGGGCCCTTCATACTTTTGTGTGCACCTCTCTCTCCTCTGAGACCTCTCTGGGCCACTCCCGCCAGCTGTCTGTGGACCCAGCCCTCTGAGCCAAGGCCCAACTCCATTGGCAGGCAGTCTTGAGGCAATGACACACACAAATCTCCTGCAACACAAGGAACTTCTTTTAGTTACTGCATCAGACAACTGTTTTTAACATATTATCGTAAGTGTTAAATTCTGGACGTAACATTTTATAAATTTCTATTTTTGAATTTATTGTTTATTAAATAAATATTTTTGTGTTTGAAATATATTTAAAGTTTATGTTTGATGTCACTTTGTGAGGGAACACATACATGGTTTATAAACTATTAAGTCATTAATTTGTAACAAATGTGTGAATTTTAGCTGAAATGGTGAGGTTTTTTTTCCTATACTGAGCAGTAGGTGGGATCTACTAGTAGAATCCCCATTGTCTTGATTCCTTTGCAGTTAGAACAGTGCAAAAGACACCCCTAGATGCCAAACACTTCCCTCCCTTTTATACACAATCTTGCTAATCTACCTTCTGCTCAAAGGGCGTTATTGTGTTCAAGACTCCACTCATTTTCCCACATTGGGAAACTGACACACAGCCTCAGAGAGAGGGGGGATGGGAGAGTGGAGAGGGATGGAGAGAGGAAGAGGGGACTGTGGAGAAGCAGCAGCACCCCAGAATAGTATGTTTTCATCAAAAGGAGAAGACTATTTTCCCCTATGGATCTCCCTATCAATTTCACTGCTGCAAATGCAGAAGTGAGACTGTAGGAGGGGTCTATGTGCTATGCCCACTGAAGTTTTTCTCTACTGTGAGCAAAGTATGATCTAGAGCCAAGACAGGTTGGGATTGATGTTTTGTACTAGATTCACAGAGCTACTTGATAGGATATGGGCTTAGTAATTACAAAAATACTACAACACCCACATTTCACGCCTGCCAGGGCTTCAAACTTTTATTTTAATTGACATACTTAAGTTATTAGAGCCATATTAAGTAGTAAGATTGAATTTCTCTTTCTTTATAAAATCAAATGAGTGGGTAGACTTCCCAGACTTATACACTTCACTGATTAGTGAGGTCAGCTAAATTTGATTTATATGCATTCCTTCACAAAGTCTAAATTTTTTTTTTCTTAAAGAAAAGAAAAATTTCAATAACTGGATTATTTAGAAGTGGGGATAATCAATAGAAACAGAAATGATTATTCTCTGTTCTCAAGGAATGTTACAGATGTGGTAGTATGAATGGTATTGGCCCCATAAGCTTATAGGGAGTGGTACTATTCGAACAGTGTGGTTTTGGAGTATATGTGGCTTTATTGAAGGAAGTGTATCACTATGGAGGCATGCTTTGAGATCTCATAGACCTCATAGATGTTCAAGCCATTCCCAGTGTCTCAGACCACTTAATGTTGCCTGAGAGATCAAGATGTAGTTCCTTCTCCAGCACCATACTGTATATCCACCTGCATGTTACCATGTCCCACTGTGATAATAATCGACTAAATCTCTGAAACTGTAACTCACCCAGTTAAATGTTTTTATTTCTAAGAGTTGCCATGGTCATGATGTCTCTTCAGGGCAATAGAAACCCTAACTAACTGTGGGGATATTTTCAAATATAATAAAAACAGTCGGAGATATCAGAGGACAGATCCACCTCTTCCAGTCTTTGCTTGTTTGTTTGTTTTTAGAATACCAGAGAGAAGTCAGAAGAAGCAGAGGACAACTATGCTGCTCTGAGAAAAGGTACCGAGCTGCATGGCTGAACAGGATTAAGAGCCATGGGTTAGTTTAAGGGTAAAGAGCTAGCAATTTATATGCCTGGGCCTTAGGCCGATCAGCCTAAAATTATTGTAAGCATCTGTGTGTCTCTGCGGGTCTGTGGGTCTGCAGGTCTAAACCTTGAGGCTAGGCCCGAAAGTCCGGGACAGAAACCTCTTACTACAACTAATACAGACTTGTTAAAAAATGAATTTGCTGCACCCACAAGCCATCCATTTTCTACATAGCCCTTTGTGGTATTTTAGAAATTTGTGGAGAGATTATAAGAGCAAAGGGATCAAGATCATGATGAGGAAACTCACAGAGACAGCTGACCCATGCTATTAGGAACTCAGTGACTCTGAACTGACAGCTGGGAGCCAGTTTGTGAGGCCTCTGGCAGTGGGACCAGAATTTATTCCTAGTGCATGAACTGGCTTCTTAGAGACCATTCCCTACAGAGGAACATCTTGCTCAGCCTTGATACTGGGAGGAGGTGCTTGGTCCTACCTCAATTGGATATGCCAGGCTGCATTAACTCACCCTGGAAGATTTAGTTCTTACCTTCTTTGAGGCAGGGATGAGGGAATGGCGGGGGAGGGGAGGTCTGGGGGATGACTAGGAAGAGGGGGAGGGACAGGGAGCAATGGTGACCATGTAAAATAATTTTAAATAAAAGTTATAAATGTAAATTTTAAAAAAGAAAATAAATAAATGAAATATCATGTAAAAATTAAGAAATAAAAGAAATGTGAAACTTCATTTTTCACCCAGTCTTTTTAGACCAAGAAAGTATTAAAAATAAAAATATCATCTTGATAATGATGACGAAATAAAAAGCCTCTTTTGAGATGATTATTTAAGAAATAATATATTTTCTTTTTTGTAACATTTTATCAACAACATATTCGAGTTTCATCTTTCCATACACTGGATTGATTCAACAAGATACCAGGAAAAGAAAGTTATCACATTGTTGTCCCAATTCTCAAAGTACTAAGTAAACACTAATCAGTTTGACAGAATTATGTGGCATAAGCATACTCTTTATCCTGGAGGACACATACATACAGGAAGATTCTCATCTAAAGAAAGAAATTTATCATTGTTGTATTAATTATGATAAATGGATCTCTTAGAGAAAAACCTCAGAGTCTCTATGGGTTTCTAAAACAGAATTTTATTCCTCACATAAATCCTGGTAAACTGTCCCAGGCTTCCAAGGTCTTCAGTTCCTGTGATCGCATCTTCATCCCTTTCCTTCCCTCCTCCTCCCTTCCACCTCCTCACCCTTCTCTTCACCCTCTTTCTCCTCACCTTTGCCTCATTTTTTTTTTTTTTTGCTTTTAAATCAGTGAACTCTTCCATGAATTTATAATTTTCTTAAAATATTTTTGCTAGAAAGACTACAATAATGCCAAGTGTGGTGATGTGCCCCTTTTGTCCCAGTGCTTGAGAGGCAGAGGCGTGCACGTGTGTTTGTGTGTGTGTGTCTATGTGTCTGTGTGTGTCTGTGAATTCAAGGATAGACTGATCTACAAAGCAACTTTCAGGACAGCCAGGACAATTACACAGAGAAACTGTTTCCAACCAAAAGAAGAATCTCAGTACGGGAGGCACCATTCCTCCAGTTGTCTCCCACACTATCACTTCAGCTTAGTGTGCACCCACCTTGCCTTTAAAGGTTACTGCATTAGTTTCCTTATCTGACTTTTATTTGAAAAGATATTTGGTTGTTTTTTTTTTTTTTTTTTTTACTACATTCATAAATGCCTTATTGGCTTTCTCATTGACAGGCTCTATGGTTCTCTATAGACTTATATACCTACTTTTCCTGACACCTTTTTTTTCCCTACATTTTAAAGACTGTTGCATTATCTTCTGTATTATACTGTCCTGATGAAAATATGAGGTCATTTGAACTGCAATCCCACTGCAGGAACTATGTCAGCTGCCTCTAAGATGTTTCTTTAGCTTCTTCAGCCATTAACCCTGGGAAGCCTAACAATTACATGTGCATTTATCTTTTTTAGATTTCCCCAAACTTTTACAATCATAAATTTGTGCCTTTTACAGAACTAAGGTTGATGCTGGTCATTATTTATCCAAATACCTGCCTGGCTTTCATTGCCCTCTGAGACTGTGGTAGCACACATATTCTAGCTGTTGCTACTACTCTATGGGCGTCTGAGAACTGTTTCTTTCTTTTTTTTTTTTTTTTTTCCTAATTCCTTTGTGGTTTTTGGTTGGGAAATTTTTATGGAGCTTTTCTTCAAGTTCACTGACGATTCTTGCCTCTCCACTTTCCTCTTAAGGCCGTGTAGTGATTTTTAAAATTTCAGACAATCTTCTCAATAAATCCTAGGCTTGTTTTCTATAGAATCTGTATTTGTACTGAGATTTTCTAAGCCATTGCCCATTATACTTTTATTGTTTTTTTCTCTCAGGGTGAGTTGTATTACTTATTTTTTTTATATATACTCAGAGTACTCTTGAATTGCATAGTTATATTATGGATGTTTTATATGGAGGCCCTTGGCATTATTGTATTGCTTTGACAAACCTGCTGTCTTCCTTCATTTATTGTCTGTGGTAGATTAGTGGTACTCACACTAAAAGTCCACTTACTCTGGAGGACCTAACTCAGACTTTTTTGACCCCGAGGCTTGGATGCTTCTAGTCTTCTCTACTAATATGTGGTCCAGAGGTCACTAAGAAGTCTGCACAGAACTCCAAGTTCCATCTCTCTGGGTCTTTCTTTTCCTTAGTCCGTCCACCTCATTGTGCTGTGAGGTAGTTTCTGGAATTTATTCTCTGATTTTCATCCTGGAAAGCCTGCATGTTTTCTGTCTTCCCATCACTGCTTGAGCAGAAGACTTGTCTTGAATTAGGAACTAGCTCATTGTTCTCTGACTATCAAGGAGTTCTGATTTGACCACTCTGGACTTCAGAACCCTTTGCTCCTTAGGACTTCTACAAGCTCTTGATAGAAATGTTCTTCTGACATTCTGGCACAAAGCCTATGTGCCATAGTTCAGACTTTTCCTTTGGAATAACATTTTCCGTATTAATTAGATGACACAGCATAGGTAAGCTCCTATTATTTTGTGGCTTTAGTACAATTTAAAATCTTCTTGCATTGACTTCATGGGCTTAGCTAAGTATTCCTATTCAGTAGCTCCCTTGAAGAAATAATCTGGGGCCTCAGTTCCTTCCTTCACACCTACCTAACTTATTAAATGCAAACTATGGAAAGTCAAGTCTGTCTCACATCTTGCAGGCTGAAATCAGGGTGAAATGCGTGGAAGCTGTTTGAAAGTCTTAAAAATTATGCAAGTATTTCTCTTCCTGTGTCTTAGGTTTTAAGTAAAATTTAATGGTAAGGGAAAGGGTGAAATTCATTCTGCACATTCACAATGTGATGGGTACCCATGGAAAAATATAAAGGCAAATGCATTTGGTGAATATCTGACAGGCAGCCTTTCCCAAGACAGAAATACTTTTCTACTGCTTATTGCAAACTACCTCGATTTAGCTCCCCAGGGAACTTAACTCAGTTATGTTTATCTCAGTTGCACTGCACCAACAGCTGCCTTTTAAGCTGTGTATAGTGAAGGGGTGCTTGGGACAGTGTGGGCAACTGAGTATTCTTTACATACCATTTTGAACTGTGTGAAAGAAAAGACAGTCAAGCCACAACTGACACAGTGAGCAGCATTGCTTGAAGAAGGAGCAGATAGAAGGAGGAAACATTTCATAAGCAATGCCAATATGTACAGTTTTAGACAAAAACAGATGTGGGTAGACAACTCAGTGCTTTTTGTTAAATGACCTATGGGGAGGAGAATAAACATTTTCAGGAAGGTGTGTCTAGGCTTGGGCATTTCCCACACTTTTTGGCAACCAGTTTATTCCTTGGCAAATGACCAAATATCCACTTAGGTGTAGATCCTCATAAATATGCACGTTTCATAGTGTGAGTGATTCATATCCTTCCTATAACCTTCTGCGGGTTTCAGAATTGGATATGACTTGACTTTCTGAACTTTCACTCCACCTTTAAACTATGTTTCAAAATCACAAAATGAGAAAACATATTTTAGCATTTCATCTAGAAAAGGTGGAAAAATGAAATAAGGCCATGCTATCATGACACATGAAAAATCACATCAAATCATACTGGCCATTTTTGATGAAATAAATTTGTAACAGTTTTTTTTTTAAAGGAAATGCATCTATTAAATGTATCCCCTTTTGTACTTTGTAAAATACAAATCTTTGAGATTTTTAAGTTGAATATTGTACTTATTTACAATATATAAAACATTTAAAGTGAACTATGTTTATTTGTGATTACATTAAGTTTGCCTTTTTTATGTAATTTGGAAAAAAATCTATGTATATCTATAGACCTTGTGTGTGTGTGTGTGTGTGTGTGTGTGTGTGTGTGCGCGCCTGTGTGTGTCTATTTGTACATGTATAGTGCATGTGTGAGAGCATATCTATGTATGTGTGAAAAGTTATATGTGATGCATGCTCATGGCTGTACCAGTGAGTTCTGAGGCTAGAACTCAAAATTGGATATCTTCCATGAATTTGTTTTAGTTTTCTTTGTAAGATAGAGTATCTCACTGAGCCAGAGCTTGCTGAGTGTTCGACTACATGGCCAGTAGACTCCATGAATCTGACTGTCTTTACATTCCAGAGCTTTGGTCACAGATGTATAATAACACCTCACCTAGCTGTTATATAGTCACTTGGAACCTTAACCCAAATATGTGAGAGGCAGAACCTTGATTCCTGTCTTTTCATTTGAATACACTTTATGTAAGAGCAAAAGTATGAATACATTATGTACTCTATTTCACTTAGACCTTCAACCTAGATTGGGACAGTTTTTAAGAGCAAATAATTGTTTAAGAAATTATAGAAACTGGGGTTGGAAAAATAGTCAGTGAATAAAGCAAATTACCAGCTTTAGGAACAATATTCAATACCTCAAACTCATATAAAAATGTTGGGTATGATGATACATTCTTAGAATCCCAGAACTGTGAAGTAGAGCCAGGCATATACTTGGGGATTCCTAGTAAGCCAACTAACTTACATGGCAATTTCTAGGCAAATGACTGAGTATATCTCAAAAGAAAGGTGGTTAATACCCAGAGAACCACAGAGGTTATTCTCTGGCTTCCACTGACAGGTTCATACATGCATACATGTACAAACAGAGAAACTGTGAGAACACAATTAAACAATAGCTGTTGACATATACCAGGGTCATGGTTGAGCCAAGTGTGGTGTCACAGCCATGTAATCCCAGCACTAAGGGGACTGAAACAAGGTTGTGAGGCCAGTTGCCGTAGCATAGAAAGAGCTTCTTTAAAAAAACAAAAAACAAACAAACAAAAAAACCCCCACAAAAGTCACGATTGAAAGAAAAAATGAGAAATAAAGTATGGTGAAATAATTTAATTATAAATCATTGGCTCAAATTGAAGGGCAGAAAATGCTGAAGAGATTATATGATTCAATGCAAAGTGAACGTGATTTTCAGAGTGTGTATGCCCATCCAAGACTCATAGTTTGAAATGTATACCCTAGGAAGGAGTATCATGAAGTAATTAGGTCAAAGAAGAAATGTATACCCTTGGAAGAAGTACTATGAATCAATAGGTAATTAGGTCAAATAACTTATAAAGAGGCCATCAACAGGCTTCTTATCTTACTATCCAGAAGGTGCCTTTAATGAGTAAGGAGTTCTCACTCACGCTGGGTCTCCTGGAACTATGATCCCAGGCCTCCTAGCCCCAAGAATTATAAAAAAATAATTCTCCTTTGCTTATGAAACTATCCAGTTTATAGTATCTTGTTAGAGCACCCAAAGGAGTCTGGGACAAAAGAAGAGATATGAGTCAAGAGTTAATAAACAGTTTATAAGGATGGAGAATCTTCATGGTCTGTATATAGTTGGGAAAGTCTAATTAACAGAAAAACAACAGAGTGTTTATGTAGAGGAACGGGGACATTGTTACAGGTAGGAAAGCCCTAAGTGATGAGTTAACCTGGTCCTGATAGACATGGGGTAGTTCTGAGGGATAGGAATGAAGGTTAGAAAGAGTGGGAGAAGCCCTCTCATAAACTAAATGAGGTAGAAATATGCAATTCAACATGTTTCATTGTGGAAACATAAAAATAAAACCCAGGCAGGAACAGAAGAGAAAGTAAATTGAGTACACATAGCGTTCAGTTATGAAGGAAACTGGAGAAAATGGGCCTCTGTACAACATCAATAAGATTACAACATTTCTCTTCTCAGTGTTTAAATCTGTGAATGATTTAATAACAAAAGACATCAGTTTCCCTTAGTCAATGACTTTGATGTCAGCCACAATTAAATTTGAACCTCCACTACTCATTCAGATGATGGGGGTAATAAAATATCCTCTGTAAAGTTATTAATCTTTGAATAAATAACCCAATTTATTGTTTGATATGTAAAATATCTTCACTAAGTGGCAACATGTCCTTTTTATTAAAATAATGACATGTGCCAAAGGACATAGAAACTGAGTTTGCTTAATGCAGGAATTAGACCCTTGGCAGCATTGTCTTCTGAAAGTCTTTATCATGTATGTAATTTGAAGGATGAAAGACACATTGCAAATAATTGAACTATCAGATACCTTAAATCCTTTATAGAAAGAAAAACAGAGAATAAATGGGTAATTAAGTAAATAAATAAACTACCACTCCCATGGATGCTGGAGTTGAAGTATAAACTAGAAATACACACACACACACACACACACACAGACACACACACACACACACACACACACACACACACACACACACACACACACACACACACACACACACGGGGGAAGGGAGATTAGGGAGATTAGTTAAAGTCCCTGGAGACTTAATAGTCAATCAGATTTTGGCATAGAGAAAAGCTTATAAAGAAAAGAGGTATGAGGAGGTGGGAAGAAAGAGGGGGGAAAAATAGCTCCTATGCATGATGTGTGACCTCAGGTTCATGGTCCAGTGAGTTATCAAATAGCTAGTAATCATTCCTTCTATTACTTAAAGGGCAACTGTTGTTGCACGCTGTCTTACTTCAACCACGTAAACTAAGAATTATTTCATTCAAGTTTTGTCAGCTAAAACAACTCATGTTTTTATGATGTTCTTCAGTTTTCATAATCTCTTTTATCCATTATATCATTTGACTCCTATGCCCAAAAGGTGAGATATGTAGAAGAAAAGTATTTGTAACTATGAAACTATCACTCTTTGAACTAATAAGACAAATAGGAGGGCTTGGAGACAGCAGTGCTTTGGTATCTTGAATATGTAACATGTCAACCTATTTCAATGTATATAAGAGCAACCAAATCCAATTTACAGTTTTTGAGAGATGTATTGAAATGTTAAGTTTTATTTTTAAAATGTTTCATGGCATATGTTTACTTCGCTGTCATCCTACTTAGTAAGAAAAGAAAGTCAAGAACTGAGTGAACCTACCCAAAGCCTTTCAAACTCTGAGTTGGAATTCAGCTCAGAAATTATTATTTCTTTAAATGAAAATAAGAAATAATAATTCAGATATAATGATAGACACATATTTGCAGATGAGAGTGATAATTAAATGTGTATACGATGAGCAAGTCAAGGAAGGCATCTAGCTTTTTATCTCCTTAGATATCCATCGGTTCTTCTTGTGGAGATTCTTCAATTTCTCTGTTCAACTTCTTTGTATGTGATCAAACATCTGGATGTGGTGGTGCAGACTTCTCATCATGCAGGGAGTTAGGAGGACCTGGAGTAAGAGACCAGTTTTTCTATGTAGTAAGTCCTAGTCTGACTTGAGTTACTCAGTGCAAATCTCTTTCCAGAAAGCTGAAATCGAAATAGTAACAGCAAAGTGGAAAGCGAACTCCAGTCACCAGCCTTGTTCCTACTTCAGTGCTGTGCAACGGTCCTCATTATCATCTCTGTGCCTCATGCTCTCCTCATCTTTCACAGCCTAAAGACCACTACTCTACTCTGCCTTCCATAAAGTCATGCTTTTCAACTTTCAAATGTGAGTGAATGCATGGCATATGCAGGATGCTTTCACTACTTTGCTCACAGGTAGGATAATGATTAGGGCTTCTCCTTGGACCTAAAAGTTATCTACAAGTGAAGAAAGAAAGTCATTTCAAAATAAAGGCATAGCTTACAGGTGGGATGAAAGGGAGATGAGATGCCCTTCTCAAACAAAATTGGACTTTCTGAGAACATTAAGATACAGGCTGCATTAATGCATGAGGAAAACCGTAACTTCAATAATAATAATAATAAAATGACCATGGTGTGCAGAAGTTAAATACTCTCTTGAAACATAGTTTTCTTAACTTGAACAACAGTGGTAACTAAAATATGTATTGGAATAGAAAGTTGTAATGTGTGTTAGAGAGTAGCAGTAAAGGCCACACGAACCATCTGGAATGCCAGCGAAAGTTAACAGATGAATAGATAGATGGTCCTCATCTTTTCTCATTCTTTCGTCACTACCATCGTTCCCATCACCATCATTATTCTTTAATTAAAACTACAGCGAGATGCACAATATGCCTGACTACTTGTTGCATAATAAGTGTTCGTACGCTCCGCTGGATTTGTCTCTCTTATCAGCTATCCCCTTTGTTAGGATTGGTTTCTTTGAAAAACAAAGCACTGGCTGTTTTTAGGTTTCCTTATCAAAAGTGAACAGGACTTTGCTAAGCTGTTCATGCTTACCATAAGATGTTAAGAAGGCTCATTTAAAAACCCTTATTACAATTAGATATGTTCATAGTCATTTCAATTCATTAGGTACCAATTAACAATACAATTTTTAAAAAAATTTAAACGATACCATAGTCATGTTAGGTTTAATAGTTTTGTGTTCATGAGCTGAAATAACCACTTCCTTTTTATCTTGTCCTTCAAGCACATTTTTTATTTTCAAACACTTGTTTTGTTGGGTTGTCTTTTGCCATTGACCTGTCTGACTTTATAATAAAGGGTGAAGGAATGCTCTTGGAAATTTTAAATTGGAGAGTCTGAACGCAAATACATAATGCTTGCATACAAGTAGTTTACAGATATCATAGGAAGACAGCCCTAAATACTATGTACACAGCGCAGTAGCTGATTATAGCAATTGTAAATTTAGGGGTCATTTCGTGAAAGATGGAAGTTGAAATCCACTTAGTGGCTGCAGGTCACTAATTGATACCTTTTCAGAAAACTTATCCCCAGAGAAAAGCTTATGGAGCAGGAAATACCCCTTTGCAACTTCCTGCTCATTAATTAAGCACTTGGGGAGCTCTGTTAACTAGGACAGGTCTCAGGACCATAATTTTGGTCAGTAGAGCAACTCTTACTTAAAGGCATTAATTTAATTTCCTAACATCAGTTAGCTGAACAGCTTTGAACTGTGTTCCCTCCCACTGGTAGATAAGCAGAGGGCAGAGCTATATAGATGAAGTGTTTTTGAGTGTTCCTGTGATACTGTCATTTAAAACTCAGCTCTAACAGAACACGGGCATTGCTGAAGTTTAAAGAATATCCAGTGATATCACTAGTGAACACTGGTGGTCCTTTTCCTGTCTTACTTGCCTTTCTACAGTATTTGAGCCTCACCCAACACCCCTCATTGCCCCTCATTGTATCTCTGCACAGCTGCTTCCATTCTTCCCTTCTTCACCGATTCTTTGAGGATTCTTCATCATCTTTCTTGGCTTCTCATCCTCCTTTCTACACCCCTTAAGGTTCTCTCTCTCTCTCTCTCTCTCTCTCTCTCTCTCTCTCTCTCTCTCTCTCTCTCTCTCTCTCTCTCTCTCTCTCTCTCTCTCTCTCTCTCTCTCCAGTCCTCTACTCTACCAACTGAGCTAACAAAGGAAGCTTACGGGATTTCTTCTAAGGGTAATTTATTAGTTCCCCCCCAACCCAACCATTTGTATTTCAGGGAGCTCTAATGTCAATTTGATGGAATGGCTCCAGGTGAACACCAATTTCTTTCTGCCTTTTGGATCACCCGAATGTCCAGTTGTCTTATGCACAAAAAGCTCTAAGTGTGCTCTGTAATTCCTACTGTTCCAACTTTGTAGTTAAGCTGCTTTTAAAACAGTTTTGAAAGTCTAGCTACAACACTTTGAGTCTTATTCATCTTTTATTTCTGCGCTATAAAATGAAATCACTCAGTAAATGCTGTGGTTATGTAAAAAATTGATATTGTGCAAGGAACTTGCAGTTTTTATTTGTTTTCTGAATTTATTTATTTTGACCTTACTTTGGCTGTGGCTTAGAGGCAGTTATTGGGAGCGCTTAAACTTGAAAGTTCTGAGGTTTTAAAGTCCACAACAGTCTCTTGCAACAGAGCCCAGTCTTTGTAGATTTAACTTATTTGATGTTTTATAAGTGCTCTCAGAGCAAGAAGGCCACTCTTACAGAACACTGTCAAGATGTTCCTTCAGTGGTTAAGGAATACATCTTTTCATTTTGTACATTAATACCTACCATTACAAACCTAATTATTTCAAATTAAATGTCTACTCATAGTTTTAGGGGACGTGGAAAGAAATGAACATTAATGTATCTCAAAATATAATTCTGAGCAAGTGATGTACTGAAGTAGTTCCTGAAGGCAGTCTCTCCACTCTATTGGGATGATATAAATCCCTAAGTGCTCCACCAGTCCATTCTCTTGGATGGACTAGCTGCATGTTTGCACTCTTATATTAAGAAGACATATCAGCCATCCTATTCTGTTAAATTCAGAAGGCTGAACTTGTCGAGAGCATGAACCTAGGCTCCTAGAAGTACAAGCTAGGCCTCTTACAGACAGGACCCTGGCTCTTGTTTCATGGTAATTCCACTTGCTCTACATTTTCAGCATGAATGTGTGTTCAGTGCTTTAGAGATGAATCACTGGATAAGAACACTCACTAAGCAAGTATGAAGCCCTGAGTTTAAATCCTCAACACACGTAAAAAATGATCATGGCTGCATAGCTTATGACCTCAATACTGTTGGCAAAAAACAGTATTTTAGAGGTTGCTGTCTACTAGACTAGCTCCGTGTTCAATGAGGGACCTTATCTCAAGGGAATAAGTTGAAAATTGACACGCATTGCTCTATTCTGGAGGGGCATGCATAACCACATACAGGTGGGTATATAACACATACAGGTGAGAATATAGCACACACACACACACACACACACAATGAGAGAGAGAGAGAGAGAGAGAGAGAGAGAGAGAGAGAGAGAGAGAGAGAGAGAGAGAGAGAGAGAGAGAGAGAGAGAGAGAGAGAGGAGTCAGTCATGTTTGTTTTCCAAAGATATGCACTGTATGGTCACATTGCCTTGACCATACCTGCTATTGCTACTTCACGTGTTATTTTCCCCACTGGCTATTTCAAATTCTGTGTGAGAAACAAATTTAACTGCTTTCTCTTGTGTGCTCATGTTATTTTCTACTATGTCATCTCTCAACATATTTCAATATAATCTGAAGTGTATATCTTCTTTCTAAGGTTTGATATTTCAGTTCCATCACAGCAAGAGGGATGAAATGCTTGAGATGTACTATCTGTGTTATATTTTACATGCTCAGCATACTTTGATATATTTGATCATCAATCACTAAAGTGATTGTTGCATTATATAGTTCCTCTGATGGTATTTTCTTAGCAAACAGGAATCATCTATGGGAAAAATTATTATTTATTTTTCTAAAATTCCAGCCACTTCTGAGATTCAGCCCAAAGTCTCTGCCTTCATCTCTCCATGGGTCAGCCCCAATCTATGTCTTTTCTAGTAAACAATAATGATACTATGTATTATTCATTGTACCTTAAGGACACTCATACTAGTGACACAGCCGGTGGCAATCTCTCCCAATTTCAGGATCATCTGGAGCAAATTGAACAACTATCTGAGCTGCAGTTGGATCCAGTAAGGTAGGAAAAACAGCTTTTATAAAGCTGAAATAGAGATGCTGTTTGAGGAGACACATGAAGAAATCACTTACTTTATCAACTTATTTTTCAAAGCCTCCTTTTAGATGTCCAGTGGCTTTCTTAAGAGAATGATTTGCTTTCATCAGGAAAAAAATAAAGTTTCCAACCCTTCTGGTTGCAAAGATAGGCCCCTTTACTGTAAATCAATGTGCCGCTGTCTTGTTTGTTGTGTGGTAAGAAAGATAGACAGAGTACTGAACCAATGGTTCTTTATCCTCACCTCATTTATCTTGTGGATCTGTGCACAGTGCAGTCCAACTTTAACCATTTCACTTCCCCTAGCAGCCGTTGCTACAGGACTCTGAATCACCTGCTTAGGAGGTAGAATTAAGCCAGCTTTTCTCCTCCTCTGGTTATCAAGGCCCTACAATCAGATTAGCTAGTTTCAAGCTTAGGGTTTTCTACATTTATTTCCAGCGACTATTTTCCTTTCTTGCTGATATATATATATATGAATATATATATATAATATATACATATATGAATATATATATATAATATATACATATATGAATATATTATATATCTAGGAAACACCACTGGTTTATTTTTCAGTTTCATTTTTTTTATATATTCATCTTCTTTCCATCTCAATTAACATGTAGGTACCTGGTACCTAGCTTTTCAGGATTTGTGTTTCCATGAAATGTGCATTTACTTGCACATAAAAATTCTATTTACTCTGATGACGCTGTGGAAAGTTCTTATCATGTTTCTTATTCTCTTAGCTTTAGATGGTTAAGATCTTTCCATGTTGCTATGTTGCCCTCTTCCATGGCTTCCTGTGTTACCTGTATTCTACTAGAGCCCTCTCTTCCAACTCACAGCACGGTTCCTTGTCAATGCAAGATGTGCTGCAACAAGCACTCTTAGACTTCTCGTTCCTGTAGTTATAGTTAAGACAGATCTCTTACTTTGGGATTCATAGATTATAAGGCGTGCATTGCATAATTGATTTAAAAAAAAAAACACCAACTTACCTGTTTTTATCCTCTCCTATGATTACATGGCATTTTGTAGTTTTTGTCCCTGTTCTGAATGGCGCACTTATGTCTGTATTTGTTCATATGACCATGGCTTTGCACGGGTGAGCATGTTCATGTGTGGGGAAATGTGCATGCATATGTGTGCATAAGCCAGAACACAGCTTCAGGGATTGTTCTTCCTTAGGTATGGTCTACTCTGGTCTTTAATTTACTTCATATCTATTTGTTTTTGTTTGTGTGTATGAACTAGTAGTATAGTATATGTGGGGGATTCATTTGCATATGTGTTCATAGGGAGGTCAGAAGTCAACTTTGATCTTGTACCTCAAGTACAACCACTTTAATATTTGGAAACAGGAATTCTTAACTAGAAGTGAGGCCTTGCTGATTTAACTCCACTGGCTGGCCAGCAAGTCAAGCCCTCCTGTTTTTTCTTCATCAGTATGAACTCTGAAACACATGTCACTATGTCCAGTTCTTTATGAGGGTGTTATGTGTCAAACCAAAGTCTTTAAACTTAGACGTGAAGGACTTTACGAACTAACCTATTTTTCCTCCTATTCCTAATAATACATCTGGGTTATATCTGTAGGATATGCCCCCTTGCCAATTTTCATTTCTATTTTTATCTGTCACCTATCCTATCTATCAATGTGTATGCATTTATGTATATATGTTTGTATGTATGCATTATTCATTTATACATCTATCTAGACATCATTTCCTAAGTATATATATATACACACTGAATTATTGTTTGCTTATGCTTGGAGAGAGTTAAAGGATCAACTCTAGAATGAAGTCCCTACTTCCTAATTTTCAGTCAGGTACTTCATAAAATTATCAGCATGTAGAAAAGGTAATTTCTTAGCCCGTGATCATATCTGCACCCCACTGGAGCATCCCAGTTTCCTAGCTTACACTTCTTCCAACATTCTCAAGGCAACAAGACAGAAATTCTGCCATTTGGAATAATGTTCTGAGTCCCAGTAAAAGTAACCTATAGAATCACTTTAGGAATTATGATTAAGGAAATCTATTCTGAGAACTTGACATTTGAACTTCACATTTGAACTGAAACTAGAATGAAAGGAAAGGATAACAAGCAAAGATCTTGAAGGGAAGCATTCCAAGCAGATGTGTAAAGTCCCAGAGGTAGGTAGGAACATTTGCTTATTTAAAGCTGGCCTCTGGATCGATCAGTGAATGTTAAACATGGAGATGAGTTTTTGAAGTATGCATGAATAGGTCTGGATAGTTTTAAATGTCAGGACATGAAGTTTCTGTTTTATTTCAAATGTAAATGGAGGCCTTTGAAGGATTTTAAGAGGTCTTTGGGAGCCACGGTGATGTCTGGAGTGGAGCAGTTACAGTGAACGTGGGACTTTACATACAGTTGATGAACGTAGTTCCTACCATGAAACATTCATTTACATCATCTTTCAGGATGGCTGGATTCTTTTCTCAAAGTCATTTTTTTTTTTTTCTGGCAAATTAAATCAATGTCTTTAGCATTTCAGAATGGTGACCTTCAATCTAGATACTCTTCCATAATTGCCTTCCTGACAATCTTTATATTTCTAAAACCTTTATATATAATAATTATTTACAATAAACCTTCAAATTTCCCAAATTTAATATTTACATTCAAGCATAGAACATAAATTTTTTACTTAAATGTTTTGCATATGATACATTTTGATCATATTCATTCTCTCCTATTCCTCCAGATTATCTTCATATTTTAAACATCAAAGGCCGTTTTTATTCTATTTTTAACACTGAAGCATCTCTTTTTTTTCAGTTGTAGAGATTCTTAGTTCTCATCATTCTTGGTGCAGCTCCACCATGTTTTAGTCTCCTACCCCTCAAAAGCTGACAGAGTCCTTACGGAGCCTGAAGCTGAAGATAGACTTCATATCATAGGAGAATTATGATGCCAAAGTGGATAATTAAATAGGCACCAGACATCATTGCTCTTAAAGTCAGTAACCGCAGTCTATAACGGAGAATCCCCTAAGGGTGGCTGCTCAAGAGCTGTGGAGTAGTCAATGATGAGGGTCATTTTCTATAATGAGTAAAATTAAAAGGCCATTCTGGTGTCCTTTTCCAAACAGGGTCATGTTTCATAGAGATAGTTTGCTGTTTCCCCCATTAGCAGCTAGAAACTTCAATATACTCATTTAAATTTCTTCTCTGGACATCATGGTACATGAAGTTTTTATAGAACTGCAAGTATATTATAAATTTTCATTCATCTACTACTTTTAAAAGATAGAGTATTGTGAGCATTTTTAAAAAATGTCAGTCAATATATTCTTACAGCTTAATGTTAAATAATAAGAACAATAATAGCTTTATATTTTTCTACATATAATAATTTATTAATTCATGTAATTACTACAATGTATGCTGTAGATGCTAATAGTACATACCGAGCTATGTAGTTAAAAAGTTTATAAGCCCTAGTAGTAATAATCAATGTTTATAAAATGTTTATAATGAGCAGGTCACTGTGATGCCTGCTTAATATAAATTAGGTTATTTATTTTTTCCTAATAATTCTATAAATTTATCTCATTTGTTAAATGGGAAAACCGCTTTTTAAAAGTAAAATAATTTGAGGAGGTTAATGAGTTGTAAAGGTATAATTCAAATTCAGGAAAAAACATGTCCTTAAACAACACGATTTGAGTAAATGTTGCTGGACTTCCCCATAGTTTTAGAGTCTCAGGTCCAGAAGATCTAACCCTAAATAATTGAAAGAAAGCAATATAATTCCTGAAGTTTGGAGGACATGAAAAACCATGTCAACTTAGAAACAAACACCTTGATTTCAAGGTTGTTTTGAGTGTGCCTCCCCCAGCTGAGCCAATCTCTTGTCTTCCCTTTGTGGTGCCTGAAAGTTACCTATGTGATTTTCCCAACACAAGAAATTTTGGCTACTTTTCTCATAAGTGAGACAAAATATCCAACAAAGACAACTTCGGTAAGAAATAGTTTGTTTTGGAGTAAGAAGAGGTGAGATGACCGACTGGGAAGCATTTGCCATCAATGGGGAAAGAGTGGCAAGCGATTAGCTCACTTTCTCTTCAGGCTCATAGCGTGGAGTGCTCACATTCCAGCCAGGTCTTCCCAGGTCAGTTAGATCTTCTTGGAAACATCTTCATAGATGGACCTGCCTTTTCATGGCGATTCTATATCTAATGAAGTAGAGAGGAGATGATCACCCAGGAGAGAGGAAACAGAAGATGTCAAAACATTTCTTTGCCCACTCTCCCTTAATTCATTTTCTGCTACTTCTGGTTGCCAACAGTTGTGTCCTTCCATAGACAACTGCTGTCCTGGAGACTCCTCCCCAGTCATCTCTCTTTTCTGTAACGACCCTTCTCTCCCGTGTCCTCTCTACCTTGGATATGGCAAGGAACTGCCATCGTTGCTAGTGTCTTCAAACTTCCTTTAATTCTTGCAAACCTGCCTGCCCTTTCTGATACAGACTATCACAGTTGGTTTAATGAAAATTTCAATGGTTTACTTTTCTTTCCTATCAGGGTCTTGATTTCAGAACAAAAGCTGGATTGAAAGACAAAGTAGATTATCAAGCAGAGGACATTTTTCAGGAAGAGAGATGGGGAGGACAAGGTTTTGGCAACTCTGCTTGCCTGTTGATGATGGCAGACCAAACAAGAAGTAAACTGGTTGTGTGGAAAAGAGACAAGAGAGAAACATTTAGCCAAGAATTCCCAGGGTTAACCTATCAGCAATGATATTTGTACGGAACAGAAGATCTCATAAAGTCTTTACTGGGAAATGTCAATCAAACCGTGTCTAAAATGACCCGAGATTAAGAAAATAAAAACGTTGAGTAGTGAAGGTCCTGCAAGACACTCCACAGATACATTGCTGCTCTTTAAAACCAGGCGTGGTGATAGATATAGCATCCTAGCTTGGAAGGAGCAAAGATGCAATTATAGACCTTGCTTTACCACGCAGGCTAGAAATCACGGGAACCCCTATGTCATGTTAATGCAATACTACAGTATTGCATTATGTTATGGGAAGATAGCATTGGTTCTGTCACTTGAACTTATAGAACTCATTCCAAAGTTTTCTGGAGCTTCCTCTCCAGGCTGCAAGCCTGATAATTCATGAGTTTTTCTTTAGAACACAGTTTCTTCTGATTGACAAGGTTATACTAGTGTGTATCTTTCTAAAGGAAGAATTTCATATTTTCTATTCCCTCCTAGCCTGCAAAACAAAACTGGGTGAGTCTGGCCGTGAACACTTGTAAGCACTCACATTCCTATGTGAGTTTGACAAAGCTGGAGGTATCTATTCACCACACCACCTGTCTAGTAGATGCCCACTTTCTTTCAGGATCTTACTCAATGCTATGCTAGCATGAAATTCCTCCTTTATCTCTGTGGGTATTAATTCCTTGTTTTTACTGTTAGAGTTACTGGCTGCTCTACAAGTCCCTGTGCCTATTTATTATGTTTCTTTTATCTACATTGTGCACTTCCTTAAAGTAGCTTTGTGGCACACTTAACCTTGAGTTAAGTATATACTCAGAATATTCATAAGCTGTTTCCAGAGTAAATGAAGACTTTTAGATCTATATATGATATAAAAAAGAATAGGTTTTATGTCCAGTTTTTTTGTAACTTATACAATTGTGTCCAATCAATAACTTTAGAAATGTTTCCAGAGTAAAGGAAGACTTTTATGTCTAAATATGATATAAAGGATGAGTAGGTTTTATGTCCTTTTTGTGGAATTTACACAATTGTGTCCAATTAATAATTTTAGAGATTTCCTCTAAGGATAGTGTAGGTATATATTCTTAATTGTTCATTCAATTTCCATTTTTCTCTTCTTTCATATTTACAGAATACTGATTTTTTTGAGGAGAAACATGCTCTAAAATAACTTTCTGGACATATCTTTGATGCTAAAGAGGCTGTGTTTTCCAAAACTGGTTGATGTGATGCAAAGGTGTGTGAAGAAAAATAAGAATTTCCTGTTGTAGTGGTTTGAGAGGAAATGGTCCCCATAGGCTCATAGGAAGAGGCACTATTAGGAGGTGTGACACTATTGGAGAAAGTGTAGCTTCTTCAGAGGAAGTGTGTCACTTCAGGCTTTGAGATTTCCTAAGCTCAAGCTAGGTCCAATGTTTCTCTCTCTTTCTGTTTTCTGCCATCTGAAAGTAGAACTATCAGCTACCATTCCAGCCCTGTGTAGGCCTACATGCTGCCATGCTTCCAACCATGAAAATAATGGACAAAATCTTTGAAGTGTAAGCCAGTCCTAATTAAATGTTTTCCTTTATAGAACTGTTATGGCCATGGTATCTCTTAACAGCAATAGAATGCTGACACACATAGTCTAGTTTATAGGCATGATTGTGTGTTATGCAAATAGACAAATGAATACGTCATACCATAATGGCTATATATTTTTGCTTCTTCATTTTCTTCCTTCTTTGATTAGACAGAGATGTAGTGCTCACAACAGTCCTTTTCTCTTCTCTGTAGGAGCAGCTTGGCCTTCGTGTATTGGACATAAATGGCTTTGAAGATGTTTCTGTTTTTTTGAGAGGAAAACAAGGAATAATCTGCACTTGTTGGAACTATTGCTTTTTAGATTTCTGTAATAAATGATAACAATCCTGAGCCACTGAACAGTGTGTGTTCTCTTGGTAGATTTAATTTATTTCTGTCGTCATCACTTCAGATGACAGGAAAGTGGTTCTGGGACAAGATGTAGGAGGTCAACAAAGATTCTTAGTTAATCTAAAATGATTGCAAATGTTGTTTCTTTTCTTCCTGTCCTAGTTACTGTTCTATCATTATGAAGAGACACAATGACCAAAGCAAGTCTTACAAATGAAAGGATTTCATCTGGGGCTTGCTTACAATTTCAGAGTATTACTGCATTATTATCATGGCAGGGAACATGACAGCAAACAGGCAGGCATAGTGCTGGAGCTGGAGCTGGGAGCTTTATATCCTGATCCATGGGCAGTCTGCAGAGAAAGAGGTACTGGGCCTAGTGTGAACTTTGGGATCTCAAAGCTTAGCTCCAGTGACTGACAAACCTCATTTAAAAAGGCTGCATCTCCCAATTCTTTTCAACAGTGTCCATCTGGGAACCAAGCATGCACATGTATATGAGCCTAAAGGGGCCAAGTCATTCAAGCAACCATTTGAAAAATTAGGTGAGTAGTCTGATTCCCTTTTCAGATACATTGTGTTTACAGGCCGCTCTGGTAAGTGGTGAGTGGTTTTAGAGCATGAGACAAGCATGCCTGTTGTAAAACATTATTTTAAGGTGTGTCACATTTGTTTATGCTGTGGAAAATTTGTTTTAATGATGCAGAGATGTGCTGCATTCTTTACTGTTGCATTTGTTTAACTCTGTGAAGCCATGTTACTTTGTCTAAACACATTATTGGTCTAAAGCATAGCTAAATGGCCAGTAGCAAGGCAGGAGAAAGGATAGGCAGAGCTGTCAGGGAGAGAAAACAGAGGAAGAAAAAAAGAGTGAAAGGAAGAAGGAGCAAGAGAACAAGGAGAGGAGGAAACTAGGGGCCAACCATCCAGCCACACAGTCACAAAGCCACACAGACACATAGCCACACAGCCAGCCACCTAGCCAGCCAACCACCCAGCCACCCAGCCACACAGCCACACAGCCACACAGCCACACAGCCACACAGCCACCCAGTCACCCAGCAACACAGCCTCACAGCCACCCAGCCACCCAGCCACCCAGCCACCCAGTCACATAGTCACACAGCCACTCAGCCACACAGCCACCCAGTCACATAGTCACACAGCCACTCAGCCACACAGCCACCCAGTCACATAGTCACACAGCCACTCAGCCTCACAGCCATCCAGCCACACAGTCACAAAGCCACACAGCCAGCCACCTAGCCAGCCACCTAGCCAGCCAACCACCCAGCCACCCAGCCACCCAGCCACACAGCCATCCACAGAGTATGAGTGAAAGAAAGATAATACATAAATAAAGGTAAAAGTCCAGAGGCAAAGATATATGAAATAATTTAAGTTAAGAAAGACTGGCTCTATATAAGCCAAGCTAAGGCTGGGCATTCATAAGAAAGAATGAACCTCTCTGTATGTGATTTATTTGGGAGCAGGATGGCAGCCCCACCCTACCTACCCCCCTCAAAAAAAAAAAAACACAGTGAAAGAGTAAAAAAAAAACAATAACTACGCATGCCCATAAGAGACAAACTATTCCATCTTTGTGCTGCTATGGAATAGAAGAGCACAGTTCAGCAGTGAGGAAACTGAAACACAGATTGTAGCTGGGATCCTCCAGTGTTACGTGGGCCACCTGAAATAGCCCCATTGATTCTAGTCAATAAGATGGTGGGGACATTAGGGCAGTGCAGTTTCTCTGCCTTAATTTCGGTAGTTATGATACTAGATCCAATTCTCCATGAAATATTATTGAGATTTCCCCAGGGCCATGGGCAATTCTGGAAACACATACTTTGAAAATGCTCCAAGGGCAAAATAAAAAAATGCAACTCAGCCTCAGCTCCTACTCTTTAGTTTAGAATTTCACAATCTTTGCCAGAAAAATTTCTGAACAACCTATTTAAAAAAAATGCTTTTTTTTCTTACATAGGAGTCAATATTCTGCATAAGAATTCCCAATGGACAACTTCTGTAAGGAAGAAGGAAGGAAGGAAGGAAGGAAGGAAGGAAGGAAGGAAGGAAGGAAGGAAGGAAGGAAGGAAGGAAGGAAAGAAGGAAGGAGGAAAGAAGGAAGGAAGGAAGGAAGGAAGGAAGGAAGGAAGGAAGGAAGGAAGGAAGGAAGGAAGGAAGGAAGGAAGGAAGGAAAAAGGTTTCTCCTCATTGAGAAAATTTTAGAAGCCACTGACAGCCATCACCTTTTCCCATTTGAATTCCAAGGTTAAAAATAGAATACAGGCATTCAAGTTTCTTGGGCATAACCTAAAATAATTTGCTATCTATCTCTAGAGTGAGTTTGTCAATACAATTAAAAAGTTTAAGTTAAGTAAGATTGCTTTAAATGTTACATGGAGCAGTGTTGATGAATCTTGAAGCACAGGAGCTCCCTCTGCCTCTTATTTGCTTCTGAACTCTTTAAATTTATATTATGGAATTTTAACTGTACTTCTTTGGTGTGCTTGCAATAGAAACCCTTGCTAATTATCTGGATGCATTGGCAGATAACATCAGCACTCTGGAAGCTAAGGTAAGAGAATGGCTGAGAATTTGAAGGCAGCATGAATTGGACAGAGAAACGGCATCAAAGAAAAGAGCTTTCAATTCATTTATTTATAAGTTCTTACTTCAGTCTCACTTGGACAAAGTAATCAGGCTCCATCTCCACAGAAATGGCCTTTGAATGAGCCCCTGACTTCTCACAAGGATGAACACGAAACAGACAAATAAAATCTATTTTTGTGATGATCACAAACCTGATGAGGATGCTTTTCACTTAAGTGGATGCAGTTGTCACTATGATTAGGATGTCAGCATTCATCCATTCATAAAAGTCAGCTGTGTTACGGTGCTCAGCTTTGATGCACGAAGCTTTCATAGTACAGACTGTACCAGATTCTCCCTCCTCTTCCATAGACTTGTTATTCTAACAGAGATCATATGCCAAGGGACTGCAGCAACAAAAGTTATGTTTTCTAGGTTTCTCAAAACTGACCTATCTTGTTTTTATTTTTCAGGATTATCTTAATTATTAAAGCTATTTTTCTATTATTTGAAGTGGGACAACTGTAATTAATAAAGTCATTTATTAATTTCCAAAAAAATCTTTCATAATATATACTGATAAATAATTTATGTTCTCAAAAAATAAAATCTATGCAGTTAAACTAGTTTTTAACTTCTTATAATGTGGATAACTGTGTTGGTATTTTACATAAACATATTTCCTTTGATTCTTAATTATGCAGTTCTTCAATTTTATCTCTTTTAAAATTATATTTGCCATATTTATGTTTATTGCAACTCACTTTTGTATAATATGAATGTATAAACTTAAGTAGATTTACTTTTGAGAGATAATTCTAAGATATTTTATTTCTAATCTAAATCCATAGTCTTGAACTCTTTTGAGTATAAGAATAGCTTTATACGGAATCCTAAAATATATATGAAGTTAAATATTCTGCTTGAAGCTTGGCATTTAGGCCTAGAGTGTTACTGAGTCTCATAATGTACCTGTCTACTGACACATTGCTTCCTTAGTTCTCAGAGGAATTCAGTACTTTAAGAGAATACTTAAGTTATGTGTCTTTTCTCCGCTTTAGTACAGTGTACTGTATTCTAACATTGTTAGACCAGTGTGAATGAGCTTTCAGTTTTGATCCTAAAGTCACTACAGATGATCCTCATACACGTGTCCTTTTAATGACCAATAGAGAATTGATTAATATAAATGCTGCTGACTATAAAGACATTTGACTGTCAAAGCCTCAGAGCATCGATAAATAGATCTAGGTTGAGTATGCATGTGTGTGTTTTAGGCAAGCAAAAAGTACTTCAGACTATACCTTTTTCCCTTATGTTACTTACCTTGTTCCGTGTGTGTGCGTGTGTGCGCGCGTGTGTGTACACATATACATGTATATAAATAGATATTTCCATTCTGAGATATGGTGTATGTGTGTGTACACAGTAACTTTTGGTACAGCATCTCATGTGGCCCAGGCTGTCCCCTAACTCCCTTATGTTGACACTGAACTGTTGAACTTCTTGCTTCTGCCTCAAAGGATGGTATTGTAGAAATGTGCCACCACAGTGGTTTATACTGTTTCTTGTTAAGGACAATACTCTTCTCCCAAACTTTATAGTTATACTTTAAAAGACTATTTTTATTCAAATGTAGCTACAAGCATGCACACGCACATGAATTGTTGTGTATAAGAGCCCCCATAGTTACTTTAGTACACACACATACACAATATACATGTAATATGTCTATATATACACTTGTGTATTTATATATTACATACATATACACACATAAGTATATGCGTATATAATATATATGTAAGAAATGAGTTTGCTTATATTTCTTAGCATTTTTTGCCTAGTCTTTGAAACAGAAATATTCTTCTAAGTTTTTTAAAAGTTTTATTGTATGGTTATTTTCCTTCTCTGCTAATGTAAAAGATTTTTGTTGATTATACATATCTAATATAACATTTATACACATGTGTATGTATACTCATTTGGTAGGTAAGTGCTTAAGTACTGGCATATTATTTTCTAACACCCTTTTCATTTAATGGTAGAGCCTGCCTGTTTCTTTATGGTCTTATATAACCAGACCTAATTCCTTTTTATAAGATTTGTCACTGTACGGTCACAGGTGAGTTCTTTGAGTCGTTCTTCTGTTGCTGGGTGGCACTGAGGCACTTTTCTCATACCGTGTACTGTATTGTGTTGTAGGCTGTCCTTCTCACTGCTCTTCTTTGAAGTATTTCTACTTCCCATTGTAATCATTTCTATAATTTCAGGCCTGAGGACACTGTTAAGGGATGAGGTGTAATTACTAGCTAACCTTGCTTAAGTTCCTGGGTTTATTCCTCGGAACAGCAATAAACAAAAATCTTGGGTATTGCATATATGTAGGTTCATAGAAGTTATTTATTTATAATCTTTGACACAATATATTTTTCCTAGGTCTCTTTCAGTGTGTTTATTTTGTTCTGTTTCTGTCGTAATCAAGACTGTAAATGAGCTTCCTTATTTGCTTAGTGTTTTTGGTCAGTCTTTAAAACAAAACCTTCATTTGGGGATTTTTTTTTTCTGAAAAGTTTATGGTATAGTTATTTTCTTCTCTGTCAATATAAAATAATTTTCTTTAATTTATTATATGTATTTTATATAACATATCTTTGTGTGTAGACCTTCTAAATAGAAGGCAGTTGCCAAATGGTTTGCATGTAAATGTCTATGTAAATGGTTTGTAAGTGTGTATGTGTGCCTGTGTATGTGTGTGCATGTGTGTGTGTAAGAACAAATGGTAGGGAAGATTCTTCACCATATGACAAACAGAAAACTGGAAATGAGATATAAAAGCCAAACCCAAGACATCCCAAAGAGCCCATTCCCAGTAAACAACTTCCTTTAGCTGGACACAGCTCCCGCACTCCCATAGGTGACACCTGCTAGGGACTTAGTGAGCTTCCTTTTTGTTTCTGGTAGATACACTCTCAGAGTAGACCTGATGGTCCTTTGCTTTTTTCTGCCTTGCCTTCGATGTCCCTTGAGCCTTGGGTACAGGAATAGTGTTAGAAATATTCTTCCAGAGTACCTGGGCCTAATTCCCAGCACCCAGATGGCAGCTCACAACTGTCTATAACTCCAGTTCCAGAGAATCCAACACTTTCATACATAAATACATGTAGGCAAAGCACCTATGAAAATAAATAAATATTTCAAAAAAGAAAGAAATGTAACAACACTAATAAAATAAAATATTTAGGCAAACTTGGGGTGGAGGACAGAGGAGAAAGTATAGTAATTATATTTTAATTTTTAAAAAGTTAAAGCCTAATCAGTTCAGAGTAGTACATTCAAAACACAGAAAAGTTTGCTACTTAACGGAATGTTCCCCTTTTCTGTCTCATTCTGTTCCTCTCTCTCTCTCCCTCTCCCCCCCTCCCCTCCCTCCCTCCTTCCCTCGCCCCCCTCTCTGTATGTATGTATATATTTGAATTCCCATGGTCCTGTGTGGAGATCAACGTTTGATATTATGTGTCTTGCTCGATCATTTTCCTCCTTAGGTTTTGAGACAGTCCATTCACTGAACATTATACTCATGGGTTTAGCAAAACTGGCTGGCATTTGAGTTTCAGGGATCAACCTGTCTGTGCCCCCATTCAACCCTGAGGTTCCAGGATTCCGGACAGCACTGATCCATCCAGCTTTTATGTGAGTGCTGAAGATTTGATCTTGATTCTACATGTTTGTGCAGAAGGCACAACTGAAGCCATCTCCACAGCTTCCCTTATTCTCTACTTTTAATATACGCATTAATATTTAAGATGTTTTGTTGTGGATGTGTACTTTTATCTCAGTATTATCGAGTCAGACTCTCTTTTGTTGCACCATTTTTCAGTATTTTATGATAGGCAGTATCAAGATTTCATAACGTTTTATCCTCTTTCAGTCATCTGAAATCACAGGAGTTGGAATAATTTCTTTCTATAATGTTTTGTGCTTTTCACTCACTTTATTGTTTTGCATTTTGATTTTTTGAGATGGTTTCTCATTATGTTATTGCTCTCATCCTACTTGGCATTAATAATAAAATCCGGGGCCAGATATTGGGGCAAATGCTAAATGATCAAACAGACAGAGGAACAAGCCACAGACACTTCTCAACTTGCCAACTCTTCAACGGAAAGAGATCTTCTTCTCCCATCTTATATTCCTTTCTCGGTCCAGCCATATCACTTCCTGTTTCAAACTTCCTAGTGCAGAGGCATGGGATTCTAAGTGCAGGGATTAAAGGTGTGTGCCATCACTAACTGGCTCTGTTTCTCTTCCAGACTAGATTAATCTTATGTAGTCCAGTGTGGCTTTGAACTCACAGAGATCCATACTCTGCCTCTGCCCCCTGAGTGCTAGGAAAAGCATGTGCCACCACTCTCTGATCTCTATGGCTAACTCTGTGGCTGACTCGATTCTCTGATCTTCAGGCAAACTTTATTTCCTTAGAGCCTACATAATATATCAGCACACAATGTAGTCTAGAACTCGTTGTGTAGATGGTCTGGCCTCTTGACTTCTGTGACTCTCTTTTCTCCTCTTTCTATTTTATGCTTTGTCCACCAGTACCACCAAGCTCGGTTTCTCCATCATTCTGATGGCTGTGCTATGCCAATGAGTATACAGCAACTTCACAATGCTCTAGTCCTTAAATCACTGTCAATCTTAGTTCTCCAACAGAACACATCTATAAAGACGCGAACGTTTAAATTGATGGTCTTCGTATGTTTTGCTCTTGGATTTAATTCTCTATTAGTGTGGAAATATAATTTTTTATGAAAATATGTTACGTTCAAAGAAAATGAAACTTTTGCTGGATCTCACAATAATACACCTTGAGGGTCACTTAAGACAGATTGCTATCTCGCTGCATGCTAAGCTTGTTTCTTTCATCTACCTTTAAGAGAGAAACGTAACAATGTAACAACCCAACATTACTTGCCTTGGATTTCCCATGTAATCATCTTACACAACTTAACTGAATATATAGCTTTAATCTTGTGATATATTTTTCGGTGACCCTGATCAGGAAGGTGTGTGTGTGTGTGTGTGTGTGTGTGTGTGTGTGTGTGTGTGTGTGTGTGTGTCTGTGTGTGTGTGTGTGTGTGTGTGTTCTGATAATCATTTGTTGGAAACATTAAAGGATCAAATGTGACCTTATGCAACACATATCCATCATAAATGTTGAAAGCAGCATATGGCTATTGGTTGACGATGATATGCTTGCAGTACTGAGTGTTTTGGGGTCAATTTGAATAAATGACTTTACTTATACTAAAACTCTATTAAAGGTATCTTTAGAATACCACCTATTCCTTCCCCAGGTGATGTTTTCCGTTTTGCTTAGTAAATGAAAAGCCCTTTGTTAGGGATAGTTAGACATAAGAAAGGTGTGGGAATAAGACAGGCACATGCATCTGATAAGGCACAGCAAAATGGACAGTCAGATCACAGTAAGGCATCAGGAATGCATATAGACACACAGCAGACAGACACAGACAGTCAGGAAACCACAAACTATAGAAAGCTGGGAGACACAGAGAAAAGTAGAGAATGCAAACTTGGGCTTGTTCTTTGTCAAATAATTCCAAGAGGAAATGCTTTGTGTCATTTGTCAATAGGATATCAATACATTTCCATGCTTCTAAGGCTGTCATGTAAGCATTTAAATGATACATATCAGATTCTCTCAATCCAGTTTTATGAGAATATTAATAAAAACACAATCATGTTTCTCTGTTCCTTATAGCTGATGGCCAGTTTGGATGGGTGTGACCTAAGATATCAAGTGCTTTCCCAAACTACTAGCAAAATGATGACTTTAATGGAACACACAATGCTTGAAGATTTACACTGGGCAGGCATGTCTTCCTGGTGATGATTTTATTGAATTGTCTCTACAAACTTTTTTTTTTTGTAGAGACAAAAAGTCTAAAGATTGAATGTTAGTGGATGCATGCATGCTTTTTTCCCCCGACAATATATTCTCATATTCTTTCCTTTCCCTAACCCTTCTCAGACCTTCCTTACCCAACTCCATGCTCTCCCATCTCAAACAAACAAAGCAAAGAATATTCACAGAGCCTGGGACAGCATACGTTAAGTTCAAATCAGACAAAATGCCAGCATAGAGAAGGGGAAGTAGAAACAAGGCACTAACCCCAACCAAGAAGCTCTTTTGAATTGATAGCTGCTGGGCAAGAGAACAATCCATTTTCTACACTGTGGTATCACTGTGCATATATCAGCCTCACTCCAGGGAAAGCCCCATGTTGGACAACACACAACAGACTCCAGTGTGTGTGAGTGTGCTTTTTGTTTTGTTTTGGCAGTATTTTGTCTTATTGATTCCGTTATTGTTTGTTTTTTCACATACTTTTTAAAAAATACAAAAAATGATTTGGTTTTTTATTTGTAAAGGCAGTTGGACCATGTGTATCTTGACAAAAATTAGTTAATAATGTAATGTTTATTTTCTACTTATTTCTAAGCAAAAAATAAAAACAATATTAGTACATTTTTCTAAACCTCATAAAGATTGGCAATTTATTTCTCAAATTCAAGTCAACAAATTGAGATGTATCATTAAGTAATACATATGCTAAGTAGTAAATAATTGAACACAATATAAATTTCCAAGTAGTCAATGAAAATATTTTGTAAGTTAGTTATTTAAAAACTACATCACTTTTCAATGGCAAGTCAAATGTAAGTTAGTCAGAGTTGTTAGCAATAACTAATGTTTTATTTCAGTTTCCTCTTTATAAGCATGTGTGTATATACTTGCCTGTATATACATGTGCTCATATGTGTATGAATGTATGTGTGTGCATGAGTGGAGGCCTGAAGACAGTCTTAAGTGTGATTACTCCTCAGTTGCCATCACCTTGTTCTTTGAGAAAACATTTCTCACTAGAATGGTAGGCCTTGCTAAATAGGTTATGATGACCAGCTAGTGAGTCTCAGGGATCCACTTGTCTGGCCTCTGTAGTGCTTGGATTCCGAGGGCATGCTGACATGCTTGGGCTTTTTTATGTGGGTTCAGGGGATACAGCAAGCACTTTGGTCATTTATTTTACTATCTCCCTAGCCTCCTTATATCTGTTTTGAACATGAAAAACTACTAGAGTAGAAAATGATGTCTGTAATCATTACATGCATAACTGCTTGCGAATGCATAGAGGAGACCTGTTGAGCTCATGACAATTTGTGAAACAACCAAATAGTACATTTTTGCTGCTTGTTTTTCCTGTATTGTCAGTCAGGAAAGGTTAAAGAATTCTTGTTTCAAGGAACTAAGAACTACTTTAAGGACACAGTTGTTCTTGCTAGAGCCGGGTAGGTACCTTCTGTGGTTGGTAGATTGTGAACTGACTACTGTGAAAGCCAATGGGAAGAAGGAAAAACTATTCATGGCATGCCATGAACAAAAACTCAGGAAAGCCTCAGAAAGCTGTAATTTAAAGCCAATCCTTGAGTCTCGCAAAACAGGAAGGAATCACATTCCATCAGTGTCAATTACTGGCAGACATGGTCCTTAACTTTCAATAGAGCATTTCACCCTCACAAGTCCCCTTGAAGTGGGTCTCATTATGGTCCTCATTTTACTGATGAGGAAATTAAGAGATTGGTATTTAAATGAAATGTGTGGGGTCACAAACCCCACAGATAGCAGAGCTGGATGAATTACAGAACTCTTTCCTTGTTGATTTAGAATGTAAAGGGTGATACACAATTGATTCCATTAAAGTTCCTGCAGAAAGGGTGTTTTTGTTTGTCTGACTACTCCAGGATGGCAACTGATTTTATTTTAGTCAGAAATCATTGGGTCAAGAAAATAAATTTTGCTAAAACATGTATTTTAGGAAAAATTATTTATGACCAAATAAGAAAACTTAAAAACTAGAAAAATACCATTGTCTAGGCCATCCTAGGACTAGCAAGAGGATTTAAGCAAAATAAAAATTTGAAATATTGTTAAGTAATGTTTTAAAGATAAGTTCAATGTTTATATTTTTATTAGTATATAAATTCAAACTTAAAAAATTATGGAAAGACAGATCAGTAGAGATCTTAGTTGTGATGGTCAGAATGAAGGTATGGCTGGCTAAAGAGAATTAAAAAACAATAATAAAGTTAAAAAAAAAAACCTGTTTCTTATAAGCAGGCAGTGGTAATTCCAAATGACAACAGTGGTAAACTACTCCTCCCAGACAAAACACTTTGTTATCCAAATTCTAAATAATTGCGGATTTTCAGGCCAGAAAGCTTTACTGCTTGCCCTTGACACACTACTGCTCATGAGTAAAATTCAAACAGCAAACCAAAACACATGTGAATATCAATTAAAGGACATAAGGCCTTGGATAAAATTCAAAATCTCTCCCTATGTTTTTTTTTTTTTTAAAAGTAGATGTAAATAGATAACTCAGCATGATAAAAATTGTGAGTTTGAGTTTACATTGTAATTTATTTAAAATATTAGAAGCATTTTATGAACATCTTTAATAAAGTAATGATCCTTGTTAATAATGTCTTTTATATTGCCATTATAATTCTGAAGAATACAATTAAATGAGATTAAAAATTAGCTGAATACTAATAAAAAAGAAATAAAATTTTTAATAGATTATATATACTTGTCAAATCCAGGAAAAGAACATTTAAAAAATCATGCAATTTCTAGACTCATGAAGTTGTTTGTTTTTTTTTTCTTTATAAGTTAGAAACTAAAAATTGGGATGAAAACACAGAAGAATCAAACATAAGCAAAAGAAAAATAAAACCAAATATTTAAACATTATATATAGCAGGAAACACAGAAGTATTTAAAGAATATTTTTGAAATGATACCATTTCATAGGGAAGTGTGTAAGCTATTTTTAAAAATAATTATTTATTTTTACTTTCTCTGTGTGAGTGTTTAGCCTGAATTTATATGTGTGTACTGCAAATATCACTGTTGCCTTCAGGTGCCAGAAGAGGACACTAATTCCAAAATTCTAATGCAGTGAAGCCAAGGAGGGTTATAAGCAACCACATGGACACCAGGAACTGAACCCGAGTCCTTCTGAAGAGCAGCATGATTTATTAACTGAAAAGCTATCCCCCAGCCTCAGAAAGAAACATTTTAAAATTATATATGTCGTATTGGATGGAAAGAATTGAATATATAAAATGTAATTATTCTAATTTAGCAAATGTTTAATGACAACCAGAAGAAACTGTTTTTAGAGATTTCTTGAATTGATTAGATCTATTTGCACTGGATAAAAAATGAACAGGTAAGAATAAATACCTTTGAAGAGATGTTTTATAAATGAAGAGAATGGATTCTTTACTTTTTCTATAAAATATAACAGTATGTTATAAAACTTTAAAAGGTAAGTTATGGTATTAACCATGATAATTAATTGACTCCAGGCAGTGAGTATAGCTCAGTAATAAGACTGTACAAGTCCCAGGATTGTTTCTTCAGCCTCACTAAAACGAAAAACTAATTAAGAGTAAAATTCAATAGATACATATGGCAAAGCATAATACCTAAGTATTTAGAATGCATCATGAACATTTTAGAAGCAAATGGGTGTTGTGAAGGACCAGAAAAGCTAGAATATTCTTTCTTATACCGTGTTTATAAAGAACGAATTCCATGTAGACAAAAAAATAGAAGTGAAAAAAAATGAAATTTTTTAAGAAAAATATTATTGCATGGTGTTTTGATGATCTAAGGGAAAAAAATTAAACTTACAAGACACATGTTACAAAGATTATTTACATGTGAATAAAGACTTCTCTAAAGTAAAATAAACTATACAGAAAGACATGAAGAAAAAAAAAAACTTCATCTAGCCGAAGTGGCACAGATCTGCAATTCCGGCTATTTGGAAGGGGAAAAGGAGGAGTCTAGGTCTGAAACCAGCCGAGATTATAGAGCTAGACTGATCCCAACCAAGTCAAACTAAATCATGCCAAATCTAACTAATCTTAGTTTGGAAAAACAGTTATTTGTGATTTTTATAATTGATAAGGGAGTAGATAATCAAGTATGCAGGGACTTCCTATAGATCAAAAAAATGATCATAACATATTGTGTGAAATTCTCAAAGAATTAATAAAAATATTTAAAAACACATCTTAACATAAATAAGCTAAATAAATGGGCCATGATAAGAGTAGGCGAACCACAAAAATGAAAATTGAAAGGGACTAATACATGAAAATTATTAGAAGAGTAAATGTACCATAGTTTAATTGAGCAAGGACTGATTCTTAAATTGTTGGATAAACCTCGGATTTAAGCCAGTTCAGTGCCCGAGTGAAGCTACAACATAGCTGGGTAACTTTTACATGCAAAAAAAAGCTGAATACAAAAGAATGGAGTGAAGCCTGGAAAGACAATTCAGCTATTGAAGGCTAAGGCTCACAAAGAAAAGAAAAAAAAAACTGAAAAAGGAACATGGTGTGTGTGTGTCTGTATGTCTGTGTGTGTGTGTCTATCTGTGTGTTTGTGTGTGTGTGTGTGTGTGTGTGTATGTGTGTGTGTGTGTGTGTGTCTGTGTCTGTATGTGCATGTGTGTGTTGGGGGGCCAGTGAGGACAGCTGGACTGGTTTTCCTGAGTGCCTGTCTCATGTCTGAAGATCGTATACCTGGGGGTGACAAACCCTCAGCTGGGATCAGAGGAAGCTGTAGTCTTCACAATCGAGGTTGATTATGGAAGCATGTTTAAGCCCCATTTATAAAATCTAGTGAAGCAGCTTTAGGACGAACTTAGTTCCATTTCATATGGGGATGTGGGTCTAGAGTATGTGTGTCTGAGGGAGAGTGAACTAAGTTTTCATAGACACATAGAGCAGATTGTCTTTACCACAAGTCTTTACCAACATTTCTGATTTTTACTTCAGTGAAAAAGAGCTGGATAACTCGTCTTACACACGAGCTGTGTTGGCTATGAGGAAGCGTGACTTCCAAATACAAAAGAAAGAGTACCTGTGCATGGGATACCTGGTGCTTCCACAGTGAGCCCACCAGAGTGCCACGAAGCTGTGGGCATCAGGAAGCTCTATAACATCAGAGAGAAAAGAAGGGGAGCGAGTTACAGCTTGCAGAGAGAAGTAAGTGATATATCCCAAGAATTCAAGATGGCTGTCTGGAAAGAAAAGAAGAACCAGGTACCTGGGACCTTGTTTTTTTAGATTTTACTAAGAATCACAGCATTGCCTTCCTTCCACTGTGACAGAGTCTTGGAGAAGAGGTTAGGGCTTCCATTCTCTTTGAGCTAAGTCCTGAGAAAATTTTTTGAGTCTTAGCACCATTTGGTTTAGCCTTGTACTCAGCCAAATTTTGATCTGGATGATGTAGAGATTCAGATAGATATGCTTACGGTACTAATTCAATCTACTGCCAGTTTGCCTTTTTGTTTGTTAGGTTTGATTCAGTGTGAAACCCTGGCATTGATTCATCTTTAACCTTGTAATTATTCACAAGCACTGTGTGAATCTCTATTATTTACTGAAAAAAATGGTGCTGACTTATTTTCAGTTCAGCAATGCCTGAAAATGATACTAGGTAACTTCAAGATTTTCCATTACAGTATTCAAGGTCTGACTCCTTTGAAAAGTATTTAAATTCCTATCTACCAGTGTGTTACTCTTCTCCTATTATGCTATTAGTCTCAAAAGAAGTGGACATGCTCACATACACTTGTCTCCAAGGGTACCTGGTAAGGAGATTCCTGTAGAAGCTTTTAACTTCCTTTATTCCTGAGTACAATACCTATCAATAAAACTGAAGCATCTATTACAGGTGAGTTCACCACATGGACTACATCTGTCTAAGAGCTTCTAGTGGGTTCAATATGAAGAGTGAAATGTGTGTTTATTCACTGAGATATGAGAGAAATGATAATGGCCTGGGTTGGCTTGTCTACATTGATACAAATGTGCTTTGTCCACTCAGTTACAAATACACACAGCTGTACATACAAATACACACATAGTTAAACTCTGCATCTATGGGTTCTAGGTCCATGTGTGCTAGTGCATAATTAATAAAATTAATCTGAGATGTCAGAGAGTCAACCACAGAGCCAAGCCAGATAAGGGAGTGGCAATCCACACCTATAATCCTAGCTTTAGATATGTGGAAATAGGAAGTTAACATAGCTGGGCAGAAGAAGAGAAGTGTGCTACTCAGCTTTCCCAAATAGTTCTCTTTCTTTTCCTCTGAGGACAGAGACTTGCAGCTGAAGAATTGCTAGAGATAGGTTGGGTGAGAAGGGGCTATGGTTTATCTCTATGTGTCTCCAATATTTCAGTTTTTTTTGCCCCAATACTTGGTTCCAGGTTTTCATTATATACCAAATAGAAATCTTTCAATATCCATGAACTCAGTTAATTGTGAAATATAAGTACTTATGAGAAAAATAAGTGCATCTGCATTACGCCTTTACCATCCTTACACTAGATGTAAAAAGCATTTTCATTGTTATTTTACCTGTGAGAGCACTCTAATGTGATGCTCATTGTCTGCGAGGACTGTACTGGCTATGTGAAGACATGATACAGTTCTACCTAAGGATCTTGCAAAATTTAGGACTTTAGTATTACCGGGAATCCTGAGGATCATCCCTCAGGGATACAGAGAAAAGCATGTATAGCTGATAAATTAAGTAGTTAAGAGAGAACAAGTACCAATTTCTCAAAAACAAACACATTTAGCATCTCAAAGGAAGAACGACTTCCTAACACAGTACAGTAAAATCAATCCAGGTGAAAAATAGAACTGACTGCTTTCAAATAACTTTTTTTAAACTAGGGATAAGGCTTGTACCCAAAGCCTTATTCATGTTTTGTAGAATATGTACCACAGAATTATACCCCAGAAGTAATATTTAAAATATCAAATATATCATAACCTAAGCGAAAATGACATTCTGGAGGAAGTATGTTTTAAAATAAGAAACAAATGTCTTAATATTTAAAATTGCATAAATGATTAATTTAAAATGCCAACATCACAGCACAGTAAAAGGATTATAAACTAATAATTACATATTCCATAGATACTAAAATTATAGATACTACCCTCCATATATAACAGCAAATGAATCCGTAAGTAGGGGTATGTATGAGTTCATTCCTCAGTTAATAACTATACAACATTACTAAAATGACTGGTGGGCAAATAAACACAGATATATATATGTACATACAAATTTTATAAACAGCATGAATATGCATAATTTTGGTATTTAATTTTTAACTCATTTGTATTTGTATATATATTCAGCTTTCTTTAATAGTTCCCTACAATTAAAAATATGTTTAATTTTATGTATATGCATGTATGCATATATATGTGAAATCAGCTCTTCTGACTATAAACCAAGATCCTAAGAATAATAATAAAACTCACATCGAGATCCCATTTAGGCAGCTATTGTCTGAGACATGTGGAGTCATCTTTACAGTCATTTGACCTTCAGATAGAATGATGTAAATAACTATCGCCTTTTATGGTGAAAAGGCTTGTGAATCGTAGCTGAAGTTTTCACTGAAAACCTACCATGCTTCTGTAAGTTTTTCCAACTCTAAGATGAAAACCTTGCTTGAACAGGCCTGAATATATTTCTATCTTGTAAGTGTATGTGAAGAATTACTTTTTACAGTGCTACAGGTTAAATGCATACCATGAAACACATTCTCCTCCCCTACTACTATTTCTACCATTTAATTCAATGAAAGTCCACAAAAATACAGTATGACTCAGAATGTTGGAGCCGGGGCTAAGTAAGAAAAGTTCATTCAAAATTGATTTTCTTTCAGGCGCCTTTGATATTCCTCATTTCAATTGCTCACCTCTACCGTGGGGCTCAGTAAACACTCAGGGAAGTAGCCGTGTGCTGCGGCCTGCTGGGGACATGAAGGAATGTAGAGCGGTGTAGTCACAACATCATCAACCCAATTCTCCAAGGTAGCTGGCCAATAATGCTGTTCTAATTGAATAACTTATCTGCAGCGATTTCCCCTGGGAGAGCCAAAGGCTCAGCCTCAGCAAAGAGGCAGATGGTGCCGCATAGACAATGAAACCTGTAATTTTCTCTTGCCATTGGACATGAGAACAGTGGGCTGTTCCTGCTTATTCTTTAATATTTTATTGCAATAGTCCCTTCCCAAATTATAATGTGCCGTGAAGCAGCCAAAGATGGGCTCAGTGATACATATCATATTTAATTTATCATACCTCCAGCTCAGCGAACAACTTATTTGGTAATCAGCAGCTGTATATGTCAGAGTCAGGTGCAAACCGAAATGAAAACAGCAGCAAAGAACCCAATTAAAACCAAAAGGGGAGATGAGTCTTCGGGGCGGAGCAGCTTTAAATAGCAGCCAAGCATGGGCCAGCAAGTGCATTTGAATACTGATAGCCTTAGCTCTGTGGACCATTCATGCCCAAGGTATTGTGGAAGACAATGGGGGAAGTCCTGTTTGCTGCTGCAAGCCTAGGATCTGGAGCAGGATAGGGGCTGCGTAGCTTTTCCTCCAGTGATGAGAGCCAAAGATGGAAGCCAGGAAAGCATAGGCTTAAAGGGCACAATGAGACAGCCCGTCAGCAGGCTAACAACACAACAGATGACAGGCCCAAAGGCAAACCCAAGGCCACCAGCCCATAAGCCTGCACAGGCTTGCCAAAGAGCAGCTGCAGCAATGGAAGCACATCATCCAGACTTGAACACTGAAGTTTTGCTGGGACCAAAGATGCCTGTGTGCCTCAAAACAGCCTTCTGGTACAGAGGGTTCGTTCTTTAAAAAAAGAGTGTGAAAGAGCCAAGGTAGAATATATGCAGTGGAAGGAGAGCTGGATATTGTTCTTATATAGTGTCTTCTAAGTAGTAACTATGTTTCACAGTGGTCCACCTCACAAAGATGTGTCTCTGTGGTTTGACTATGAGCAGGAAAGCTTTAGTAGCTGCAGCAAATTAGTGCATCATTAGATTTATTAGATATTCAAGGGCCCAGAAAGATAAGTTTGGAGGTCACAGGGCAGCAGAGGTGTGCCAGCAGTCATTGAAAACAGGTGATATGACTGGGTTGGTTTTAGTTTGGAAAGGTAAATCAGAGTGGCAGCATACTAGTACACCGCCATGGATAATTCATGAAGCCTCTGGTTTGTATTAAACACCCAACATGCCTTTCAGAAAAAAATTGACACAACAATTAATGTGTCACATTTTAATGCTCCACTTGGAGGAAGATAATTGTACCCAGCGTCAGAGAGCTATTAGGTCAGAGCGAATGCTCATCTTTTCAAAGACAGCAGCCCCTATTCACTCTGACTTCCTACTGTAAGTACAGTATTGTATTCGTAATCACACAGGCTGCAGCCAGGAACAGGGTTTTATCTGAGTTTTCTCTATTTTGAATAATACCCTGATGATCCCCTACACAGGAAACTCAGTCATGTGAAGCACAAATGAACGAGATGAAAGACAGATAGATTGTAACACACAGAGAAGAGACTTTCTTTGTTTTTCACATAAAATAAAACATGAGAGCTGTCCCTCTGAAGGTTGGAGAATATGCAACAAAAACTATCAGAGCTGAGTTCACTCATCTGTAAAGGAGAGAATTTGCTGTTGTTCATCTAATTCAGGAGGATATCAGTCAGTCACATCCTGATCTTAGAAGACCTTGTTCAATTTCAGGTATCATAGTTTACCAGATGAGGGATTTGGACAAGTCATTTAACCTTAATGAGACTGGGTCACATTTGAAAAATAGAAATATAATTTTCCATATGTTTAGCCTCTGGATTTTTGGAGGAAGCCAAAGAATAAAAGAGATGGAAAGATGTTTTGTAACTATATAGAATCAGGTGAATGTTATTAACAATTTTTCTGGTTAACGATGAAGATCAATTTATAACCAGATATTCTGTATCTTTAATAGAGAACTTTACAAAGAAAAATTGAGAAATGAATTTCAGCAACAAAAAGTGATATCAAAACCAGCTGTTAGGAGTGAACTAAAACCTGAGTTCCCCAGAATCAAAACAAAGCTAGATCCCAGTCATACACATCTGTGCTCCTACAGTGACTAGGAGACAGAAACAGGGGAATTCTCAAAAGCTCTCAGGCCAGGAAGACAGACATCTAAGGTGGTCTTCTGATCCTTTAATACACACAGTGACACACATCATGCATGCTGTCTCACATGCATTTATGGACACATATATGAGAAAGATCTTATAAATCTAGTAATTTTTGAAAGGAGAATAATAGCATGTTTCAAGGTCCTTTGTACAATCCAATAAAGTGGTTAAAATATATGTAAAGTAAGTAAACTATCGTTAAATGGTATATTCAGTATGTAAAATGTTCAATAATACTCCATAGATAAGAACAGTTTCTATACTTTATCTGTCTGTAAAGAGTCACATTTCAAATGATCCAGTAGCAAGTAATAAATGTAAAAGAAATATGCTGCAGCCTTGCCTTTTAGATGGTCCATGACAGGAGCCTGTAAAGAGACTTCACAGGAGAAATCAAGATACCACAGAACATACAGCAGTGTGTAAACTGTCCTGACACGGGGGGGGGGGGGGGGGAGAAAGGGAGGGAGGGGCCTGCTAGACACAGATAGGAGTTCAGAATGGAGACTTCAGGAATGTCTGTGTAGAGATTAAGGGTCCTTAAAAAGCTATCCATCCCATTTTGTGGAGAGAACTTAAAAAATGAACAAGATTTATGGAAAGATAAGATTGCCAGTAGGAAGCAGTGCTCCTCTCAAGTCTGTGTAACCTTACCTCAAAAGTGCGATCCCTGGCATTTCTGTCTTTTGGTATTCAACAGAAATGAGTCAGTAAGTTCATGAAGGAGCTGAGAGTCAGCAACAGAAACTGGTGGACTGTAACTCTTGGGAGCTTGGGAAGCATTAACTAAGAGGAAACAATGTATGTGGAGATGTTTAAAGGATGAGGTGCTAAATTTTATAGTCCCATAAGCTATGGACTTGGGGATCATTAGATGGTATAGTACACAGAAGGAAAAGTGGGCAGCAATCCAGCAGCAGCCCACTATTGTCTTCCTGGAGGACATAGAAGTTTTTATCAATGGCCCTAGGTTTTTTTAGGTTTTTTTTTGTCTTGTTTTGTTGGTTTTTTTTTTTTTTGTTTGTTTTGTTTTTTTCTATTTGGAGTAGAAAATCATAAATACAGAGTCTCTTTAAATGACTAGAAATTCATAAATAAAAGCATAAACCACACTTCTTATGCTTCTTTTTTGAAGCCTTTACATTGAAAATAAGCATGCTACACGTGTGTTTTAGAATATTAAACAATGATGCAAAGTATGGTTTTTCTGAGGCAAGATTATCTCTTCCAGTAAGATAAACACTTAGGTGAAAGAGGTTTAGTCATAATTTAGAGTTGACCTTTGGTAATAATGGTTATTTGGTCATTTTCTAGCTACTATTTCCTGTTAAGTCCGGGGACTTATCAGTGGCATCCAGGAATTTACACAGGTTTACTAGGCCCATTTACCATGGAATCACTAATGAGACCTACTTGTTCTGAGGCTCCCATCCCTTCTTCCTGAGTATCACCCCCATTTCATGATTGCTTCATTCTAATATTCTTAGCAAGTGTAATCCTCCATCAGTTTTTATTTTCTCTACTCTAGCATCAAATATGTTCATGGGCTCATTGTCATGTCTATCTTAAACTAGCGATTCTCATCATGAGGTAACACCTGTCAAAGGGCCCTATCCTCCACAATGAATTTAGAGTCTCTGGTGACTCTAGAGGGCAGCTGGAAATGAGAAATCATAATCTCTAAAATCTATATTTTAAATCTAGTCTTTCCCCTTCCACATTTGACCATGTTAGTTTCACTGACTTTTTAACCCCAAAGTGACCTACAATCATCCAATGATACCTTAAAAAATATCTTATTCTTTCATTTACCTCAGAGGTTATACGCTGAAGTTTTGTATTACATAGCTGGTTTCATTCAAGACTCATAATATTCTTGTCGTTCTATCTTATTTACTTGGTAAAATCCTAACTCTGATTAAATTTACTCTCTACTTAATTTGTTCTGTTATCCCAGTAGCTGAACACTGCTAAGGAAAGGCACATCATTTTGTGAACAATATGATTTCAATTTATTATGAGACATTCATGTACATCCTTCACACTGGTAAGCAGTTCCATCTATACTTCCCATAGGTAAGATGTGTTATGTGTTGGATTGTAGTATGAGGTTTCTGGCCCAGACTTTCGGGCCTAACCTCAAAGTTTAGGTCCGCAGACCCATGAACCCACAGACCTGCAGACCCGCAGTCCCACAGAGACACACAGAGGCTTACTATATTCGGCCTCAGAAAGCCCTTAAAGAAATAGAATAAATAAATAAATAAATAAATAAATAAATAAATAAATAAATAAATAAATAAATAAATAAATAAATAAATAAACCAAGTAAAGATGGAAAATACAAAGAATGTCTGTATACTGTATATTACTGTCTTATCTTTAAGCTTCTTGACTGAAAATGACTTAGTAAAAGCTGCTAAAAGACAGTTGATTATAAATGTTATTGGAGTAATTCAACCTATATATTTTGTAAATGAGTTTACTTTAAAATTGAAATGCAAAGATATGCTACTTTGGAAAAGAGGTTTTCCTTTTATTTTCACAGAAAATGAAAGACTGTGGATTTCTTCCTGGATAAAGAACATAAAGTTTGATAGAGGAAGACCCCCTGAAAAATCTCCAATGGAAATGGATGGACCAGATGATTCAGCATTTCAGAACACCTCTGTTGAAGTTCCAGAGCTTTGTATCCAGAACAATTTCAAGGAGACTGGCTGAGATGACCCAGCCTTAGAGACTACTCCACTAAAGACTTGTCCATAATCCTACATTTTTCTTTGGATTCCCATGAGATTGTCGGCATGCCCATTCAGCAGGAAGTAGCCTAGAGAAGGACGCCCACATTCCCAAAACATGGATTATGGATGTTTGTGTCTATTTACAGTGTTGCTTATAAGCTGTTATAGATAAGGGGGGAAAAGAATTTTAGAATCGGAGTTCCTTTTGTTTTAAAGAGAAAAGGGGATATGTAGGGGTATTGTGTTGTTTCATGATAAATAATTGTCCCACCCACTGGTTTAATAAAAAGAGCTGATTGGCCAAAGGCAGGCAGGAAGTGTAGACGGGGCTACCAGACTAAGAAAATCTCTGAGAGCAGAGTGCCAGAAGAGCACCAGAGAGAAGCCAGAGGAAGCCAAGGACAACTATGCTGCTCTAAAAGAAAGGTACCGAGCTGTATGGCTGAACAAGAGACATAGGTTAGATGAAGGGTAGAGAGCTAGCAAGTGATATGCCTGGGCCTGAAGCTGATCAGCCAAAAACTAATGAAAGCATCTGTGTGTCTCTGTAGGACTGTGGGTCTGCGGGTCTGCGGGTCTGTGGACCTAAACTTTGAGGTTAGGCCTGAAAGTCTGGGGCAGAAACCTCATACTACATTGGATCTTACCTATTGAACAAAGACAATCTGCTATAGACTGGGTCAAGAATTTGATGCTTTTGGAAGGTCCTTGAATATTTGAAAGGTGGAGCCTAATAAAAGAAGCATTGTGGCTTCTCTGTCCTTGTTTGTGGGGTTGGGGGAATATTGAGACACTGGCCTCTTCCTTTTTATCTGCTTGGGCATCATAAGTCACAAAAGACAGATGATATCACATGATCTGTTTTTCATGTGCACTGTGGTACCACAAGCCCCCAGTAAGAAGGCCAAGTGACTATGAGTAGAAACCTTCGAAAGCATGAGCCAAAATATTTTTCTCTTCTTTTTGGCTTATATAAGGCACTTGTCACAGTCATAAAGAACCTACAAACACATTCTCCTAGTTACGTTACTTTCCTGATTTTCTAGAGGATTATAGTGTATTATCACTGTAGCAGATTGAATACTGAACCCAAAGCTATGTCTTCATTCCTATTTCCTATAAGTGTGATTCCTATAAGTGTGATTCTCTTGAAAATAGTCTTGTAAGTATAATTAAATATCCCAAGATAACATGATCCTGGATTTAGAATAGGCTCTGTGTCCAAATGTATCCTTATAAGAGATAGGAAAGAGAGATATGGAAGTGAGGAGAAGCACCATGTGAATATGGGCAGGTAATTGTTACGCTGCCACAAGCCAAGGAACATCTAGAAGGGGGAAGCCAAGAAAGCACCTGCAGACACAATGCTTGAAAGAATCAGGGCCCTGCTTCTTGATTTTGAATTTCAATTTTTTAAAACTACAAATGAACAAACTTATCTTTGTCTTCCAAAATTGTGGTAGTATTGCCCACAAAAGAAAATTATCACACCAGCACAAAATTTTACCCCAACTCCAGCCTCTTCTGCCTTTGACATCTGCATTTGACACACAGATGACGAGTTTGTATTTCACTAGCAAAATGGGTACGAGCTGATGAAATAGTCTTGGTGGCCTTCCAAGTCCATTAAATCAGAGTTCTTTTACACTTAGATAAACTTGCTCATTTTGTCAATCTTAGTGAGTATAAAGTAAATCTCTTTCTGTTGATAATATCGAAAGGATCAACTAAATCTATTCTCATCGGCTTACCCACAAGCACTCACTGTCTGAATCCAAAATGTACGTGTGTATGTGGCCCATGATTGCCTCCTTTGTTTTAATATACCTTTCCAAAATCTGCTTAATTTTTCCCATTTCTTCTGAAAATTGTGCCTGCCACAAAGGTGGTCAAGACTCAGAGTTTCTACTTTCTATCTTTGCCTTTCCCACTCAGCATCTGTTAATCAGGTCTTTCTCTCCACCACTCTGCTGAAATAACCCTTAACAAGACTCCAGTATCTTCTATTTTGACAAATCCTGTAGCCAATTTTCAGTTCTCATTTCCCCCAAACCTGAAGGAGTTGACACAGCCTACCCCTCCTGCCTACTGACCGTCTTCTGCTTCAGTTATCTGGAAATCCTACTCTTTGTCATTGCCATGACAGGCTGAAATAATTGAAGAAGGAAACTTGCACGTAGCTACTAATTCTGTCTTTTCTTTGTGTTCCCGAACATGCCTTTTAAATCTCAATAGAGGGTTGGATGTAGACTGCTTTGTCTGATTCTCATCATAGTCATTTATATGAGCTAAATGGTCCAGGAGGACATTTAGAGGTGGCATGAAAAACCGCAGTAATAAAGAAAAAATTGTTTTCAAAGCAAAATTGGAATTTCTCTGAGTAAGAATCATTAATAAGATATAAATACAAATTACAATTATTAAACAATACAAGAAAGCAAATTGGACATTTTCCTGTGTGTTATGCTTGCTTGTTTTTCTGTCTGTGACAGATAGGGAATGTGTAGCAGATAAATGCTGAATGTAGTTTTCAGAATTACATTCTAACTTGAGAAAACATACCCAGCATGGGGCTGGCCTGAAAAGATTTTGTGGATGCCAGATAGGAGACTGGAGACAGAATCTTGTTTAACATGAGTGTTAAGTTTTGTCCAGTTATGACAAATGGATGATAGCAGGATCTAGATTAGAAATCAGAGGAGCAGAGCTAGAAGGAAGGCATGGTAATGACTTCTGTCTTTGCTCATGAATATGCATTTTCCTCAGAGACAATATGTCCAGGGTAAAGGGGAAGGGAGGGAGGGAGGAAAAGGGGGAGAAGGAAGAAAGACAGAAGAGAGGAGAGAGAGAGAGAGAGAGAGAGAGAGAGAGAGAGAGAGAGAGAGAGAGAGAGAGAGAGAGAGAGAGAGAGAGAGAGAGGAGAGAGAGAACTGCATTACCAGCTAATGACATACAGGTAAAATACTCCTGTGATTTTATCTCCCTAGAGTGGTTCCCAGATCTTTCCCATGGGGTCAGCAAGATTTTCATAGTAACAACTGTGGTGCTGACTTCACTCTCTTCTCTCTCTTTCTTCCTTTCTCATCTATTTTTTCCCCTCATGTTTAATTACTATATATTAATTCTACAAAATAATAGATTTCATTATGACATTTTTATTCCAACTTACAATGTAATTACTTTCTAGGTAATTCCTCTACTTGTGTCCTTGACCTTCAAAAACAACTGCTGATTTTCAAAGTCTTTTTTTGGCATGTAAACCCAAGACCTCATAAACAACAGGCAAGAGCTCTACCACATCCCTCACAAGGATTAAAGCCTTACTACACAGTATCAGCATTCAGACCCACCTCTTGGGGACCTCGCCAATAAGTGGGCAAGACATTGGCCTGCTCAGAGTCCTGACAATACCATGCACTCATTGCTGGGTGATCTCTCTGCACGTGTGCTTCTTTCTCCCATAAAATGTAGATCCATGCCCACCTGTACCTCCTGTCTTCCCCTCCCCTTCGCCCCTCCCCTCTCTGGCCCCCTCCCTGTTCCTCTCCCCTCTGCCCTCTTTTGTCTTTCATATGACATGTTATTTGTCCCCATTCAGGTCTGGGGCTTTAGTTGTTCATTTTTCTCATTACTTTTGCTAAATGGTAGATATAAATTGCAATACTTTACAATTTTATTCCCCTTTTCTTCTTTTTTTTTGATAAGAATATAATTACATTATTTGTCTCTTTTCGTTCCTCTTACCAAACCCTCTCCTATACATTTCCTGGTTCCCTTTCAAATTCATGGCCTCCTTTTGTTGTATATATTAGATATTATGTATGCATATATATGCATATTCCTAAATAAGACCTATTCAGTTTGTCTATATATATATACATATATATACATATATATATGTACGTATATGTGTGTGTGTGTGTGTGTGTGTGTGTGTGTGTACATTTGATAATCACAAGTCTCTATTACTCTACTTCGAAGAAGAAATAACCACAAAGTTGACTTTGGGGAAAACCTGATCCATAAACACAAAACAAACCAATTCAAAACTTAAAGTAAAAAAATAAATAGCTTATTCAAAGGAAGAAAATGTCTTGAAATGGGGATGAAAGCATTTGGGCTCAAAGCCCGGCTTTACTGTAATTCATCAGGCAAATTTCAGAAGAGAGTCTACAGCATCAGAGCCCTGCTCTTCAGCTGTGAGATGGTGGGCTAGGAATCACATCCCTCCAAAGCACATTGACTGTCACATTCCAGGGCTCCTGTACCTCTTGTGATTCATCCTCACCTGTGTTGGGCTCTGCTCCTGGCAGGACTGGGGACCATGAAGCAGATGGAGTCAGGTATGGATGCAAGCCTCTGGCTCTCCTGCATGATTTGAATGCCAGCCCAATTTCCAGCACCACGCTGGTTGGCAGCGACCTCCTGGAACGTTTGGAATCCACAGATTTTTCTTATTATTATTTTCAGTTTCACTGCACATTCTGTTTCACTTTACTTTTTAACATTGTTTTTAGAAGAGTTCCTGTTAACTAAAAGTGTGGCTAGCATTGGCCACCTTGGCACTGTCGCCACACTGTGTGGAGTTCACCTCTTTCTAGAGCACTCCCCTATTTCTGGTTTGTCATTATTATTGTTGTTGTTTTGTTTATTGCTTTGTTTTGTTTTAATTTTATTTCAAGTCCTGTCCTCCCCTTAGACTCAAGAAACTGAATTTAAACTACCTTTGCTTCTGTGGTTCTTTGGCTCTATTATTATCATACTATTAAACAGGGATATAAAATATTCTGTTCAATATGATGGCATAAAATTCATTATCATAAGACATATAGATGCTGAGATTCTGTACAGAAGAAGACAAATCTGACTGTTGTGTGTGGACACTTGACTGAAGGACAGTTTTCTTGTACCTTAAATGAATTACCTACTCAGAGCTGTGGTGGAGAGAGGTACTATTAGAGGAGAATAAAATGAGAAAAAGTTGAGTAAGAGAAGCCATGGCCAAGTGCAAAGAAATAGTTATGGTTTGTTTTAGATTCAAAAGGACAGTAAAATAATTATTGGATTTTTTTTCTTGGGTAGGATCAAAATGTTTGGAACTAAACAGAGGTAGTATTTGGTGAGCATTGTGAACATATTGATTTTCCCCCAAATTTTCAATTTTTATTTACTTGTGTGTGTGTGTGTGTGTGTGTGTGTGTGTGTGTGTGTGTGTGTGTGTGTGTGTGTGGTTTTGACAGGGTTTCTCTGTATAGACCTGAAACTCACTTTGTAGACTAGGCTGGCCTTGAACTCAGGGATCTGCCTGTCTCTGTCCCCATAGTGCTGAAATTAAAGGTGTGCACCACCATTTGAATTAAGAATTCAAATTAAAATACTTATAGAGGTTAATTTTATGTTTAGTGATTCTGCCTTACTGAAGAAGTTGGGAGGGAGAATGGGGGCAGCAGAGGAGACAGAGACGGTAGAGATGGAAGGAAGATTGGAGGGTGAATTTAGGTAGGATGTGGATTTGTATGTGACATCCTTGCTGATCTCTGTGAATTGTGGGCAAGGTCTTCACAGTCTCTGGGAGCCAATGGGCCATATGATCAGTAAATGTTCAAAGGAAAGAACCACAGTGACAGCATCCTGAATGGGCCTGGAGGGAATATATATGAGTTAATAAATGGTCTGTCTTTAGGCTGACCTGTTACATTTCCACTGTACACATCATGGGGAAATGTCTAAATATGCACCAAGTTATGAGTAACACAGTTTAATGAACTTTAAAATTTATCAACTAATATATTTTAATGCTAAAGGCTAGAATTTAATACATCTTAGCAATGAGTTGAGTTGACTCCATACCCTGTTCCTGTTTCACTCCCACTGACTTCCATAATACTGTATTTTATTCTGTGTCCTGTAGCATTTTGTCTATTTCTATGTTTTATGACATTACAAATCAAAAGCAACTAGAGAAACAAACTTTATATTACGCCATAAATGTAAAATGACATTTCCTTTCCCTTCTGTTCTCCCTAATATTACACTGAAAAGGACAGATTCTAAATACAGCCACTGTTTTTCTATGTATCGAACATTTGATTACTCATCATTTTAAATAGAACTAAGGCTCATAGACTGTATTTAATTGTTTATTAAATCTCTTGTCCTTCATGGCACCAAGATCCTTTTTCCCTGTGGTTCCTGAGTTACCGAGAAAATATGTCTGTTTGTCTGTGTTCCTATGGCCAAATGATTTCATTCTGGTCAGTGGGAAACATTTTGAGATGGACCAACTTCTCATTGACATGAAGAAGCTGCTGAAAGAGCTCCTTTGCCCATTGTCACAGCTTGTCATTGCTTCTAAGCATCTTCAGTGGACAGAAAGAAATATACATATGTTTGCAGGGGAAAAAAAAGCACCGTATACTAATATTCAAAATCAGACTTAAAGTAGCATGGTTTAACTACATTTCTTTAGTTAAACATTTATATCTTTAGCCTTTTTTGCTAGAAATGTTCATTTTTAATTTAATAAAATTATATATCTATGAAATAGTTTTGAGGTAACTATAATATTTTTTTAAACAAGACAGTTGAAAGCTAGCTTGTTTTTAATATCTTGTTCTCTAGCCTTTGTCCAATTGGTGGCATCCCAATTCCTTTCAATGTTATGTCACCTCCGATACCTCTTTCCTTATCTGATCCTCATGCCATCACCTTCATTCAGTATAGCAATTCTTCTGAAGTAGTTTATTTTTAGTCTTAAAATCCCTCTCTCCATCCTTCCCTCTTTTTCTATTACTATTGCAATATTTCTGTTATAGATATGATTTTAAAACACAGATTGATTCAGACCCAAACCAACTCAAAGTTCACTGAACCTTCATTGTCAGCATGTGGAATCCAGACTTGTTTCCCTGCAAGTTCAACTTCTCCTTCAAAAGCCTATAGGACTTCTATTAAGAGAAATATCTCTCTGGACACAGAGCTTTTTATTTATGTGTAGCTACTATAGAATGTCCTGCACAGAGGAAAGGCGGGGGAAAGTACAACATCATGAACATTCAGGAAATAATGTAAAATACTTCAATGGATCTGGAAGATGACTCAGTGGGTAAAGCATCTATCACATAGTTGTAAGGGTCTGAGTTCAGATTCCTAGAACCATGTGAATTTGAACACAGTCATCTATACTTGTTCTATATGTTCATTCTTCTACAGTGAGATTGGAAGTGGACATGCAAGAATCCATAGAAGCCTTTGAACCACCTACCTACATGGGCATTGAAGATGACCTATCTCAAACTAGGTGGAAAATCTGGATAGACACCTGAGGTTGTTCTCTGACCAAGAGATGTGTTGTTTCACACACACACACACACACACACACACACACACACACACACACACACACACACACACAATACAAAAACAACTTCAGTAGATGTGTCTCTCCTTTTAATCCTTAAGGACCCCTTTGATTTCCCTTTAGATATTTTGTTTGTTTGGTCTTCTTGCTAAACACATCACCTCACTGATTTCTCTGACTCTGCTCTTATTCAACTTTATAAAGGAGAGGCTTGAATTTCATTTATCCCTGACATAGAATTAGCAATTCTCTCACCGCCAAACCTTGACACTTACATCTGTAAAAGCACTGTAACCAATAGTAAATGCTGGCATTTCCCAATAAGAAGACATTATCCTTATAGTTAAGCACCATACTTTGTAACTAAAATACATTTATTCCAGTCTTCAGGAACTTCTGCACACTCAATAAAGCTTGATCTTCAGGCAGCAAAAAGATACTTTAATTTTTATTAATATAGAATTATCTCAAATTTTCCTGGCTATATTTTTCACTCAAAGATTGCCTTTCCCTCATGGGTGGAAGTTTATTTACCTCTTTGACTTTGATATTGCATAATTATTTCTAGTTACTAATAATCCAACCCTCACTCACTTTTCTGCTTATATATGATTTTCCTCATTTTTTTTCATATGAGTTCAATCTAGCCCTTTTTTTTTCTTACTATTACAGGAGTTACTTTATCCACATAAAATGTTAGTCATTTTTCTTATGCCTAGAAACATATTTGTCCACGTACACATAGGTTTTGTTATTAAAGTAAGTCTTACAAAAAGAAAAAAAATGTTTTATTTACACTACAGTTAATTGAGTAATTACAAATCAAAACAAACAATGCAACCAACTGCTATTCTTATTCAAATAATGAAACTGCCCCTTCATTTTCCTTACTTCACCTGAATTTCAATAATGAAGACCACAAGAAGACAAGCCTTATCCAGACTGTAATGTATCTTACAGATTTTTCACTGGGGCGATGATACATTTGTCCTACTTTCTAATCAATCACATGGTCACTCTGATTTCCTTTTGCTGCCTCAGTGACACTAGAGAAACTATGCCCCTCTCCTCCCCATGATATGTCTGTTTTCAAGTCTGGGATGTTTAACTCTTCCCAATGCTCTATTTGGTTGTTCCCCCATTTAAACTAGTGTGACTTGTGACGGTTGCTGCAAATAATTCCATTACAAGAGAAGTTTATGTATTGGAAAAATGTGTCATCCCCCCCCACACCGGAAACTACAGACATGCATTATAGAACTGAATCTTATTAAATCCTTGATGAAGTGTGCATGTGTGTGCGGACAAGGTGCTTTGGAAGGCATCATCATTCAAGTCAGGTACGAAGAGGCAAATAAAACAGAACCACTTGGTACCTGAGAACATGTGGGTGGTGTACAGATGTGCAAAAAAATCACTCATAAAATAAAGTGTTAATAAATGCAATTATCCCACTGCTTCCCTTGCAAATCCTTCCCTTAGGGAACTCTGAAAAAGCCAGATGCTGATCTGGAAAATGTCCCAAAATTATTCTTTTGAAAAATATTAACATTCACATTCAAAAGGTCTTGCATAGAATTAGGCTGAAATCTGGCTCCTGACAATTAAAAATGTTTACAAGCAATAACATATTGTAGCAGAAGTTTGGGATTTGTGAGTGAAAATTTTATAATAGATTAGCAGTAACGGGACGTTTGGACTTATCTTTGAATAGCATCCCATTTCCAGTGGCACAGACAGAGCCCTTCCTACGCTTGCTGCCTTTAATCACAATCAAGGACTGTTTGAAGAGTTCCTGGTGTAGGCTAGCCATCTCTACATTTTCTGGGTGAAACGGTATGTTTTTGACTAAATGCCCGCACCATTACTTCACACTGCAGAGTCTATGCCAGTGATAACAAGTGCCTGGTAATGTGGGGGAATCCTCCCCACCCAGACTAGAGCTCATTCTGTCATTTCCCTGCATTCTCTATGTACTGGTGGCAATGACCTTATAAATATTATCTGAATTGAATGCTAGGAAGAAGAGCATACTGTTTCTGCTTTCTTGCTAAATGCAGAACTTTCTATGAGCAAAGATCTATGCTGGTGGAATGGAGACAGGCTAATTTTGAAACACACCTGTCATTTTACTGAAATATAACATTCAATATTGTTTATCCACAGCAATTACAACATCTGCATTATTGCTTTGCCACAGTAGAAACTTAGAAATTTTTTTGTAGATTAGAAATTTTATTTTTAGGTTTTAAATTTTTGAATAAAAACATGAGGTTACTAAATGGAATAACATGGTGATTCTGAATTTCTCTGTGTTGATGTTTTCAGAATGAAACTTTAAAAGTACCAAGATTTTTCAGGATAATTTTGGTTTCAGTGACTCTGATATCACTGTAACCAGACCTGTGCTGTACAATAAAGAAATTTATATGTATCTTAGTTTCACACTAAAAGATCAAGTTCTGAGAGATAGGCATTATGTTATGTCTATCATATGAGAAATTTGATATGTCCAACTTTTTCTCCATTATGTAAAAACAACATATGAGAGAATTCAATAACCTTTGCAAAAATCACCAAGAAAGCTCTGGCAATGCTCATACAAAATGAGCCCTCTGGTTCTTACTAAGAAATAGCCAATCAGTAAATTGTCTTGCTGATCTACAGAGTGCTTTTTCAGGGTGGAATAGCTACATAGACATGTTTGAAAGATGTGATGTTCAGACAAAGGAAAATAATAAGTGCCAGGAGTGATTTAACTCTGAAGAACACACAGAGTTTTGCTTTATTTTGGCTTTTTTTGTGGAAAAAATTTCGTTCAGTTCTTGGGGTTCCAATACATCATGGTGAAGGAGGTATGGTGAAGTGTCTTCATTCACATCATGGTGGCCCAGGAAGCAGAGATGGGATTTCTGGATATGCAACAGAAGTTTTGTGTATAAGTGTCAATTTGAATGCTCTCCAGCTTCAGAACCATTAAACACATGTGTGAGTACTTTTCGGAAAGGAGACCAATTCTGTTCAGTTAATTAGACAGAGGATAATTATACATACTCAGAAAGAGTTTAAGCTTGCAGGGAGAGATTATTAACTGGTGCTCTAAAGAAAGATTCCAAAGCCAAGAGGAGAAGTAGAAGATGCCACACGAAACCATGAGCAATTTTGAGGGTGGGTAAATTAGAGCTGATATTTTAGAGATAAATAAGTCTCATCTGGATTATTTGTCCAGCCAGCCATAATTTATCAAAACTGAAAGTATCTTTACACTGTTGAAATGTTAGAAGACAATTCTCCAGTCTTTCCTTTTGTACTTCTATAGTTTCCCATTTGAGAATTTGCTGTACACTCGTATATAAAATTCCTTTTTGGATTTTGATTCCTTAAGATACTGTCCTGTGGTTAAAATCTTGGGTCACTTTGTGTTCCCAAAACTAAATTTGGTTAATAGTGTTTATAAGATTTCCAAGAGTTGGAAGTTGGCTTCAGTTCCTTGTGTTATCAGGGTTTGAAGGGGGGTATGCTAGGGATCAAGGCTAGTGCTCTTCGAGTTTTAGGACTACTATAACACCGAGCTATATTTCCAGTGTAGTGCCTGCATCTGAAGTATAAATATGATTTTTAAAATGTATGAAGGAAAAGCTTAAGAACACTGCATGCTCTTCCAAGCAACCCAGGTTTTACTTCAAGCAATCATAACCATCTGCAACTCCAGTTCCAGGGACTCATAAATTCTCTACTCACCTCTGTGGACACCTGGCATGCAAGTGGTAAACAGCTATCCTTGCAGACAAAACACACATACACATTAAATAAAGATAAAACCAGAAAAACGGACATCACTGCTTTTTATTTTTTTTACTAGAATGGGTGACAATGGTCATCTGATTTTTAAGATAACCCCTATCAGTTAATTACATAACCTACCAAATTGTCATAAATGTCCATCATTTTGAGAAACTTCACTGAAAATTTATTGTTGTTTCTTAACTCTGTAAAGAGGGAGGGAAGTGAGTTTGTGTCCACGGGGTCGCCCAGGCAGTGGATGACTGACACTTCTGTTAGTGGGAGGGCTCTGCACAGCACAGCACGAGGTCTATGGGAAGGCTGGGGAGTGGATAATAACACAGCTGCTAGTTAAGTTTATGCAAATGCTCTTTGAGAATTCTGTCTTCTGTCTACAGTCAATAGCAACGGGATGAGTGAGACCTGATAGTGGCAAAAAATATATATGTGTAGAGATAAGGTAAAAGGTGTTCATATAAGTATACTAAAGCCCCAAAGACTGGAATTAACCAAAGGAAAAGTACAATGAATGAGAAGGATTTAAAAAAAAAACAACACAAAATAAATGCCTTCGGTGATGCCTTCTCAAGAAAAATATTTAGGATATTAGATGCAGGAGAGGATGGAATGGAAACAAATAAGTAGATGGGATAGTGATGGGAAATGACTGCCAATGAGTAGGACTAACGGAAGGGAGTCTGGCGATATTATCACGGCTGATGGAGATGATGGCTGTGGAAGTACTTGAATTTGGCAGGAACGTCTCTGGCATGCCACTTCCATGAACTCATTTCATCCTAGTAGCAATTTATAAAATAAACACGAGTGTTATCTAGGCCCTGCAGAAGCAGGGATAGCAATTTGTTCAGTCACACAGCTGAATAGTAGAGAAGGCAGGAAATTAATCCCAACATCCCGACTCTAGAACCAAGAGAAAGGGGAGTTGGGATCAAGCTGCAGAAAAACTGATCCTCTCCCTGAATCATCAAATAGCCGAGCCAGGGCCTGGCCATGGCATCTACTTCATCATTGCATTATTCACAAGAGCATAGGAAGGCTGACTCTGTTGCACTGTAATGGCTTTTTAAAAGTCAAGCCAGAAACCACAACTACTACACATTTGTAGAAAAGGCCACAAATTCTGTTTTAGATTATAGTTGCGCCAGATATCTAATTGTTTATTTTTGTGATTTGTAGACATACTTCTTTACTTCTTGCTACTTCTTATCTTTGATCTCTTGCTCGCTGGTCCAGATTGTATGTGTTTGTATATATGTAGTCATGCTGCTGTTCATGAGTTGTGTGTATATGGATTTCTCTATTTTCATAATGAATGCCAGCCTAGTATAGTAATTACTATGCATATAATTGTTTCCATAGACTATTCTATAGGTTGTATGGTCAGATAGAACTGTGGGAGCTAGTGGAGAGAATGCTCTTTGCAGCATACATATGAAGTTCTGGTAGATGACTTAGGTGAAGAAAGAGGACAGGCAGTGTCCATGTTCATTCCTGACCACACCTTGAACAAGTGCCTGCTAATGTGGGGGAATCCTCCCCACCCAGATTAAAGCTCATTATTCTGTCCTTTCTCAGCATAATATATATCCAGATCACTTAAAGTTGGTATAGTACCTTTCTTTTAATTCATAAATATCAAGTACATTCTGAAACATGTTTATTTGTTTATTATTTATCCATTTATTTTTACCTACTTTAATAACTGAAATATTATAAGGGAAAAGATAAATCTGGAAATTCCTACTTTCCCCAGAGCCTCCCCCCCCCTCTCCAGGGTTTCTTAGTGTAGCCCTGGCTGTCCTGTACCACAGAGGAGGCTGCCTTGAACTCAGAACTCTAGGTTTAAAGGGGTACTCCACCACAGCCCTCTGGAGTTTTAATATGTAAGAAAATGGGCCATTCTTCTAGGTAAACATTAAGACTGAAACCAAAGTAGAGCTCTGTACAAAACAGCAACATTATAATGAGTAACAGTCCGGAGATGATGTCCAAATAGTCTAGTAATTAGATACAAAGGCCAGTCACTACTTATTACAACATTGGATTTTGCCATCTTGATTGCTCACTTTTTTGATAGCAAAAACTATTTATTAGTTACCTGTAGTCTGAAGTTTCTAGTCCTGCCTATCCCCAAAGTCCAGACTTGCCACTGCAGCTTCTGAGTCCCAAATAATAACACAAAAGTTTATATAAATTATGAGCTATTTGGTCTATGGCTCAGGCTTATGACTTGCTAACTCATATACTTTAAGTTAACCGATATTTTTATTTATGTTTAGCTACATGGCTTGGTACCTCTTTGCTCAGTGCATCATTCTCATCTTGCTTCCTCTGTGTCTCACTGCAATCTGTTAATCTTCCACCTCCCCAAATTCTCCTAGTCTGGTTGCTCCGCCTCTACTTCCTGTCTATCTATTTGATCAATCAGTGCTTTATTAAACCAATATATACAGTGACAAATATTGACAGTGTGCAAGAGCATAGTCCCATAGAAGTTACCTATACATTTATAGCATTTATTAGTTTGGGACTTTTGAAAATTTTGCAAAAGTTACAGCAGACACAAATAAATAATCTTCAAGGTAGAAAACTAAGCAATAGAAATGTCTCTCCTCTCAACAAATATAAGAGGTAGTGGGCTGAGGTAGGGATGCACTAACTATCCTAGCTCAGTGTGTACCTTGTTTCTCCTCAGAGCTTTGCAGTTTTTTCTTTGGGGTTGGAGTCTTCCTTCTAGTACCTTCAAGAGGGCTGGTTTGTGGTTAGACATTGTTTAAATTTGACTTTGTCATGAAATATCTTGTTTTCTCCATCTAGGGTAATTGACAGTTTTGTTAGATATAGTAGTCTAGGCTGGCATCTGTAGTCTCTTAGAGTCTGCAATACATCAGTCCAGGCCCTTATGGATTTTAGGATCTCCATTGGGAAGACAGGAGTAATTCTAATAGGTCTTCCTTTGTAAGTTACTTGATTATTTTCCCTTGCCACTTTTAATAGTCTTTCTATTTTTGTTCTGTGTATTTAGTGTTTTGTTCTATGACAAGGGGATTTTCTTATCCAATCTATTTTTGTTCTGTAAAGGACTTGTACCTTTCTAGGCATGTCCTTATGTAAGTCAGGAAACTTTTATTCTATGATTTTGTTAAATATAATCTCTAGGTTTTTGAGCTATATTTCTTTTCTTCATCCATCTCTACTATTCTTTTGTTTGGTATTTTCATAGAATCCCAGATTCTCTGGATGTCTTGTATTAGGAATTTTTTAGATTTAACATTTTCTTTGACTGATGAATCTATTTCCTCTATTATATCTTCAAAGCCTGGGATTCTTTCTTCCATATCTTGTATTCAATTGGGGATGCTTGTGTCTGTAGCTCCTGTTTGAGTAACCAGATCTGCTATTTCCAAGAGTCCCTCTATTTGTGTTTTCTTTATTGATTCTATTACCATTTTCAAATGCTGAAAAGTTTCCTTTATCTGTTCATTTTTTTTTCTTATCTTTATTTTGGGGATTCATTGATTTCTCTCATTTTTTCTTTGTCTTTTCCTCAATTTCTTCAAGCTAATATCGTCTTTAAGAACCTCTATCATCTTCCTATGTTGTTGGACTGCTCATGTCTTGCTGCTGTAGGGTAGCTGGGCTATCATAATGCCATATTGACTTCCCTCCTATTGTGTTCTTAAACTGGCACCTGGGCACTCAGATTTGGAATGATTTTAGGTATAGGTGTTGATTCCTGCATTTGTCATTGTTAGGTGAGCGCTTTGCTTCGTGGTTTCTTTTTCTTCTCTGGTTTTCTAACCTAAATGACCAAGGGCTGTGGTAAGTAGTGTGTCTACGAGTCCAGTGTGTCTCATCTTGGGGTTTGGGAAGGCTTGGGGTCCCTAGATCAAACCTGGCCTCTGGTAAAGCGAAAGCCTTCTTCCAAAGTTTTAGACTGTGATGTGGAACTCAAAGGAATGGATGTAAACTGGGGTCCCTAGATCTGGTCTGGACTCTGGAAGAGTAGAAAGGAAATACTTGTAGACTCTAGAGGGAGGGGTACAGCTGTGCGATAATGCTCTTGTACACTGTAAAGAGTTGTCGCTCATATTGGTTGAATAAAACACTGAATGGGCAGTAACCAAGCAGGAAGTATAGGCAGGGCAGCCAGGTGAATTCTAAGAGGAAAGTGAGAGACATTGTCAGCAGCCAGACCCAGAAGAAGCAGTATGAGAATGCCTTACTGAGAAAAGGTACCAAGCCACATGGCTAACACATAGGTAAGTATTATGGGTTAATTTAAGTGTAAGCGCTAGTTAGTAATATGACTGAGCTACTGGCCCATCATTTACTATAATATTAAGCCTCCATGTCAATTATTTGAGAAGCAGCTTCTCAGTATTTGGGAACAGGTGAGCTGGAGAGAAATGTCTCACTACATGGTACAGTCTGGGATTGTTGGGTGGTTAAAGTGGTTTTTAGGGCAGTACGTAATATCTTATCTAGAGATCCTAGGACCAGCTTGGCTGGCCTCCTGTAAGGCTGCTAGGCTATGAGCCCTAGTATGTATCTGTAGTCCAGGGGAGGGGTGCAGTCTCTGAAACTTTTTTTTTAAATCAGTTTATGCTTCACAAAGAAAGTCAAGAGTTCAGCCCTAGATAATTATTCAATTTCTTAAATTATTGTATATCTTTGCATAATATTTAACTTTTTATTTTTATTTTTAATTCTATCTTGTATGTAGTCCTTATTGAGAGAAGCATGTACCCACAGTTTCTGAGATGTCTTAGATTTATTTCAGATCTTTAGGGATAAATGAAGGTGACATATTCATGTGGGATTCTCACAAGAAAACAGTATTAGTCATTGACAACAAATAAAATGTTACATTGAATAAACGTCATGATTGTTTTGTCTTCTTTTCCAAAATAGGATTTTCTGTATATCCCAGATTGGCATGAATACATGACCCTCTTGCTTCTGCTCCCGAGTGCTAAGATTATAGACTTGAGTCAATGCCCATTTCACATAGCACTTTATTTAGTTATTTTATATGTATGAGGAAAATGAAAATGGGAGAGTGGAAGGCTGGGCTTTAGAATTAAGTGCACTCCACTTCTGCTTCTTACTCAACTGCTTCAGAGCTAACACTTGGCAAATTAAATTATAGTCTCCATCTTTAAATAGTGATGTCAACATTTGACCGCTTAGGTTTTTACGATGACTGATGACTGGAGTCCTCCAAATTGTCTCCTGTCACCATTCTCCCAGATAATCCAAGAAATGCTTCTGTCCTTCTGTGCCTCGGTTTCCTTGAATCAGTTTTCGCAGACTACATCAGTAAATGGCATTGATGTTAATTCTAATAGAGTGTTTTATGAAGTTTCTTGCCTTTCTGGCCTGTGGTTCAAACCCAAAGACCTGCAGACCCACAGTCCCACAGAAACACACAGACATTTGTATTAATTTTATATGATCAGCCTGTGGCTCTGGCATATTGCTAGCTAGCATATTGTCCTCTGCAGCTGCTGGCTTCTCTGATGTCTCTGTGGCATCTCTGCCCTGTTCTTCCTATTCCCAGAGTTTTCCTGGTCTAGGAGCCCAGCCCACACTTCCTGTCTGCGTTTGGCCAATCAGGATTTTTATTAAACCAGTTAAAAAAACTTAAAGACAAGACAATTACATACAGTATCCAGACACTCTTTGTAATTACATAGTTTATTTTTTATTTTACTCTATGTCTTTTAAAAGGATTTTCTCTACTCTTTCTTTTTTCTTTTCTTTCTTAAGCCTACATATATATTTTTAACACACTCTAAACTATTTAGAGTTTTTTTTTTAAATCAGTCTTTACTGTTTATCTCTTATTTATTATCTTTTTCTGTTTCTGACAACACCATTGCTTGGTTAGGATGCCTGATTCCACCCAGCTTCCTCTATTTCTTTCTTTTTTTGTCCACACCTTTAATATGCCAAGATGTGACTAAGGATTCTAGGCTTGGCTAGAGTGGCTGGCTGGCTTTATCCAGCTCCTAATCTAGCTTCATAGAATTTAGCTTTTTAGCTGAGGTACAGGTAGGACCCACAATTACCACTCCTGGGAATTTTAGAGTCCATATAATCATCAAGTAAAGCAGTGTCTGTTGCTCATGAGCTCCATTTATGTACTTAGCAGCAGGCCTCTTAAAAAGACTCACAAGTGTTTTGTCTCTAAGGCTGATTCAGGAAGCTTCTCTTAAAAGAGCTAAGCCTCTGCTTGCCTCCAGCAAACAGAGCTAATCCAAGAAAACACTGCCACTAAGAAGCCACCTTTGACTCTGTTACCTTTTTGTCCTTATAAACAGAAACCTTAAATCCACCATATACAACTCCTTGCTTACACTAAGGCTCAGGGACTGGCCTTGTTCAGCTCAAATTGCATGCAGCAAACATGTCATTTTGTAATTTACTCCCATATACCACTCAGTCTCTTTGTGAGAGACACAACTTTGAAGCTGTCTTGGGTTCTGATTCTGTGCTCTAGAACCCTTTTTAATCTCTCTCCAGCTTTATGTGGGTATATATCACCCATTTTGGGCTGGTATTTGTTGTAATAAGTTTCTGCCCTATGTGGCCTGTGGTCCAGACCCACAAACCTGCAGTTCCACAGTCCTACAGTCCCACAGAAACCCACAGATGCTTGTATCAATTTTATGCTGATCAGCCTATGGCTCTGGCATATTGCTAGCTAGTGCTTGCGTTTAAACTAACCCATAATTATTATCCTGTTCAGACATGTGGCTTGGTACCTTTTCTCAGAACAGCATAGTTGTCCTCTGCATCTTCTGGCTTCTCTGTCATCTCTGTCCTGTTTTTCCTATTCCCAGAGTTTTCATAGTCTGGTAGCCCTACCCACACTTCCTGTCTGCCTTTGGCCAATCAGCATTTTTATTAAACTAGTAGGCAGGACAGTTATTTACAGTTTAGCAACATAATCCCACTACAATAGAGTGACATACTGGATAAACTCTGATTATAATTTGAACAAATATCAGTTTCATAGTTTAATTGCTCTTTCTCAATTATAAGGAGTTTACTAATACCATGGTCTAGTGTTCTCTGTCCTGTATTTCCCTTGTGCATATCTGTGATGGTTTGAATGACAATAACTCCCATAGGCTCATATATGTTTGGTCTGCAGTTGGTAGAAAGGTTTGGGAAGGCTTTGGAGGTATGCCCTTGTGGGAGGAATGTCAATTGATGTGGACATTGTGGTTTTAGGGCCAAGGCCATTCTCAGTTAATGTTTCTCTCTCACATCAGTCTGTTTCATACTTATAGATCATATGTAAGGTCTCAGCTACTACTTCAGCACCACACCTGCCTGTCTGCTGCCATGCTCTTTGTCATAATAATTATGGATTCTGTTATGCTCTGAAACTATGAGCCACAAATTAAATAGTTTATTTTTATTTAAATTGTTTTTAACATACCACTCACAGTTCCCCCTCCCTCCCCTCCTTCTACTTAATAATCAGCTTCCTCCCACCTTACCCAACCATTATTTTTTTATAAGTTGCCATGGTTATGGTAAAAACAGTAGAAATTAAAATAAGATGTCATATTTCTTCATTGATATGATTATTTAATGCAAATTAAATGCAAATATATTCTCCTTGTTACTTAAGAGTGAACTGTTTGTGCCTCACAGATTACAATACACCATGATGCTCACTTGGTCTATAGGTGACTTTTTATCATTGTTCACAGGCTTTCTTTGTAAAGTATCTGCTTTGCACAACACATGATTTCCTTAGTGAGGTCAAGCCATGTCCATCTTGCTTTGAAAGGAAGTGAAAACATGTTTCTGAACACTGCAAACCTTACTACTCATAGATAAACAGACATGTATTATATCACCCAGTATAATTTATTCTTCTGGAAACCTCATAGAGAAACACTTTTAGGAACTCTAAACTACAAAGTGAGATATTAAAGATCAAGACATTTTAACTTTTCATAAATCCTGCACATTTATTTTATTTCATTGTTTGTGTGAATGAAAGTAGTCTTCTTGGCTTGGGACATAACGCAGTTGGTAAAGTGTTTGCCTTTTAAACATGAGGATCTGTGTTTAATCTGCAGAATTCATGTGAAAGAGCCATTGTGATCAAATCTACAATCCAATCACTCGGGAGATAGGCAGACAGATCTCCAAGACTTGCTGGCAGGCCTGTCTAACCAAAATGGCCAGAACAAGGGCAATCAAAGATGTGTCTCAAAAGACAATGTGAGTCGAATCTGAGGAATAGGATCTAATGTTGACCTTAAGTTTGATGAATCCAGATACACATGCACCTGCATACACAAGAATACATGAACACATGAAAAAACAAACAAACAACAACAAACTGGTCTTTGATGACCAATGCATAAAAATGTTCTTAAATTATGGAAAGCACAATAACGGCTATGAAATATTCCCATATCCTATTTTATATCCCTCTACCGGAGAATGTTACACTCCAAAGAACACATTCCTGTCTATGCAGAACCCAGTAGAGGTCCAAAATGTATGTGACATGAGTTCATCAATTAGAACAGTACTCTTGGGTTGCAGATGCTATCTCCCTTTCTCTGATTTGTATCTCTATGAGAATCATCAGTGTGCTTGAGATGTAATCTGAGCTGCTCTGGACAGAGATGTGGCTCTTTTCTGTGAAATGAACTGAGACCACTGCTGATTTTTGTTGTTTTGAAATTTTCATTTGTACCTACAGTGGAGAAATATACTTAGAAATTAAGAGAAAAACATTGATTTTTTTTTCCACAGACAAATCTTTGATCCAAGGAGCTACTCAAAAGCTGATTCATTTATTTTTAAAGCAACGTTTTCAGAATAGGCCTTGTAAATGTCCACAGGTTAGAATCATGGCTGAGGCTCAAACCTTCAGCTTCTGGTACATTTTGTTGTCAGCGTTTTCTGGCTTCTTTGTGTTACACTTGGGGCAGTTTTCAAGCCCTGTGTAAACAGATGACTGCTCTCCTTGTAAAACATAAGCAGTACTTTTCTCTGTCACACCAGGTGTTGGGGGGGTGCTATCCAGAGGCCCTGTTGGTAAAAACCATGGGATGCACCCTCCGTGGTGTTCTCTGCGGGGGATGGAAGGGAGACACAAAGACCTGGCTTGTGATGAACTACTTGGCTCTACCTTTCAGCTCTGTGTAGCCAGATTTCTGTTGCCCCAGGCAAAGTGGCCTTTCTTTATTAGTACACTTCAGACTGAGAAACTCCTGGAATAGAGAGAGAATGCATTGAAAAACAGTGGGGAAATGCTGATAGTATTATTATGGTAATCTTAAGTCTTTCTCCTCCTCTCTCTCCTTTCTCTCTCATTTTTCTCTCTCTCTCTCTCCTCTCTCTCTCTCTCTCTCTCTCTCTCTCTCTCTCTCTCTCTCTCTCTCTCTCTCTCTCTCTCTCTGTCTTTCTCTCCCCCCACAATATGCTCAGGAAACATATGTTTCCTGCAAGTCTAAATCCTCACAATAGGCAGGTTAGACCAGTGATCACCCAGTCTCTACTTGAGAAAGACTCTTGGTTAGAGACCCAGGGACCCTGAGGCTGTGAGAGAAAGATGATTGAGGAAGAACATCCTGAGCTCTCAGCTGTTGCTGGAAGAGAATATAGCATGAAATGTAGCTTCCATGTTTCTTAGTACGGACCAGTAAGGACTGGCCAGCCAGGAGTCTTCAGTGGGAGGCATGGGGAAGAGGAATGGCATCTGCTTATTTTTCCTTAAAAGGAATTTATTTCAATCCATATAGGACATTCGATTCTCTTGATTCAAAAATAGTGTTTATCATTTTTTTAAACCAGTTGTCTTGATTTGGCGTCTTTGAGTTTTAGGGGTCTTTTGCTGTTTTTCTTTTCTTTTTTTTAAAATTTACTTTGCTATATAAGAGATCAGGGTACTGATGAATATTAGAAGACGGTCTTTTCTTCACAGGGAAGGAAATAAGTTAAAAATGCTGTTTCAGTGACACCTCAACATTCCATGTTGTAGCCAATCTGTCTTCTGGAAAAGGAACCTGACCTATATATCCTGGCAGCTCACTGAACCTCAGAATCCATGGGGAAACTGTCAAAGGAGACAGACTGAGCTGCCTAGTCACCATGTCCATTTGCCTGGACTGAAATGAGAGCAGGACTAAAAACGGGAGCTCGTATCAGTAACAGAGGACAGCTTTGGTCTCTGCACTGGGGTCTCCTCCTTACTAAGTCCACATTAACTTCTCAGAGGCATGCCTCAACTCATGTTCAAATCCATTTCTTGACTGATGGCTGAGTGTAAGAACTCTTTCTCTGTCCTGCCAGCCAGCTCCCAAATAATACCATGGAGATTTATCATTAATTATGAAAGTTTGTCCTATAGCTTAGGCTTGTTCCTTACTAGCTCTTATAACTTAAATTAACATTAATCTTAATATTAATCTATGCTCTATTGTGTGGTATTGCCTTTCTTTCATCTTGCACTTCCTGTTTCCTGTCCATGATTCTTGGTATCTCCAGCACTTCCTTCTTTTTCTTTTTCCCCCTGCCTAGCTACTGGCCATTCAGCTTTTTTATTAACCCAATCACAGCAATATATCTTCACACAATGTACAAATATCTGACAACAACTGAGGAATACAATATTTGGTCTGGGAATTTACTGTCTCTCAGCAAGCAAACGGAGATTTATTTTTTTCTTTTTAGCCAGAAAAGTGATTACAACTCCTAGGAAACAAAATCAGAGACTTTACTTGGTATCTGGTGAGTGTGCATCATGTTTTCACTGGCAACCTGAAAATTCTATTTCTATTTATGTACATTAAAAAAAATCCATCTTTATGGACCTTTACCCATGTTTATTGTGAATCCACCTTATATTTTGGGAATCTCTTATAGAATTCTTCGAATATTGTTTGATTTTATGATTTATAGATGAGAAAATTGAATGGCAGAATTTAAAAAATTTGGCCAGAGCCTCAGACAGAATGCAGAGAACAGAAGGAGATCTCAATAATCCTAGAGACCCAACTTAACACTCTTCTTCTCAAATGTCAGAATGAAAGTCACTCAGAAAATATGGTGTCTACATGAAGCTTTTTTCCAGGTATATGGAACCATGTAGGAATTCCAGCATTGCCTTCCATCAGGTGCCAGTTTTGCCATGAGTTAGAGACCTTTCTGCATTGAATTAGTGCCTCCTTTTTCCTGAAGATGGTGCTAAAGTGGTCTTCTGGGTGTGACCAACTCAAGTACACACAGTTTATATCCCCAAGAAAGCCATAGATGTGGTAGAAAATTCTCTCTAGGATTTGTTTGTTTATTCTTAGATATAAGTTGTTTGAATTTTGTCTGTTCAATGTCACAATTAAAGCCATTGTCACAGGATCTCTTGCTTCTTCTCAGGGGTTTTAAGCCATTAATACTTCAATTCAACTCTTGTAGGGGAATAGGGCCAACCAGTAGCTCCTAGTATTAAGGATATTCTTCCTCAGGTCAATGATGAATGGAGGCTGTTTTTCACAATAGGATAAGGATTTTGTTTGTTTTATTCTTTGTGACTCTTTCCAATGTTAGCCTGTCTTCCTAGTAACTCTGGATAAGTCCTTGGAAACAAAGTTTTTTTCATGCCTATTCTGACCATTCAGATCTGTTCTGAGAATTAAGCAAGAGAATAGGTGTCTGAGGATTCAGAAAACTAAAAAGCTCTCAAAGTTATCTTATAAATAACACTCACATTCCTATTTTAAAAGCACAGCTGTGTTCACATCCCTTCACTATCTTGAGACTCTAAAGGATGGCACAGTACCTCTAAACCACACTGAATGTCTTAGGCTCATATTTAATCATCTGTATCCTCTGGTCCCTTCATCTCAACAACTTTTTTTCATTTATCCTCAGCACAAGAAGTTCCACCCCCACTAAGTAATTTTTTTGTTTTTGTTTTAATGTTTCTTGAGTTCTGTTATTACTATGCCTTTCTTCGCAATTCTCCTTCTAGAGTGGGACTATCTATTAGAATGTTCTGCAGTAATGAAACTATGCCTTCAGATATGGTAGCTGCTAGCCCCATGTGGCTACTGAATAATTGAGTTTTGGCAAGTGTGACTAAGGAACTGAATTTTTAATTTGGCTTAGTTGATTTAAGTTTAATCGTACATGGCCGTAAGTGGCCAGAAACTACTACACAACACAGATCTAGAATATTGCCACTTTCATCATTTTATGTCTAAAACCACCAGTTTGTTCTTCTTTAATACACAGGTCACTTCATCTTTGAAGACAACCTTTGTGCCCTTATTTAGACATGCTCCTATTAAACTTCTAACCCTTTTAAGCTCTATGTTTCTTTTTGTTTGTTTTTGCTTCCTCATATTCTCTCTACTAAGGGATAGTTTCCATCTAGTAGTACTTTAGTCTTACTATATAACAAAATACCAGAGGCTGAGAAATTATAAAGAACCAGAGTTTACTTTTCACTGTGCTAGAAGCTGGAGGTCCAAAGTGCAGACAATGGACAGGTCTGATGTCTGGTGTCAAGGCTACTTTCTGCTTCTACTTTCAGCAGCTTTGTTGCTGTATCCTCTAGAGGGGACAAGTGCGTAGTCTTCACTTGGCAGAAGGGGCCCAAATGAATTCATTCCTCCATGATAATCCCATCTGTGAAGGCTTTGCAGACTTAATCACTTGCTAAGGCCTCATTTCTTAATTGATCACACTGATAATTAAGTTTTGAGATTTGAATCTTGGGGACACACAGTCTCATAGTTAAGGTCCTATCTGGGTCAGTACCCCTAGAACTCCAATTATTTTATCCAAACATCTTTACTTAGAGAGATTATCACTACCTTATGAGCAGGGATTTACATACTCTAAGGAGGGGAAGTTTGCCCTTTATTTTGCTGTGGCTGTTGAGATGATGGCCCCCCGGGAGTTTCCTCCGGAATCTCATGTTGGCAGGAAGAATTTGTCTTCCAAGAAGAGCTGTCACACAATTATGACAATTGTAGTGGAGATAGGTCGGTAAGGGCATGCCCACACTTGACCAGGACTGTTCAATCATGCATACCTCTTACCATCTATTCAAACCTAAAACCAACCTCAGAACCTAGGAGACGGACTTTGGTTCTCTTCTGAATAAATTTCCTTTCTGTTTTCACTATTGCTCTATTAACTGGCCTCCTAAGGACTGATGGCTAAGCTACTCATCAGTGTTGTCAGAGCCCAGGCTCTAATTCTAACACCTTTCCTGTGTGCAAGTGGCTGCCTTTCTTTCCTGATCACCTTGACAGAGTGCCCAATGCACACCAGGCTGTGCACCATCAACATCTTAGTTGGACAATTAACAAAGGGCCAGGTGTGGTGGTGCGTACTTTTAGTTTCAGCGCTCACAAGGCAGAGATGGGTGGATCTCTGTGAGTTTGAGGCCAGCCTGGCATGCAAAGGAAGAACCTGTCCCAGAAAGAAAAACAAACAAAGGGCCTGAAACCCCCCCAATTATTTGCCTAAAAGCAGTCTTACGCTCCTTTCTCTTCTTCTCACCTGAACTCCTCCTTAGTATTATATGTCATTGTAACGAGGGCTTCTGAAGGCCATTGACTTACTTAGTAGGGATAGAAAAATGGAGCCATAGCTAGAACGTTGATAGATCCCCGCTTGGCTTGGGAATCACCCCCAGCTTTCCTGGCCAAAGGAAGTAGACCACTGATAACCCTACATGCAAACAAAGGCAGGTAGCCCATACTGCATTGCTTGTTCCTCACCCCTCCTCTGAGTTAGCTACCTCTCTCCAGGCTCGTCCATACTGTCATCATGAGGAAGAATATGAAAAGCCATCCTGTGTGTGTCTTCTCTTCCTAGCAATAACATTTGAAAGCACAGACCTCAGTCAGATGGGACACATTTGGCAGATGTCAGAAGTGCAGCATTGCAACTGAGGAGCCTCCTTTTTGGAACTAAATCCTCAGGGGCAGGGGCAATTGAAGGGCAACAATCAGATGCTGGCCGGGAACAGAAAGGCTCTGCTGTTGGGTTGCTGCAGCCTCTGTGGGATGTCACGCACCCTTAGGCACTATCAATCCCTGGCCACTTTCTGGGATTCACTATCAGCAGGCAGAGGTCCAGCCCTGGCCTGAACTGGAGGGAGCTGCCTTTAGCTGCAGGAAAGGGGGCGGTGACAGGAAGTGGAACTGAAGCAGAGAGTTAGGACAGCAAGGCGGAGGGCTGGAAGCAATGAAGTCACAGGCAGCAGGGACTGCAGCTGAATCAATTTTGAGCTAAAAATAGCGCCTTGCTGCTTCTGCCTCCGCAGTGATTTCCTAAAGGTCTCAGCTGCGCCTTGGAGAGAGCCAGCATGTGTCCACACCTCTCCTCCCAACTGGGAAGCTGAGCAAAATAGCAAAAACCAGGGGGAGCAAAAGTGACCTCCTCATCTTCAGGGTCTCTCTAGACTGCAGCCTCCCTGTCTCTAGAGCCCCCAGAATGGCTTCGTGTTTCACCTGTTTTCCTCTTGGCTGGAATAATTCAAGATAAGCTCTTCCGGGTCCAAAAAGATGTAATAATTACAGAATTTCATGAAGAACCATGAAGGTAGTACCTTCCCCAGTCCCTCGACTTTCAGCCTAACGACATCAACTAAAGGACTGTCCACTCTAAGTAAGATTGAAGCTCTTTATAAGACAGGAGGCAAAAGTCTGAATCTTCAAAGATGTATCACTACAGATCAACCCTGCCCATGTTGTCCCTAGGTGAATGTTCGAACCTTCTGGAGAAAACAAAATCCAGGCTTGCCAATTAGTTTTGCTGTCCTAGGGGACTCTGATTCAGTATCAGTATGTGATTGATGGAAGAATCTTCCCTCACACATACACCCCTTACACACACACACACACACACACACACACACACACACACACACACACACACACACACACACCCCTCACACATTGGTTTGGCACTTGGCAGAGTAATTATCTCTGCAGTATGGGGAGGTAACCTTTCTGCTGCTACATCTTGACATTTGCATGGAGGCAAATGCATCATAGGTAATTGCACCTCCATGTCAAAGTCTCTTGATTTGTCTGTTCCAACCAAGGTATGAATGAGGACTTTAGAGCTGAGGGATGGAAGGCAAAAAAAGAACACACAAATTATAGGAGAACAGATAATGGCTTTGGCCATAAAAAGGAACAGGTTGGATTGATGTTTCCTTCTCATTTCTGCAGAAAGAATCTGTTCATATTAAACGGCCCAGCTTGGGAAAGTGTTTAAACTGAAGCCTTGGTTTTAAAATCACTCTTAATAATTTTCTTCCTATGCTTTTGAGTTAAGTGTGAATTATGCATCTTTCAGAAAGACATGCGGAACTAATAACACCATATTGAACCCCCAAATCCCAAAGGGTGTTTGTTAAGTATAGGCAAAGTGTTCAAAGGGGAAACCCAATCTCCTGTTTTGACCCTCAATTCTTATTTTTAATCAAACAAACTTAAACTATAAACAAGAATCTGTGTCATATTGAGGCTTATTAAGGGGGCAGAATCTCAGAGACTATGAGGTTTTGTAGGTGAATCCCAATGTTAATTATAGCTTTGAAGTAATTTTATCTTATTGGAAGGAAGAAACAATTCCTGCCAAAGAGGAAAGTAGAACATAGCCAAACTTGCCAGTTTGACAAGCACGACAAATCCTCATCCACCTCATTGGGAATCTGGCTTTCTCCAGAGGACTTATTGTTTACAGAAATATCTCAGCTGAGAAAGGAGCAAGTACTGCCCCTGAGCTACTGTGATGAAATACACATGGCTTTCCAAGGATATTTATAACCTTCCAGGGAGATCTGCAGAAAATTTAGAATTGCTGCAATGGTCTCTTTTGGTACTTCTGAGATTTTTTTTTTTTTTGAGGGGGGATGGAGGAGCTATTTCAATATTTCAATGACTATTTTGCACCATCAAACATTGACCTCTGAAATGGAGCCTGTTCCTGCCCTATTAGGTTCCTAATACAAGTTAGTGGAAATGGAAATGCTTAGGATGAATGCAATAAATAATAAATCAATACTTGTGATATAATAGAACTATGTTTATTTTTATAAAGACATTATTTAATAACATGAGATCAATTTTAAAATTTAGCTAAAAAACATTAATCCTAGGAATGTTAAAGGTACACATGACACCCTTGCAGACCATCTTGGAATATTCTGGTGTTTCAGGCTTCTTGGTGACATTAGAACAGGAAAAATGATAAGAGGCTATTTCAGTTGTAAAGTACAGGACTGTCACTAAATATAATAGGAAAGGCTGGGGCCTTCCCAAAAGACAGATACAACAGAAGCTGTGTTAGTTACTATTAAGTTTAGTTATATATAAATCATAGTCTCTTTCATATCAAGGAACTAGAGCAGCATAAGGAGCAATGAGATTCATTCGACAGATGTTAGGAATAAAGTGAACCACGGAAGCTACCGGTAAATAGAAGCCCTCCAGGTATCTGGTCAGAATGGGTACAGGATAGGACAGTGTGAACTTCCCCATCTTGGGAACATAGATATATCATATGAAGTTCCTATGTCTCAAGCAAAAAGGTAACTCAAATCTTGTGAACCTGTGAACGGACACTGCAGCTGAGGGGAATATCACTTTCTGTTCTAGGCCTAACTAAGTACCTATGTCAGAAATTTCAAGCCCAAAACATGATGTGGGAATGCCTTTCTGTATGCTGTAAATATCAATCTTTAAATAAAGGAGCTGTTTTGGCCCATGACAGGCACCCTGAAGAAGTAGGTGGGGAATCAGTATAAGTAGGAAAGAAGGGGCAGAGTCAGGAGAGATCGAGCCAGCTGCCCCAAAGAAGAAACATGTAAGGAGCACAGGTGGGCCATGGGCCACATGGCAGACAGATTAATGGAAATGGGTTGAGTTAAGATAAAAGAGCAAGCTAGCAATGTGCCTGAGACATAGGCCAAACAGCATGGAGCTAATATAAGTGTTGTAGTCTTTCAGGGCCTAAGCAGCAATTGGTGACTAGGGGGTCTGGGACTGCAAGTCTGTGGGTCTGGACCTCTGGCCAGACTGGGGCCAGAAACCTCATTGTAACAGAAAAGAACGAAGGTAGAGAAAGCCCATACAAAAGAGAAAAAGACTATAAAAACATAATAAGCCACGTAAAGATCGAAAATAGACAAAGAATCTGGATTATGATTATTATTGCATTTTCTATTAATTTTTTAACTGTTAATGAGCTAACTATAGAAATACAGTGGATTGCAAAGGCTGATAAGTTAAACAAGAATATATATTTTAAAGGTATCTTGATTTTGAAATTTGTGTCTAACAACTTATTGCTTAGGAAGAATTCTACTTTTATTTCCACAGAAGATGAGAACCTGGGAATTTCTTCCAGGCAAATATAGTTTCACCAACCAAGATCCCCTGAAAACAATCTTGGATGGGAAGAAATGGCCGTATCAGCTTCAGGGCTGCATACTAAGATGATCCAGTCTCAAGAACCAGTGAGATTGCCAGAGCCCAATAATCAGCAGAAAGTAGTAACGGAAAACTATTCCCCAATTTCCAAAATATTGTTTATAAATGTTTCTTTTATTATAAATGGTTAATGGTCATAGTTAATCTCTTTCTAAGAGGAAAAGGAGATATGGTATATGAGTCATTTAAATAAATTAGATTATTGAATTTACTTTAATCCAAAAATCAGCTGTTAGTCTCAAAATATTTTAAATTGGTATGAATTTTGGTTTATTGATACAATTATAAATTTAAGGTCAATTTTGTTATGCTGTATGTATTTTTCTACTCTTGTTTAAGGTATGATGTTCATGTAACTGATTTAGAATTGTAATGTATAATTAAGAAATGCATGTTAGTTAGATGTTTTTAGGTATACAAAGATACATTTCAATTAGATAGGTAATCTTCAAACACTTCTAAGACCTACAGAAAAATGGCATTTAAAATATTTTAAGAACTTAGACTTTTATGGACAGTGAGATAGGTCTGGTCCTGCCAGCACCAATCTACCTCAAGAGAAAAATGGGCAAGAGAAACTCCATATGGAGTTTACTTTCTTTGTGGCAGGAAACTGTTCTTATATTGACTGCTTGACAGTATGCTGTTAAAACTGGATATACAAGATCCATAGGAAGGTGACCTCTCAACTTTGGCAGAATAAGCCGAGATGGTCATTCAGGTTCCTGCTTTGCAGAGAAAACTGCCAGACATTCTTCAGGACTCAAGGAGAAGCAACTGATGAACTATACCAGAATGAGCAGAGCAGATTTCCTGCTTCACTGAAATGAAAAGAGACTCTGGGCTTGTAGGCTGAAGATGGATGCCCCAACTTTATAAAGGAACTTTGGGTAACTGTCCTGGCAGATAGGTGTCATCTCTATCATTTCTAGATTTTGAAGTTGTTTGCTCTTCTGGTTTACTCAAGTAATATTATATCCTTCTGTGGTCTTTGATGTAGTTGAAGATCAGATAGTTATAGGTATAGTTTTTCTTAGTTATTTTAAATGGTATATTAGATATAAAGCTTTAGATTCACAGGATAAGGTAGGTGATGGAGCATTGTCTTTTATTTTGTTAGATACAAATAGACTAGATGTTGTAACTGTAATTCTTCCTTGATACCTCTTTTGTTATATGTAATTTTGATATGTTAAAACTGAAACCTTCCTTTTTGATTAGACAGAAATGAGGAGATTATATGGGAATGTCTTTCTGTATGCTATGTATGAATATCAGTCTTTAAATAAAGGAGCTGTTTTGTCCCATGACAGGCTCCATAGAAAAAGCAGGTGGGGAATCAGAATAGGTAGGAAAGGAGGGGTGGAGTCAGAGAGAGATTGAGCCAGCCGCCCAAAGGAGCAACATGTAAGAAACACAGATGAACCACGGGCTACATAGCAGACTGATTAATGGAAATGGGTTGAGTTAAGATGAAGGAGTTAGCTAGCAATGTTCCTGAGCCAAAGACCAATCACCATAAAGCTAATATAAGCATCTGAGTCATTTTTGGGGATGGGGGGTCCTAAGCAGTGGTGGGAGGCTAAGTGGTCAGGACGCTGAGTGCTCACACCTTCAAACTCCAGGTCTGTGGGTCTGGACCCCTGGCTAACCAGGCCTAGAAATGTTAATGTAACAAAGACATGGGCAATGAACCTGGAAAAGGTGATGTAAATGATGTGTATGTCCAAAGTCCAGGTCTTTGAATGAACTGCCTGCTCAGGAAAGAGCTTCAGAAAATTCCTCCCTGGACCATAGAAGACACATGAAGTTAGGAGATGGTGAAACAATGAGACAGGAAGTAGGACTTATACGTGGTAAACCACACCTAATGAGTCTGTGGAAGGCCATAGGCTAAGTGGAGTAGTGAAAGACAGCTCTTCCTATTTGGTCCTATCAACCTAAATGTAGGCACAGCTTACTGATCTTACTAGTCCTATGACATTTCAAAGGTTCTTTTCATTTTCATTAACTTTTTACACTGTTTTGTGAAGTCACTAAAGAGTCTATTAAACTCACTGAAGTTCCTTTTTGGGAGGGGGGGTATCATCTGCTTTTTGTTTTTGTTGGCTCAGCCAATGACCCATCCAGTGGTTTGCCATTGTACATATCTACTCATGAGGATTTCTGTTTCATCCTTGTGAGTGGTTCACACTAACACATTTGGTCCTTTTTTTTTTTTTTAACATTTAGATGAGCATGAAATAAGAATTCCCTATTGGTAAGCATCTTTTCACATTGATGAACTCTTGCCCAAAGAATCTTCATTTCATCTCTATTTGTCACAATATCAGACAGTTGATGTTAAGAATTTTCATGAATCAATATTTAAAATGAGTATAGCATCAATTATAGCTGTTGCTAATATCTTGTTAGCAGTTTTTTTAAATCATTATGACACTTTTTGAAATGCAGCATTCTTAATGGCATCTATGAAAACATATATTTTTGTGGTTTTGCTGCTGAGGAAATATTCCCGTGTTCCATATCTCTTTCTAAATTGGAACTATTTCTTCTGCATACTTTATGTATTTGGGATTTATATTTGTTTGCAATATGAGTATGTAACATTATCTTCCATGTGAATATGCAATTATCTAGACAGCTCTTTGTGAATAACATTGCATTAGTAACTTGTTGTGATAAAACACCAAAGCAACTAAGGAGGAAAAAGTTTATTTTTGCTTATGATTGCAGAGGAAGAGCTTATTATTCATGATGGTAGAGGAAAGGCATGGTAGCTGGAGCAGGAAGCTGAGTGCTCACACCTTCAAACTCCAGGTACAAAAAAGAAAGAGAAACCTGGAAATACCTCAAATCCTCAAACTCTCAAAGCTCACTTCTAGTGACATACTTCCTCCAACAAGGCCACATCTCTCAATCCCTCCATCTAACAGTGGCAGCCACTCGTGACTCAGATGATGGAGATTATGGAGAATATTTCTTATCCTAACATCTACAAGCAAGATATGAGTGCATTTGCCTCTTGATGTTTTCATTGTGCATGTGTCTATCTCCATGTTCTAAAATACTTCATTCCTTCTTTATATCTGACTGTGCTTGTAAGAGTGGCACCGATCATGTTAATTTTTCTAGAATGAGACCTGTAGTCAGAAGTTTCTCTGTCCAGTTTGGTCAGTCCCACAGCCATTTAATCCCAAATAATTACACAAAGGCTTATATTAATCATAAACTGGCCTATGGCTCAGGATTATTACTTGCCAGTTCTTACTCTTCCCATGGTTTTTATTCATGTTTAGCCATGTGGCTTGGTACTTTTCTCAGAGCTGCGTTCTCATCTTCCTTCCTCTGTGTCTGGCTGACTCATTGGCTTTTTAGAGTTCTCCTAGTCTGGTTGCCCTGCCTCTCCTTCCTGTCTAGCTTCCAGCCAATCAGCATTTTATTAATATTTACATTGACAAATACTTACAGAGTACAAGAGCACAGTCTCACAACAGAGATCTTCTACTTTGTTCATCCTTTTTAGATACTTATTTTTTTTTCATGTAGATTTTGAAAATCTGGTTACTTTTTCTAAACGTAAAAATCATGTTGGAGTAAATGCACTTAATGGAAATATGCTAAAGTTTCAGTTTAAATCATAGACAAGTGGCTTCTTTATAATGTTGAGTTTTCCTATTCTTACATGACTTCTCTCTCTTTCTCTCTCTCTCTCTTTTTCTTTCTGTGTGTGTTTGTGTGTGTGTGTTTGTGTGTATCTATAATGATGATTATATGTATATATGTCCCTTATTTATTTCATGAGTATGAGTACTTTTGTCTACACAAGTTTGCATGTATTTTAGATTGGTTTCCAAGTACTCTGGATTTCTTTTTAGCTTTTATAGAGAATGAAATTGTCACCATCTCTAACTGTTATTTTTTGTCAATAGAAGAGCACGCTTAGTGTAAATGAGTTGGAGACATCATCCAACAAACTTTAGGAACACTGTTATTACTGATTCAAATATTTTCTTTCATTAATTTTATTTAGGGGGATAATTTTATCTAAAACAACCATAAATTTTATCTTATCCTTTGCCCTCCTCAACCCAAAACCTGAGGTTATGTAGGTGCTCTACCACTGAGCTACAAACCAGCTCTTAGGAGTGCTCAGCTCTGCATTATTCTCTGCCACCTGTGGTAATATATTGTATATCTAATAAGTTTGCCTAAAAATCAGAGGACCAAACCACCCACAGAGTGAGGTCAGGGAGTGGTAACCCACACCTTTAATCTCAGTACTCAGGAGGCAGAGATCCCTCAAGGCCAAACAGAGCCAGGTGATAGTGGCTCTTACCTCTAATCCCAACACTTGTGATTCCATACCTATGTTCACAGTACGTGGGAAACACAGTCTTTAATCCTAGAACTAGGAAAGTTGAACCAGGAAATGAGTTTGCCTGTGCTCCCTTCCCTTTGGTGGAAGACTCAGAGGCATCAGTCTGAAGATTTGTGAGAAGTAGCGAGGTTAGAACTTGCTGTGGCTTATTTCTCTCTCTCTCTCTCTTTCTCTCTTTCTCTCTCTCTCTCTATCTCTCTATCTCGCTCTCATTTTTCATCTTTTCCTCAATGTCTGGCTCCAGGTTTTTATTATAAGATGAAGTACAATTCGTGCTATAACCAGCTCCTATTTTTTCTCTCTTCTTATTCCTGTCTTGTCAAATTGTTCTGTTTATACTCTCCACTAAAATCTTGGAAAATAGATTGAACATAAGCTTCCTTCTTTTAGCTTACTTTAAAGAGTGATTGTCTAATCTCTCACCATTGCATATGCATTAATAGCTACTCCTTGGTTAGACTAGGGATTACAAAAAAGATTGACAACAATTTACACTAGGTTGCATTTTCATATCTATTAATTATTTTTAGCCATTTAGTATCTCTAATATGAATCACATGAGTAGATTACAATTATTTCATTCATGTGTGGTTTTTTTGCTGATGTTACTGTTTTTGTACATATGGTCAAAACTGAGATTAAGTCATCATTTTCTTTTCAAATTTTGCCCTTCTCATATTTAATAATGTCCAATTTTAGATAAGGATTGGGGATTTTAACATGTTTTTGTATATTTGAATCACCTTAACTTTAAAATCTATAGGAGAAAGAAAGTGAACACTGTAAATCTGTCTTTTTGAATTAACCACTGATTCCATGGGGAAACCATTCTAGAGTTTTAGGAGTAAAATTCATTAAAATGTAAATCAGCCTTCTCCTGTCACCATTGAACTGCTTAATTGTCCTATTCTTTCTCACATCTACAAAGTCCTGAACTTGAATTCATTTTAAAATACACAGTGGCCAAGTATAGTTTTGATCCAGTAGGAGTTTGGCATCCTGTATATCACACTGGCCTTCTGAGGTACTATTAGAACCAGAAGTGTGATCAGGCTAATTGCTTAAAGCAACTTCATAGCAGCTCATTTCCTTCAGCCCTTCAGTGAGGCCCCACCTCCTAAAGCTCTCACAAGCTTCCTCCCCAAAGAGTACTGTCAGCAGGGCACCCAGTGTTCAAACATATGATTTTGAAACTGTGTAGGAAATTTCACATGTAATATTCCACCACATATTCATGGGCATTGCACTATACAAAATACTGTGATGTGAGAATGTCTTTCTGTATGCTATGAGTATCAATCTTTAAAGAAAGGACTGTTTTGACCCATGACAGACAATGTAGAAGAAGCAGATGGGGAATCAGAATAGGGCAGAGTCAGAGACAGATCAAGCCAGAAGCCCAAAGAAGAAACATGTAAGGAACACAGGTGAGCCACAGGCCATGTGGCAGACAAATTAACAGAAATGGGTTGAGTTAAGATGAAGGAGCTAGCTAGCAATGTGCCTGAGCCATAGGCCAAATAACATGAAGTTAATATAAGTGTCTGAGTCATTTGGGGCCTGAGCAGCAATGGGCGGCTAAACGATATGGGACTGCAGTCTGTGGGTCTGGACCTCTGGCGGGACAGGACAAGCAACCTCATTGTAATAATACTGCCCAACTATGTAAGTCCTTGCTGTTTTTATTGATCCCAAGCACCTGTACAAATGTGCCACTCACATTAAAGGTGAGTCACTTCCACTTGCAATGCTACATGTCAATTCTTTCTGGAAATGCTCCCACAGATACACAAGTGTGTCTTACCTGTCTTAGACATCTCTCAATCTAGTCAAATATTTAAGGAAAAATAATCATCATAACAGGCATTTCTACCTGGTAAAAACAATAATGGGGGCTCTCTAGCAGATTTGTTTTTAAAAAGTCATTTGAATGTTATTTAATTTATCATTCACCATTTTATCTGCAAGGTGAAAAGCATGCCGAACCAGCATTTACTCCAAATCTTTGACCTCTGTTGTCAGAGTTCTAGCTTGTGTGCCACAGAGGCAAATATAATTTTTAGGAAGGACTGACACCTGTGAGCTTCTTATAACTCCACACCCCTGGGTACAACTTGAATCGAGTCCAAACCTCCAAATGTATCATGATAAACATTTCTCTTCATCCTTGTTTCTTCAGTAATGACTAGAGGTACTTCTTGGGTACAGTAAGTATCATGGTCAGCTGCTGCTTCTTTAAGAATGTCAAGGACTATAGAGTTAGATGGCCAGTTTGGGCTGCTGTCACAAATATGAAAGGAAAATTTCCTTAAGCAGAAAGAAAACATTGCTTATAATTTCTAAAGGTATAAAAATTTAACAGAAGGACAAAGAATCTATTGTCTTTATGAGGACATATTCCTAGATTACAATTTGTCCTGTTCTACCTATGTCCTCATGGCAGAGAGATAGCTAGGGAACAATCTCATTTCTCATTATAAGGATACAAACCTAATCATGACTTCACTTTCTGACTGATTTATTCTTATCTCCTTATACACCTTATTATGCAGCTTATTATAAAGCTGTATAATATTATACACTCCAATAACAGTGATATTGAAGGTTAACTCAATAAATGAACTTGAAGAGAACTCAAGACCATAGTGAAAATTCTGCTCTTCTAGAAATACTTCGTTACTCGAAGAGTGTGCATTTCAAAATTTTCTGATTCTACCCACCAAACAAACTGTAAGGATATCTTTTTGCTTCTGAATCAAATGTCTATTTAACCTTCTTTTATTTATTTAAAGGGAAAAAAGGAAAGAAAATTCTCAGTGCCCATTCCTAAGGTATGAATAAGGCTCTGTGAAGTACAGTGAAACATAATCAGAGACAAGAGTTCAAATCCTGTCACTGAAGTTGCCTTAGAAAGAGAAGTGTCCCTCTTTATGTCTTAGTCTCCTGTCCTATAAAAGTGACATCATAACACTCACGTTCCAAGTCCCCTTAACTGTTTAAGACCTTGAATATTTTCATCTGAGCCACTTGCTGGACGGAACTTCCTGCACTGAGGGTGAATCTGGCTGTTCGAGTCACTGTGTTACATATAAATCCTCCCAGAAAAAAGTCCCCACAGACATCCTGGTATTTTCCACCAATATCTGACACTTCTTGCTCCAGTAAAATTTACAAAGGACAACTCATTATAACAGGATATTCTGTACAGTGAATGCATTTTGAGACCTTAGCATTCTTCCTATTTTAGTCATGTAAGATAGATCAATGGAAGTGTTATTGCTGTTAGTGGTATTTATGAAATGAATACTATGCTTTATCTGCTTGAGTCTCTACTTACTGTTATGTTATATAGTTAGTACTTAATAATTAATATTCATGAAGCATAAGGCATGCAAAGGACTTGAAGTTATAGTAATTAAGAGCATTCAAATTACCTAGATCAGAAAGAATAAGTGAGTCAAATTTAGGAATACTGAAGTATTTCTATTTTATTCATGTACTTTTAAAAGTGCAGCCTAGGCCAAATGATTTATGATAACACTTTGTAGTATATAAGTAAGTGCCCTGCAGTATATTTTGTAAATACAGTGACATTTTAGTGATAAGAGCTCTCATTACAAGTCTCTGTTATTAAATCATTCCTTCAAGACAGGTTAAACTGCCAGGTTTGGGGTAAGAATTATAGGGTTTATAGATTCATGAAGTGAAAATCAGTATGCTTGAGCTGTATAATGCACATTCACTGTGAGGTGGGACACACATCAAGGGATGATTAAAACACTAAGGAACCAAAGAATGGTGAAAAGGGATTTTGATATGTGTGTGTTTAAGATTTCCTAGAGTGACTTCTAAAGGCCATCACTTTTTGCTTTGATGAGAATAACATGTTTCTAGTATTATCATTTTTACTTGACTTAATAAAAAATTATAACCACCATGGCAGTATTTTTATTAAAGACTATAACTCAGATTCAGTTTGAAATATCCTGCTGGCCTAGCTGACAGAGAGTGGCCAAATGCTAGATTTGAGTAAGAATTCTGGCAGTTATCAGTAGAAATGGAAATAAAATCAATCAAGGATACATTTTGATGAAATAGCACTGATTCTAGCACAGCAGTGGCCACATCTCTATTTATTAGAGAACTGAACCAGGCAAAACCCACAGAATGATAATGGAGTGATCTGGGCTGATTGTCTATATCTGCTACTCAGGGAAAAATTAGACCTGCCCCCTAAGGAGTAGTAAGTTCAATTGTACTTCTCAGAAGAGTCATTGAACTGGTTGCATTAAATATGTCTCTATTCATAAAATAAGGCTAATCAATGTGTAGATCTTCCATAACTAGATAAATATTGATTATTAAAATGCCTGCTCAGAACAACAATAACATAAGACTTCATTTCCCATTGTCTACACACTGTGCAACTTGATGCTGTAGGCTGAATACTTGTGTTCCATTAAAACTCACATTCAAAATTTTAATCTCCAGTGCAAAATGATTATCAAGTAGGAGCTTTGAAAGACCATTAAGCTTTCATGTAAGGATTCTAGAAAGCTCTTAAGAATTTGTCACTTTGAGAGTCAGAAGAAGAGCTGTGATCAAAACTGATGCACACTGTCATCCTGTTTCCTGATTATGGATGCTCAGATCCAGAAACTGTAGAAAGTACCTTTCTTTTGATTATTAGCTTTCTCGTCTATAGTACTTTGTTATACAGCAGCTCCACTTGGGACATTTGCTTCTTGATTTGGGTTATAGAACCCTAAGACAAGAAGGATTAAAGTTGTATACAGGGACCTAAAGCACATGGGTTCTTAGAGAAAGTATAAGTTGAAAGACAGTGTCAGTTTTCACTTGGATCAGGATGATTTTAGAAGCTTGTTAAACAGCATCATCTAAAATTGTTGTTTCTGACCCGAATTTGGGATAAATCTCATTAATTTGTATTTCTTACCAGTTCAGTTAAATACTAGTGGTCTGGCCACCACTCCTGAAGGCTTCTGTTGTATAATATAGAAGTCAATAAGTCAGTTTCCTATTTCTGGAAATAGATATCCAGATAAAAGAGTATATCTATCTGCTTGATAAGTCTAATACTGTAGCTGTTATTTTTATGTATGTTCAGAATATACTTATAGATGCCTATATGAACTTGCTAGGTCTTTAACATATGATTCAATCACTACTGATTCAAAGTAGCTAAAAGCTGAATCTGGAATTCTGATCAACTGTTTTGTGACTTCAAGTACACTGTGACAAAATAGAGAACCATTCCCCAAAGTTATGAGTCATCAGAAAAATCTTCTGAGGAGATATGGTGTCCCTTGTTTTTTATGACTTCCTACAAATAATAGCCAAGGATCTATAACTTTTGAAGCTGGAGTCTACCGTCCTGCAATAACAGGAGGACATTGTTAGAATGTCCCTCCATTCATTTCAGTTTTGTTCAAAAATCTCCGCTCTTCTTACAAAGACAAAAATATGATTACATCACTCTCATACAATAACAACTAAAATTATCATGCCTGTTTTTAGGTAAATGCCAAACTTATTTTGCTCAGCCTGCATTTTTAACCTCTCATGTGCTGTTCTTCACGCCAGCACCTACTCTCCACTTTTGTGTTCCTATGCTCCACTTGAGCAAGATTTTTCTCATTTGCCTCTGGCAAATAGCATGTTCCCCTTTTTATAGTTGTAAATCTTTCTTCTGACATTCTGGTCCTTTGTGTGTCTTCCTGGGCTTGAGTACGTCTTTATCAGTGCTGTAAACAATTGGTTACAGATCTTCATCAAGTCTTATGGGCCAACTATTTATCAGCTCCTCCACCTCCTCCGGACTATAACTAGACTTTTAGATGATAAAAGCTAAGAGTTATTATTATAATCATGTTCCCAGAAATAAGTGACTTCTCATAATATAAGCAGATCATTTTACATGGTAGGAAGAATGTCTTCAAAAACAGACGAAATGACTGACAACTAACGATATATTTGAGAACTTGGAAGGTCTATAGATTGTTTAGGAAAAAAGTACCGAACAATTATAGAGAGAAAAAACAGAGAAGCTGATTCCCACAGCATATTGCTAATGCTATTTTATAACATGTCTCTACTCCTAATAATGTAAACAGCTGGCTACCCACATGTGTGATGAATTGCTACTGAAGAAGTTTCCTTGAGAGCCTGCCCTCTGCACCTCAGATAAATTCTGTGGTGGATCTCCCCCCACATTGCCTGTGAAATGATTACAGCTATGACCTACATTTTGAATGCAGCCTTATGAAACAGGTAACCACAAAAGGTCCAATGAAGGAATTTCTGGATTCCTTACTCACAGTCACTGTGAAATAAAAATTTGCTATTTCAAGCAGTTGCCTTGCAGTAATTTGTGACATAGCAATAGGTAAGTAGCATCTTATATCATTTTTTTTATGGAGATAGTTTCAACACAAGCAAAGAAGGTAATCTTCAATTGCACCAAGTTACTTGGACTATGATATACATTTTTTAATTTTAGAATTTGTTAGGGGCCAGAGAAGATACTTTGGTTCATTGACTTTGTGGCTCAGGAAATAGCTAAGAATTCAGAATCAATCTATGGAAGAAATTTTTCTAATGATATGCTTCTATAAACATGTTAGGTGGATGCTTTCACAGCAGTATCCCATAGCAATTTTCATGCTAAATGTATCCAGCTGCACTCTGGCCTATGATACTCGTGTGAACAGCAACCCAGGTCTGAAGATGCCACTTCACGCTTCACAGAAACTCACTGTAAGCTCATAAAAGGTTAATTGTATAGGATATCTGACTCCAGTTGAGCCAATAAGATCTTTTGCCTCATATATTTAGAATGGGCATACATAATGGGAGGGTTTTAACTGTGGAGACCTAAAAGGAATGAGTTTTGGAGAATTAGACTCTAACATGAAGACATTATGGTAAAGGTATATCTGAAATGTAGAAAGATTAGAGAGTTTTAAAAGTGATAAACCTAAAGCAAATGCATAAAACTAATCATGGTTAAGCAAATTCAGAACCATTTGAGTTCACATGAATACACATATATACATGTCTATACAACATGCATATACACATACATGTATACATAAATATATGTACACACATACAAATATGCATACGTGCACACATCTGTTTATATGCACATGTGTGCATACATGCTCACATACAAACACACAAACACAAACAGAGAGAGAGAAAGAGAGAGAGACAGAGACAGAAACAGAGACTGAGATCTAAGGTTCCTTTAGTAAAATTATAGTCTTTTAATATTTGGAAATTTATAAATGTGTACAATATCTTTAGATCTTATCAACAAATTGTTTTCATTAAAAAAAAACCCACTGAATCAATATTATGTGAATACAGTGGTGACTGTATACACATGAGTTTAGGACAAAGAGCACACACCCATGAGATAAACTAAATATAGCATCTTCAGCAGACATAAACTGCCAATAGCCCCTCATCTAGGAGTGGGATCTTATGAATTCTTCCCATAGCCATGCTAAAATGTTGAGTAGTCTTTTGCTGGTTTTGTAAAGGCAACCACAGATGCTGTGAGTTAATGAGTGCAAAGACCATCTCATTTCTATAAGACACTCTTCTATACAAAGTTGTCTCCAAACTCTGGCCTTTACAATGTTTCTGTTCCTTTTTCAGTGATGCATCCTGAGCTTTGTAGGTGAATGTGAGATAGTGATATCCCAATGAGGCCTGAGCACTCCTCATTCATGTATTCGTTACTTTGAATCAGTTTTGAGTCTCTGTTAATTGTTACCCATTGCACAAAGAAGCTTTTGTTATGAGGGGTGAGGATTGTATTAATATGTGATCTAATGATAAATATTTAGAATGTATCTTTGACACTGTGTACCCTTTTAGCAAAATAGTTATAGTAGGTTCTTTTTGGGTCCTGTGACCTCCCAAACCAGAGATTCTTGGTCAAGTCTACAATACTAGGTATGGGTTCCCTCTTATGGAAATGGCCTTATGTCCAATTTTAAAGCTGTTGTCTGTCCACTTAACATTATGCAAATCTTGTACCAATGTTCATATCCTGCAGGATCAGTGATTATTATAGCTCCTGGGGTTCACAGCTGGGAAAGTATATTAAAGACTTTCTATCCCTTCACCCCCTCAAAGCCTTTTAAACATCTCCCAGGGCTTCAAATCTGGGAAATAGGGAAGAAGCTTCCAGAACCAGCTTGACGCCTTCATGTCCTGTGACCAAAGTGTATGGTGTCTTCAGACATAGTAGGGTCTGGCCATCAACTTCTGGTCAACATACAAGAGTGATGACAATAGGCTGTTTTGTTCTTTTCCTGCTCTGAGACCATAGTTCTTATTTCATTTAAATGGCTTTGGAAGCATTTCCTGTTAAAGTAGTTTAACTTAGATATGTTTCTATTTCTTGTATACTCAGCATCCCTAAATGTGGTGCAAATCAGAGAAAAACATTCACTGACTATACCTGGAACATGTTGTATTAGATATTTTACCCACTGCCTCTTAATGAGACCAGACAGTGTGCCAGGGAGCTCTTTATGGATCCCACAATTCACAGACAAGCAAAGAACTTGTGGGTTTTTTCTTCTTGAAATATTTCAATGCAAATTAAGCATTGTAAATATCAGAATCTTAATGGGAAACATATCTCTTTCAGCAGTTTGTAGTAGGATTAGAAAACTGACATTTCTGATTTTATAGACAATGATGTTATAAAAACTGCCTATTATAACAGATTATGTGAATTACAGGTGGATATCTTAGGTTATCTCATTTTATTACTATTATGGGATGTTATGGATTATTCTGAGACACTGAATTGAAATCTCCTTTAAAATTTTAATATTTACTGGATCCATTCATGATACTATCTCTGTAATAGAAAATGCAAATGTTTAAATGAACTGAAGATATTCTCAGGGCTTCCTTTTCCTAACTTTATAATCCCTGTTCACTCTTTATGTTGGTAAAACATCTGGTGTTTTGAAACCAGATTGAAGATAACATTTATTTGTTAAGGAAGTGTTTGCTGAGAATCTTCAATTGGCACAACCCAATGCCATTGAACATGCTCATGCACATTAACTTTTCCTGAATTTATAAACTTGTGATTTCTTATAATATCTCTGGGACTCAGTTTTATGATCTAGAAGATACTGATGAGTAAATTTTTTAAATTATTTTTGTATTTGTTGTCTGGCTAAATCAACTTATTTCCAGGTATAAGGAATTCATAGCAGATACAATAACTGTCACTATTATAATTTTACATATGCAGGAACATTAACCTCCACTATTAGACGCTCATTTGGGCACTGGAATTAAAGCAATTCAACAGAAGGGTAATATAATCAACAGCAATAGAAGAAAGGATCTGCAAGCTGAGAATGAATAAGTCAAATGCAAAGTCTTCACTAGTGTTTACAATCCCATATATTTCAAGGGGCTCTTTCCTAGGCACAGGCTTTGCCAAGCAGTGAGTCTAAACTTGAAGACAGAGACTTGTTAGCAATTTAAAAGCCAACAAAATCTTCCACTAAAATTCTGATATATAACTCTGGATTGATTTTTTTTTTCCCCTTGAAAATTTCTGACTTTCATTTGATGTAGAATATTTTTAAATTATGAAGTGATTCTTGGTCCATAGTGCATTAATGAAAGCAAATTAGCACCAAAGCCATCCATGAAGCACAAGAACTACACAAGAACTACTCAAGTCTCAGTTGACAATGTCACCAGGGTTGAAAGGTAGAAAAAGCAATCAAAAGGCAGTTTCAGGGCATTCATGATAAACAGGGCCCAGTTACTAATGTTCAGAATGATGACTACAAATAATCAACGAAATGAAAAATCTATGTTTGAAATGCTGTGGTTAGTAAGGTACGGCACTGACTCAGCTTTGCTACTAACACAGAGAGAATGTAAAAGGTTTGAAGTTTTGAATATTAAATTATAATTTTTATACTCTTTAAAATTCAGATACATGTAATATTCCAATCCCTGACAATGATTAATAATAGAGACATTATTTAATGTATCCCATGCCCAATGAGTCAAACTTAAAAAACATGGAATTGTTTATTATTTTGGAAGTACAAAAATGCATTGAATCAGAGTCTATAAGAGGATATATCCACAGGCACCTATTCAAATAGTCTTTTACTTAAGTACTTCTGGCTCAGAAGCTAGTACTTGAGCTGATAAACTCCTTTCAACATTTATTTAAAACACTATAAAGAAAACACAGCAGGAATCTGTAAAGAGAATATTCGTGCTGGGGTATCACAGTTCCAAATCTCAAAAGAGTGTTCTGTAGAGCATGACCCTGCAGTCAGGCCAAAGTGTAAGAATGCATAAAGGTCAGATACCCAAATTCGTAATTAGAGAATGGAGAATCAGCAAAGCAATTTGAAGATGAGTGCCTCCTTTTCTTAGTACCAGGAACACTTGTCTCTACAGATATATTTGCTAGCATTGAGTACAGATGGACATTTAAAATTCTACCTGTATCTAAGCGAGATATTTAATTGCTTCAACATAATTTTCATTCCTGATTGAAAGTTCATTTCTGCAAGAAGGTGAAGTTGGTTCTTAGTTCATTTTCTGGTTGTGACATTAAAGAGAGCCATGTTATCACACCCTGCCAGCAGAAGTGGGTTGTGCAGGTCCCTTTCTCAGAACCTCCACAGTCTAGATTTAATGTTCTGTCCTCATCTTGAAATCATAGTTTAAAGAAGTTCCTACATCTTCACTCTCTCTCGGGCATTATAAGTTATGTAACTGGTCTTGCTGATCTGCCTTGAAATTCTTCCCAGTCTGGTCATACTTCTGGTATTTTTTTTAAAGCAATCTCTATGTCATAATCAGCCTTGAAAATAATTTAAAATTATGTAATTTTTAAACCCTTTTTAAAAAATGCTGTGTTTTCAAGTTAAAATGTCATTTAGATGTATTGAATACACACAGGCATATATGCACACATGCAGATACACAAATGAGCACACTGGTATACATATATTCCTTAATGTATTTCTACTGTGAGTAGAAATGGTCAATGCAGTGCATGATGCCAGTGCTTCAAAAAGAGTAAATATGTTTTTGAAGCCAGTGCTATATCAAAGGTCAATATTTACAGTGTATTTTAAAGCTAATTGTAAAAATTAAAATGTACAGTGACAAATACAGTTATATAGAGAACACAATATTCTACCCAGGTGCTGTGTCATATTCCTGTAGTCTTGGAACTGAGAAAGATGCAGGAGGAGGATTTGCAGATGTCAGCAGACCAGTCTTGGCAATTCAGTTCCAGTTTGAGCTGCCTTGTTTCAAAAGAGTAAAACTCTAAACGAGAAAAATCTGAAAACATACTCAGGGTCTACAGAATGTCTCGTAGCTACTAGCACTTGCTGCTCTTGCAAAGGATCTGGGCTTAGTTCCCAGCACACACGATGGCTCACAAATGTTTGTTATTCCAGCTGTAGGAGCCTCGATGATTTATTTTGGACTCCATTAGCACCAAGCATGCATGTGGCACATGAACATACATGTCACAGAACATTCATACATATATCATTAAAATAAGTGTTAAAAAGAGAACCAGAAGGACAAATTAAAAAGACTAAATTGGTAAGAGCATTTAATTTAAAGAGGTCCTAGGTTGGTTGCCAGTACCCACACAGCTGTTGACAACTGCCTATGATTGACTTCTCAAGTATAACACACATGCAATGTACTTTTGTACATTAGTTAAAATATTCATACACATAAAGTAAAAATAAATCCCCACTCCTGACAATTTTCTCCTTATAACAATACCCTAAGATAAACAATAAACTCCGAGATTTTTCTACTCCATAACATAGAAGAAAAGTTAATATCTAGAAAAGTGCAAAAAATTCAAAAAAAAATTAGATCAAAGTTTTGAGTGATGCATTAAAGAAATGTAAGATTAAATTAGCAATAAGTAAGTAAAAAGAGACTCATGTACAAATGGAAATTGTACAAATAAATGTCAGACAATACTTACCAAGCAAGCAATCATTTAGTCTATAGGCTACAAATATTGAGGTGCATACACATTAACAGAAACTTGCATATCTTGTGTGATTGTTGACAGGCTCCTTCAGGAAAATAGTCTGATTATGTTTGAATATGAAGTACATAGGCTTTTTGACTTACCAATTCTATCATTAGACATCTTAAAATCATCCTCATGAATGCCAGAAGATGTGTTCAAGCAAATTCATAGCAACATGTAAAGTAGGAAATATTATCATTAACTAACATATGCAATGATAAGATGAATAAACAATGCTGTCAGTAACACCATAGATAGATGTCACAAACACAATTGTGCAGAAAATGTACATGACTCAAAAATTCATATGATGTAATTACATTTATATAAATTTCAAGAGCAAGTATGATCAAAGAATAAAGTGCTAAGATATACAAGATGTCAAAATTATAAAGGAATATAAGATAAGCATGCCTCCCCTAGTGAGGACAGTGAGACATCATACTTAGTGATAGAAGATGGGTAGATTTGCTATCCAATACATGGGTGTCTTCTTAGTTACTGGTGGTGCTGTCTTAAGAAGGATTTAAGCTACTTTGGTGCAGCCTCTGTTTGTCTTTACAATATTCTTGTAGGTACAGTTATATGGAAATATTTCAGTTTTTAAAAAGTATCTCATATTTCAAGGCATAATATACCAAATGCCTACTGTTCTTAAAGGCAAATATTTCAGAGTTCTGCATATTGTTGACAAATATGGAGTGAAAATTACAAAAATAATTCCTGATACCCACCTTCAAAATATACAGAGAAGCAGTTGTAGTCATTAACATTACAATGATTAAAAGAACATTATATACCCTATTCATTGTTATTTGCTTTCAGGATAAACATGAGCATAAATGCCGATATGATCATAAAAAGGTCAGTCTTGTTGTAGAAAAAAGATATTAATACATTGGAAGGAAGACTCACATTTATGAGAACAATGATCTACTGTGTTAAATTCCCAGGCCTATCTAAACCTTACAGGTCTCCAATAGTTGCTTCCAAGAAGAAGCAAGAATGTGAAGTTCTTAACCTTTGAGTAGATCTAGGTTTCTAGGAACAGAGACTTTTCTGGGCATAGAGCTACAAAGACTTTTCTGTACATGTAGCTACATAAGCTACAAAGGCAAAGTTCATCATTTAGAAAGGAAAATCTCATTTTCTTAAGCTTGCAAAGCTTTTAAAAAGCGTGTACATTATTTAAACATAACTCCATAGACATTTTTCTCCTTTATCTCCATTTTTTTTTTTTTTTTTGATCTTTGAGGATTGCTTCAGTGGACTGGGGCGTGACAGATGTTATATCAAAAGTAATAACCTAAAATAAAATGAGAAAAAAGTGGAATTTGGTGTGGTTCATCTGCCTTTGGCTTCTTGCTTCCTAAAGCCACTATTTATGATATATGAACCGAGGTTCAAGATATCATAACTTTGTATTCTTTACAATGTTTATTGATTCACACTGGAGATGTTATTGGTGTCAAGCTATTGAACAAGCAGCATCTGAAGTTATTTGTGTGACTGCAGTTGGGAGATGCAAAGGCTGAGTTGTTTATTTGTTGCTGTTACTTACATTCACTTTAGTCACTGAAGATGTGGTTATAAACATTTAGAATTCAAAGTGTACAGCTAGTGTTTAATGGCCCAGCAATGGGACTCTAGGATGATCATTTCATCATCTAATCTCATCTGTCAATTTCAGTGTCTCTTCACTAATACTTCTCCAGATAGAATGAGAAGAGGTATTTCATTCAAGCTCTGTTTCCTGGATGTTAAGGTTTCAATGCTGTGATTGTTTTCTTTATTTTCTTTATAAAACAAAACAAAACAAAGCGTCTTTTTTTTTAATCCATGTATCCCTCTCTTCCCCCTCCCTTCCCTTCCCCCAATCCCTCCAAGTCAGTCTTCAGCCTCCTGCTTCCCATCTTACCATCCTCTACTCCAAAGGGCAGGGTGGGTCAGCTCTGTGTGGCACATCCAAACCAGGCAAGTCTAATTTCTTCATTCAAAGGCAAGACTGCCTTAGGTATTCCTGTAGTTTTTAATGAGAATGGCCCACATAGGCTCATGCATTTGCATGCTTGTTCTACTGTTGGTAGAACTGTTTGGGAAGGATTAGGAGGTGTAGTCTTGTTTGAGGAGGTGCATCACTGAGATCAGTTTTTGAGGTTATAATAGTCAGTGCCACCTCTCTCTCTCTCTCTCTCTCTCTCTCTCTCTCTCTCTCTCTCTCTGCCTCAGACTTATGCATCAGATGTAAACTCTCAACTACTGCTCCAATGTCATGCCTACTTACCTGTTACCATGATACCTGATATAATGGTCATGGACTCACCATTTGGAACCATGAGCCCTAAGAAAAGTTTTCATCTGTAAGTTGATTTTTGTCATTATGCTTGTTATAACAGCATAAAAGTAATTAAGACAAATGTGAAGTGTTCCACATAGGGTGTTATGTTTAAATTCTTGTTCTCTAGCCGCTAATGTTATTTGGGACAGTTGTGGGGATATTTTGTAATATAATAAAAACATTTCAGAGATATCAGCGGGGTCTACCCACAGTCAGTCTTGGAAGATCAGACAGTAATAACTCACACCTTTAATCCCAGAACAGGGAATATCCTGGGAGTGGTGACCTATGCCCTTAATCCAGTCTGAGTTTGAGGTCTTCTTAGGTTACAGTAGTTCCATGCTCACAGGCAGGCAGTGGTGGGGCCATGACTTAACTGAGTGAAAAGAGTATTTAAGACAGGCATAGAAAGACAGAGGAGCAGAAGAAGCCAGGAAGAGACAGGCTGAGGAAGCTGGAAGACAGCTGGGTGAGATCTGACTGTGGTGTTTACTCTCTCTAATATCTCTGACTTTCCCAGAGATCTGGCCCTGAGTTTCCTTTATTCGTGCAACAGACAGTTGCATATTATTTGAGATAAAAGGCACAGTTATTTGTGGTAGGTCACCTCAGATGGATGTCTGAGTGTCATAGACTAGTCCTACTTCTAGGTCCATGAGCTATTCAAATATTATTTCTCATCATAGTTATGATAGACTGTGTCTTCTGAAATTATAAGCCACAAAGTTCTCTTTTCTTAAGCTCTTTATGTCAGATGTGTTGCAATAATATTGTTGAAAGTAATCCATACTTTTAATTTAGGAAACCATCCTGCCTCCAAAAATGTGAAATGCCTGTGCATTTGTGGTGTGTGTATGTGTGTGTGTTCATTTGTGTGAAATTACATGTCTGTGTTTAAGTGTATAAGCACATGTGTGCATTGGCAATGTTCTTAAGGTGCCTTGTAGCTTGCTTTTTGAGACAGGATTTCCCACAGCCCCAGGGCTTGCCAATCAGAAAAAGCTCACTCCTCAGTAAATTCTAGGGAGACAACTGTCTCTGCCTTCCACCTGTGAATTATAAGTACTGTTACCATGCACAGTTAAGAAGTGTGGGTCTTGGTGAATGACCTTAGGTACTCACTCTGGGACAATCTATTTCCTTACTGAACTACCTTCCCATCTCCTATGCCTCTATTTGTACTTATTTTGAGGACAGCTTTATAGAAATAACTTTACAAGTTTAGCATGAAAATAATGCTTGCAAAACCAGACACAAATACCAGAAATAGTATTTGATTTTTAAATTTTAAGCCAAATGAAAATAAATTCAAAGGAACTCTATATTTTAGAATTACAAATAAGCAGTTTCACTATAAGCCATAAATCATTTTTTTCCCTCCAAGACTGTATTTGGAGGAATTTTGGTGGCAAAGTTAAATTTTGAGTAATGTTAGCCAAATTTATACCTATGGTACAGGTTGTTCTTTAGATTCTAGAAAGTTGTCACTGACTTTTCTTTCTTTAAAGGAAGTACTAATGCCATAAACACATAGGACTGGGAGATATTTTTAGGATGTCACTTAACCTAGTTTGTTTCCAGTTTCTAAATTGACAGAAGCATTAACATCTTTAAGTAAAAAGGGTAAAGTAGAAACATGTTTCCAAAGATGAGCTACATCAATAAAATAAAACAATTTCTAAAGAATAACAAAACCAATTCTACACCTGCTTGTATCTCAAACAGCCACATGAGGATGAGAATCAACCCAACATTCATTAAAAATGAAGATTGGCAGCTCTCTCTCATTCAAGATCAACTGCACTTGAGCAAGTTTACAAGTGCTCAAGTAGAAGCCTGAGAAGCACCTCTAGGCAAATGCCAATCACTGTAAAACTTTGTCAAGTAAATTGCAATTTCATCCAGGGCAGGATCCTGCAAGTGTAAGCTCCTTACAGGAACTCTTATGATTGTAGATGAGCAGTGATCACATCTGAGATCTTCTGGTAAAAATAGCAGAGAAGAGTTAAATGATATGTGAGCTGAGATGTAATTTCTATGGTGATCCATGTTTCCAAGGTATTTAGAATTAGGAACTTGAAAGGTCATCAGTAATAGTTGCTAAGGGACAGTGATAGTGGATGAACTAGATGAAATCTTTTGCCAAATGGCAAATGAGTGGATGGCTACAGTTTGGCATCAAACTGAGAATCCTGCTGCTTTTTTCAATGATGGCGATAAAGTGCTTGCTATCAATTTTGAAACTGCTGTGACATGATAAAATATAAAAAGTAATCTCAATGTCTGGGTGGAGAATAGTGTACCAAATGTCCATCTTTATAATGGAATACTATCCATCTTCTGCAACTTAGTTTATTTATAATAATTGAAATTTTATTAAAATGTATAGTTTTGAACACAATGATATAATATTCTTCATTGAAAAAATTTATGAAAAAATAGTATACTATTTTAAAAGTCTACTTAGGGCTTAAAGTTTGTATAATTCAAATATCTATCATTTCTTATCTACCTATCTATCATCTATCTACTTATCTATCTATTATTTATGTTTATCTATCTATTGTCAATTCATTTATTCATCTATCTCCCCATCTGTCATCTTTTTACCTACATATCTATCATCTATCTGTTGGTTTGTCATATATCATTTATCTATCTATGTATCATTTATTTATCTATTCATGGTTGTCAGCTTGATACGATTTAGAATCACCATGAACACATACCACTGGGTGATTTTTTAGAGTGTATCCAAAAGATTTAAAAGAAAAAAATAGAATCATCTTGAATGTGCTCTCTGATTGTGGACATGATATAATATATGTGCTGCTGTATCAAGGAGGGAATCTTCTCTGCTCTAAATGACTATTCCTTTTAGTTGTGACCCTGGATAAAAACCTCTCTTCCACAAGTTGTGTTTGTGAGGTATTTTGTCAAGTCAAAGAGGAAGATACCTGACATACTGTCTGGCTAGCACTGGGTATTAGGATATAACCACAACTAAAATAGAGTCCTAATACTTTTAAATTGTCACACTGACTGTGTCATTTGTGGCTGAAAGTTTTCAGCAAGACAAAGGCTAGAAAGTCCTTCCATGCAATCAAAATGAAAGACTTAGGAAAGGGGCAAAGTGCTGTTTATCATGTGGAAGGTCATATTCTTTAAAATACACACTCTTGTCTCAACAGTCTTTGGTGCTACTGTTTGTGGTGGACAATAAAGCAAAGTTTTGAATATGTTTTTTGAGTAATCACACATTTTCAGATCTCTGACTTTCTTGAGTCTCTGGTATGTGTTGTGTTTTATAGGGTGGGGACTGATTTTTGACTACATTACTGTCTCTCCAAAGCAGAAATCCAGGATCTGCTAAGACATCTCCTCATTGTCAACCCAGGTTTAAGGATTGCTGCTTAAGTCAGATATGTTACAAATAGTGTAGCAATATAAATTCTTAAAAATATGTCCTGTCCTTAAATTTTAACATAACATGTCCTAAGATATTAATCTATCCTTATAAAACTCTCCTCTTACCCCTTGATAAATCTATCAAAAGTATTACTTATTCTCCATTTTATTGAATTTTTAGGCATATTCATATATTTTGCCATTGTACTTTGCTGGCATTTATTTTTGTCCATCATGGTTCCACACATGCCCCTTTACCACTCTAGCTGGTCCTATGTTGTTCCTTAATAAGACATTCCTTTTGCTTTCCTATTACATGTATTTTTCTTTCTGTTTCACGTCCTCTTTAAGATTTCTTCCTTCTTGCTTCTAATTCTTTCTGTTTTTATCACCTACAAATGAATATAAACATATACACACATATATATAAATGCACACATCTCTATCATTTTAGCTTATTTTCTCTTATACAATACATCTTGATTATAGTTTCTCCTCTCTACTCCTCCTAATAACCCCCTAACTCTCCTCTTCCACATTTCCACTCCTTCATTTCCTTTAAGAAAGGATCAGGTTCCCCGGGAATATTAACTAAACACAGCACAACAAGTTACAATAAGGCTAAGCACAAACCCTTATATCAAGTCTGGAAGAGGCAAACCAGTTGAAGGAAAAATTCCCAAGAACAGAAACAGAAAAGAGTCAGAGACACCCCTACTCCTGCTGTTAGGAATCCTGCAATAATATCAAACTATACAACCATAGTATATATTCAAGACCTAGCTGAGACCCACACAGGAGCTGTGATTGTCAGCAGTCTTTGTGAAAATTGTTGAATGCTGCTTAGTTGATTCTGTGGGCCATGTTTCCCTGGTGTCCTTGACTCCTCTGCCTTCTACAATGCTTCATTTTCCTCTTTCAAAAAGTTCCTCAAACTCTAACATTTGGCTTTGGGGTTTCATATTTCCCCCCATTTGCTATGGGATAAAGCCTCTCTGATAAGGATTGGGCTAGGCACCAGGCTACGAGTAAAGCATAATATTATTTAAAATGATTTCATTGAATTTTCTTTCCTTTTGTTGTTTTGGCCAGTCATGTTTAGCATTATCCTAGGTCTGTGGGATACATGGTCTCTGGTTCCTAGACTTCTGCAGGAGTAGCCAATCAATGACTGGTCCAACTGGAAGCCCATGCAATGAGAAGGAACCTGTGCACATCACCTGCATGACATACCTACAATTTTATATCTAGGATCTGCATATAACAAAAAAATGTAACACATTTTTGGAACCTGGATTATTTCAATTAATATAATGATATTTAAATAACATCTAACATCCTGCCAGATATCATTTCATTTTTCTTCATTGATGCATAAAAATCTATTGTGTACATGTACCCCATTTTTATCCCTCTTTTGATGGATATCTAGGCTGATTCCAGTTACTGGATACTGTGAATAGTGCAGCAATAAATATGGATGCAGAGATATCCATATTGACTTAGAGCCTTAGCTATTTTCAAGGTATGTTTTTAAAGTGATACATATTTAATGGAATTAATATTTTATCACACAATATAAAGCAGTCACTGATTTAATTACATTCATAGTGAATTATAGTGGAGACAGAGTAATCTCTGCTAGGGAACAAGTGCTTGTTGACTCACTGACTGAACCTTTTCAAAAAGCCAATCAATCTGATTCAAAGGAAGGTAAAGTCCTAAACTGACATTTCACAGGAAAAGAACAGACCTAGCAATTTATGTCAGAAATCCAGTATCACCAATTATTAGAAAAGTTCAAGTCAAAACCACAGTGAGATATATCACCTTACTCAAATTTGAATTGTCATCCTCAAGGAGATGAAAGAGAAGAGCCCTGGGGAAGATTTATACGGTTGGTAAGAAAGCAAAGTGCCATTGTGGAGAACAGTATAGAGGTTCCCTCAAAATAAAAAGATAGAATTGCCATAGAACCCAACAATCTTACTACTAGAAATGCACTTAAAGCAAATGAGATCATTGTGCAGAAACATCTGCACTACTCCAACAGCGTCATTTACGATATCCACAGCTTGTGACTTCAGCTGTTTCACCAGCCTTTTTAACACTTCCAGCCTTCAGGTTGTCTGTCTTCTGAGTATCCTTGTAAATGTGCTTTGTGCTGACCTCCTTACCTTTCTCTCCTTTTCGGTGTAAGTCTGCACAAATGTTCGTATTTTCATGACAGTGTCAAGTGGCTTGCACATAATCTAAACATGACAAATACTTTGTAAAATTTACCATCCATCCTAACTCTAATGACCCGAGATTGTGAATTTGGGGAAAGAATTCCTGTTCTCTTGTCATCCTGGGAAGATCTTGGTCAGTGTCATGTAACTCATAATTTACACTTGATGTGAGACGCCAGTAAACAAGAGTTTAATACAAATCTCCAAAGGCCTGAACATTGTCTAATTTATTCAGTGTGTCCTTGTCTTTGTCAATGTCCAGGACTGTGGTGATATATATTTAATAAAATTAATCTGGAATATCAGAGTCAACCACAGAGCCAAGCCAGGTCAGGGAGTGGTGACCCACAACTTTAATCCTAGCTTTGGGAATGTGGAAAGAGGAAGCTAAGAGCTGGGCAGATCAAGAGAAGAGGGGTTTTCAGCTTTCCCAGACACTTTCTCTTCCTTTTGGCTGAGGACTCAGTGGAAATTCAGTTAGAGGATTCCTAGAGACAGGCCTGGGGAGTTGGATGGGTAAAAGTGGCTGTGGTTTATTTCTCTATTGCTCTGATATTCCAGGTTTTCCTCAACACCTGGCTCTGGGTTTCATTGTATACTAACTATAGCTTGTGCAATACAGGACCTTTATTAACTTTGGCTGTCTCCTCGCATGCTAAGTGGCCCTAACATACAGTTTTTTAAACTATGGACCACAATACCATATGAGCTTACAGAAATAAATAAGGTAGATGACAAAAATTTGGCAACAGTAAAGCATTTCTCAACATGCAAGAACCAAGAATCAAGTAAAAGCTAACTGTGTCACAAGTCCCAGGTGCTTCTGGCATTTCTTGTCTATATTGGGCCAATCAGATTATTCAAATGCAGCCTTAGATTTTAACACACAACACACAAGGCTTCCACTGTGCGTGCTATCAGTCATGGCAGCAATGTCAACAGAACTGCCTGAAACACAGATTCAGAATTTTTAGTAGTATGAATTGCCATGTTTTTACTGTAGGTACAAAGCTTACTGTTCTCATTAAACCATAATGGTTTAATTAGATAAAACAAAGAGTTAATATGTTCCTGATTTTATTCCTCAGCTACAGGATGAAATAATTATATATTTTAATTGTGTTATGCTACAATGCTTGGGTTTTTTTTTTCTTTTTTTTAAAGTGCTGTATGAGTTCAATAAAAAGGTTCATCAAATTTCTCTTGGGATTAGTCAGAATTTCTAACAGTTTCTGGAGTGGTCTTACACACAATTCTGTTTTATATTATAAATTTAGTTGAGGTGGTGTCTTTGGTGCTGATTACAAAAATCAAAATTTTGATAAAAGTCATTGGAAACAGCTCACATCCTGTCATATCAAATGTTCAGCAAAGATTTATTTTATTATGCCAAGCTCAGAAGCACATTCATCTTGTGAGTACACAAATTTGATTGTCTTTGATAAATAGCAAAGTATATATATACTAATTTTAAGACAAATGTCTTTGCCATTTACTATCAATAAATATTTGACATTTATGCTTACTTTATATGCCTATACCCAAGAATATATAAAACTCTCTCAGGTTGCAGGGGGTCACCAGTAAAAAAAAAAAAAAAAAGTACAGAAATTCCTGCACTAAAGAAACCAAATGCTCTATTGACCATCATCAGCCAGTCTTTTACACCACCTGGGCTTATTGCTCTCAAGAAATATTTAAAGTAGGTAATGGGGAAACCATGCTGATTCAAACACATACATATATGCTATATGCATGGTGACCAGTTACTGTAGTATTAGGTTCTCGGGTCCCGGGCAGCCAGAGATCCGAGACCCACAGACCTGCCACCCGGGACCGCTTAGCCGCCCACCGCCGTCCGGGTCCCCAGAAAGGACTCAGAGGCTTAAATTAACTTCATGCTGTTTGGCCTATGGCTCAGGCACATTGCTAGCTAGCTCTTACATCTTAAATCAACCCATTTCTATTAATCTGTGGGCCACGTGGCCCGTGGCTCACCCGTTCCTCCTTACATGTTGCTCCTTGGGCGGCTTCAGCTCGGTCTGTCTGACTCCACCCTGCTTCTCCTACCTAAGCTCTGATTTCTCCTCCTACTTATTCTATGGTACCTGCCATGGCCCAAAACAGCTCCTTTATTTAAAGATTGAGATTCACAGCATACATAAACGCATTCTCACATCACTTCCCCCTTTCTCTCTAATCAAAAAGGAAGGTTTCAATTTTAACATAGCAAAATTACATATAACAAAATAGCTATCAAGCAAGAATTACAGTTACAATATCTAGTCTATTTGTATTTAGCAAAATTAAAGAAAATATTTTATCATCTACCTTATCTTTATGAATCTAAAGTTTTATATCTAATATATCTTTTAAATGACTAAGAAAAACTATACCTATAACTATCTAATCTTCAACTACATCAAAGACCACAGAAGGATATATTTACCCAAGTAAGCCAGAAGTGCAAGCGACTTCTAAAATCTAGAAAGGACAGAGATGACACCTATCTGCCTGGACAGTCACCCAAAGTTCCTTTATAAAGTTGGGGCACCCATCTTCAGCCTACAGGCCCAAAGTCTCTTTTCATTTCAGTGAAACAGGAAATCTGTTCTTCTCATTCTGACACAGTTCATCCGTTGTTTCTCCTTGAGTCCTGAAGAATGTCTGACAGTTTTCTCTGTAAAGCAGGAACCTGAATGACCATCTTGGCTTATTCTGCCAAAGTTTAGAGGTCATCTTCTTATGGAACCTGCATGTCCAGTTTAAACAGCATACTGTCAAGCAGTCAATATAAGAACAGGTTCTTCTCTAGTGGCTTACCATTACCACAAATAGAGTAGACTCCATATGGAGTTTCTTCGATGCCCGTTTTCCTGTTGAAGTAAATTAGTGCTGCCAGGAGCAGACCTGTCTCACTGTCCAGAAAAGTCTAAGCTCTTAAAACATTTTAAATGCCATATTCTGTAGGTCTTAGAAGTATTTGAAGATTACCTATATAATTGAAATATATCTTTGTATACCTAAAAATCCTAACTAACCTAACTATAAGTTTGATTATCAAAAGTGACTATTAACCTTCATTTCTTAATTATACACTACAATTTTAAAACAGTTACGTGAACATCATACCTTAAACAAGAATAGAAAAACACATACAGCATAACAAAATTGACCTTAAATTTGTATCAATAAACCAAAATCTATACCAATGTAAAGCATTTTGAGATTAACAGCTGATTTCCTGATCTAAGTAAATTCAATAATCTAATTTTTAAAAAATCATTTATATACCATATCCCCTTTTTCTTCTTAGAAAGAGATTAACTATGACATTAACCATTTATAATGAAAACAAACATTTAGAAACAATATTTGGGGAATTTGGGCATTGTTTTCTGTTACTACTTCCTGCTGATTAAGGGGCGTTGAAAGTCTCACAGTTGTTGAGGCTGAATCAGTCTGCAGCTCTGAAGCTGATACGGCCATCTCTTTCCATCAGGTTTTTTCAGGGGGTCTTGGTTGATGAAACCATATTTGCCTGGAAGCAATCCACAGGTTCTCATCTTCTGTGGAAACAAAAGCAGAACTCTTCCAAAGCAATAAATCCTTAGACACAAATTTCAAAATCAAAATACCTTTAAAAAATACATTCTTGTTTAACTTAGTAGCCTTGGTATTTGCAATCCATTGTCTTTCTGCAGTTAGCTCATTAACAGTTAAAAAATTAAAAGAAAACACAATAACAACCAAAATCCAGATTTTGTGTCTATTTTCCATCTTTATGTGGCTTATTATATTTTTATTACTCTATTTCTTGCTTTAAAAACTTTTTCTAACCTCTTTTTTTTTCTCTCTGAAGCCTATGTACCTTTTGCAAACATTGTAACCGGTTTACAGGTTTTTCTTTTTATCTGAATCTGTTTTATTGTGAATCCTTAATCATCTTCTAACCTTAAGAGCTTTTAAAATACATTCTCTAAAAAGAAGCACAGTTTTTGCAAATTAGGCTGAATCACTAAGTTTTCTTAAATGGACCGTAAACAGAGCACACCCAAGAAAATGCTGCTATGAAGAAAATTTGTTTCTTTTTTTGTTTAAAATAAACAGAAATCTAAAATCAATCACATGTTACTGAGTCTTCTGTGAGATTCAGGAACCCGCCTGATTGCAGCTTACACTGCCTGTCGCCAGTCCGCCGGCGCCATTTTGAATGTGACCCGGACCATGCTTTCTTTGTACAATGACCCACTTAGTATATACAATTTGGAAGCTGCCTTGGCTCAGTTTCTGTGATCTAGAACCTTTTCTAATCTTTTTTAGGCTCTAAGTGGATAATCGCCCCACGTTGGATGCGCCATCTGTTGTAATGGGGTTCTCAGGTCCTGGGCGCCAGAGGTCCAGAGACCCACAGACCTGCCGCCCGAGACCACTTAGCCGTCCAGCCGCCCGGGTCCCCAGAAACGACTCAGACGCTTACATTAACTTCATGCTGTTTGGCCTATGGCTCAGGCACATTGCTAGCTAGCTCTTACATCTTAAATCAACCCATTTCTATTAATCTGTGGGCCACGTGGCCCGTGGCTCACCCGTTCCTCCTTACATGTTGCTCCTTGGGCGGCTTCAGCTCGGTCTGTCTGACTCCACCCTGCTTCTCCTACCTAAGCTCTGATTTCTCCTCCTACTTATTCTATGGTACCTGCCATGGCCCAAAACAGCTCCTTTATTTAAAGATTGAGATTCACAGCATACATAAACGCATTCTCACATCAAGTTACAGTGCACTTTGCTTGGTCAAATAAACTTCCACCCCTCTGTTCTAATGAAGATGCTTTGCTAGGGGCAGAGGATGGATGCAGAAGAAAGAGGGTGTAGTCCCTGCTTTTAAGAAATTCCTAGAAATGTGAAGTCACATCCTGGTTTTGCCACCTAATAGCCTTATCAAAGCCACTTATACAATTATCATACATTTATTTGGTTTTAAATTTGATAACAAATATTTCCACATAGCAGACAATGTTTTTGAGACTCTCTAGCACAGTGAGTACCTGAATTATATGCTTAAAATTGTACCAATGGTTCCAGAAGCTCTTCGGTTATTTAAATCATATTTTTAAAATAATTATTTATTCACTTATTTATTTATTATTGTATGTGTGTATGACACATATAAATGTGTATGTCATGGTGTTTATAGAGTTCTAAGGACAGCTTTTAGGATTTGATTCTCTCCTTCCACATACTTGAGAGAGTCCCTCTTTTTTCTTCCATGCTGTGCTTTTCCAGGCTAGCTGGCCTTGACCTTATGAACAATTCTCTTGTATCTACATCCCACCTCACTTCACAGTGCTGATCTCACACATGTGTGCCGCTCACTTCATTCAGCTCTTCACACGGAATCATCACCTCTGCATAGCAAGTGTGGTTTACCTGCTGGGCCACCTTGCCAGTCTAGGAGTTTATATACTTTTCACATTTTGTTTTTCTATTCTGGTTTGTCAGTAGAGTGAATGAAGAGGTATTATAGGTTCTTGCTCACAAAACTTTATACTTAAATGCAATACCTGGGAAAGAAGTGAAGAGGGAGAAGCTTGATTTTCCAAATGTCTCAAATGACTGAAATGTTCAGCAAAGGTGAAGAATTATCTTAATAATCAAACTCAGTTTTATTTTCTCTCATGTGTTCACATTGCCTCTGAAGTCACAGGATTCTTCAAAAATTATCTTGTTAGTATCAGAGAAATGTTCACATTAGGCTACAAAATCTGGAGAATTGTGTAAATTATAATTGGCTCATCTCTGTTTCAGCCAAAGTTTTAGATTTCCTTTAGAAATTAAAACAGAGTTCCCTTGGAGCATGTAACACTTGAATATAGCAACTACTTTTCTTATTTCTTATTATATCCTATGAGTTTTTGTCCCAGATACGTTGTTTATCAATGGGAGTCCATCTATGGAGCAGTGAGCAGAGCACTTGACCTCGAACTAATCCTATCACCTGCTTTGAATGACCATCAGGCACGCAGAGTCTGCAGGTGTGACAAGCTTACTTTCACCTCTGAGGCTTGGGTCTTTGGATAAAATTACTTTTCATATTTATCATGTCTAATATTTCAATATATTAGAGATTTCCTATGTGTTTTTAGTATTATATGTTCAAATAGTATGAGCCATTATTGGAATTATTATGTGAATCAGTAACACCTAAACTTAAAATGAAAAATATGCTATCAGAATCTGAAGAGCCTTCAGTAATGAACCTGGTACTAAGCCACAAAACAATAATTTCTAAATCCACAAGGAGAAGAGAAGCAGAATTAGATGTAATAAAATGTCATGCCCAATACTAGCATCTAGAAATATCTTCAGCTTGCACAAAATTATTTGAAATATCTTTGAAGGGAAAAAGGCAGGAAACAGGCTTCAATAGGGATACCACTCATGTCTATCAGAGATAGAAAATTAGTGATGGATGGAAAGATATATTAAACAGGAAATAAAGAATATTAGCTTTTTTTCTAGTAATCATCAATTCAAAAAGGCATCATCTTCTCGCCAGTTTTTTTCTGAAGTTTGGATAAAGCTAATACAGTCTCCAGTTCCATGAAAGAGGCTCCACGGTATAAGCCTAAGTCTTCTCCAGTAAAGTTTTCAAAATTGTTTGAAGGCAGCATTTTTCTCCTGAATGATTTGAATATTAATGATTTCCACAGGCTCATGTGCTAAAGCTTTGTTCTACAGAGGATAATGTCCCTGAAAAATAGTGGAACTCTGTTGTTATGAGGTTTCTTGGTTTTGGGTAGCCAGAGGTCCAGACCCACAGACCTGCAGCCCCAGACCCCTTAGCCACCCGCAACTGCTCAGGCCCCCAGAAATGATTCAGATGCTTATATTAAGTTCATGCTGTTTGGCCTATGACTCAGGCACATTGCTAGCTTGTTATTACATCTTAACTCAACCTATTCTCATTAATATGTCTGCCACGTGGCCTATGGATCACCTGTTCCTTACATGCTTCTTCTTTGGCTTCTGGCTCAGTCTGTCTGACTCTACCCTATTTCTCCTACCTACGCTGTGATTTATCCTCCTACTTTTTCTATGGTGCCTGTCATGGACCAAAACAGCTCCTTTATTTAAAGATTGATATTCACAGCATACAGAAAGATATTTCCACATCAGAACTCTAATGAAGTGGGTCTTAGTGGAAAGAAAAATGATCATAGGGAGTGTGCTCTTTAAGGAGCTAGTAGGACCTCAGGCCTCCTTCCCTCTTTTGCTTCATGGCTACCAGGAAGTAACTTCTCCCACTACACATCCTCACTAACAAGTCGTACTGCCATGATCACAGGCATAAAAGCATCTGGGCCAATTAAACTGAACCATGCTAAACTGAAAGCCCCAAATAAATCATTTCATCTTATAATTTGTCTCAGATAGTTTGTCATAACAGAGCTGACTGACACAGTTGTCTTGTTTTTCTTGCTTTAGGATAGTTAACCCCAGAGTTACATGTACCAATGAGGTTTTTTGGTCTTGGGCAGCCAGACCCACAGACCCGTCGTGTAGACTCTTTAGCTGCCCACTGCTGATCAGGCCCCCAGAAATGATTTAAACACTTATATTAGATTCATGCTGTTTGGTCTATGGCTCAGGCACATTGCTAGCTTGCTTTTTTATCTTAACTTAACCTTCTTTTATTAATCTATCTTGCCACATGGCCTGTGGCTCACCTGTGTTCTTTATAGGCTTTTTCTAGGGCGGCTGGCTCAGTCTGTCCCTGATTTGGCCCTTTCTTTCCTACCTATTCTGATTCCCCACCTACTTTTTCTATGGTGCCTGTCATGGGCTAAAACACGTCCTTTATTTAAAGATTGATATTCACAGCATACAGAAAGACATTCCCACATCACTAGGATCTCACCAGCCTCTTATGAATAGGGTTGGTCACTCCCCCTTCAAGAGCCCGAGACCCTAGAGAAGTATCTTTAGACCTTATCAACTGACACCTACATCCCACCACACAGTTACACTTAGCCTTATTCTCTTGTGTGTAGAACAGTGGTTCTCAATCTGTGGATCATGACCCAAGAGGGTCACCTATCAGGAATCTTGTATATCATATACTTGCATTGTATTCACAGCAGTAGCAAAATTACAGTTATGAAATAGAAATAAAATAATCTCATTGTTGAGGGTCACCAAAACCTGAGGAGCTGTGTTAAGGGCTCACAGAATTAGCAAGTCTGAGAGTTACAGGTATAGAGGAATGCTAGTGAAGAGAAGGACTATTTTCAAAGAAATCAAACTAAAAACAAAACAAAATAAAAAGTTTCTTAAGTCAGTTTCTTCTTATCAAATTCTTCTTACAAAGTTTTTACATTACTCATATGAATTATTTTTTCATCTGGGTTTCTTCATTATATTATATATAAATAACCTTAATGATTCTTAATTGTGAGAATTTAGGTTTCCATGGTACCATCTTTAAATTTTTAAACAATTTGTTATTCTATAAATCACAATCTACCTACCCCACAAAGGATTTGAAAAAAAAAAAATCATTGCAATAGTAATTCTCATGGATCAGTCATAGAAAATATATATTTAATTCTTTGTGATTTATCATTAATTTAATTTAGTCTCTAACATAATTTTAGGTGCAGATTGGTAGGTGGTAAATAAGCAAACAAAAAGAATTCACACCTTTAGATATTGTTTCTCAAGGCAATCTCAGTCATTTCTCCAAAAAACACAAGACTATCTGCAGCAATAATTGGCTGACAGAGAAGTGTCAAGGGATGTGATGCTGAATAATGAAATAAGAGCCATCTGTTTAAAGAGGCCTTGGCAGTCTCATCCCATAAAGGGAGCTCTCATTTCCTGTGCCAAAACTGGTCAAAGCAATGTAGAGGAGACCCAGAGGTGCTGTGACTTTATTTCACACATTAGGTACAAAATTTTCTTGCACTCTTAGGGTTTCTCCAGACTCAGTTCCTTTTAGAATGTAAGTTTCCCAAACTCTTCATACACACTGTTTGTGATCTTTCCTTGAGTGTGACTGGCTTATTGAATTACCTGGACTCCATGTAGTGAAGCAGAAAATGACTCCATTCTTTGCCAAAAAAGGCTCCTTCAAATCTACATTGCCAATTTTTATCAAGCTTTCATTCCACAACCTCTAAAGTTAAATCTTTGCCAACTCCACACTTTTCTTGTAAGTTGGATTCAGTCTAATATTTGTATGAACCCAAAACATCTTTCTGTTCAGTTTTCTGTTAGCTATATTCAGAATAATGAAACATCCTGCAAGTTTTTTTTTTTTCACCAAATTCTTCTACTGTATCTATCCCACCATCAGAATCCATTGAGTTGTGTCAGAGTTAGAGCTAGGAAAAAGCAGTCAGATAAGGTGCCTTATCAGACTGAATATGTAAACTGGTCCTCATTCCTTGAGTATGGACAGTTCTGAATGGTATATTTCTTGGGATTAGTGGTTTTAAAAGTTTCCATTGAGAGTCTAATAGCTGCATACAATAGGTTTTGCACCCAGAGACTCAACCCTCTATTCTCAGTCTCTGGTTTTGAGATTCAATACAGAGGGAATTCACTTGCATTTCTTAGCATTGTATTTTAGTAGACTTTTCTTCACTAGGTGCAGTTAGTGTTTCTTCTATCTGGCCACAAATTCTGCCATCAGAACCTCTCTTGCTTATGGACATATTTAGGTGGAGATCAGGTAGCATGTGTGGGTGTTCTACACACATTGAGAGAAAACAAATCTAACTCACAGTACAGTTCCCTCAGTGACTCATGTTCCCTGCCACTTATAGTTGGCTTGAGTTGTGAGTAAAGGAACCCTCATACTCTGTGGTTGAAGAAAAAACAGGATAAGAATCATCATCACAAACAAAAAAGCCATGCCCGCTCTTAAAACCTTTGAACCCTAGGATTAAATGATTTACTTACAATTCACAGTATAGAAGTACATTTCAGATGGTGAAGGCATTAATTTAGAGGTATCTGTTAGTCATACATCATCTGGGAATTTACTTTAATAAAATTTGAAAAACTTGGTACTGTTTCCCAAGTTTTGAACATAACCATTTCTTCCATTGGTATTAATAATGTATTAATTATGAGCATTTTCACACTTTACTGAAGCACTTAAACTCATTTAATGCAATTAATTAGCATATTTGAGTTTATAACATCTTCATATTGGAAAGCCATTATTTATGCTACCTTACCTATTGTGTTTGTATTCACCGATGCTTTAAAACTGCTTTTCAGGTCTCAATATTTTTTACGAGTTAATTATTTTCCTCTAATTTTAAGTGTACTCCTCTTAACAGCTTCCCTAAGGAGTAGAACACACACACTTATCTTACCAAAATTTAAGGTTTTACTTTTACGTTCTTGACAGACCATGCATGCATTTTAAACATTTTAATTCTAGCTACAAAATTTCCAAGTTAGGTACTATTGGTTTTAAACAGTTCAATTAAATACATTTATAAAATTTTGTACAACAAATGTTACATGATGTGGGAACGCCTTTCTGTATGCTGTGAATCTCAATCTTTAAATAAAGGAGCTATTTTGGGCCATGACAGGCACCATAGAAGAAATAGGAGGAGGAATCAGAGCATAGGTAGGAGAAGCAGGGCAGAGTCAGGCAGATTGAGCCAGCCGTCAAAGGAACAATAGGTGAGTCAAGGGCCCCGTGGCAGTCAGATTAATAGAAATGGGTTGATTTAAGATGTAAGAGCTAGCTAGCAATGTGCCTGAGCATAGACCAAACAGCATGAAGTTAATATAAGCGTCTGAGTCATTTTGGGGGCCTGAGCAGCAGCAGTGAATGGCTAAGGGGTCTGGCGTGGCAGGGTCTGGACCTCTGGCCACCCGAGACCAAGAAACCCCACTGCAACAGTTGCAGTATTCATTTGAACTTATCTATTTATTTTTATGCATTTTGTCATTTTATTTGGATTTAAATTTAAGTTTGAGGAATAAACTTTAATGTTTCTTTGGGTGTGTTGTTCTTGTAAATTTTTTATTTCATCTAGCTGATGAGGTATGAAATTTTCTATTATGGGACTGCAATATTTGAAAGAAAAAATTGGTAAAGTTAAATTGTCAAGACATTACTGAATGAGGACATTTTATTGAGTAAAATTTATATATTCTGAATCATTGTTGCAAGATGAGTCATTTAAAAAGAAATCATTGTTCAGTCAACTACAAGAAACTATTGATCATAACATCTATTAATTTTACAAAGACTTGTTAAATATGGCACCATCATACTTGGACTTAATGATTGAAATGGTATAGTGAATAGAAATCCTAAGTAATAATCTCCATTACCTTTCAAAATTACATTTATATTTTGCCTTTCAAGGAACTGTAATGAAGAAAAGTACTGATGGAGAAGTGATATTCATTTAATATTAAGTAAGAATAGAGATTGCTTAAGTGTATTGGCCAATGGCTTAAATATAATTGGTGTATCTGAGGATCTAAGATATAAGATATAAATAAAGGAATATTCTTTAATTTTCCAGCAATGAGACAGACAGAGAGAGAGAGAGAGAGAGAGAGAGAGAGAGAGAGAGAGAGAGAGCTCTTAGTTCTTAGCTGCCAACAACTACCTCCAGCACCTAAGGGTTATTTGCTCTTCTAGCTCTTTGGAGAGAGAACTTGTCTTAATACATTCTTTCTTCATTTTAACAAAATCTCAATTGTTCAATTTTACCAATAAAGACTCACACAAACTGTTGGAAGCAGATTCAGGGATCCACAACTAAGCACTGGAGCAAGCTCCCAGTTCAGCTGAAGACAGGGAAAAGAGATTATATGAACAAAGGGGCCAAGATTATGATGAGGAAACCAACAGAGACAGCTGACCCAGCTATTGGGAGCTCACTGACTCTGAAATGACAGCTGGGGAACCTATTGAAAGAAACCCTCCAAATGTAGATGACAGTCCAATGGCAGGGGGAGTTTGTGAGGCCTCTGGCAGTAATACCAGAATTTATTCCTAGTAAATGAACTGTCTTCTTGGAGCCCATTCCCTCCAGAGGAACAGCTTGCTCAGCCTTGATACTGGGGTGGGAATCTTGGTTCTAACTCAACTGGATATGCTAGACTGCATTGACTCACTCTGGAAATCCTTAACCTCTAAAAAATGGATGGTGGGATGGGGTAAAGGGAAGCTGAGGGGAGGAGGGAAGGAGGAGGAACAGTGGTGAGTATGTTTTTTATTTGTTTGTTTGTTTGTTTGTTTTTATTAAATAAAAAATGAGGAAAAAAAAAAAGACTTGGGAGCCAGATGCTGGAGTAAAAGCCTGCTAGCTCAGAGAGGCTCAGAACACACCCAGCTGAGCTTCATCTTCAGCAGAAATCACCCCAAATCCCCCTTCTCCTACACTGCCTCAAAAGAAACATCAAACTAAATGTTCCCCCTTCTACTTCCTGTGTACCTCTCTCTGTGTGTCCTCCTGACTCCCTTTTATGCTCCATGTTTTTTTTTTTTCTTGTTCATTTCCTGTCAACTGGAAGCTTGCTCCACCTCTTGACCTATGATTGACTTTACTTCATCCTGTTTATAATATTCAAGCAGAAAGCTATTGGATTAAAGGTGTGTGCTAGGGCTGAGCCACATCACCATTTAATTTTCCAGTAATAATGCAATCTTGGGGTTCACGGTGTGATCAAATATCAGGCAACATTTCTTCTTTAAATTGGTCTCTTCTAGTTATTAGTCAACCAGCCATTGCTCAGTGTTTCAGTGACAGCTAAAGGCACTGATGAGCACTCTGATGAACAGGTCTACTGGCAATGGGCCATATCATATATATTTTTTGCCTTTATTGTCTCCTAAAGTCCCTACACCTCCCTTACTTTTGAAAGGTGACTTTCCAGACACTATTTTTGTGGTGGTGAGATTTTTTTTTCTTTCAACTGTTTAAATATTTTACTCTACTTTCTTCAGGCTAGCCTGTTTTCTGAGGAGAAATTCAATGTAATTCTTATTCTGTAAAACAACCATCTTTTTATTTCTAAGATTTTAATTTGATTCATTGTATTTTAATACAATACACCAAAGTATAGAATTTTTAGAGCATTTATTTTATTTTAAAGATATGCTCTCAAGTAAAATCATTAATGTAGTTTAGACAAGTAAATTTAAATTTTGTATATAATATTGGGTCAAAATGAAAAGTCTCAGTGAGGCTTTTCAAGCTATAATTTAACTATCATACCTATTATGTATTTACTTGGATGATTAAGTGAATACTTAGCATATTAAGAATTCAAGAAAATGAAAGATATTGTGCCAGTGAGGTAGCTTATTGGGTAAAGGCACTAACTACCAACCTAAGTTTAATATTGAGGAAGGCCCCAAATGACAGAGAAAGTGGACCAACTTCTGCAAGTTAATTGTCTCCATGACCAACATTATCATGTGTATCATCACTACTATCACAACCATCAACATTATCACAGTCAAATGGATACAGATAGACTATATCAGAGAGAGAGAGATACATGAAACATGTTGAGGTACCAAGATTATGCAGTCCATAAGAGGAGCTTCTCTTTGCTATGGAATCTACTAGAATATCTTATTCAGGATTTAGTTCAGGTAAAGCTGTCTTGATACAGGGAGTTACCTTTTTCTGGTCCTTTCTCTTTACTTTGTTGTTGACACACACCGACCAAAAGGTTACAAATCCTATCTTTAAGATATGCTATAATATTCCAGTAATGTACATTATTTATGGAAAAACTTAGAAGTAGAAGCTAGATGCTAACAGCATCTGTCTCTTTGAAAACAGTATGAAAATTCTAATAAATGTGTCTGTTCTGTCAACATTCTTCTAAACCATGCCGGCAAGAATTTTCTAACTTTTCCCCAAAGTCTATACTTATTCATTCCTTCATCTCCTCTATCAGTTTCTTATATGAATATATGGATGGACACATGTATGTGTGTATCTTTTTGTCTTTCTTTCCTATATACCTATCATCAGCATTTGGTTGGTTCTCCGGTCATATTTCTCAAAATTTGCATAGTAGATGTTATAACCTGAACATGAAATATTATTTTCTTAGGCTCATATTACCCTACTTACCATGTTATCCTACTAAATTATCTGGCCCTGGAAGAAACTTTACACTAGTTCCTTGACTAACCCAGATATTTAAATTTTGTCTTCTTCAGTGTAACCTAGTATGAAAACTGTTCTCATTGAGATGAAAGCTTTCTTCATCCAAAACCCAAATTTAGCTAAGAAGTTTTAAGGGGGTGATGTTGCTTCATCCTCCTCATAATCTGCTCATCAAGCGCTATTCCACTTAAGTCCTGTTGTGCATCCTTTTTTAAAATGGTTCAGAACAACTGTGAGTTTACAGTTATAATATCCTCAGCACACTCTTGAGTACAGGTCAACCTAAAGACTCACCGGTCATCATCAATTCCATGTACGTCTGCGATTCCACGGTAGATTGAAATCTACTGTCATAGCTGCTCCAACATATTCTATCATTCTGGAATCTTCAGTCCTTCTCTTAGGAGCCATGCTAATCCTGAGCAGTTCTATGGGAAAGCTTGTCTTAACTGCTCTGAGTTCCCTATCATTGACTGAGTTTCGGTCTGGCCTAGGGGAAGCATGAGCTTTCCTTTGTTGATTATTGCTGTTGGCTAAAGACAGCACTGTTTTTAAGGTCTATGCACACAAGATTTTTCATCAAGTTATTCCAAGAGAAATGCCAATAAATCCCAGTATTTGGAAAAACCGAGAAGATGTGATTTTCTTAAAGAAATCCTCTTTGTCAGGATTCATTCAACAAGCATGTGCCTTCTTCATAACCCAAATTTGGCAGTGGTGTATACCTAACTAGATTTTGTGTCTCTCTTTAGTGAAATGTGGATAGGCACTTAGGTCCTCACACACACATTAGTGAAACACAACTGTCTTAACTTGAAGACTCACCAACAACTGGGACACAAGATTGCTTTTATGTTATCATTTGCATATAGCAATCCAATAAAACTCTCAGAAAAGCTTAGGATCAGAGGTAGTAATTTTATTCTTCATACATTCAATGACTTAGTACATTGTATTTTGATTGAAAAAATGATTATTATGTTGAGGGAAAGTTGGCCCTTACCTGTAATGTGAGCACTTGGGAGGGTGAGGAAAGATACTTAAAGCTTGAAACTTGCTTGTGTTATAAAGAGTATTTTTCAACAAGCAACAATAAGACAGGATGAGATTAAATCATGGAAGAACTGAAAGAGATCGCTCAAATATAAGGAAAGGCTCCCTGTAGAAAGTAAAATTTTTCCTGTGCTGGCACGGTAGGTGGGGAACAATTTATTTTCTGTTTACAGTTCCCTTAGCTCTATTTTTCTACCATCTAGAAGCATAAACAATATTCCTAGTTACACATAATATGTTTTAGAATTTGATGTTTTAAGAGACTCACATTTTAAATACCAACAGGAAAAGACCTCATGGGATTTTCTTTAAAAAAAAAAAAAATCTCAAAGTTGAATTGGTAATGTTCAAAACAAGTTTCCATCTCTTCATTTGCATTATAAAACTTGAACCTAATGAACCACCAGTGGTATAAATGCCTTAGAAGCTAGGTTGCCAATTAACATCTTTTTGGGAGTGCAGAGATAACCAAGCATAGAGAAAGTTAAACAAATTTGATTTTAGTGTAATTATGTTGGAAGCTAATTTAATCAGATATTTATCAGAGTTCCCCGTGGATTCTCTGCAGCAGAGGCATTCAGATTGTTTCCCAAAATGTTCACAAAAGCCAGTCTTTTTATGGAAATGAGCAAATAAGGCTTTTGTAAAGCTCTGGAATTTCATGTTTCTCACAGTCTCATTCTGTGCAAGTGTAAAAGCCCTTGGCTGGTCTTGATATGATCTGTGTTAAATGCTCTAGCTGCTGATGCCATGTTGACTGGCTCTTTCGAGATTTCCCATCATAGTAATTGCCCGTGTACTTATTCCAAGAGTTTCCCAAATACTCCTGGTGATTTCAGGGGAACAGAAATGTAGAGACAGGTAAGCCCAAGAGCTTCAGAGAATTAGGCCTTTGGACTGAGCAGTGACTGTAATGTGGTCAGTGGAAAGCTTTGCTTCCATTTTTTCTCTCACTGATCCTTCCAGCTTACAAGAATGGTTCTCTTCTCCACTTAGCAATATGAGTAAGTTTCTCAGTATCTCTTGCTTGTTAACATTCTTAGAGAGTAAACACATCTTCAGTGAAATGGAAGAAAATCTTCATATTTGGCCAATTTATGTCATGGTGCAATTTTTCACCCACTATGAAGACCATTCAAATTTCAGAAAGTAGCTATAAATCATCATTTGAATATATTCACGCAGAGCCTTACCTGCACTGGCACCACAGAACTGTAAAATACATTCTTCCCTTGAGCAATAATTTTATGCACTTTCTGAAATGTTTCCTAAATCTATTGTGGACATGTTTAGTACAGTATCAAGGCTCCAAGTAGAAATACGATATGTGCTGCTATTGACTTCTATGTTACAATCTACAGGCATCTTGCACTGGATTGTCGAGGTCTGGGGAGGGACAACTTTGGCTTCTCATTCACTGATCATGCTCCCTAACAGACAGAGGAGGAGGTTATCTTGGCTTTGCTTTTCTGAAAATATACATTAAGAGAAGAAAAGTGAGGAGAAGATGATAATATATATTTTGGAAAGAAATAAATGTGAATTTATGGTTTAGTAAATGAAGGGTCCTTTCAAAAACTTCATGAGTTTCTAAACATGGGTGGGTACTCGTGTGTGTGTGTATGTGTGTGTGTGTGTGTGTGTGTGTGTGTGTGTGTGAGTGAGTATGTGTGTGATAGAAAGAAAAAGAGACAGACAGAGACAGAGAGACAGAGAATGACAGAGACAGAGACAGAAAAACAGACAGGCACAGACAGAATTTTAGGAAATGATGTCCTCTATGACTAGTTTTTAAGGCATCTATAAGGAAAGAGAAGAGTGGAAGTATTATACAAACTTTAAAAAATTAGACTAACTGAGGCTTTTATTAATGCTGTTAGAACTGCTGTCCACTCTTCAGAAGTTCCCTGAAATCTCACAGCTTATCAAATTAAACAACAGTCAAAATCTCTTTTCTCTCTTCTAAGCCCATCTTTCTTTGGAAAACATCCTTTCTGACTCCCTCCTCTCTGTATCCCACTTTTCGGTGGCATACCATCTGTGCTTAACTTGATGAATTTAAATACAATGCAACAGATGCTGAAGAGATCTATGTTCATAATAATAAAAAAGCAAGCAATTCAGGATTTCTGCTCCCCAGACACAGTGTCAATTTTTAACCATTTACAATTCAAAGATCCCTAGTATATGCAAAATATATATTCCAACATAAAGGGCCTGCATATTTTCTGCCAGAGATAATATAAATACTTTAGGTCTCACTGATGCTCAGAAACAGGGCCTCTTTCCTTCCAGGAATGAAAATTGTTGGTTATGAAAGTTTAATGGAATGAATACTCTATCATTTCATAAAACAAACATCTGACTCAGCAAAATATGGAAAACCCTGGATAAATGGAAGTTGTTTATATTTAAATAGTGGATGGAAGGGGTGCTAGATTGTGTGGCGGAGATTGGAAATTGGCTTGGAAGTAACTATTCTTATTGTTAATGAACTATAATTGTGTTCCTGTCTAATTTCTTGGTATTGATTTAAAGCATAGTAAAATATTCTTTTAGTATCAGCTTAACTCTCTCCATTTGTTGCCAAACTATAGGAGAGAGCAAAGAGCTCTTAATGAACCTCTACTATTCACTAAGCATTGGATTAGCACAGTGAACTCATTCTGGTTTATATTTCAGGAAAAACTAAACCAGGTAACAAAACAGCACGCTAATCCAGTGTTTGGTGCCATAGTTTGGTAGAGGCGTTATAACAAAGTACTTTCGCTAAGGTGATTTATTAGTAAAAGAGATCCATTTCTCATAGGTCTGGAGTCTGTGATAAATATTAAGTAACTGGCAGTATGAGATCTTGATCTCTGCACAGGTGGTGCCTCAGGGCTAACTTCCATGCACCTCTTTTGCAAGGCTACAATTCTATTCACAAAGTTCTGTCACTGACTTAATCATCTTCAGAAAGCAACTATCTTTTAATGCTTTCACCTTGGTGACTAAACTTGAATGTGTGATTGTGAGGAAGGGGTGAGGAAGGGCTTCAAAAACACAGCCTGTTACCTTGCAGAAAACCAAGATATATAATTTCTAATCTACCTTCCTCTGTTCAATGGAGGGGTGACTATGCCACTGACTTTCATAAAACAAAACAAAACAAAGGGAATTGCCACAGGTTATTACTTACAAGCATGTCCAGCCATATGTTAATTTAATCTCAATATCACTTTGAGAAGTCCAAAGTTTTGAGGGAATAGTCCAATATTTTATGTTACTAACCTGTAGTAGTGAGGTTTCTTTGGTCCCAGGCGGCCAGAGACCCAGACCCTGCCGTGCCAGACCCCTTAGCCACCGGCCCCCAGAAATTATTCAGACACTTATATTAACTTTATGCTGTTTGGCCTATGGCTTAGGCAAATTGCTAGCTAGCTCTTATATCTTAAATCAACTCATTTCTATTAATCTGTCTGCCACGTGGCCTGTGGCTCACCTGTGTTCCTTACATGTTGTTCCTTGGGGGCTTCAGCTTGGTCTACCTCTGACTCTGCTCTGCTTCTCCTACCTATGCTCTGATTTCTCCTCCTACTTCTTCTATGATGCCTGCCATGGCCCAAAACAGCTCCTTTATTTAAAGATTGAGATTCACAGCATACATAAACGCATTCCCACATCACTTCCCCCTTTCTGTCTAATCAAAAAGGAAGGTTTCAATTTTAACATAGCAAAATTATATATAACAAAATAGCCATCAAGCAAGAATTACAGTTATAACATTTAGCAAAATTAAAGAAAATACTCTTATCATCTGTCTTATCCTTATGAATCTAAAGTTTCATACCTAATATACCTTACAAATGACTAAGAAAAACTATACCTATAACTATCTAATCTTCAACTACATCAAAGACCACAGAAGGATATATTTACCCAAGTAAACCAGAAGTGCAAGCGACTTCTAAAATCTTGAAAGGACAGAGATGACACCTATCTGCCTGGACCGTCACCCAAAGTTCCTTTATAAAGTTGGGGCATCCATCTTCAGCCTACAGGCCCAGAGTCTCTTTTCATTTCAGTAAAGCAGGAAATCTACTCTGCCCATTCTGGCACAGTTCATCAGTTGCTTCTACTCAAGTCCTGAAGAATGTTTGACAGTTTTCTCTGCAAAGCAGGAACCTGAATGACCATCTCGGCTTGTTCTGTCAAAGTTCAGAGGTCACTTTCCTATGGAAACTGTATGTCCAGTTTAAACAGCATATTGTCAAGCAGTCAATATAAGAACAGGTTCTTCTCCAGTGGCTTACCATTGCCACAAAGAGAGTAGACTCCATATGGAGTTTCTTCGATGCCCATTTTTCTCTTGAAGAAGATTGGTGCTGCCAAGAGCAGACCTGTCTCACTGTCCAGAAAAGTCTAAGTTCTTAAAACATTTTAAATGCCATATTCTGTAGGTCTTAGAAGTATTTGAAGATTACCTACCTAATTGAAATATATTTTTGTATACTTAAAAATCCTAACCTAAGTTTGATTTTCAAAGGTGACTATTAACCCTCGTTTCTTAATTATACATTACAATTTTAAATCAGTTACATGAGCATCATACCTTAAACAAGAATAGAAAAAACACATACAGCATAACAAAATTGACCTTAAATTTGTATCAATAAACCAAAATCTATACCAATGTAAAGCATTTTGAGATTAACAGTTGATTTCCTGATCTAAGTACATTCAATAATCTAATTTTTTTAAAAATCATTTATATACCATATCCCTTTTTTCTTCTTAGAAAGAGATTAACTATGACCATTAACCATTTCTAATGAAAACAAACATCTAGAAACAATATTTGGGGAATTTGGGCGTAGTTATCCATTACTACTTCCTGCTGATTAAGGGGCATTGAAAATCTCACTGTTGTTGAGACTGGATCAGTCTGCAGCTCTGAAACTGATACAGTCATATCTTCCCATTAGGTTTTTTTAGGAGGTCTTGGTTGATGAAACCATATTTGTTTGGAAGTAATCCACAGGATCTCATCTTCTGTGGAAACAAAAGCAGAACTCTTCCAAAGCAATAAATCCTTAGACACAAATTTCAAAATCAAAATACCTTTAAAATATATATTCGTGTTTAACTTAGTAGCCTTTGCATTTGTAATCCATTGTCTTTCTGCAGTTAGCTCATTAACAGTTAAAAAATTAAAAGAAAACACAATAACTACCAAAATCCAGATTTTGTGTCTATGTTCCATCTTTACGTGGCTTATTATATTTTTATTACTCTATTTCTCTCTTTAAAGACTTTTTTAACCTCTTTTTTTTCTCTCTGAAGCCTATGTATCTTTTACACACATTGTAACCCATTTACAGGTTTTTCTTTTCATCTGAATCTGTTTTATTGTGAATCCTTAATCATCTTCTAATCATAAGAGCTTTTAAAATACACTCTCTAAAAGAGCAGCATAGTCTTTGCAGATTAGGCTGAATCACTAAGTTCAATTAAAGGAACCGTGTCTCTATTCGTGGCCAGTGAACAGAGCAGGCTAAAGAAAATGCTGCTACTAAGAAACTGTCTTTGTTTCCTTTTTGTTCAAAACAAACAGAAGCTTTAAATCAATCACATGCTACTGAGTCTTCTGTCAGATTTCAGGAACCTGCCTGATTGCAGCTTACACTGCCTGCCACCAGTCTGCCAGCACTATTTTGAATGTGACCTGGATGCCACACTTTCTTTGTACAAATACCTGCTTCGTATACACAATTTGGAAGCTGCCTTTGCTCAGTTTCTGCTAAAACCCTTTTTAAACTTTCTCAGGCATTAAGTGGATAATTGACCCACGTTGGATGTACCATCTGTAGTAGTGAGGTTTCTTTGGTTCCAGGCAGCCAGAGACCCAGACCCTGCCATGCCAGACCCCTTAGCTGCCGGCCACCTGCTCAGGCTCCCAGAAATGATTCAGATGCTTATATTAACTTCATGCTGTTTGGCCTATGGCTCAGGCACATTGCTAGCTAGCTCTTACATCTTAACTCAACCCATTTCTCTTACTCTGTCTGCCATGTGGCCCATGACTCACCTGTGTTCCTTACATGCTGCTCCTTGGGTGGCTTCAGCTCAATCTGCCTCTGACCCCGCCCTTCCTTTCCTACCTATTCTGATTCCTCCTCCTACTTCTACTATGGTGCCTGTCATGGCCCAAAACAGCTCCTTTATTTAAAGATTTAGATTCACAGCATACAGAAAGGAATTCCCACATCACAAAACAGTATCCATGTTCATGTATTTTGTTATTTTAACTCACTACTCAGATAATTCTCTGAAAATGTTGAATTAGACTAATTTCTTTAAAAATTTAAAAGATTTAATATGCTTGGTAATTGTAAGATGTGGTCATCTATATAATTATACTTAGGTTAGACAATTATACTTTAAGAAACTTAATACACATTCTAATGATCTCCCAACATGCAATTCTTTCAGATTTTGCATCTTCCAAATAGATGCTGCTATTTAACTAGAGGAATTTATAGCAGCATTATACAGTAATGAATATGAGAATGTTGAGGAAATTCTCATCTTGCATACAAATTAGAAAATGAAGAGTCAGATTTATGCAACATGCTCACATCTGGAAAGTACACATGCCAAACATTTCTTATCAAGCATTTCTCGGTCCAGATGTTCAGTGACTACAACATTCTTCTTTTTCCGTATCCATTTTCTATTAGGAATAAAGAGTTCCCATGCTGTCTCGGAATATAAGAGTCTCGGGTACTGTTGTAATACTTATTAGTGTCCAACATGTTATTGTCTAGTATCTCTTCATTGAGATTTCTTACACTCCAAAAAATGTATCAGCATACTTTATAAATTACTAAGTAATTTTCATGAAATTTGCACATGTGCATATCAGCATAGAATTCATATTCATAGAGTCACAAAATAAGATATTCCTTTTGAAGAGAAAAGAGAAATGATCTGTGAAGTTTATCCCCTCTTGCCGATTTGAAGGGCTATTACAAAGTAGGGACTCATCTTTTTACTTTGCTTCCTTTTTCTTACTTATTCCCTTTATTTAGACTACTTCTAAATTTCCAGTTTCAAATACTTGGCTCTTTGAAAACTTACTGATCAATTAGAAGCCAGACAGATCTTTGGACACTCTCCCCTAATTCTCGTCCTTTAGAAAGACATGGTTACCGTACTTTCCTATCACAGCACTTCTGTGCCAGTCTTAGTACCATTAGCATTTTGTTACAATTTAGTCTTCATATTATAAATATACTTATCTGCTTCATTAGCACTCATTTTATTGCAGGTGAGGTTTTACCTTGTCAATCACTCAGTTCCCATGTACAGAAAATGTCATGAAATGTTTCCCAAAGAGCATTTGAGTTGTACATTGTTGCTACTTTTTTCTTTTTAATTGGGAAATTAAACCCATTTAAGATATAATCTGTAGAGAGATTTTTCACAATTGCTATCCATACTTATCTTAGTCATGAAATCTAGGCCTCCTTCTCCCAAGCTTCTCATTTTGTTTTCTAATGCTCAGATACTAAGAGAACAGTGGTAAGAAGGGGTCTGCCCTCCTCAGATCACGTGAGTTAGATTCATGGCACAAAGGTTAGGATAATATTTCATGCAAAGCTGGCTGCTCAGAATTTTGCCTGAGATGAGGCAGTAGAGAAGGCATTCACAGACCGGTTGTTAGTGGAAGCCTTCTATAGTATTCTGTTTCTCTCAAAACTTGAATAGGACAGGAAAAGGAAACCCTTCAGGAATACAAAACTAGCCGATATATATTAGACCCCCTACATTTGCATGTTTAGAGCTACAGGTTTAACCTAATGCCCCATAAACAGGCTGAACTATAGCTTCTTTCTGATTTTTATATATTTTAATTATAGCTCATCTATCTCTTCATTCAGGTCAGATTACAACTCTACCACCAAATCACTATGCATTCTACCAGCTTATTTAAATATATCTTATTCCTAGAAAACATAATTGATCCCAGAACAGAGGGAGCAATTGTTGGTGGTGACTAGGCCCTTATGAAGTAACTTTTAAAACAGCATTGGTAACCAACTACATTTTACAGGAAATTTGTTCAGGCTTAAGCTATCTTAGCATGGCAAAATACATTGAAATAAATATTTCATAATCAATACTCTCCCAACAATTCTCTGAGGAAACTTATTTTGATCAATATCTGCTATATCATTACTAATAAAAACTAGCTAAAAATCAAAGATGAGAGAGGGTGAGTAAATGTTGAAATGTTTTCAGTGAGTAAAACTTTCAATTGAATATAATTTAAAACAGGCCTATATAAGGGCTTGAGAGATGGCTCAGAGGCTAATAGTAAACACTCTTCTTACAGAGGACCAAAGTTTTGTTCTCAGCACCCAAACAGATGGCTCACAACATTCCAAAAGACAAGCTCCAGAGGGTTCAATGCCTTCTTTTTGCCTCTGAAGGCACTGTATGCACATGTACATAAACACTAAAATTAAAAGTATACACACACACACACACACACACACACACACACACACATGATCCGGGGAGATGATTCAGCAGTAGGTAAAGCATTCTATTTGCAATGGTGAGAACCTGAGTTCAGATCTCCAAACCCAGGCAAAGCTCGTGGCCGTAACTCAAAGTTTTCCTGTGGTAGAACAGGAGAATTTCAGGCCAGCTAGCTGGATGTGAGTAAAGGATGACAAGAGAGCCTGTTTCAAGGAAGGTAGAAGGTGAGAATCAATACTTAAGTTTCCTCTAATAACACACATGCTGTGACATGTACACATCTGCATTCACATACATGTATAGGTGCATACATATTATATACACATACACAGAGGGAAAAATATTCAATAAAAGGTGAAGAAAAGTGGCCTTTATCTCCCATGCCTTTTGCCCATACCTTACAGCTTCACGGGGATGTCTCATCACATATACTTCTATTAAACAGATATCGATGCCATCACCAGTGTTGGTCCTTAAGTCTTCAGCCTCAAACTAAATCAGTCCGTCTGCTTTCTTCAGTCTCTAGCTTGCCCATTGCAGATCACAAAATTTTGAGCATATAAAATTTCAAGTTAGTTCTTCTTATAAAGTCTCTGTTATCTCTGTATCTTTCACAGAAAATGTGGAGAACATCCTTATATTCAGTAGTTGGCAAAGGATATCATGTAAAAAATCATAGTGAAATCACAAAGCAAAGAAACTCATTTTGGAAAAAGCAACAGGTTCCTAATAAGAAAACCTTCTGAGAACACTTGTTAAACCAGAACAGGGCTTACAGTCTCAGGCCTTAGTTTTTCTGTAAACATGAATATTGAATTAGTATGTATTTATTAGTTAGTAGGAATATATGTATATATGTAATAAATAAATCAATTTTTAAAAATAAATAAACAAGATGTTAAATGTATTAAATAATGTTGGAAAACTACATGACTTTATAAGAAAACATCAGGAAGTTTTCTTCCTTCTGTTTATAGACTACAAAAATTTATTTCACTGAACAGTATGTTTCCATAATTACTCCTGAGAATTTTGAAATACCAAGGACTGGGATCAAAAGCATCATCCTTCCATGGTGCTTCTCTTGATAACCTTTGGACTAGAAAGAAATTATAGGAAAGTGCAGTAGAATGCAGGTGAGTAGTGTGCTTCAACACTGAGTTCAAGACAGGGAAACCACCTCTTGTGGAAGAAAAACTATGGAAGAAAAGTCTCAACCTATGTAGGCAAGGTTGTGGCAAGTTTTGCCAGCCGAGCGAAATGTAGCCATTGCTTCAGTTTGTAAAGAAGGCTTGGTTCTGATGCATTCATTCTCGTTTGTTTGCATGTTATCTGTGACTAGTTTTGTGGTAAATAGAAGAGCAGAGGAGACTACAGAACCTGTTGCGTAAGTTTACTTTCCTTTGTAACGGTTTCTGCTAGATTTCAATTCATCACAGCCTCAAGGTCAGAAGTGCAAGGCCAGAAAGACTGCTCAGCAGGTAAAGGTGCTTGCTACCATGCTTTACTATAAGTTCAATTCCTGGGAGCTACATGTTAGAAGGAGAGAACTGGCTCACATGACAATGAGCACATACATACACGTCCACTGGCACCCATACAATAAAAATGTTTTTAAAAGTTGAAACACAAGATCAAAACTTGCACAAAGTTTGCTTTTCCTTTTTTCTCTCCAAATGCTAATCAGGAATTGAATTTGCTTTTACAGAACCCAAACCATGAACATAAAGAGAAACTCAATTTCTAGAGTATTATTGGAAATGTGATTATAGGGTAAAGGTAATTTCTCCTACTAACAAGACAGTGAGGACTTGACTCTAAGGATAACAGCCAAGACATGCACTTGTGCATATGTATATAGAGTCAATGGCTAGTTTAGCAAATAATGTTTCTATAATTAAAATTTATGACATATTCTGACAACTGCAACCATATTTATCAATTCTAACACAGGAAAGTGCTCTGGGTAGCATAATGTTAGAAACATTACTTTCTTTTTGTTTCCAAATAGGGTTCATTGTTCAAATGGAATAGTTATTTTAGTTTGTATTTCTAAACTTACACCTTCATTCAGGAGTTGATTGCTATGCCTTGTTCTAAGGGGTTTATCTCCAACATTTTAGTACATATAACATCAACTTTAGTTGGAAAATTGATTTTTGAGAAGCATATTTGAGAAAATGAGAATATATAATTGGGTTGTCACATCCAACCTGTGTCTCAACCTATGTCATATAGATCAGTTCCTTGATTTGGCATCTATTTTTGAAAGCCCAAATCTTGTGCCTCTGATTATTTATGGAGCAGAGGAAATAATGAGGCTCTTCCAGTCATGGTGGGAAAGATGGCTGGTTTTGTCCTATAATTAGATCTTTCAGAAGGAGCTTAATTATACTTTACATTTCATACTTCTCCAGGCTACTACACACAGAGGTATCTTTGTAAATTTAGAAGTAACTATAATAACACAAATATTAATGATTGACAGACATGGGCCAAAATGTAATCATGAGACAATGGCTTCAATTTTATACAAAATTTTTATTTGAATTGAAAATGTATTTTTTGGACTAAACACTTCTATGCTAAATAAAACCTTTGAAAATAAACAGAAACAAAAAGAACAGGAAAATGCAAACTGTTCCACATAAGTAGTCCTATTTTATTAAACATTTAATTTTAAAGTTTTTTCTGTTAATTTTGTGAACTCCAGTAATTGCTTTATTTGTGGATGAGAAAGATCCAGTCACCAGTGTGCTGGTGATAATTATTTGATAAGCATGAAAGTTCAATATTAAACAACACTCACCTAACAAAATGGGAAGATGCTTTTCTATGTTAGGCATCTTCCAGTTAGGTTCTCTTAAGACAAAGAGGTCTTATTTTCCTTTATTTGTAATGATATTTTCATAAGCAAGAATTGCAAAATTAAATAGTTATAATGCTTCTGCAAACTTTGAATTGTCATTTAAAGTAGACAATTACCGACATTTGTTTTTTAGTCTACTTTTATTATATGAGAGTTTGAAATATATAATAAATAGAGTACACAGATATAATTTACCAATAGGAGTATATCTTCACAGTAAAACGGGAAGACTGGGAGTCCCTAGCATAACTATGAAAAGATTATGGGTTGAAGATAAAAAGAATGATTCCATTATAGCAATGATGACAAGTTCCCAGTATGTATGATTGGGCATTTATTAGCCATTAGGTTGAGGAAGTATTGTACCGGCTTCTTGACATTGAACAAACTAAAAATAGTGGGGTTTCTTTTGTTGTTGGGTTTTTGTTTTTGTAATCAAAGTTTTACCAAAGTCCAACTCAAAGTACACACCTTCAAGTTTGAATAGGAATGACTGCACTAGTGACTATGAGGACAGCAAGGGAAAGTTATACAAAAAAACTGTCTCAGAGATATTCATTTAGTCTCTGCAGAAACGGTGGCTTTTTAGGGGGTGAGTTGTGTGTATTGAAAACTGTTGGCTGTAAGCTCTTTAAGTGCCTTTATGCCAGTTAGTAACAGTGGTAAATCAAATGGAGGCAGGCGCACTTAGTCCATGTGGCTTCTATATAAAATGCACTTAAAGAATTGTTCTTACTTTTCGGTGTTTTAAAGCTGATTTCTTTCTTACCTGTGCTCTGGTCTTCATTTTTAAACTAATCATGTTGCTCATGACCACATGACTGAAAATAATGAGCAGCAGCAGATATTGAACTTTATATAACATTTATTAATATAAACCAGGACCCCAAATGAAAGCAATAATTACAGCAGTGCCACTAATGAGGAAATATTTTAAGTGTTATGGATTTAATAGCACACAGACCTTGGCTGACACAATTTAAAATGACAGATAAAATTTAAAGAGTAATATTTTACATTTATGATCAATAAATTATCAGTAGTCATGACATGTAGTGCCTAATCACTAATATCATTTCAAAACCTTGGTCCTAACACAGCACACTGAAGGCTTTATACCTGAAACTAATTTTCCTTGAAATGTGCTGATCTTTGTTTTATTGTAGCACCCAACTCCAGCAGGCCCTCCTGGGAAGCCACAGGCCACTCTGAATTGGAATCAAGTACACCAACTTCAGATCTTCACCTCTCTTTCACCACCCCCCCCCCCCCAGTCCAATTCCCCGGTCTCATTGGCAGCTCTGTAGTAGACCTTCTGCTGTTGCCTCTCCCCACCCTCTGTCCCCATTGCTAGGGGATTAAGTAGATGCTGCTGGAGCATCCTGCTTCTTTCCCTCCTCTAGATCCCTCAGTCTCACTTCTACCAGGGCCCTGTTTCTAACCATCAAGTCCCAATACCCAGAAATATATTTTACCTGGAACCTTCATTGGCCACACAAATCAAGATCCTAGAAGAAATTCCTACAAGCTAATATGCAGTCATCATACTCTCCTAAGAACCAAAGAGGACAACAGAAACTGAAGAACAAAGCATCCACCGTGTGTTGGTTGTTTTTGCTCTTCTAGGGGGAGTCTGGCACAGCTCCAAAATAAATTACACATGGAGGCTTAAACATGCCCAGCCTTAGCTTGGCTTTTTTTTTTTTTTCTTGTAAGCTTTTCTTAATTTAAAATTAACTTGTCTACCATTTGAGTCTGGGATTTCACCTTTCTATTACTTCTTTATTCCTTCCTCCCTCCCTCCCTCCCTCCCTTTCTTCCTTCCTTCCTCCCTCCCTTCCTTCCTTCCTCCCTTCCTTCCTTCCTTCTTTCCTTCCCTTCTTCTTTCTCTGTAGCTGATTGTATAGTTGGATCGCTGGCCCCTATGCTTTCTTATTCCTTGGTCTCTCTTGTTCTTCCTTCTTTTCCTCCGAGGTTTCTCCTTATATTTATTCCCGATTCCTGCCAGCTCTACCTCGTCTCCTTCCTCACTATTAGCTATCCACATTAGCCTCACTAATAGCCATTAGATTATTAGGTGTTTTAGACAGACAAAGTGACAAAGATTCACAAACTTAAACAAATGTGGCATAAAGGAATGCAACGCACCTTTGCATCATTAAATAAAATTTTCACAGCATCAACAAATGCAACACACCTTAGAGTGACATTCTATACGTCACCCCAAGAATACCAGATATCAGAACCTAGAATTACAAACTTCCTAGTCTTTGATGCTACAATTCATAGAACCAGAAAGGTTAGGTATAAAGTAAGTTACTTGGGAGGGAAAACTGATCCAGTTAGGAAAGGGAAATATAACAGTTAGTTGTGGGTGAATGGGGTAGCTGGAATGAGAGGATCTAGTGGAGAGGGGAAGGTAAGAAGAGAGAAAGTGAGAAAACATGAGAAACTGTAGCTAAAATTAAGGGCTATGGAAACCTAATGTAGTAGAAGCTTGCTAAAATATATACTTATATAAAGACAATCTTAATGAAATTGCCAAAGTATGGGTAAAACATAGCCGTAAAAGCCCATTCTTTTGTCACCAAATACATCCTTTAGTACTAAGATTGGGTTATATATATAATTGAGTTGTTGGCAAAAGGGTTCCTATGGCATTCCCAGACCACACATACTATTGCCAAAACTGTAAGATGCTCTTCACAAATGGACAGCATGTCCTCAATGTTGAAGACAACACCCACTGTAGTACGAAGTTTCTGGCCCTGACTTTTGGGCCTAGCCTCTAGGTTTAGGACCCACAGACCCGCAGACCCACAGACCCGCAGAGACACACAGACACTTTGAGTAGTTTTAGGCTGATCGGCCTCAGGCCCACGCATATCACTTGCTAGCTCTCTACCCTTCATCTAACCCATGTTTCTAATCATGTTCAGTCATGGGGCTCGGTACCTTTGCTCATGGCAGCATGGTTGTCCTCTGCTTCTTGAGGCTTCTCTCTGGTGCTCTCTCTGGCATTCTGCTCTGTACTTCCTGTTCTCAAGAGTTTTCTTAGTTTGGTAGCCCCGCCCACACTTCCTGCCTGCCTTTGGCCAATCAGCGTTTTTATTAGACCAGTGGGTGGGACAATTATTTACAATGAAGCAACACAATCTTCCTATATCCAGCGAACTCACTGGGTGGGGAGTAATAGAGCTGGTACCTACAAAAAGCCTTTACCTTCACTTGTTCACATCTTTGGTATGGTAAGGTACTCTGAGGGTACAAAGAGAAACATAAACAGCTACCAAAATATACAACCTTTCATTACAATGGTTTCCTGTCTGCAAGATATTCCAGGACATTAGTGGCTCAAAGCTTGTGGGAGTAACCAGCCAGAATCTTATTTGATGGAATGCTAAAGCTATGAGACGGAACCCATGCCCAATATTGCTTGTGTGACCAAGAACCTGAGACTACATAGCCTAAGTACCTCACATAAAGCCAAATACTACTGTTATAAAAAAAAAGTAGCAATAAAATGTCTGTCAATGACATTCTTCTATATTCATAGATCAATGCCTTTATTCAGTCATCACCAGAGAGGCTTCCTTCTGTATCAGATAGAAACAAGTACAAAGACTGACAGACAGACCCACGATAAGAGACATCTAAATTCTAAGCCCTAAATCAGATGTCTTCATCAAATCCCTCACCTTAGGGCTCAGAGACCCTCCAGAAAAGGAAGAAGAGAGAGTAAAGACTACAGACTTCTAAGGAAGACACTAAGGAAATAAGTCCCTTCAAATCAACACGGTCAACACTCATATGAGTACAGGGACTGAGGTGGCGTGTACCATGTCTTTTGCATATATGTGAAATGGCTTGCAGCTTAGTGCATTTGTGTGATTCTTGGGTGTGGGATGAGTTGGCCTATGGGTTTTTTTTGGGCGGGGGCTTCTTTTAAGCTCTTTTCCTCCTGTTTATTTGTTTTTCCCAGTTCTGATGTGTTAATTTTTGTTTTTACTTTATTATGTTTTGTTTCAGGATTTGAAAAAGAAGTCAGGGTCCTCTAGGCAAGACTATGGCTTCTTTTGTAAACCAGTGACTGAGTCAGAAAATTATAAATGATCTATGAGCAGAATGACAAAAGCTCCCATAATTTAACATGATTGTATCAGATCTCAATCTGAGTAAAACTGAAGATGAGCTTGAAAAATCCCAGATGAGGGAAGAATTAGACCGAGAAAAGGGTGGCAATAAGGTGGATATAGATAGAGGATATAGTCAGAATTCGGATCATTTGTAAAGCAGAGCCAGAACAATATGCTGGTGAATTACGTAGATAAACAGTAGTCCAGGTCTGTGGATATAAAAACTATATCTACTGTACGGGTATTTATGGAAGACTCCAGCTCAAAACATCACAGACACACTTACAGGTCAATGTTCAGTACAACACTGTTCATGATAGTTAAGTTATAGAACCCACCTAAGTCTCCAAAAACAGAGAAGTGCATGAGAAAATATGGGATCTTTTCAAACAGAGAAGAATGAAGTTATGTCATTTATAAGGATAGAGATGCAACTGGCGATAGGCATATCAAGTGAGTTTGGCCAGTTTCAGAAAGACAAATATGTTTTTTCTTCATTAGTGTTTTCTAAATTCTCTTTAGTTACATAACATCATGTTTTCTATAAAGTGACATTATAAGTGAACACAGGGGAGCAAACAAAAGGAAAGGAAAAAGAAGATGAAAAAAAGGATGTAGTGGATAGCCACTGCATCGCCTTAACCTAGAGGCATGGCTTCTTGGCCAGCATAGGACTGGGATTCACCTATAGGCACTGAGGTTGCAGCATTGAGGCATGTCTGAAGACCGCTTAAGATGGGATGCAGGTAGACACTGGTCCTCTTCTGCTTCCTGTTTACCCTTGGAAAGGAGCACCCATTGTGCTGAGTTTCAACACGTGGACTGGCCCAGCCTTTCTGTCTAATCCTTTGTATTTGTAAGGTTATTTCCCTATAACCCCTTAATAAATATTAACCTTTTAATTAATTGTCAGTGATTATTTACTGGCTACAAGGGGAATGAGGGAAATCTACAGGTCTTTGGTGGGGAAGTATGTTTACCACATGAAGCATACCTGTAAATTAAGCAGATAAACAAAATAAATAAATAAAAACTTTAAAAAAGATGATGTGCTGATCTTGCATTCTGGATAAATAAATTAATTTATGTACTTACCTTGCATTCATATCATGTGACTGTATAGTTAGGGTTTTGTTGCACGAATAAAGGAAACTCAGGGCTAGATCTCGGGGAAAGTCAGAGATATCAGAGAAGAAACCCCACAGTCAGATCTCACCCAGCTGTCTTCCAGCTTCCTCAGCCTTGCTCCTCCTGGATTCTTCTGCCTGCTCTGTCTTTTTATGCCTGCCTTAAATACTTTCTTCACTCAGTCAAGGCGTGGTCCCACCATTGCCTGGTGGGAGTCTGGAACTACTTCTGTAAACTAAGATCATCTCTGAACTCCGATTGGATTAAGGACGTAGGTCACCACTCCCAGGATATTCCCTGTGCTGGGATTAAAGGTGTGAGTTACCACTGTCTGATCTTGCTAGACTGACTGTGGGTAGATCCCTCTGATATCTCTGAATGTTTTTATTATATATTACAAAATATCCCCACAGGGTTTTGTTCTCAGAAATGTGCATGTTATTTGTGACACCAATGGACTTGAACATAACTCCATATGTTCCCATTATATTTCTATAACTTGAAAACAATAGTTATCAACTACCAATGCTTATTATGTAAAGGATTTAATGCAAATCTTTATGTATATTCTTATCTCAAAATTTCTGAGGCAGACTCTATTATTGTTTTTACCACTATTAAAATCAATAGTATCAATAATATGGTGTTTTTATAAAAGATAAAACTGGATCCTATAATGTATTTTGTCTAACGTTGCATTTCTATTACATATATTATTACTTATTATGTTAATTACAATTATGTTAGGTCTGTAGTTTGTATCATTATGGTACTAACAAGCCTTCCCTTTGTTTTAATTTTTCACCATAATTATACCATAGTCTCCATGAGTGGGCTTTAAAATGTTGAAATTGCAGTATGAGAGAAAGATTAAAAATACTTTTTACATATTCAAATTTCAGCCTCTATAAGTGGAAGACTGAAAAAAAAATTCCAGAATATGTCCTGAAATTGTCAATATAGATTATTAGTTTGGGGGATGACTATAAAAATCACCACAAATCAGGATGCACATGTAAACAGGATACTTTGAAAAAATGCACTGCCCAAGTTTGACTGTGTTAGACATTCTTAAAGCATGTATTATTTCCTTGTAGAATTGGGATAAAGTGAGGGGAAAATGGTAGAGCTTGAGTGTCCTTTGTTGCAGTTACAAAGGCTTGCTTGCTTTTGTCTGTTTCACTGTAAGTGAAGGAACAAGTTCTTATAAGGATTCAACCAAAAACATCAACATTTCATGAACAAGAAAAACACTCTTGGTAGTATGAGTGTCAACTTTTGTTTCATAGGAAAATGTACCAATTGCACAAAAGCTCTGGAAGTATTAATCTTTTCTGTGACCCATAGTCAAAGATGACAGGCGGACACAACTTTCAGGTCATTGATGCTACTTGTGTGACAAAACATTGTGATTTGGGGATTCTCTCGTGGTTTTGAAGTGAACCAACAGATACATGGATAATGAAAACACACTATGTTTGCACTACAGCATACTACTTAGCCTTAAAAACCTACTTGTTTTCATTTACAACAATATACAAATTCCTAAAGATCATTCCAAAATGAAATACATACCAGGCTCAGAAAGACAAATAAAATGTTTTTTCACTTTTGTAAGAAAACTAACACAATTGATCTCAAAGAAGCAACAAGAAGAGTGATTGCCAATTATTGGCAGGGTGGGATTTCAGGAAGATGATTCAAAGGTAGAAAAATGTTAACTGCTTGTTGTAGACACCTTGAAGACAAATTTCATGTACTTTAAACATGCCCAGGAGAACTTCTGTCCACTACCTTTATGATACAATCTGAGCATGCTCAAAATTCTTCTTGTCTGCTTCATTATTGTTGTTGTAACAGGCTATTCGGCCTTAGGCTAACTATATTTTTAAATGTGTTCACTGTGTCTAATCTGATCTTAAACTGAGCATGCTCAAGGAGGTACTCTTGAATTCAGAGTGCTTTAGAATGTATCCCACACCAAAGTACTTTCCTATACGTGTGCATATTATCTTCCAGGATAAAATCTTCAGGCTTCCCTTGTTTAAGGAGAGCATTGCTTTGAAAATGTTTTTTGTACTTTCCGTATCTGGTAAAGATAACAGATCTTCCTCCACTCCTCAACCATGCTTATTTGGGGCTTTGTACTCACTGAGAAGCAAACCCACTGAGGTTGTTTATAAAATGTCCATGACTGAAGAGGAAGAAGGTGATCTCCTGAACAGTAAGGCAAACTCAGTAAACCATATGTACATTTCAAAACCGAGAAGACAGCATTTCTAGTGTTTTTACTTCATAAACCAATATAATTAAGATCATGGAACTGCTATTGGCTTGGTTTAAGTATATATATATATATATATATATATATATATATATATATATATATATATATATGAATCACAACTTTCACATTGTATTTCATAAATACATGAAACAATAATATCAAATATAACTAAAAGTAAACTGCAGATTTTAATAACAAAATTTTTTCTTAAAGAACCTTTATATAATAATAGAGCTTTGTAAATGTTGTAAAGGCTTCTTAAGATTACCTCTTTTGACTGAATAGAAACCATGCAAATAACTTACTATTATCTATGGCAACAGAAAAATTTGCTTCTACATCCCTTTTATTCTGCAATTCTACAGTTCTAGTATTTTTTTCTCTTCAGCACAGTTGTGGCTCCATATGCACCATGTATCTGTTATTCACCTCTATTCCCTGATGACTCTCACCACTTCTAAATTAACCTCATTTTTCTTTGATTTTTTTTTTTAGAAAATCAAAACTCTAACTTCCTCTAATACTTATCATTGCTTGTAAATTAACCTCATTTTTCTTTGATTTCTTTTTCAAATAAATTGCTTTCATAGTAGGATTTCACAATGGCTATCATATGGCTTACAAAGTTTTATATATTTGCTAGTACATTGTATTTATTATACTGCAGTAACCCGATTCTTTCTAGTTGCATTGCCGGGAGGATAGACATTTATGTTCATCTTATCCAGCCAAGAGTGAGAATTCCCACGAGCTCCACACAGTACACATACTCTTAAACTGAGATAAACAAATAAGGAGAGATGTATTATTCAGAATCAAATAATGTATCAGTGTGCAAAAGAGAAAACTTGAATCAACAGAATGAGATTAAAAACAGAGCCTATCAGCAGACAGTTCAAGCCGAAGCTGACAGAAATGCTGAGTGGGATATTGTCTGAAATTCAAAACTTGTCTTGGCTCTGCCTACTCACACATAAAGACTTTCTGTAGCGTGCAATTCATACATATACAATATAGCTCTAAAAGCTACTGTATTCTGAATACTGCTACATTAAAACTAACAATATTGTATTAATATCCTAAATTACTTATTCTATATTAATTATGATATGTATGTTAAGATATGTAATATGTGTAAATTATATGTACATATAAGCTACACTGATGAATAAAATGATACTTTTTAAAGCACTGCAAAGTTGTTCAGAGAAGGCCTTTGGATGACATTAATAGTTCAAATAATAGCTTTTAAGGTAAACTTCTACCTAATGGTTTCTCTACAATAACACATATGAAAACAATTATATAGCAATATTTGAGTGTATAAGTTCCCAAGTGTGTTATTTCAGAAGATCAAGCCATCTAAAGCTGAAGTGTTAACAGAATAAACAAATTATTCTAGGTAATGGTAAACAATCACTTTCTCTGTAAAGATAATCACTTGAAGTTAGTTACAAAAATTTTTAATGGAGCAAGATGTTCTGTAGGGGCAAATGGGACTTTACCTTTTCAGCACATCAATTCTCATTTTTATGTCTTTTATCTGTTCTAGATATTTTTGGAACACAAGTTAACTGTTTAGGCTTTATCCAGGAGGAATAGTTGTTTTCTACTGACTTACAGCACCAAAGTAAAATAATCTCAGGGTTCAGATATCCAAGCTGTAAGTTGGTAATGAATTCAGACCAAACAGAGTTAGATATGCCATGAGGCACAGACATACATAGGGAAACAACTTGGCTGGGATAGCCAAAGATTGGAACAAGTAATATTGGAAGACTGGAGAAATAGAAGTCTGCTGAAAAGACACGATAGTTGACAACTGAGAGTGGACCCAAAGTATCAAAATGTTCATATTTCAGGTTAACATCTGCAAGAGACTATCTTCCCAAAGAGAATGTTAATGTTTATACAGGGAGTTCTCACTCATCCCAACAGTTAACAGGGAGTATTTGTTGTTCAATTACAAAGACTGGGACTCATGTCCCAGAACTCAAAACTAGTGACTCATAACCACCTGTCCCCAAGGATCTTAACAAGGATCTGACACCCATTCTTTTGGTCTGCTCAAACACACACACACACACACACACACACACACACACACACACACACACACACACACACAAGAAAATGTACCAATACAGACATATACATAAAAATAAAAACTATTCTCAAACTGACTCACTTTGAGATTCTATGCCTTCCCTGGGGAATGAATGAGGGGATGGGGTAGAGAAACGCTGAGGGAAGACTGGGAGGAGGAGAGGGAAGGGGCAATGGTGGGTATGGAATAAAACTTTTTAAATAAAAAAATAAATATAGAAGGAGGAGGAGGGGGAGGAGGAGAGAAGGAAGAAGAGGAGGAGGAGGAAAGCTAAACCAGAAGGATGCTAGAAAGATTTTAAGAGTCAAAGGCTCAGAGAGTTTGTTATAGATTTTTTTGTTTTCTGTTAATGTCAGAAACTACATCCATGAAATCTCACTTAAATTAACATGCAAATGTAAGCTAAACAAAGCAGATACCAATGGGCTTGTCTAAGTGAATGAGGAAAAATCCCTTGAGGCCTTGACCCTACAAAGAGAACCAGCGACAACTGAGGGATTCTGGGAGCAGAGGAGGTCTTCCCCAAGAAAAACACAGCAACTGTTAGTCTATTGACAAATGGTCATCCCTGAAAACACAAATACAAGTAACATTGTACAGACTGAGCAGGCTATATTTAGGAATATACATACATAAGTACACATATATAAACACAATAATGAAGAAGAGACCTTAAATTTGAAGGAGAGAGGGGAGGTAGCGGCATATGAAAAGGGTTTAAGAGAAGAAAAGGGAAATAATGTGTTTTAAAAGGCATCTGATATAAATGTCTTCGCAATTATTGGAAACCTGCTATTAACTAAGACCAAAACTTTATGAAGAAAAAAAATTCACTAAATCTTTACAGGGAAATCTGTCCTGGAAATGGCTTCCTGATTCACTTCTTTGGTACCAGGGTCTATATGATGGGTCAATAAGAAGTGTAGCCATGCATTTTTGCTATCTATTTCAGCTCCAGATTCACCTTTTTGTCCTCTTGAACATAGGTATGATGTCTTTAAGTATTTTCCCTTCACCAAGAAAGAGAGACACTTAAGGAGGAGGCAGTGTCCCTTCTTGGTCCTAAAGTACTAATTCAGCAGGCTCTTACAACTTAATGGCTTTTCTAGTTTTTCAAGAAACTTCCTTCTTGTGGTTCTATAGCCATCAGTGTCTTCATAGTATTTAAAGTATGTAAAGCATTTCTAGTATTTTATTTAGAGCTTTGGGAAGAGATTTCTGCTTCCACGGGGCAGATTTTTGTCAGTTCTGCAAACATAATGCCTTCCTGTCACCCAATGAGCAACAGACATGTTGTTACTAGTAGGATCATGATCTCAAATCTAGAGTTAGAAGACCTCTTCTTGACATTTTGATCTCGTCCTAAAGGGAGAAGCACCTATTCCTTATAATTGAAATGACTGAATTTTATTAGGTTCTCTTTACTTATTTACTCAAATAGCCACTTAAAGTTAATAATTTCTTATACTTTAGTTTTCCTGTTATAAACACAATTGGAACCAGGAAGGGACCCCTGTGTGAGTCCAACTACATCCTATGACCACAACATGACATATCTGTGGGAAACTTTTGTTCATGTACCAAAAACCATTAGCCAGTTTTAGATTAATTTTTATTAATGTCTCTGTGTGTGCCTGTGTGAATTTTTGGACATCATGTGAATGCACAAAAAGTTGGTGGACATCAGAAGAGGGCATATATTCCTTAGAAGTAAGAATTATAGATTGTTGTTAACTAGATGCTGTGAACCAAACCAGATATCTCTTCATCTCCACCACAAACATAAATTTTGAAATCTAAGACCATTAACATCCGATGGCATGCCAGGATTACTGTAGATGGTCAGCTATGATTACAGTTTCCCCCACTGTATCCACGTTGTGTACCTTTCTTAAATATTTGTTTTTATTTTACGGGTGAGAGCTTTTTGCCTACATGTTAGTCTGTACATAATATGTGTGCCTGATGTTTGCAGAGATTAGAAGAGAATGTCAGATCCCTGGAACTAGAGTGACAGACTACTGTAGGGTTCTATGTGGATGCTAGAAATCAAACCTGCATCCTCAAGTAGACCAGTCTGTGCTTTGAACTTCTGAGCCCTCTCTCCAACTCCATCAATGAACACTTTGATGTGTGTTTTATAGGCAGCTCCTTAAAGAGGACTGAGTTTTTATTCTCTATAACAGTAATAAGAGGAAGATGACACATGGAATTGGTATTTCTTCCTATGTGCATTATTCCAGTCTCTATTAAAATAACATATCAGCATCAAGGTATTAGTGTAGGCTTTGATTATAGAAGTCTATTTGTCATATTAATTAATTAATATTAATTACTATATTAATTGCTCTCCTTGTCGCTGTGACAGATTCCTGTTAAGAAACAACTTAAAGAAAGATTAACTGTTGCTGTGGCTGTGAAGACATATATTATAGTGAAAAAGATGGTGTCAAGCTTTTACAGCAGTCAATTGCCCACATCTCTATAGATCAGGAAGCTGGGGCAGGGCATGTGGGGATATGTTTCAAATATAATAAAGGGCGGGAAAAGAGGAATAGCTACAAATCACAAGAATCATCTGAAGTGACTCATTTCCTACTTAGGCCCAACATCTCAATTTCACATAATTTCCTGTAACAGGGCAATCAGATAGGAGCCAATTGCTCAAACACATAAACCTTTAGGAGACATTTTATACCAAACCCATTAGTGGGGTAAAGAAAAAGCCCCATTGCCTTTTAGTCTCTGCTTTGTAGATATGCTTCTCTTTGTTTGATGTTATTTTGAATATGGAGGGCAGCATGGGTCTCACTTTAGTCTATTTGGTCATCTACATTCACTTTTCCGCTCATATGCTCTTATACTTCAAATAATAATCGGTTCAGCAAAACTCCTTTATCTGTTCTTCCTTCCCACTTCACTCATCAGTCTTGTTTAATTTACACACCATACTCTTTTCTTATGGGTGGATATTTTAGAGAGAGTGTCTCACTCTGTAGTTCATATAATTCTTGGGGATGAAAATATGGCTCAGTGGTTTAGAGTATTGGATGCTCTTTTGGAGGACTCAGGTTTCATTCAGGGACCAAGTTTTGATATCTCAAAACTTTCTGAGATTGCAGATACAGTGGACTCAACAAACTTTTCTGGCTTCAGTGGACAAAAGACACATATGTAGTGCACAGCCATACATTCAGGCAAAATCCCTATGCATATAAAATAATATTTAATAATAGTAATAATTTTTAATCTTATGTTTTCTGCCTCAACTACTTACTCAGTAATTACAGGTGTGTACCACTGTAGCAAAATTGAAGCCCTGTAATCCATTAGAATATCTATATCAATGTTCTAAACAGTTCACAGTTGCCTTCTCTGTTTCTTCTGTAATGAATGGTAGCACCATGCTTGAAGTCACTCAAGTTAGAAAGTTATAAATGACTCTTCATAACTCTCCTTCTATGACTAGTCCTAAGAAAACAATAAGCAAGCAGTGCTGACTCCATAGCTTCATCATCCTTATCCTTCTTTCTCTGCTTTCCCTACATATAGCCTCTGATTTATAACCTGGTATTCTTATGTATCCATTTTTTCAGGAGTCTTGAGGAAGGGAGCTCTCAGGCATAAAGTGAGTTAGTAAACAAACACAATGAAGTAGAAGAGAAGTGGGGACCAGTGCTTACTTCACTGTCTCAAATGCTGAACCAACATAGTGGCTTACATTCCCTAAACACAATACTGTGGTCATTTGTTGGGTATGTAAATGCAGACCTGACTCTTGAGGCAGAGGTCATCAATTTAAGAGAGCGTTATAATAGTTATACTTCTTCAAAACACTCTCTAAAAATAAAGTACTTGCTAAGAATCAAAAGGTGATATGGAGTTTTATGTCTTTTTGTTAGCAAATTGAGCCTAAAACCTTGACCATGATCATACTAGAAAACAAGCGGTCAACATTTATAATATATACGCCTCATAGACATTCCTGGATATTTGGGGGCTGGATGCCATAAATATAATGCTTTTTATTATTCTTGCTTGATGTGGGATTGCCTTTCTGTATGCTGTAAATATCAATCTTTAAATAAAGGAGCTGTTTTGGGCCATGACAGGCACCATAGAACAAGTAGGAGGGGAAATCAGAGCATAGGTAGGAGAAGCAGGGCAGAGCCAGACAGACCGAGCCAGAAGCCCAAAGGAGCAACATGTAAAGAACACAGGTGAGCCACAGGCCACGTGGCAGACAGATTAATGGAAATGGGTTGAGTTATGATGAGACAACTAGCTAGCAATGTGCCTGAGCCATAGTCCAAACAGCATGAACTTAATATAAGCGTCTGAGTCATTTCTAGGGCCTGATCAGCTGCGGGCAGCTAAGGGGTCTGGGGCTGCAGGTCTGTGGATCTGGGCCTCTGGCTGCCCCGGCGCCAGAGAAACCTCACCACTACTACACTTGTTTATTTGTTACTGGGAAGATATCATAGAATAGAGGTGTGTATAAATCTAAAGAAGGAGAAAAATGTGAATTACCAGCTCTACAACTCAGCATAGAAATGTCCATTGCAGATTTCTTCCTGGTCATCTCCAATCTGGTGTATATTTCCGTATACCACTATAAATACATTTTGCAATTATGTAGGGAAAGGCAATCTTTGCCTTTTTATTTAAAAATAATTACATTAGAGAGCTATGTTTTATCATAGAATGTAATTTAGAGTTGCAGGTTTAATAAAAATAATGATTTTATGTTAAAACATCATAGTTCACATGTAATTAGTTAACTTAGTAAAATGGAAATTATAGTTAGACAGATGCCAAATTATTCTCAAGTAATGCTGCCTTGTATTGAAATTATCCATTCTTCAAGTGAGATAATACTTATCTGTAATAGTTTATTGCCTTATAGTTCTGTTTCTTACATCACATTTATTTCACTATCTTTGTCATCTTTATTGACATAAAGAAAAATGAACTCTAAATACCACCAGGAGGTTTTCAGAAAGAATGATATGACTTTAACAGAACAATGGGGTATAATTATTACTAAAATTATTGACTACATTTTTTTTTTGCCATGATGGTTCAAAACACAGCTCTTTCCTAAAAATATCTTTAATTATTTAATTGAAACTTTTTGGATCAACTGGAATATATTTATATGGACAAAATGTTATGCTTTTTATTTTATGCTCTGGATAAAAGCCAAGCAACAGTAATTGCTTCTATGCATTGCCTATATGCAGGTGACTTGCCATCTGGATATTTGTCATGCACTTCAATGAGCAGGACTGCTGATAAAATGTTGTACTCCTGGCCTTCAGGCAAAGAACAGTAGGGGAGAATACAGTCTCATATATCCTGATAATAACTTTCTCTTCAATTAGGGATATAGAGCCCCCTTGCATTTGTTGACAACTAAAAAAAAAAAAAAAAAAAAAAAAAAAAAGATCCCAAACAGGAGATTGATAAATGGATTTTCTATGAGATATTCAATCTTTGATTGCTGTTGAATGTTTCTTCATTTTATTGTAATCCAAAGCATTATCATAATTATAGCCTTATTAAAAAGTGTTGGGCAGCAAGCTAAACCTACCAATGTGGATCTTGAATGGGAGAGCTGTGTTCTCCAATGGGAGATCTACTGTAGGATAATGCTCTTGAACACTGTTGAAAATTGTCACTCACGTTGTTTTAATAAAACACTGATTGGCCAGTAGCCAGGCAGGAAATATAAGTGAGGTGACCAGACTAGGAGAATTCTGGATAGAGGAAAATCAGAGAAGCAGTCATCAGCCAGACACAGAGGAAGATAGATAAGAATGCTGGGCTGAAAAAAGGTACCAAACCATGTGGCTAAACATAGATAGGAATTATGGGTTAACTTATATGTAAGAATTAGTTAGTAATATGCTTGAGCTACTGGCCCAGAACATTTTTACTGCACTATTCAGCCTCCAAGTCAATTAATTGGGAAGTGGCTGCTGGGTACTTGGGAGTTGTTGGTGTTCCAGAAACTTCCAGCTACAGAGATCCCTTTTTCATCCAATGTAATTTTGTAGGCCCAGCCAGAAAATTCAAAGTGTACTTCAACAGGCCATCCATCTTCTTTCTATGTTTGTTGTAACAAGCCATTTTCCGAAATCTCTACCTTTTCTCTCCTCGAATCAAGAAACATTACACTCCTGGTTGTCTCTCTGTGACTTACACACTTTCCTCTTATGGGTAATTTCTTAATCCAATTGGTTGGACTCACCTCAAATTCACTATCAGGACAGTCACTGGTTGCCTTGTAGCCATTACTTGACAAGGCTATAATTAGTTGGGCCATTTTACACCTGCTTTCCCAGCTGGGGACTGGTCTCTGCTATATAGTGATTTGTATCAGAACTGAAAGGACCGTATTTCAAAAGTGAGTTCACTGTATTCTGAAATAATGTAAAATTGTACACATTCTACAATGTAGAGATCTGACAGAAAGAAAAATCCATACATTCTTTCCTCTATTACCTTGTTTTCTTTTCTTTGCCATTTGATTTTTTTATAGACGTAGTGAATAGCATCCAAAAGAGAAACCCAAATTTAATCTTCTGTTGTTGATAGCTCCTTGTTTAATAATTAAGTTTGCTATTGCAGAGATGCTTCAGATAGGGTGGGCACTCACAATACTTATCATGACAAGTGGAACTAACCAATAAGAATATGCCTTTCAAATAACTCAGCAGAAATCTTTGATACTCCTACTTGCATAAATTAATTAATAAGCCAAATTAACCTCTTCCAAGCATGGAAGATGCAGATTTTGTGTTTGTTTCTAGTTATTTTCAAAAATGCTGACTGGCTATGAAGGAATGCGGTCCAGGAAAATAAAGTAAGGTCTTTCTAGTAAAACCTTGTTGCCAAAGCAGAGTATCTCAAAACTTTCTGATCACCAATATACTTTGGTGATATATTGCAGATTTAATAAAAATATATGAAATATCAGAGGACAGAATTATTTACAAGGTCAAGAGATGAAGATCAGGGAATGGTGAGGCACACCTTTAACCTCAGCACTTAGAGACAGAAATCCTCTGGATCCCTGTGAGTTCAAGACCAAGCAGAGCTAGGCAGTGATGACAGACATTTCTAAACCTAGAAATAGGAAAGCTGAACCAGGAAATGAGATGGTCCAGTGGAGAAAGGAGGAGGGAGGTGTCCCGCGCCAACTTCTCGCCCGCAAGAAAAGGCACGACACACATAGGATCCTTCTGCAGCAAAGCTTTAATGCGTCTTGAGGGAGAGCATCAGCTTACAGAAAATGGAGACACCGAAGTAGGAAAAGCCCAACCCTTATATAGACCAAAGACCTCCGCCTTGGACGTGTCACCTCTCTATAGGCTGCAGCTCATCACCCCACATGACGCCACGGGAGAGGCGGAGAGACCAGTCTCGGAAAATTGCCAAAGGCATGTGCCGTGCCTTGTTTACTGACTCAGGCGGGTTGGCCAGCACCGGATATCGGTGCCATCTTGAGGGGCTGGGGCCAGCGGCTCCCAACAGGGAGGAGTGCAGCTTCACCTGTATTTTCTTTCCACTAAGGACTCAGAAGCATTGAGTCTGAGAACTCGTGGAGACAGGAGCTACCTTTTTTGGCCTGAGGATTTGGCTAGGTGAGAGGTGTCTACAGCTTGTTTCTGTCTCCCTGATAGCTCAGCTTTCCCCAATATTTGGTTCCGGATTTTTATTAATAATATTGAAGAGAATTTGTGCAATAATATATTTTATTACAACTAATTTGTCTTCAGTTAGAAGCATAGATGGGATTGTGTGTGTGTGTGTGTGTGTGTGAGCGTGTGTATGTGTATGCATGTGTGTATGAATATTTTTCCTGCATATATGTCTGTGAACTACATGTGTGCGATAGTTGGCATGGCCAGAAAAGAACAGTGGATACCTGGGGAATGGAGTTATAGACAGTTGTTAACTGTAATGTGGATGTTAAGAGTCAAACCTGAGTCTTCTGGAAAATATGTCATTAATAAAAATATTTTAGTATAAATTTAAACACAGCGATTAAAAGAAGGAAAGCAAAACCCAGGCCTGACATGGAGAAACATACATCTGAAAACCTGGGTGTTGGTTTCTCTGAGAGTCTTCCACTTATTTTTCTAGTACTTTATTATAGCCTGGTTTACTGAGATTAGTTCATGTTAAGCTGGTATTTGTCCATAAGAGAATTAGGTAAATTGGAAGTAACAGCAAGTTCCAACAAATAGTATATAAACATATAGTTACTGATCAGGCTAACCAGGTAGTTTATTATCAGAATCAGTATTGAGACAGTGTTGCAGGTGACCATCACATACCCTCCTTTTCAAATTATTTATAACAACAATACCATTTGTAGGCCTAGGTAATGATTCAGAACTCTTCACTTAGTGATGCCTAAAATGCCTTCTAAATTACCTTCTATTTAGAAAATAAGATCCATCTACTCTAAAAAAATAAAATAAAATAATGTTCTTCATAGTTTTTAATATAAATTTCATCTGAAAAGAGATCAAAATTCTGTTTCTGTCTTCCTGTATCTTTCTCCCTTCTATTATTTTATTGTTCATCAGTAATGAAAAGCTTCCTATCACCTTTACAAAGTACCATTATTTATTTGCTCCTATAGAATCCTATTCACCATATTCTCTGCCCAACTTACTACAAACTTCCTATCTATTCAGCTGGTCTCCTTATCTTTAGATTGATCCACTCATGCTCCTCTGTCAGACCTCTTTCACCATTGTCCTGACTGTCCTGCTCAGATGGCACTCTACCCCTAATTCTTTATCTGGCACTGAATAACATTCACAATCTGTTACCACATTACCCTTTGTTTATTTCTGTTGGTCCACTCTGAATACTTTCAACTTACATTTACAGAGCTTTGGGATCTATTTGATCATTGGCTTTCCACACTCAGAAGATCACAACTATTTCTCTATACCGATACTATTCATCTGACATCTTTCCACCTTGTTATTAATTTTTTTTATTTTTATCTATCTGCCCTGAACAATCTCATGTAAGCTTCAACCTAGAAAATTAAATGTATACATAAATATTACTCATATATGACCTAACAATATATTTTCTAGTTTTATTTTTGTTTCACTTTTTTATCTTAACTACTCACTTGTTACTATTTGTATAATTTGTCTTGATAATTAAAGTAAAATTTTCTAAGCAAGTATCTTACTCACCCTAAACTGTTTCTTTATAGCACCCGGAAAATAGCCATTGTGGAATGAAGGCTCAATAAATCTATGCTGAACACACTGTTTCTTTTGAATTTTGAGAATCGCATGCTTATTGCAATTTTGAATAATGGAACTTCTATTATACTATTAAATAATCACAGAGAGTGTTCCTTTCTGTGAAGCACTTGGTTATATCAAAAGAACCATGTTCTTTCATTTCAACACTCTTTGGAAAGAATGTCTTACATATTCTCCTTTGAAAATCTTTTATAATAACGACTTGTTAAAATGTAACACTTTCACAGAAATATGAATTGCACATAAATTGAACTCTATCTTGCCAAATTCAGGTTTCCGTAGATATGCATGCTGAATGTACACAAGGATACATTTTCTATGGCCACTTTGGGGCAGCTTACTTGGATTTCACTTTGGGAAGCCCGTTGTTTTGATGTGTTTTTGTTTTTAAATGTTGGTTCAAGTCCTTATTTATCATACAAATAGTAAATAAATGCAAGTAGCTGGATGCCAAATTATTTTCATTATTTATAAAAATGACATTGAATGCAAACATAAAATTTTTGATTAATTTTATGTTATGGCTTGCCAACCATAACTTTTGTTTCAAAGAGGAACTTTGGTTGAAAATATTGACTATATTCTACTTTGTCCAAGATGCTTTCTATATGGCCTTCATTTAATGGTGATAATTAACTTGCTCAGAATTTATATATTTAATAAACTTGGGTCGGTCTAAATGCCTCATGTCATATTGTTCAATTTTCTAAGATCTTAGGGAAGAATTAGAAAACTGAATTAAGCATATTATGTTTCCAATTAAAGTTCTATATCATTTACATTAAATTGTGTATATTTATATGATTCTGAGGCAAGAACAGCCCAATTATATTTCTCAGGATCTTTTGCAGATATAAGTCTAGATCTAAGTTAGAGTACACAAGTTACAAGCGTTCCTATGAAACTTGATTAAAGAACTGAGTTTCTCAGGTTATGGGCAGAGTTTGAGACACTGACTTTGTGTTAACAAATTATAGCATCAGAAGTGATGAATTTCCCAAGATCTTTGCCTTTATGATTCTTTAGCTTCCAAATTTTCATGCGATTCTACTTGTGTTCATCTTCGAAACAATAAATAATTTTACTTCTTCTACCCTCTTAACAATTGTTTTTCTACTTAATGCACAGTTACAAATGCCTTTTGTTAGGTTGCTATCTGTGGCTTTTGTTCTGTGCAAGTGAATCTACTTAGTAGACACCTCTCTCTCTGCTATGTCCTCAAAGTTCAAAGTTATTAATTATGTAGCCAAGATCCATAGGTATCTTTTGGATAGGGAATTGGCAAATATTTGTTTACAATAAAACATGTTGCGCACTAGTTATTTATTAGAAAAGCAATCTACCAAAGCTCATTCCTCTTAACTGATTATTATTCTGTTAATGAGGTGAGGTCTGACATCTGACAAAGTTAATGACATTTGACCATTTCTTCACTGTGGTTCTAGATATCAGTCTCTGATTTTTTTATTTTCATTGGCATATACTATGTACATTTTAATTAGCAACAAGGTGATATTTTGATCTGGCCTGTATTGGGCAATAATTAAATGAAAGTATATATCATCTTAAACTTTTATTGTTTCTATGAATAAATGCAAATTCCTTATCTAAATTGGTGTAAATAATTTATCATTTAGTTATTCAAAATGTTTCTACTTATTCCTTATGAATTTTATATAACATATTTTGATTACATTTACTACCTTCCCCCTGCTCCTCCCAGATTTCCTCCTGCTCCTTGCCCATTCAGCATCACAGTTTGTCAGCCAGTCTGTCTACATCTTCACCCCCTGCCTCCATCTTAGTCTTAAAAGCCATCTTAATAAAAATAAACTAGATTCATTTTGGTTTATTATTAAATCTGTTTCTCAAGGATTGGACTATTCTAGACCCATAGCTTCAGCTACAAATGGTTCTGTACTGTCTGCCCCAGGAAATGGCAATATGGCTTTGTTTCAAAAGGTTATTAGAACCATGTTGTTACTACTGCCTTTTATGACCACTTCATTTTGACTACCTTGTTATGAACACCTTGCAAACATGTTTTTGTTTCAGGAAGTTGTTATTATCAACTTGCTATGTGTATGTGCTCTGTTCCTGTATCCCTGTATTGACAGCCCATTTGCCTGTCAAATCTCCCCATATGAAAGACCCTACTCCTGAACTATAAAAACCTGTATATTACTCATGTCCAATGCTGATCTCTTGAACTCGGTCTTTAGTGGGTCACAACCCATGTACATTAATAAGAGAACTTTGTTTCAATACATTTTGACATGATGATTTGAGTTAGTAGTCTTTACCTTCACATCCGTGGAATTAATACTATCTCTTTTTTCTATCTCTACCTCTTACAACCAGAAGACAAATAAACCATGGGATTCAGTTTGTGTTGGCCAACTACTACTGGTCTTGGGCCCTGTCTTCAAATATGATCAATATATCAGTTGCCATTCCACTGAAGAAACCAACTCATCTTGTCTCACCAGCAATCAAATTCCAAGGACTTATTAGCTACAAGAGGAATTTTTGCCCATTTTCTATTATTTGTGGTGAGATTTTGTCTAGCTTGAGCTTATCCGGATCTTGTATAGTCTGTCATAGTCTTTGTGTGTTCATGTGTGCATCTACCCTATTGTCTCTAGAAACAGTTTACTTAAAATTATCTACTATCAGTGATCTTTTTTTTCATTCTTGCTGCACCCTTTTCTTAATATATCTGTATGCTTTGAGGGTCGGGTGTTATATAGAGATCCCATGTAGGACTGAGCATTACAAAGTTTTATTCTCTGCTTGTTGATGAGTTTTGGATTTCTGTGTTAGGTTGTCATTTACTACAAAAAGTTCCTTTCATGAGGATTATGTGATAAAAAGATCTATGGATGAGGTGTAACAATTTTATTAAGAATCATTTTCTTAACATCTTCAGGCCTTCAGTGTTAACATTCAATTTTATCATTTTATCCACTCAGTAGACATCTAGTGAGCACCTAATCTGTTCCAGAACCAGGTCCTAGAGAGGAGGACAGACACTGGGATGGGCAAAACAAAGTCTCTAGGCACATGCAATTTACTCTTTCTTCATTGGCTCACAGATTATATTAACTCACCATGCAGATAGGCCACCAAATCCATCAATTAAAAGTGGGTCAGAAACTTAGGATACTTGGCAATACTGCATTATGGAGAGTGCTTATTTTAAAACTTACATTACAAATATAAAGAGTGGCCTGTAACTAATCCACCAAATGGGGATTATACTTATTTGCTGTAATGAGGATAAAAAGATGGTCTGAGCTGAATTTACTTATGTGTGGATGAGTCCATTTTAAAAGTCTGTTGGGCTATAGTGATAAAATTGTGATATTTTTAATTTCAGTACTAATACTAATATGGAGAATCTGATGATAAGTAATAAAAATGCCTTTCAACAGCTTGCATTAAAATGAAGTTCAGGTTGTTATTATTGCAAAATATATGCCGCTTAAATAATCTTACAGGCTGGAAAGCCCTATGACAATGGTCTATCAAAATGGGCATATTTTAAAAAAGAATGTATGACTATAGCTTGATGGTAGACATTGAAGTAAGGGATAGTGATGCTTCCAGATTTTTTTTTTTTATTGAATAGGATTGGTTTTGCAGTATTGGGATTTTTGTTTTCCATATGAAGTTGAGTATTGTTCTTTCAAGGTCTGTGAAACTTTGGTATTGAAAGATTGATGGAGATTGCACTGAATCTGTAGATTACTTTTGGTAAGATTACCAGTTTTACTATGTTGATTCTACCTATTCAAGAGCATGGGAGATCTTTCCACCTTCTGATATCTTATTCAGTTTCTTTCTTTAATGACTTGTCATACACGTTTTTTACTTCTTTGGTTAGAGTTACTCCCAAGATATTGTACGCTATTTGTAGCTATTGTAAAGGGAGAGATTTCCCTGAGTCCTGTTTCAGCCCATTTATCATTTGAATATAGAAGGGATAGTGACATTTTAGTTGGTCTTGTATCTCCTCACATTGCTGATGGTGTTTATTAGCTGTAGGAGTTCCCTGGTAGGATGTGTGGGGTCGCTTAGGCATACTATCCTATCATCAGCAAATAACAAAAGTTTGAGTTTTTCCTTTCCAATTTGTAACCCCTTTGATCTTCTTGTGTTGTCTTATTGCTCTAACTAGAACTTCAAGTACTATATTGAGTAGATATGGGGAGAGTAGACAGTCTATCTTGAAACTTGCAGGCAAGTGGATGGAACTATAAAAAAAAATCCTGAGAGAAGTAACATAGACACAGAAAGATAAACACACTATGTACTCACTCGTAAGTGGATTTTAGATGTAAACCAAGGAATAACCAGGCTACAAACTCAAACCCCTGAGCAGCTAGTAACAAGGAGGAACCTAAGAGAGACATTCATGGATCCCCCTGGGAAGGGAAAATAAGTAAGATCTCCTGAGTAAATTGGAACCATGGTGGGGAGGAGGAAGAGGAGGTATGAAGAAAACACAAGGGAATAGGATGGTTGAGTTAGGGAAAGGACAGAAAGGAAGAACAATAAACCGTAATCTTGATAGAGGAGCAATTTGGGGTTAGAGAAAAACCTGGTAACTTGGAAATACCATAAAGCCCACAATATGACCCCAGCTAAGACTTCATGCAGCAGGTGAAAGGGTGCTTAAACTGACTTTCCCCTATAATATAATTGACGACAAACTTAATTGTTATCATAGAACCTCCATTCAGCAACAGATGGAAGCAGATGCAGAGATTCACATCTCCCAGTCAAGTCAAAGAGAGGGGGGAGGGATTATATGAGCAAAGGGGTCAAGATCATGATGAAGAAACCCACAGAGACAGCAGAGCCGAGCTGCTGGGAGCTCATTGACTCTGAAATGACAGCTGCAGAACCTGAATGGGACCAAACTTCTGAATGTGGATGGGCTTCTGAATATGGATGACAGTCAATGGCATAGACAGTTTGTGGGACCTCTGGCAGTGGGACCATTTATTTCTAGTGTACAAACTGGCTTTTGGCAGCCTATTTTAAGAGAGATATACCTTGCTTGCCCTTGATACTGCAGGGAAGGGCTTGGTCCAGCCTCAACTGGATATGCCAAACTGCATTCACTCTCCCTGGGAGTCCTTACCCTCTCTGAGGAGTGAATTGGGGGTGGGGAATAGCTGGGAGTGTTACTGAGAAGAAGGAGTTTGGTAGGTAAAATAAAACTTTAAATAAAAAATTAAAAAACAAAAAAACAATATAAAGGAAACTTTCCAAATTGTAATTAATTAATTTTTTCAAAGGCAGTAATTCCAATGGAGACTAATCATGCAATTTTGTCTGTTAAGTTAGAAAAGTATGTGCCAAGAATGTTAGAATACTTTTAGTTATAGATCAGGTATGTATCAGTTTGTTTCTGTAGAAACTGTCAAGCTTCATATTATTTGTTTCAGTGTGAATACAGGTCATTATGTATATATCTAATTACTAAAATTAGAGTATGGATTTTACGCTGATTTTTAAAAAACAGAAATAGAGAACTATGAATCCAGTTCTTACACAGGGAATGACTATTAGCAAAGGATGAATGTTTACATGAAATAGGTCAGTATAAATGGAAAGATCTCCTTACAGAAAGTCCATTTGGTTCTATTTGCAGTTGGTCCATGACTACTCATCACTCTTTCATCTTCTCCTAAACAATATTGAGTTTTATGAAAGCCTGTTCACATATATTGGGGACTTACTCAGATACTTGGTCTTGGAATATAACTTGTATTTGCAAAAGAATTTGAAATGGCTACGAATGTGTCAGAATGTTGTCTAATTTGTATAGAAACCGGGTGGATTTAGCATTACAGGATCCAGAGAAAAGAAAGTTGAAATATGTGCGTATTTTGGGAAAGGTTGTTATTTAAAAGATTAAATGATTTGCAATCAAAGATCAAGTACAAAATCTGGGGTGTGGTAGACATCTTAGCAACTATGTCTATAATGACTAAAGGCATAGACTTAGCCTCCTCGTTGCCATCTGAGTTACTGTCAAAGTATAATCAGTCAAGGATGAGCCATCCTCAGTTCTGCATGTTTTCAGAGTCCATCACCAAGTTCTTGTCTTGTTATGTCAAGTCAGAATTCTTATTATCAACTCAGTTTTTTCAAACAACCAGTTATAATCTTTTAAAATTTCCTTGTATCAAATTACAGATCAGTCATAAGGCAGGGTTCTATTACCAGTTCTAGCAGATTCTTTCTTGGGTGGTCACAAGATGCCTGTTTTCAAACTCCCCAGTTCCTGCCTGAGCATCCATACTCTCTTTGATTTCTCCATGGACTTCGCCTTGTCTGAAATGAAGCAGCATTTGCTTTTCTTACTCCCCAGGTATGCATATTATCCAAGCCACAGTGATTCAGATACCTGGGCTTTCTTTATGGTAAGAGATTATATGAATAAAAAGTAATTAAGAAAATTATAAACTAGCAAAAGCATGTTTGCTGTTTTTCTCCTTGTGTTTGATCAGACAAAAATTTGTTTAAAATCAGGATGTAAAATACTGAAGTTTTATTCAGTAATAGTTATGTTATATTCTTGCATTTCTGTTTTATTAACTAAACTCAGTTAACATTCTTTTTGGTAACCATTATATTGTCTATGCTGTGTTAGATCCTTTGTTAAAAGTGTAAATGTAGCAATTTTTTTACTTATGTATTTAGCATATTGTTACTTCCATTCATTTTGGACTTCTGGTTTTGTTTTTTTTGTTTTTTGTTTTTTTTGCCATTGGTTTGTTTTGTGGAGATGTGTTTCTTACATTGATCTTATCTGTACCTTTTAATGTCTGTTATATCCACAAGAGTGTGATAGAACTATTACTCAGTTCTCTGGTAACCAAAAAGAATCTTTACCAACCAAGAACCTGTTTACCTTTGTAATGACTCTATTGCTTTTATAAAACTGTAATTTAAAAGCAAAGTGTTCAAATAGGAATAGAGAAATGCAATGTGGCAGATAAAAAAGAATTAGGATTTTGTTACCTACATTATCTAGAGAGCAGAAAGTTTGATAAATTATTTAACTTCCCTGACAATCTGTTTTCTCACTTATATTGTATACTATATACTTAAAATTCTAATTACATTGATTAATCATTTGATATATTAAAGAAATTTCCTCGAGCAAAGACCTGAGATTACCAACCAGCTAATATATACTAAAGAATATCAGATTATTAGGTTATTCTTATTCTCTTTCTTACTGGCTCTCTAATTATTTTCTGTATTCTAAAAATTGTGTTAAACATAAGATTAGTGTACATTCCTGCGGAACATGTTCACCAGAAATAAAGATGGAAAAAATCTTTATACTTATGGCTAGACAACAGGCTCTGAATAAACTCAATGATATCATTGAACTGAAAAATTCTATTTGAAGGTCTTCAAAAATAGACTGTGCTTTAACTTTCATTTCTCCGAAGGCTTATTGACTTTTCCCTTAACCTTACCTCTGAATGGTAATTGTTTCTAATGAGAATACCAAAATCAGTAAAATAAACCATTTAGCTACATGAGTTAATTTAGTTTCAACATACTACCTTAGTGAATAAAAATGAACTTTGATGAAATTTACATGCAAAATAAAAAGTGCGCATATAAAGTATGTAGAGATTTTTGCAATATAATAAGTCTACATATAATGTATCATAAATTTCTCAAATGTTAAAAATCTATAAAAAACAATCCACATTCTATTTTGCCTATTTTCACTATTTTTACTTACTATTCAATATATCATATAATTTATCTTCCTAGTTTTATTCTCATCTGTGTGTTTTAAACCTTTCTTATCAATTCCTATCCCCAGGCTCACCTCTTCACTTCACAGAGGGAGAAATTAAGATGTAAAGTTAAGTACTTTGTGAGTGGGTAGAATGACTTTAGTCTACTCATTCTCTCTTCTTTGTTTCGTGGTATCTTAACCATACTTTCCGCTAGGAAATTAAGTACACTTTATTTCATTTATAACTGATTATATTGAAAGGCTTTTCCTTCCTATGGATTTGAAAGGAAGGTTGTTGATTAGTTTTTTCTGTAAGCTAAAACTTGTACATATTTGCATTCTTTATATGTAAATTATTTCATGCATAAATATGTGGTTAAGTAAAACTAGATGGTATTCTTGTTTGAAAACCCGCTGAGGTTTGAGGGAAGGGCCTTCCAATAAGAATAAGAGTTAGCCGTGAGTAAATCTAGCTTGTTTGACTATCTTTATTCCGCTTTCACTACGTCACCACTTTTGTTTGTGATGGTTCACCTTGCTTGTTAACCTAGTTGAACCACCATAGAAATGATGCTTTGGCTAGGTCTGTGAGTGATCTTCTAGAATAATGGTTCCAAACCTTCCTAGTGTTGCAACACTTAGTGCAGTTCCTCATGTTTTGGTGACCCCCAATCACAAAATTATTTCATTGCTACTGCATCCTGTAATTTTGCTGTTATAAATCTTAGTGTAAGTATCTTATACACAGGATATCTGATATGCTGCCCCTGTGGAGGTCATGACCCACAGGTTGAGAAACTTTGGTCTAGATTAAGTTAACTGAGTTTGGATGGACCCACTCTAGTATGACTCAATCCAGTAGTCTCAAACTGAATAAAAAGGAAAAAGTGAACTGAGCATAAGCATTCATTTTTCTGCATCCTGACTCTGGGTGCAATTGAACCATCTTTCTCTAATCCTTGCTGTTATGATTCTCTTGCCATGGTAGACCACATCTTCAAACTGTGAGTTCAAATGAACCCTACCTTCTTCTAGTTGTTTTGTTTAGATATTTGTCACATCAATGAATAAGGTAAATAATATAATACTCTTATCTCATGTATAAAACTACCTGTTCCCTTGCACTAGAATTGATATCAGTGTGCATGCTTCAGAGTGGGTACATAGATTGTTAGTGGTTCACATTGATACATGGTGTCTTCCTTGACACAACCCCCACCCCAGTATACCATCTATTTCTAGGCTTCTTTATAGTGCTCTTTGGTGATCCATCAACTAAAGAATTATTATCTCAAAAGAGATAAATTCCAAAACTGTATTCCAATATATGAGTTGTTTGCATTACTATGATATATGCCATATCACATAGTTTTATGTAAAATAATCATGTACCCACCAATATCTTAAGTCATCAGTTAACTCCATACAAACACTTAGAAAAAAGAGAAAATTCAGATGTAAATAGAAAAAGATGGATAGTGTCTTTTAATTTATTTTATATTGATAAAATAAACTACCTTATCATGAGTAATCTATATTTATTTTGGCTCATAGGACTAGAAACTCAAGACAATTTAACCAAATGTTAAATGCTTTTGCTGTGGACACTATGCTTACTCTGTCCACAACAGAAAACAGAAGTACAAGTCCATAGAAAGATACAAAACACAATGGGTAAGTTTGTTCTATAAGGACTTCGAGATAAATTGATCCCTTGAAAGTGAGATTTCATTTCCAAGTACAGGTTTTTCTAATAAAAACTAATTCTGGTAGGTCTGATTCTTGCATGGATCAATTGAGGACTCAAATCTCAGCATAATGTTTGATGGAGACAAGCAGATTCAACTATAGAAGATCAAAATGTGGAATGTTGTCTGTCAAGAAGAGAAACATGACACAACCTAACATCATACTAGAGGAACTTGGTGTGCCTGTGAACAAAGGCAGGTATTTAAAAACATACTTACAGGGTATCATGAGATTGATTACGTGTGAGGGCTTTTTACTGCCTGTTCATAGAATACCAGTTAAAGCACTTGGTCATTAGAAAGTATGTGTTCACAACAACTGATGCACTAGAATAATAGTAATTGTCCTACTGAGAATTTTATATGTGATTATTATGAAGATAGTTCCCCTTTTAGCTTTTAAGTAATGATTTTACAATAATAGCATTAGTTTAAATAGAATTTTGATAATTACAGTTTTGTTTTAAACAATTTGAGTAAAGAATTGTGACAAAGGTTAGTCTAATGGGAAAACTAATATAGGCAACGGTAGAATATAGCATTGCTCCAACCTCTCATAAAGCAGGGTCTGCAAAGGACAGAAAATAAGAATAAGGAAGTGTCATGAAATAGAACTTATGAGTTTTTCTTGAAGAAACCTATTAATATAATATGGTTTACATTAATATTAAGGAAAATAATCAAGTCCCAGGTGTTAGCTCAAGAGTTTTTTATATATGCTGGTAAATGTGTACACAGGTTTTAGTATGCATCATAGCTAAATCAAAGCTTTAAACAATTGACTTCATGTAAGTAAAAAGCAAAGAATTCTGTGGTTACTTAAGATAATTTGACAGACACTATAATAAAGAAATCAAAATTAATATCCTGTTTTCTGGCAAATATAAAACTGCTGCCTACTTATACAATTATGGCTGAAAGGCACCTGTATGAGAAAATATAAAAAACAATAAATGTTTAACTATATGTGGGTTCTTGTGGATAGTTTGTTTCTCACCTGTAATATGTTTAATCGGTAAGGAAAATAGAAAACACATTGTTTTATACTTCTATTCATTATATTCATTTACTTAAAATAAAATGTGATATTGTAATTTTTTTATTGCTTGAAAGATTCTGCTGGGGTATATAAGCTGTAAGGGGAAAATGCCAAAGTTAGAAGGATGGCACCAGGAATTAGAGTAAAAGGATGTCATCAGAAGAAAGTAAAAGGAAAACTTCAGAATAGAAGATTGTGAAAAAAAAGAGTAGAGAGACCAAGCAACAGAAAAAAAAAAAAAAAACATAAAATGAAGAATTAAGCTTTGGCCTCAGAAGAGATCACACGGGTTTGTGTGTTCAGTGGTTTGCCTAATCTGTGTATCCTCTACAGTTTCTCTGATTTGCTGAAGGCTTACCATTCATCAGTCTGAGATGCGATCCTGATATGTTTGAGGTCTCTCTCTCTCTCTCTCTCTCTCTCTCTCTCTCTCTCTCTCTCTCTCTCTCTCTCTGTGTGTGTGTGTGTGTGTGTGTGTGTGTGTTTTCCTTTTTGGCTGGCCAAAGAGAATTAAGTTTTACTCCCTCAGACAGAAAATCAACTAAGCAATTAGTCCACCAAGTCCATGGCTCCCTTTCAATTCCTGATCCTCTGAAGCTTGGTCCCTTACAGCAACACTATGGTATATGTATCTATGCTCCCTCTCTCCCAGACATGTACATATATGCATAATAATGACAAGTTACAAATATTTTCAAGTAAGAATTTAAGTTTAAGTCAAAAATTCTCCCAAAGCTATCATTTACACTTTACTGTGGTACACATGTTATGTTTGGACAAATAATATTCACTTTTATCTACTACATTTATGAAATAGACCAATTTCATCTTTGGCCATTCCTTGTCACAATAATAGGATTATATGTTTATTGCTGATGGACTCTTCTTAAGGACGCAGGATACTGACTGACTTGTAAAGCATTTGTACTCAAGCTACATTAAGATTGGTTTTCTTGTCACTTTAGACTGAGTGACATCACTCCAAGCTGAACTACTGAATACTTTCTCAAGATGACCAGTCTAGGTAAGTCTGTGATGGTGACCCTGCTCGAGGCAAAATTAAAGGTTCTGAGGAGCTAAAGGTTACTTTAGTCTCAAACTCACTGTGTACCATTCACGGTCTCATAGTTACTTCTGTGATAAGGTTTACGCTTGACCTCCTTAGAAAAGAGCCATGTTTTCTTCTGTCAAACTAAATTGTTTTCTTATTATGCCTACCCCCTATTAGTCCTATTTAACTCCTTAGGTTCTTCCACAGAAAGCCCTGTTCTTCCATACAACAATTCACAGAAGATGAAAGATCCCACTCACTCATCTCATGGAAGTACAAACCATAAATGTCTCTAGTTATGTTATATGTAGTATGGTTTCCACAGCCATGTTCATCTTGTAAGATGACTTTGATTTTCTTCAAAAACGCCTATTAAAATATAGAACCCATGTCACATAAAGTTGTCAGCTCAAAACAGAAACCACTAGCTTCGATATTCTAGTCATTGAGTGGAGTTTAAAATTACACATACAGTCTTTATTTAGTAACATGGTACCATTTCACCACATGATATCAAATATCATCTAAAACTGTTATTACTAAGCCATCTATCTATCTATTTTGCTATCTCCTTACATACTTTTCCATACTTCATTTATTTTTAACTTTTGAAATAGTCACATTTAATTTGATGGTGTATGGATTCACTTAGGCTTCTAAAAAAAATAGTATCATAATCTCTTATATAGCCTTTACTCACTTGTCTCCAATGATAAGACTATCCCTGTGGAATTCTCACAGTTTTGGTGGGGGTCAGATTGATGGGTCTGTTACTTTACCCTGAGGTGAAGCCAAATGAGCTAAAATGAAATGATAGAAGGCAGTTCACCTCATGAACTTCCTGCTGGAGAGGAGAAAGATGGAGAGAAAGACACTTTGGTATTGATAGTATGCAGAAGACCCCATAGTCATTGAACATACCTAAATATGCTCTATTTTAAATATTCTACCACTTCCCGATATGAGCAAAAGGATCAAGATAATGAGGAGAAAACCCATAGAGACAGCTGATCCAAGCTACTGGTTGCTCACTGGCTCCAAACTCACAGCTGGGGAACCTACATGGGACCAAACTAGGACCCCTGAGTGTGAATGACAGTTAAATGGTATGGGAAGTTAGTGGAGCCTCTGACAGTGGGGCCAAAATTTATTTCTAGTACATTAACTGGCTTTTTGGAAGCCATTTCCTAGAGAGGGATACTTTGGTCAGCCATGATACTGGGAGGAGGGGCTTTGTCCTGCCTCAACTGGATATGACAAACTGCATTGACTCCCCCTGGGAGTCCTTACCCTCTCTAGGAGTGGATGGGGGTATTGGGTGGGGTAAAATGTGGGGTGACTGGGAAGAAGAGCGAGAGGGGGAACAGTGGTGGGTATGGAAAAAAGAAGACATTATTTGAATTTTAGATTCATTATTTAAAAAAAACAAAAACAAAAACAAAAAACTATCACCTCCCAATCAGACTTCCTCGGGATGAGCCATTGATTAGATTCTTTGAAGGAAAAATTGTTTCCAAAGCACATCATCCATCCCTGAGTCTATTGAGCCTGCTATCATTTTTTTCTGTAGTCTCTGGTGGAAGACTAATAATAAAGAACACAAAAGCAAGTGAAAACTTCTTTCTGTCCAGAGTCTCGTACACTCTCAAACGATCTGTGCTCTGTACGTGAAACTTCGGACTATGTTCAGCCTTACAGTGAATTCCTTTTGATCGCTACTACCGTCTTTGTTTTTCTTTGAGGGTTTTGGCCTTTTGACTGTTTCTCAGCATTCATACAATTCGGACCTCAAATAAAGTTTTTTTTATTATTATGATTATTTAGCTTTTGTATCTTTGTTAGAATAGATGCAATATTATCTTATAGCTTCCTGGTGCCTGAATAGAACTCCTTAGGGCAATGTCATAGTTCACAAATAGCATTGTTTGGCAAAAAAGGAAAATGTGAAGTTCAACTCCATGATTGCAGATATTTGATGGAAAACACCATAAAGAATGTGAAGAAGCAAGCCACAGAACAGAAGATGACGATCACCATGATATCTCTCCTCAATAAAGCATCAGATATAAAATCTGTAGAGAAATATTTAAATTGAGAATAAGAAGACAGACAATCCAGAAGAAAAGGATAGAAAAGAGTACATAAGTACTTCCAGATAAAAAAATAATAAAATATTTAATAAGTATTAAAGCTGTGTAATCTTACTTTTTTCAGAGAAGCAAAAGAGGAAACTGCAAAGAGCTACCATTACACAGAGAAGAATTGATCAAATTAGGAAGAGCACTAACTTGAAGTTTTAGGCAGGACTTATATTGATATAGCCACTTTAGAAAAAGTTTCACATCATATATTCATGAATTTTCTATGATTCAGCAATTTATCCCATAGGCATCAAAAAATAGGAGTGTGTATGAAGGTACAGGCGCATGTGTGGGTTTGGTATAGACATTTGTAACATACTTTTTAATACTCTCATTCTGAAAATTGCCCAAATGTTTCTTAATAGAATGAAAAACAAAAGTGTAGTAAGCTTATATGATAAGATTATAAGTAACACTGAAAGTAAACTACTTCTTGACTCTAGTTTGTCAAGCAAAAATGGCATGAATTCTGTCAATCTATTTATACAGCATTGGGAGCAATGAAAAACTAAAGCAGCATGTTCAATGTCAGTAGAAGGGACCAACGAAAGGAAGTTAGGAATTGGGAGAGGGGTTCAGAGGCTTGGGGAGGCTTCTAAGATATAGCAATGCCCTATTAATTGATTCGGGAATTGGCTAACATACTGTACTTATTAAACGTAACAAATTTGTAATAATTAAATGAATTAAATACTTATCATTTGCTCTATTATATGATCTGGGATGTCTTTCTGTATACGTTTTTGCAAATAGAGTCAGTTTCTTAATTTTGTGTTTTCATGAGTATATCTCTTCAGATTTTAAAACACACTCATCTTGCCATGGTATTGAAGCCTGGTGAAATCATGATTTATAAGTGGACTTGTGAAACATCTGCCTAGAACTACCTGCCAGTGTACAGATCTGTATTTCCTTCTTGTAAATGATGGACGTGGCTGTGAAATATGATTGCCATCAGAAATCTGATGCCTTGAAAGGCTCTGTCAGAAAGCTACATAGGCAAGCTCTCTGCCTGGTCTGATGTCTTAGTGGTCACTTGTGTTCTGAACTTGAATGAAGCTTTTGATCTCTCTTACAGCTCAGCATCCAGAGCCGTCCCTACTTATGAATCAAGGGTAGAGTTTTTCAATGAATGCTGTCTTTGATAGTTTACCTTCACCTACACTCCATGATTAAATTTTACATGATAAAGCAGATGCTACAAAGGCAATTGAAGTTAGTGGTCAGTTGAACTGCAAATGATCAAAGGCATTGTTATTTGGGTGGGATAACTGATCGCATGAGCCATGTAAGAGAATTTTCTCCAATTCTTCAACAGTAGAGAATGTTAGCATTAGAAGCCAGTGAAGCATTTCTGGCTTTCAGACACATGTATAAAGAACCAGGAAATGGCCACTGGTTTCTGAGCCTGTGTGGGAAGAAACCCCAATCCTAAAACTTCAGTAAAGTGTGCTCTCTGCTGGCAATTTGAAAATAAAAAAACAAAAACAAAAACAAAACAACTTTGAAAGCTGTTTTAATGTCCTTCAAATTTAGTTGTTGAAGTTAACCTCCAAGGCCACATTTCTGAGAGGTGTAATTCTTTTGGGGTGCTTAGGTCTTACAGATTTTGCTCTCATGAATAGATTACTTCCATTTTAGTAGACAGAGTTAGTATCTTAAAAATGGGATGTAATCCAAGGATGGACTCACACCGCTTTCCCATATTAACACTTCAGTTTTCTTACTTTTCCATCTCCGTTCATGGCATGATACAGCCTGATGTGGGGCCCAGATCTGGGACTTTGGAACTGTCGGAACTGTAAGAAATGAATTTCTATTCTTCGTAAACTGCCCCATCAGTTATTCCATTGCAGTGGCAGAAATGGAATAAAGACTCTAAGCAGGAGAGAGGGTAAAACCTATCCAGACTTCTGCTGCACAAAACTACAGAATAATAAATCGTTATTTACTGTCTAATCTGGTCATGATAGATAGTATGGTGAATTTATAATATGCTTTTGGCATAATCTAATAAGTTTTTCAAAATCTTTTCTGCAGCAATAAATATGCCCTCCCAGAAGTGGATTCCATGTTTTAGTTGAGTTCCATAATATAGCAAATATGTTGAGGAAAAGTTTGCTTTCTTACACAGTTTTAATGAAAATTTAAAAGTTTCTTATTAGGGATAGGTCATAATTTTTTTTAAAAAAATCTCTAAACAAAACTTAGAAGTGAAGATTCTGTTCTTTCAAAGCAATTGAGCCTATTATTATCCTAAGTTCAAAGTACCTTTTAAAGTATTTCTTGAGACTGTATTCATTAGCCAAGAATAGGTGTCATTTTAAAATGCTAACTACAGAGCACTCTCCTTCCTGCATAATCAGTTTTCATGCATTATCTGATGGATCTTTATGACAACCCTGTGAGGTACTGATTGTTATGCTTAATGTAAAGATAAAAAAATCTGAGATCTAAGACATCTATAATTTATGTTCAAGGTCACTCAGCTAATAAAAACCAGAAATGGAATTGGAAACCAGTCACTCCAACAGTACTTCCCTCTTAATTGCCACACTTTGCCATCGCTTGGTTCAGCGATGATAACTACACTGCCTAGTGGGTCTTATATCTTTTCTCACAAATCTTTAAATAAAATCACAATTGACAGAGTGATTACTCTGGAAAACTATGTCATACTGAATAATGTTATTCTGAAACCCCTTGAGAACATCACCACCCTATATCCATTACAAGCGTTTTGAGAGTTATTTATTTATCAGACGAATTTTCTGTTCTGATGGGCATTGAAGATATAATACTAGTCAGATTCCGTCTCTCCTAGTGAGGAATGCCACTCCCTCGATTACAGATCTCTATTCTGTATTTTGAAAAATAAGCACCATCTGAGTTGAGTGGATTATCACTGCCATCAAATACCTGACCCTGCCTTTCAAAAAAAAAAAACCAAAAAACAAAAAAACAAAAAATAAAAAACAAAACAAAAAAAAAAAACAAAAACAAACAAACAAACAAAAATAAACCTAAGAAGGAAAAGATTGGTTTTAACTCCAGTTTCATGGCGAGGAAGAAATGGTGGCTTGGGCTTTGACTATGAAAGCAAGAGATTGTGGCACAATTTGTTACATTTCCATAGTTCAAGAAGCAGTGACATGCAGAATGAGATAAGGCTAGGCTTTAATGCATAAGCTTGCCACCAGTGACTTGCCCTATGCACACACTTCCCTCTTAAAGCTTCCCAAACACCTCCAAACAATATTATCAGCTGGGAACCAAGTGTTCAAATGTCTCTGCCTATGAGGACAGTTCACATTCAGCCATTAACCTCCACTGGCCTCAAATGTCTCATATACAACAATGATTTTGGTGCATTTTCAAAGCTCTCTGTAGTCTGACAGTCCCCAGCATTCTTAAAAAGTTCAATGTCAAAAGTTTAAGAGGAAAGACAATCACTTTCCTTCAAGGTCCTTAAAACTAAAATAACATACTCCCTTCAGTATGTGTCATGTTGCAATCATCTTCTTCCCGAAGAAGAGCAATAGGATCCAACAAGGGAAGAGCTGAAGAAAACAAAACTGACATGATAAAACAAACACTCATGCTCTATGTATGGATTCTAGGGCTTGTGATGTCACCACCAAGGCTCCCACAGACTTAGCTATCCACCTCAATTCAGTGCCTTCAACAAGTGTCTCACATTTTGGGAATTGCTAATATCCTGGAGTCTCTATTGAAACTTAGGCTTTACTTACAGAGCTTGACATACAGCTGACTCAAGAACTCCATTCAGGGATTCCAACTCCACCACAATGTGTAACACTTGTTGGCTATCCGTAAAATCCACACTACATGGCTAACAGCCATTAAAATCTGCTGCCAGCTGAGATGCCGTGTAGCTCGGTTGAGCCACAGATGCAGCCACCACTGAGTACCTGCCTGTCTGAACCTGGAAAGGCAGGGTTCCAGGAGAGTCTCTCATTTGAAATTTTCAATTGAGTGTCACTGAGATGCCCTGGAGCTGTCCCTAGCTAAGGGCTTGCCCTCGGGGCATGTCACCTAGTTCCCCAGTGCTAAGGCACTGATCTCTAATATTTACAGCCACATCACCAGCAGCTACTTTGGCCACAGCATTTCTCCTTAGCCATCCTCCTTTCCTTGCCAAATTGCATTTTTCATTTCTTCCTGCATTCCTTTTCATTGTAAATCTAAAGCAGTGAACAGGAATCCTGCTGCTGCTTGAATGCTATGCTGCCTTGAGTTTCTTCCTTCAACAAATCAGTCTGTTTGATTTAGCCTCACCCAAAATTTAAAGATGGGGACAAAGCAGGATCAGGGTTTTTTTATGTTGTTGTTTTGATTTTTTTGTCAGAACATGATATGAATGGCCCAATTCCAGATAGAGTCATGTTCATCTTTGAAGTTTTATGAGTCCAGCCGTTACTATCCACATTTCTTTCTACAGTCTGCTCTCGTGAACTCTTGTCAGAGTGGCCTATGACACGCTGCTTACAAAACGCTCGAAGGCTTTTCTAGCCCACAGCCCTAAATCCTTCCATATTCTCCCCCAAACCTGCTCAAAACACTTAAGAGCCATTTGTTAAAATGTATCACAGCCCACTTGTGGCATCAATAGTCTACATTTTCCTCATCAGCAGGCATGTGTAATGCGGCCAGAGGTTACTTAGGAGAGAGGGGTTTAACTCACATTTTCATGGCTAAGGAGGCAGAGTGGTTGTGGCTTCAGCTTTAGCAGCAGGGAACTGTATCTCAGCTTGCTACACTTCTACAGCTAAAGAAGCAAGTAAGAATAAATTCAACAAGAACTATCTGGCTTTACCCTGTGCAACCCACCCTCAGTGATCAACTGTGCTAGTCTGGCCTCATCACTTAAAGATTCTACGAAGTCCTTAAACAGTACCATTTGTTGCAATGCCGTCTCTTGGTCTTGGGCGGCCAGAGGCCCAGACTCTGCCACGCCAGACACCTTATCTGCGGCTGTTGCTGCTCAGGCCCCCAGAAATTACTCAGACGCTTATATTAACTTTATGCTGTTTGGTCTATGGCTCAGGCACATTGCTAGCTAGCTCTTACATCTTAAATCAACCCATTTCTATTAATCTGTCTGCCATGTGGCCCACGGCTCACCTGTGTTCCTTACATGTTGCTCTTTGGGTGGCTTGGTCAATCTGACTCCACCCTTCTTCTCCTACCTATGCTCTGATTTCTCCTCCTACTTCTTCTATGGTGCCTTTCATGGCCCAAAACAGCTCCTTTATTTAAAGATTGAGATTCACAGCATACAGAAGGCATTCCCACATCAACCATCTATTGGGAACCACGGGCATAAACACATGGTTCTCTGTGGACAAGCCATTATGTCTTGCCATATGCAAAGGGGTATATATTAAACAGGTGCTGCACATATCTTTAGTGAGTACTGCTACTTTAAACTGTTTCTCCATTATGAAAAGTAGATGCTCCCTGAGAATGTCGTCATGGGATTGCATTTAGCTGAGTTGAATGTTCTAGTAAATATTCAAATTTCATATGGACTGGATTACCTTGCAGATATGACGAACTTAGAGCAAGAATAACCTGCTTAAGGAACTTCACTGTCCACCACTCATCATATTAAATTTGCTGAAGTGCTTCTCACAATCACCTTCTGAGAGACTGAACAACCCTTAATGGGGTATTAAAGATATTTAAACAAATGTGTGTGTGTGTGTGTGTGTGTGTGTGTGTGTGTGTGTGTGTGTGTGTGTCCCTACAAACATGCATAATACCATTTTATAGCCAAAATACTTAATAGAGTTTTACTTCTTAAATAAAAAAGGTAGAAGTATTAGAAGTAAACATTATAAATGTAAATAAGTGCAAAGTTCTCTTTCTGGTTTATTTCATTGTTAGGGAATGAATATTGCATCAACCTATAGCAAACTATTCCAACGTGGATGCTAATGGTTTATTTTAAAGCATTACAACAAATACATATTTTATAAGCATTGGTGTTTTGTTTGCATGTATGTCTGTGTGCGGGTGTCCCTAGAACTGGAGTTACAGACAGTTGTAAGCTACCATGTGGATGCTGGGAATTGAACTCAAATGCTCTGGAAAAGCAGCCAGTGTTATTAACAGCTGAGCCATCTCTCCAGCCTCCAATGCTAATGATTTTTAACTTACAAATCAACATTATTATTAATTTATTTCTCTGACTAATAAAAATATCAATTAGAGTCCTGGTATTGCAACACATTTCTAGAGTTGTGAAATACATTGTAAAATACATCAATTTGTAGGTATTTTATTGCAATAAATATCTTGACTTGGCATTAATGTACACTTAAGGAGATAGCAGAGTCAGAATTTAAATGTGATAGGTGAATAATCTCAATATCCCAGTATCTAAACTACCAAATTCTTCTATGTACTTCTACTACCCGGTTTAAAATAAAAACATAAAATACGAACCCCGTGCACCCAATTACCAACTATTCTTAAGTGCCACTAAATTGATGAGTTAAGTATTGATTATAATTATTTAGCTTGATTCATAAGAGATTGCTATTACATTTCCTTAGTAACTTTATTTGTTTTCTGGAAAGAAAAAAAGTTTCAATACTCTAAAGAAAGTGTATGCTACTGAACAGTTTGTATCCCATAAATAATGTTCTTTATAAAATGAGCCAATTCTCATAGAATCTATTTATTATGTCTTCTTTACAGGACCATTTTTGAGTGATTTCTGTATTCTATAACATGTGAAATAGTTTACTTTTAGATGTACATGAGTGCTTTAAACTCTAATATCTTCCAAAGAGTGATTTAGATTAATATTTTTCTTATATACAAAAAAACTTGTTTATGGAAAGAATAGTTGGAAGTTGAACTCCTTACAGCCCAGATCTAAGTAACACCAGCTTCAGTATAAGAAGTTTTGAAGTAAATCATTTTTTAAAATTGGAACTACTGTTGAATAATTATCATGAATAACAAAAATAAAATCTTGTACTACAGTCATTCTTCACCACTCTTACTGGTTGAATTAATTTAATATAGATTATCTGCTCTGATTTCACTCTTTGATACACTATGCAATGTAAATTTAAGCAGAGGTGATATATATTATTGCATATGCAAATATTTTAGATATATAGAGAGATGTAACGGTTCCCAAATAGGGCAGTAAGAAAACAATGGGTTAATAAAAAATTGCATGGTTTAGATATGTTTAATATATTAGCATTTGATTAAAAAGTCCCTCATTTCTATAAATGGGCAAATCACTAGAGAGTTGAGAACCCCAACATAAGGTAGCTTTCTCCAAGAGATGAAATCCAAGTTTTCTTTTTTAGTTATACAGGTGAACTTCTAATTCCCTTTAATCCAGAGTCCTGTGTTCTACTTACAACTATAAATTAGTACAGTGTTTTCTCCTATTTTTAATCTTTCTGCAGCCATCCTTTTTCTATGAATACCATTTAAATAAAATACTTTAAAGGAACAAATCTATTGGTAATAACTGTTTTTATTTATAAATTATAGCCACAACACTGTGATAAGATGTTTTTGGCCTGGACTAGCCCTGAGATCTAGATTAACAGTCTCCAATAATTATGTATAGTCTTATATTAATTATAAACTGTTTGGCCAATGGCTCAGGCTTTTTATTAGTTTGTTCTTATACTTTAAACCATTTTTCTTTATTTACGTTTTGCCTCAGCTTACCTGAGGGGTGTAGGTATGTGTGTATATATGTATACATATATATATTTGTGGCATCTCAGAAAATCTCTCTGAGTGATTCTGCTTTTTTCCTCTTTTATTTATGCTTGGATTTTCTGCCTGAATATAAGCTGGCCTGCCACAAACCAAAACAGTTCTTTTGTTTTCTAATGATAATTTACAGTGTATTGAAAGACATTTTACATCATTTCCCCTTTTCTGTCTGATTAAAAAGGAAAGCTTTAATTTCAACATAGCAAAATTACACATAACAAAACACCCATCAAGCAAGAATTACAGTTATGATATCTAGTCTATTTATTTTTAGTAAAATTTGAGAAAATATTTTATCATCCATCTTATCATTGTGAGTCTAAAGTTTCATATTCAATTTACCTTTTTGTTATAGGAAAACTATAATTATAACTATGCAATCTTCAACTCGAATGAAGACCACAGAAGGATGTGATATTAACTGAGTAAACAGGAAGTTCATTGCAAGCAATTTCCTGGAAATGACAGAGACAGGCGGCTACCTGAACCCAAAGTTCCTTTGTAATGTTGGAGCATCTGTCTTTAGCCTACAAGCCTAGAGTCTCTGTCAGACTTATACGTAAAACAAAAAATTTGAAGGAATGTTTTGTCTATTTTGGAATAGTTTGCCAGCTGCGTCTCCCAGTGTCCTGCAGAATAACTGGCAGTTTAGTTTTCTGCAAAGCAGGAACCAGAAGGACAGTTTTGGTTTGTTCTGGTAAGGTTTAGAGGTCACTTTCCTACGGGTCATTCTTATATGTCTAATTTATGTAGCATACTGTTAAAAAGTCAAGGCAAGAATGTCTCATTCCCAGTGGCTTACTTTTGCCACAAGGATAGTAAATTTCATATGGAGTTCCCGCTCCACAACACATAATTTAAAAGAAGGTCAGAGAAAAAGTCATATTTACATGCACAGATTTCAGTTAAATTATATTCAAACCCCCTTCTCTTTTTCCACCTACCATACTCTATTACAAGATAAACACAGAAAAGATGGGGAGAAAGTGATATTTTTGTTCCTTTTCCATCTCCTTTCCATTCTCCAGTCCATCTCACCACCCAACATGTCAGACTTTAGGTATAATGACTTAATTTGGGGGTGAGGATAAGTAGTTTAATGAGCCCATGGGGGGTAGAACTATAATCAGGTAGCCATGTAAGAATAATATCTCTCTTCCTCTCTCTTCTTTCTCCCTTGTTCTCTTTCTATCTCTTTTTCAATGAATGAAAAAGTAAGTCCACAGCAGAACAGGACTAAGCTGGAACGTTAATTCTGAGAAAATGAGCTCCACTCTTTAAGCAGCTTAGTCTATGATAGTGTGTTATGGCAACCTGGGCTGACTATGATGAGCAGGAAAACGGGGGACAAATAATGTTTTCATGCCATGAAAAAATAATGTAATATAGTAATATAAGCCACACAATTTAAGTATCTACATTTGAATATGCATCCAGAATTCATTAATTAAGGCAAATAACTTGATGAATTGTCATATGACAAATATTGTTAAGCAAGTCACTCAAGACGCACTGAAAAAGATAATCCTGTAAAAATATTAATAATTAAATTTAATAATGAAATATATAGTTCACTGTAGGATTTTAAATGTGTGCTCTACCAAGACAAATCATATGAAAATAGTAATAATTTCAAAACTTTTTCAATAAGAGAGATTTTTAATGTTCATCAGCACTTTAATAAAAATCTTATAGTAAAGCTAAAACAAGAAACTTTTGTGAGCCCGATATTTACTTTGGTTATTAGGTACTGCATTAGCTAAAATCTTGACTCTTCAGTAACAGTGTCTAGTACACTAAACATCCTAATACTCCAGACATATGTAATTATGAAATAAAATATAAAATACCAACTCGACAGTGAAAATGCCAAGAAAAATCACTGTTTTTCTTCCTTTGTTCACTTAGTGAACATGCTTATTACTGTCTCTACTGTGCACTAATAGATCCTGAGTCCGGAAATTCAGTACCTTCAGAAATAGAAGGTTATTTTCATGTAACACTTCCATTGAACATGATGGAGACTAAAAATGAGATAAATAGACTCATTTAATAAATCAAAAAATAATTCCACCAAGTGATGAGGACTACATGCGTGAGGAGAATGTGGTGTGATGGGTTGTTACTAGAACTAATAGGCTCTTTTAGATGGAATTGCAGGTAACTTCTCTAAGAAAATGGCATTGAGCTGACACTGTGACGGCAGGAGGCCATCCATTCCAAGAGCAGCAGTCACTTCTTATTGGAAAAGATTGTGCATGCAATATAGACTAGCCAGTTTATTTCTAAAATGCTTTGAGAGAAAAACCATGACAGAGTTGTCATTACTAAAGATGAACATCTTAAATGTGTACAAAATGCTTGTAACTTAAATAATTTATCTAGATTATTACTATTACAGTTATTATTGTAATATTCTTACTTGCTTTCATTTAGTTGCTGATGCTTGGGGAAGACAAATGTGCTTAACTGTCTTACTGTGTTCTTTGTAAACTTAGGCCACCTTTGGGTGTTTAATATGCTAATGTATGCAACTGGTAGTATTGTAGCTCATAAGACTATTGTAGGAATCATCATATTATTACTTCTAATAAGTTAAAAATTCTTCCTCTTCAACAATATTATTCTTATATTGTTATATGGCTCAAGTAATGAGGTTCTGAAATAAAAATAAAGTCTGACATCATTTAATTTAGACTATATAATTAAGATGATGGTTTTGATATACACTTTCTTTACACTAAAGGATACATTAAATTTATAAATGTAGTCTTCTGATAAGGATTTTTTGTCAAAACACTAGGGTTTACATATATTTATTTTAAATTTTTTTTTATTTTTTCAAACCATAAAAATAAAATATTTGTATGTATTAGATTATAAATATGTTTGACTATCATTACAAGGTACTTATTCTTTAGTTTAATCTCTCTATACACATCTATATTAGACTATAGTGGTTAATTTTTATTACTGACTTGACTTGAAGACACAATTAGGATATCCATATCTGAGTGCTCAAGAGTTTTAACTAAGGGGAAAGACTCTTTCTGAATGTGGGTAGAACTGTTTTAGATTATCATCTTGAGCTGAACTGAAAAGGAAGGAGTCAGAAGATTGCAAAAATTCATATGCCTGCTGTGGGATGTTTATCTGAAGTCTGTGAATATACTTGATTACCATTTGTTCATAATGAGACTGTTTCGGCCTATGGCAAGGCTTTGTGGAGGCAGGTGAGAAATCCAAGCATAGATAAAAGGGAATAAGGGCAGAGTCAGATGAAGAAGCTGAAAACTGTCACCCAAAGAAGCAAGATGTCAAAGTACCAGTAATCCCCTAGGAACATGGTAAAACATAGATTAATAAGAGTAGGCTGAGTTAAGTTAGGTTGAAAGAGCTGGTTAGTAATTAAACTGAGCCATGAGACAAACAGTTTGTAATTAATGTAAGCCTTTGTATGATTATTTGGGACTAAGCCACTGTGGGACTGCACATCCAGACACTGGGGCTAGGCTGGATCAGAAAGTTCTGACTACAAATGGTGCCCACTGCCGGGCACTAAAAATCTTTTAAAAGATTCTGAATGCACAAAAATGGAGCCACACTGGGCTTCACAGTCTCATAGTCTCATGCCAGCAGTGGCTCAGAGACAGGTTTCCCAGAAACTGCCTGAACCAGCTGCCATAAGTGGAGCAGCATGGCCGATTTCTGAAGTGCCTGTCATAGACACAGTACAAAGAGCCTTCTCACAGCCACTGCTCGCAGGTTCTGGGAGCAAATTTAGGGCTCCCATCAATAGCTGTATGATATTTAATACTTCTTCAAGAATTAGGAGTTAAGCGTGACTCCACTAAGTTGAAAACCTGAGTCAGGGAGCAAGCACTTCTGTCCTAGCCATACAGTTTAGCAATTTAAAAACCCTCTTGGTTAAAAAAAAAAAAAAAAAAAAAAAAAAAAAAAAAAAAAAAAAAAAAAAAAAAAAAATGATTAAAAATATGCAACAAAACAGATCCTGGTGAAGCAAATCTCTAAATGAGTTGCAAAGTGTATACAATGTATCTAGGCTTGGGAAAGAAAAGAAAAATGATAGAAATAGTCCTTTAAAAAGAGAAATAGAATAATAAACTATAATAAACTTTGTAAAGATGGAAAATATACAGTCTTGATTATACATATTATTATTTCTTTTAAATTATTTAACTGTTATAAGCTAACTACAGAAAGATATTTGATTGTAAAGGCTGCTAAGTTAAACCAACACATATATTTTAAAGGTATTTTGACTTCAAAATTTGTGTCTAAGGATATGTTGTTTTGGAAAAATGGTTCTTCTTTTGTTTCCACAGAAAAACCTGTGGATAGCTTCCAGCCTAATATAGTTTGATCAACCAAAACCCCCTGAAGGCAACTGGCTGAGATGATGCAGCCTCACAGACAACTACAGCCAAGATTTAACCATGATTTTAAATTATCCCAGGATCTCCATAAGATGGCCAGTGCCCCCAACTAGTTCCCATAATTCTAAATTATCTCAGGATTCCCATAAGATTGCCAGTGACCCCAATTAGCAGGAACTAGTATGGAAAGCTATACCCAAGTTTCCAAAATATTGTTTATAAATTTCTGTTTTCATTGTAAATGACTAATGGATTTTGGCTTATTGCTTCACTGAAAAGTATGCCAGAAACTCTAGATCTGTAGAATAAAGATGGATGCCTTAATGTTGCAAAGGAACTTTGGGTGACTGTCCAGGCAGATATATGTCTCTGTCATTTCTAGATTTTGGAGATTCCTTACAATGCACTTCCTGTTTTCACAAGTAATACTATAAACTTAGATTGAGCTGAAGATTACATAGTTATAATTATAGTTTTCCTTAGTTATAGTAAAAGGTAAATTAGATAAGAAACTTTGGGCTCACAAGGATTAGACAGATAATAATTTAATTTTGCTAAATAATTCTTGCTTGGTAGCTGTTTTGTTATATGTCATTTTGCTATGTTGAAATTGAACCCTTCTTTTTTTGATCAGACATAAAAGAGGAAGTGATGTGGGATAGCTTCCTGTTTGCTGTGAATATATGCTATTACCATTTGTTAATAAAGGCTGATTTGGCCTATGACAAGGCAGCTTGGAGGCAGGTGAAAAATCTGAACATAGATAAAGGGGAATAAAGGTGGAGTCAGATAAAGAAACTACAAGTTGCTGTCCAAATAAGTAAAATGTGACAGTACCTATAAGCCACTAGCCATATGGCAAGACATGGATTAATAAGAATATCTTGAGTTAATTTGTAAGAGCTAGTTGGTAATAAACTTGAGACATGAGACAAAACAGTTTGTAACTGATATAAACCTTTGTGTGGTTATTTGGGACCAAGCAGCAGCAGGACTGTAGGTAGGTCCAGACCTTAGGGCAGGCCAGAAACTTCAGACTACCTATACTTTAACCACTTATCTGCCAACATACTAAGACTAAGTACCACACAATCTGATCATGCCTTCACTATGAGCCTGAATGAGCTATTTTTTAAATTGCTTTGGTTAAGTACTTTGTCAAAGTGATGAGAAAGGTAACCAATATGGATATTTGTGTAATTTATGTTGTAAAGATGTGTTACTCATATTGGTTTAATTAAATGCTGCTTGGTCTATAGCTAGGCAGGAAGTAGAGGCTGGGCAACAAGACTAGGAGGATCCTGAGTAGAGGAAAGGCAAAGATAATTCCAGTCAGACACAGAGGAAGCAAGATGAGAATGGTGCATTGAGAAAAGGTACCATGACATGTGGCTAAATATAAATAAGAACTATGGGTTAATTTACGTGTGTGTGCTTGAACTACTAGCCCAGCCTATACTATAAAATTAAGCCTTGGAGTCAATTATTTGGGAAGTGACTGCCAGGTATTTGGGAGTTTCTGGCTGAGACAGACAGAAACTTCAGACTATCAGTTCTAATAGGTATACCTGCTACTGTGATAATCTTGGTCAGGTGGTTCTCATACCTTCTGAACTTAACAGAAGGAAAGCTGAGAAATTGGAATTTTATTCATTTATATTACATTCTGGAAAAGAATATAACTATTGTCTTGAAAAGTCGTATATAGGGAATTTTAAGACAGCCTAACATTTAGGCTTTTGTTTTGTTATCTGCTTCTACCTACCTTTCCATAGAAGGTAACAGACAGATTTGGAAAACGCTTAGCTTGGAAAGGAGTATGAGCTTAAGGTTGGGAATAAGTTATTTTCAGATTATAAGGTCATGGTTAGAGATTAACACAATTAATAAGAACCTCTTATTTTGCACTAATGCAATAAGAAAAAATTCTTAAGTAAGACCCTGTCCATCATAAGTATGTCTTATAAAAATACATTGTATCAGGAGACTGAATTGAGAATTACTGAAAGGCTTACTAATCTCAAACAACCAATTGTGGAAGACTATTCTCAGGGTTATTGCCAAGTTGTACTGAGACAGAAAGAGCTGTTGGAGAAGGAGAACAGACTATATCTTAAGGTGGTAGCAAAGCTTGATAGTATTGTACAAATAGTATTGATATTGCTTGCATATTAAATCCTAGAGTCATGGACTCATGGAGGCCTTCTCCAAAATTGCAGAAAGTTGCAGAAGTCAAGCCATACGTGACAAGATCAAGTGTTGTGCCAGGAAGGCCTGAAAGGCCACCCTGCAGAAATCCTAAAAGTATACTATCAATAACTTCCTTTTACTTCATCTGTAGAAAAATTATGTCTTCAGGGTTCAGATTTTCTTAGACCATATCAACTGAATCTCATTCTTTAGTCACAAATACTGCTGTATTTGTAGTGCCGATAAATACCTCGTCTGAGATATGGATTTTTATAATCATGCAGTCTACTTTAGAAATCAACAAAGATGATGGAAAACAGAAGCTTTGTCTGTGTTACTTTCAAAATAATGTCCACAATATTACTCTCTGGCCTATAGCCCTTTCAAATTGGTTTGGTATCTGGACAGCTTCAGCATGACATAAGGTGACAGTCCCACTAAGTCATGTTTGTAATTATTTAGATGTTTTTGAAATTGGACTTTAAAGTGTCCTTTGAATATCATCTTTTCACCCTATTTTTGGGATTGTGCTTCTATGTGACATAAAGCAGACAGTTTACATAATTCTTAAATGAACATGTGTTTTTAGATGTAAAAATATCTATGTCTTAAAATTTTCTGTTCCTTATAAACTGCTTGGTCTTCAGTAACATAGTTTCATTTTCTGAAATTCACTCAGCTGAAAGTCAGATATTGATAGCTTATAAAAAGTTAGTATTGATTAAAGGAACTCGATGATAAATTTTAATGACTTTAGCAAATGGTTCTATAACATGAACATTTTTAAATATTCGTTTATAAATTTAAACATATCTTTCTAATACTATTGTTTCTCTTAAAGCCTAATAAGTTAAAATGGGAATACAACTAAATAGTAGAGAATTTGCATAGTATTCACAAAGCCCCAAGTTCAATGACCAATGTATTATACTCTCTGTCTCTCTCTCTCCTCCATCTCTTTCTTGCATCCACACATAGACACATTAAATAATAAATAAATAAGTAAATAAATAATAAGTAAATAGAAGACTCAATGATTTGATTGATCTTTGAAATTTAAATACAATCTAGTATAGAAGTAGTTTATGTAGGAAATTTCTAGTATTAATAATACTATTACTTTGTCTATAAGCCTGAATTTATATATATATAACTTTATCATAGTATGAATGAAACATATCACTTTTTCCTTGATCAGTATTATAAAAAAGTGTTAATTAATGTATAACTTTTGGTGTAGAGTATTTGTAATAAAACCCAAATACAGCAAGATTCAAAAAAGTATATAAATACAAAAACTATTAAATGAACAATTGTGAGATTTTTTTCCTGAAATTATTTGTAGAGTTATTAAAAACCTGTAATTTATAAAGAAAGTTGTAAAGAATATTTAGTGAATTAGTACTAACATAAGAGTAACTCTCGAACAAAAATAGAAGTAATAAAAACATTCCCCTTAAATGAATTTTTATTCTGGCTTTTTATTTTCAGCTTAATATTTTACTAACAATTATAAGTGGAAGTTCCAGAAACACTTATCTGTCTGTATTACACCATTATTTTACTCTTCTTGGTATTTATTGACAATAGTCAAATTTTAGGAATAGAAAGTCATTAAAACTGCCCACTGCAATTGTTGCATATATGCATAAGACACTGGGCATTTGAAGAGGCCACTAAGAACTGCTTTTTTAAGAGCTGTACTTTCTATAGAAAAATGGTAGATTGACATAAGATATCTACAATACCTGGCCTGGTATGTACCTGTAGCTATTGTAGAGTAATAGAAGTCTATTAATTTTAAAATGAGAAAATGTTAATACATTTTTAGAATTAGAAAAGATTCTCACAGGTACTCAGTGTGTCCACATAGGCCATTCTTACACATGAGTGGGTACAAATGACACATGTATATCCGAGGAGTATTGATGACATTTAAAAGGCCACTTCTGAGAGTTGATGTGGATGCCCCAAAGGAGCTGTTGGATGGAGAACTGGCATAGCCACCTAGAAAATATCTAAACTTGATGTCATGCATTTCCTCTAAACAACATGCAGACTTCATGCAATCAAAGTGATCTGAAAAAGAATCCAGAAGCTAATTACATGCAAGAGATTCTTTTCATAGATGCATATTAAACTAAGCTGGATTCCATGACATTTTCTCTGTAAACAGAGCTTTAAGTGGAAGAAGTAAAGGAAACTGACTCCTAAAAATGCATTTCTCTGAGAAGGGGAGGGGCGTGGGAGGCCATGGGATTCTGGGTGTCAATTTATTATAATGTGAGTTAGAGAAAATCAATGACGATACTTTTTTTCGAGATGTTTTCTATATTTGATTTCACATCATATTATAATTAACAAATTAACTTTTTTCTAAAGAGGACTGTTACTGATATTTTGAACTTTCATTTTTTGGTATTTTTCTTTGTAGTGCTGACTGAAAAGTAGCTATGATTGGCAGCAAGGTAATGAAAATATTTAAAAAATGAAAGCATTATGCTATCAGTCACTCATTTGCAAAGATACTGCCATCACTGGAAATGCACAAAGTCATATGCTAGACAATGTGATTTGTCTTGTCCTAGATTTTCAATAACCTGGTTAACAGACAAAGAAGCATTTGTTGTGATTTAAAGAGGAATCCTAGAATCCTGAAATTTCTGCCTCTTGCAATGTGAAACAAATTCTAAAAATTGACAAAAATTATGGATAGATGTGTTGAAAACTTAAAACTCAGTTATGGTGATGAACTTAAAAGTTTTGTTTAAAAGGTTAGATGCTAAGTCACTGTCTTGGCATATAATATTATGCTAAAATTGAGGCTGGCCTAGAATTCATGGAAAATCTGCCTTACTCTGCCAATGCTGTGAGTTTTAAATACCATCTAGTTTATTAACAATACAATTTTTAATTATAAAACAGGGTTATATAATTAAAATAATATTAATCTTCCATAAATATTAACAAAATACAATTACGTTTTATAAAAATAGAAAATTGCTTTTTTAAGTTCTCTTTCCTAACAGTTCAATATTGTAAGACGTAGTGTATAAATTATTACCAAAAAATGAAGCATAATTTTGAAAAAGAGAAGATTTTTGTACTTACAACCAACAAAGAAAGTCATTAGTGATACAATAAGATTTTTGGGCCCTAGCCAGCCAGATGTCCAGACCCACAGACCTGCAGTCCCAGACCGCTTAGCCTCATAACTCAACCCATTTTCATTAATCTCTCCCACCACATGGCCTGTGGCTCACCTGTGTTCCTTGCATGTTGCCTCTTTGGGCGTCTTGCTCCATCATCTCCCACATCACATTAGCCTGCAGATTGTGCAGATTGAAGACCAAAGGATGCCTAGAAATCATAAGAGAGATTAATCTTGCTTTAAAATTTAAAATGAAGAGAACACTTACCATTCGTTAAGAGCTTTGCTTGTAGAGCTGAGCCAATAAGGTTCAATATCCTGTCTCAGGTGTGGTAGGAGAGGATGGAGAAAGTTTTACTGGGATCTACCTGCTCCTGGGTGATGAATCTTTGCCCCCTACCTCTGTCATCTGTGCTTCATATAATCACAACCTAACCCCTGTGGCATTTTGTGGTTTCAAAATTCAAAAGTGGTTTGCACAAAAGGGGAAGATTCTATTTTCTTTTACCTTTGTTCAGTGTAAAAGGCACATTAAATATTTATGTTCTTTTCATTATAAATGATCTCACTCATAAAAATCAACATGGTTATATTATTCTTTCTGCCTGGAAGGTCCTGACCAATATTTCTAGCATGATAGTTTTCCAATTTTCAGCTTTGAAAATGTATTATCACTCAACCTAAGAGTATCACTAACCCAATCATCTTTTAGTCTTATATTTAAGTGACTATTAGGATGTATTTCATGAAGTTTGAAGTGACCCTCAATTTCTTTTCATATAAAATATCTAAAAGATATCAGTGACAGACAGATACCATTTCTTAGAGAAAGCTAGTATATTTTCTCCAAGGTCATAACTGTACTAAAGCATCCAAGGGCAATGCTTTAAGACTGAATTCTATTTTTCCCAGAGACATATAAAAGAGGATTTATAAATCTAAAATTCAGAACCCACTTACTGACTTAGAGGAAAATTACGTCTTTATAATGTTCCTGATGAAAGAAAGACATCAAAGAACAGGTCAAAGACAAAGGGAATCAGGGCCATGAAAGTTCAAGATAGAGAAAGATCTGTGAGCCTTTTTTGAGTACTGGATAATTTTCTTGGAATGCAAACGTGTACTTTTAAGGATCTTCTTTTATTTTGATTCATGTGTACATTTTTGTACCTGTGTGAATATATGCTATGTGTTTGCAAGTATCTGCAGAGGCCAGCAGAGAGCAACAGATCCCTGTAACTGGAGTTATAGGAGGTGATGATCTACCTGACATGGTGCTGCAAGTGGAACCCAATTCATCTGGAAGAGGACACCTCTGTGAAGGCTTTGTCATTGGGTTCAGAGTAGTTTTTGAACCTGACAGATTTGGGCATTCAGATGTGCAAACATTCCTTGATATGGTTAGTTTTTCTTTTAGATACCATATTCCAAAGAAATAGAAATACAAGTATTTTAATCCTCTTTGATTTTTAGAAGAAATGATTCCTGGTACACTTTTATCATTTTGCACTGGGTATGTTTAATGAGGAAAATAACCCCTCAAAGTGTGACCTATATTTACTTTCAATTCCTTATTTCTATCCTATGTCTTCTTTATTACTATATTCAACTTAGTTCCCTGTAGTACAAGGTTTCTGGCCCAGACTTTCAGGCATAGCCTCAAGGTTTAGGCCCACAGACCCACAGACCCATAGAGACACACAGATGCTTACAGTAGTTTTAGGCTGATCGGCGTAAGGCTCAGGCATATAACTTGCTAACTCTTTACCCTTAATCTAACCCATGACTCTTAGCCTGTTCAGCCATGCAGCTCAGTACCTTTTCTCAGAACAGCACATAGTTGTTCTCTGTTTCTTCTGGCTTCTCTCTGGCATTCGATTCTGTTCTTCCTGTTTCTAGAGTCTTCTTAGTCTGGTAGCCCCACCTACACTTCCTGTGTGCCTTTGGCCAATCAGTGCTTTTTCTTAAACTCATAGGCGGGGACAGTTATTTACAATGGAACAACATAATCCCCCTACATTCCCCTTTTAGAAATCATGGACTAGTTAGACCTTTTCTTTGCCAAAGTAGACCCATCATCTTTTTCTTTGGCAACATACATTTCTACACACTACCCATGGATTTTCTTTCTTGTGCTTCTTTTTCAAATCACTTTTCACCATCATTACTTCTATGGATCCTCAAGGCTCTTATGTCTTAAAAAAATTTTCTTGTTGGATGTATATTTGTTTCATTAATAAACATATACATCTACTTCATCTTCATATCTATATTCTTGAAAATGTGAAACTTTTGTTTTCAAATTGTGTTGCCCAATTTTATACTCTTAAAAAATAAGAGAAGTGTCTCCTATTTACCCAGTCCAGGGGACCTTCTTAAATTCTGTTTTTACATTATTCTATTAGTGAAGTATTTAATCAACCTTTAAACCACTCTACTCTTTATTTGCTTGTATATTATATTGTAATATCAAACTTTACTATTTTTATTTTAGCTTCATAAATCCTTACCTTAGAAAGATAAAGTAACTATCTCAAATTTTCTTTTGATGCTAGGTGTTTATAGAAGAACAACTGTTATTAAGATATGGGAAAAATTCTGTAGGAGGGATAATCATCATATTGACCTATAAAACAATTATGCTTATTTTACCCAAGTAAAGCTCATCCCCAGAGATGTTCGTTATAAAAGGTACTTAAGTAGTTACAAACTCCATGTGCTCTTTGCTGATTTGAATTATATAACTGTTGCATTATTATTTTTATTTTTCATTTTATGCATATTGCTGTTTTGTCTCCATATATGTCTATACACCAGTTTCATATCTAGTGCTCAAAGATGCTCAAAGAGGGTAGTGGATTCTTAGGAACTGGAATTAAAGATGGTTTTGAAAGAGCAACCAATGCTCTTAATCACTGAGCTATCTCTATAGTCATAATTGTTGATTTATTTTAAAAATCATTTATTTTAATTTTTCATTGAAATTCTAAATGAATTTTGTTTTCTAGTAACAAATTTGGAAAAATATTTGAATTGCTTCTCAGAATGCTAATTGAATGGGTGAGCAATACTTTTTTTCAAAGTCAAAGAATGGTGTTTTTCAACTGATATTATAACACTACTTACAATTGCTTCCTTAAGCCATTCCCTTGGTGAAAACAGTGGCACCATCTATTGGACCTGCTACTAACTTAAGTAAAAGAAAAAACGTTATTATTGTGCCTTAATGTTAGTACAATTATTATTGTACCTTAATGTTATTGAGACCTGCCTTAGAAATTAACTACTTGAGGTGAACATAGAGATAAAGGTCTGCACAGAAATTAACTACTGGAAATGAACAGAGAGATAAAGGTCTGCACTCATGGCAACTTTAATGATTTTGCTGGCTTTCGACTTTGTCACTGTTATTTTTCTGATGACATTTCAGCTGGCTCACTTGAGAATAAGGCAGACTATACCTCAATTCATAAAAATGAAGAAAAGTACCAACTTAAAGTTACAAACTTTGCAAATGTTGTCACTTGTTAATGGTCTACATTTGCACAAAACAAAAAGTCATATAAATCTTACCAACTACATACAAACCATGACATGTAACTAGTAATAGATCTGTTTATGTGATGGTGGCCCAGATAAATAATTCTTCTAAGTCAGTCGGTTAATAAGTAATATATGTTAATATAGTATTGTATTTAATATACAATGAAGTGTATTTCATACATATAAATGTATTTAAATATATACTAAGTATATTTAATATGTATTTATATGCATAGATATTTATATAATGTATTTTAATAAAGATAAGTTATTGTGATAGAAAACCCCAGATATTTGCCTTGTTTTTTTCTTGAAATGCATAGTTTTAAATAAATTTATGTTTCAACCACACTTGCAATTACACATAAAAAACCCAAGGACTAGAATGTGCTTCAGAGATACAAAGAATCTACAATTATTCCTGAACAGGAGTCAATGTAAATCTTATGAATTTCACAGTTGGATGCCAGAAAACATACTCAATTATGAATGAAAAACACTTGGAGACATTTCTTCTTTGGCTTAAAGACCTTAAAAATCCTCTCAAACCCACCACTCATGAGGGCTACACTGTCATCTTCTTAGTCACCAGGGTCCTCTGCTCAAGAATAATATCAAGGAGGTGTGCTACACAGGAGAGCTGGCAATGCTTTGAGCTTACTTCACATTTTAGAAGTTTCAGTGACTTTACTTATTTTTAGTTTAGTTGTTTATCTTGAATGAGTTTGATGTGATTTCAATATTATAAATTGAACTTAGATGTATACCTTAGAACTTTTCGCTGTAAAGATGTGGCCTCTAAATGTACTGGCTTACTATAATATGCTAGAGACATGAATTTATAAACCTGATCCTTTTTGAGCTCAACACTCTCAGATCTATTCCAAACAAACCAAGCCATTGCCAATCCCTTCCAAAGCTGGTTCATCAGAGTAGTGGTACATTATGAGGCTTTGTTTTAGACCAGAAACTATGTTGTTAAGACAGCTTGCTAGTCTTTATAAGAAAAATAATACTCAGTGTTGTGTAAGACTGCACTTGGAGCACTTCTCACCTAAGATGTATTTAAGAGCCAGCTACAAAGGATGTTTGAAAGCAGGACTTTTGTCCTTGCTACAATGTACTGTGAGGTACTATAGGTATAGAGTGGCTAATATTTTGAGCCCTTGTTATGATAAAGGCTACGTAAGAAAGGTAGAGTCCCCTACCAAATTGTTTCTGTTAGAACTCTGGCTTGTTTATTCCAGATTGCCATGCTAACACAATTGTTATATGCTCAGAGTGTAATGATAGAAAAGCGTTGACTTGATAAGAAGCCATTTTCCTTAAAGCAAATTCCACTTAGTACTTGAATTTGTTCAAAGAGGATATGATGGCTTGGGCAGCTGCATAACTGAAAAGCCCACTCCTGAACCCCATATAATTAAACTTTCCTGTACTGCATGAAGGCACTAAAGCCAATGAAGGATAATGGAAGGCAAATGTGTATTGTTCATACCACCTTAAAGGGGTCCTTGTAAATCCTAGAAGTTTAGAGATTCTTGGAAGTTTTAGTGAGCTTCAACTATCTCTCCATGTTTAATTCATAACCTCAACACTTGTTACTAGGTGATTTGTCAGAGACATCACTACCCCCAACATAGCTCAAACATTCTTCATATCAGTAAGTGGCCAAAATCCTGCACTTCAACAAGGAGCCTCTAGTTGGCCTTCATGGTCCTCTTCTACAGGCAACCTTCCCCACATCCTTAGGGGAGTAAGTAGGCTGGCTTCTTCTTGAACTGCAGTGGTAGTGGGGATCTTCCTACTGTTTACTCCTTATGTCTATCTCCCTTATGTCTACAACATGAGCTTTTCCTCCCCAAGTTTCTTTTGGTCATGATGTTTATTTATTACAGTAACAGAAATAAAACAAAGATGAATTGGGCCTCACATTTATCAGACTTTGCTTCAAGAAAGACAGAGTAGTTACATTACTAGTTTTCTCTGTTTCCATGGTACCCAGACTAGTTCCATCCACCCATAGCCTCACAGTCCCATAGCCTCACAAGCTAGCTAATACAGGCTTTTCCATTTCTTGTTTGAAAGTCTTCCTAATGAAAGCAATTCAGAGGTGTTATATTTCCTGATTATCATTTCCCTGCCCTGGGCTATTATTAAGCACCTGTGTGCATGATGAATCACACTTCTGTTCTCATCCTCTGTGACTTGGGTCAAACCAGTGAGAGCCTCTGTTCCTTCTACTGCATTTTCTCCATACCATGCAATTCATATTGAGTTCCAGTGCTGACATTCCAGGAAGAACTTTAGTACAGATATAACTTGCACCTCTTTATACTGTCCCATCTATTAGAAATGCAAGCCCAACAGTTCAATTTCCTTCTCTTCTTTACCCACTTTCCCAGTCATATTAGAAGATAATATGGAAGATACTATAATCATGATTTTTTTCCTTTATAATTTCTCCAGTACAAGGACATGTTCTATCTGGGCAGACTACTCAGAATGTCTGTTTTCCATGTTTTATCACCTACAGTAGGAGACACACAAATTCCACTATAATCTGTATATACACCAATTGCATTGTACTACCCTAAAAGTAGAACAATGCTCAATATACTCTCTGGCTTTCAGTTGTTTTTAAGGTATCTCATTGCTTCCATGATAGACCCTATTCATCCTGGACATATGCTACCTCATACAACATAGAAATGTTTAGCTGCCCTGGGATCCCTCTCAGCCCTACCACAAGACAGCTTAGTGTCAGATGGATGCTGTATCACCCTTAGCAACAGCCATACAAGGGCCAGTCATAAGAAGAAAATGCACCATGCCATACCACATAGAGAAGACTGTGGCAAGATTGTCTCAGCAGATGTTCCATCTTTGAATGGATCAGCCTCAGTTACACATCTTAGCTTTCACAGGGGTCTTACAACTGTTTCTCCAATATTCATCTTGGGTTTTATTGAGTTCATGTTTGAGCAACAATTGTACTATATATTTGAAGGGAAAGAGTTTATATTTGTTCCAGAAAGAGAAAGGACAAGGACAGACCAAAGAAATTAACCCCTGCAATTCTAACTTGGAGACTCAATGAGTTTGTTGAGATTATTTATAGGACTGTGGAGGACCCATACATTAGCATTTTTGGAAAGTTCACCACAGCATGCGGGAGATCTCAGGAAGGCTACAAGAGTTCCCTGTTAATCCTAATGGCAGTTAGAATGTGAAAGAGTCTTCTGTTCTTCCCATATTTATTTTATTCTATTTATAAAACTCCAGGAGGGGCCACCTGATTCTACCTAACTTTCTAGTGGATTTAGTGAGAATACTATCATCTTTAAAATATTTAAATTTATTCTTGTCTTGAATACCTTTAAAATTGGGACAAAATGAATATACGTTATACCTATTATATTGTTTGTGTATTTCAAAATAATACCATATTTGAAATAATATCACTTCCCCTAATAAAAAGATTAGAACCCTGATGGGATACATTGGATAGACATATTTTATGACTCCATTCCTTAACATTTGAAAACCATGTTTCTGGTAGACTGCAAAGCCATTGATGAAGTGGTTGTGGAACAAGGGAAACCAGAAGAACGCAGCTGGAGCAAATACTTTTAGTTCTAATCCTGCTCTTCTCATAACATAACTAACAGTTTCACCTTCACCAAGTATTATCCATCCAACTTTTTGCTTGGAACAAAAAACGAAGTGCTGGATAAGATGATATATTAAACTAATGGAGCTCAAAAGCACTGTGTGCATGTCCTCTTTCTTTGAATAGCAAGTGCTAGAGTCACGTATTGTGCATTTGGGGCTGGCTGAGTTGGTCCCTGACCTCTATGCAAAACAGCTTGCCATTTGGAGAGGCCATGGCCCACATGGAGAAAAGCGGAAATAGTCCAAGGGCAATTGTTTCCATATGTGTTTCCAGAACTGAGACATTGGAGCACTTTGTAGCCAGCAGGAAAGGGAAGCAATTTATCCTGTCACATCCTTCAGAGGTTCCATGGAGAGTTCATGACCTCAGTCTCCCAAACACCTTAGCATATTGATTCTTGAAAGGAGTTGCAATCAACTGTAAGAATTAAGGATATTTATAAAGTATACATGTCGGCTTAACAAATCCTGTGAAATATGATTTGAAATTCTCCAGCTATATTACTAAGCATTGCATATTAATACTATAGACAATACAGCGTACACTCACTGCAGTTTGCTTTGAGTCAAACTCAAACGAGAAATTCATTTTTAAAACTTTTACAGTTATATCACTTGGTCCTGTTGCAAATTTTATTTAGTAGAGATGGGAACATTTACTTTTTAATACTCTCATTTATTTGTTTTCTAGAGAGATGTTTCTATCAATGCAGTTCCCATCAACACCAAAGGAGAAAACTGAATTTTCACAAATGATATTTGAAATAAAGACCTTCGCAATATAGCCATAAATTTATGCCCAAAAAGAATAAGGCACCACCAACTCACTAACATTTTTTTCCTTTCGACCATACTGACTTTTGATTGCCATTTGAGAAATTAACTTTCAGTGATGCCTGAAGCCAGAAATTACATGTTTTAAATTATATACATTAAGTCCATAGTTCATGCCTCTGGCTGTCACTAAGAGTTCTGGTCACTCTTCTCACCAGTGTGCTTTCCTGGGCAAAACCAAAAGCAAAGTACAAACACTATCACATTCACTTCTGGAGAACATGCAAATATCCCACCTTTTAGTATAACCAGGATGTCCATGTTTACAGCTCATTGAAAAAGCAATGTGTTCATGTGCCTGTAACTCTTAATGCTAGAAACAATATACAGTGATTGCATATGCATAACTACATACTGTGTCTGTGTCTTAACTGTTTTCAAACAAAATGTCAGTAGAGAACATAGACAAATACATGAGCAGTAGCTTTAGTTTTTTGACAGAAGACTGACTAACAGGTGTCATAATACAGAAAAACACAATTTATCATCTGTAGGCTGGAAATGTCAATGTTATCACACTGTTGTTATAAAACGCTTTTAACCATAGTTCATGAATTACTTGAGTACTATAAAATTGGTCTTTAGAACTTATTTGGAAGGTCCTATTATCTTTGAAATGAGCAAGTGTCATTGGAAGTGGGGTACTTCAGAAAGGAAAAAACTTGGGTGATAGATTTCTGGATGTGTGTGAGGAACTAGATTCAGTTTACAAAACCACCAAAAACATGGTATACTATCAAATTAAAATCTACATGCCTATAATTTTTAATGCTTGTTGTACAAAAGATGCTCATTTTTACATGTTAAATCTCTTATTTTGAAGGGGTTTCTGGGATAAATCCCAGGAAACATGGCGTCACTGAGAAGAAGCAGAGGCTTCACTGGTTTCTGCCAATCTCAGGTTCTTTGAGGAGCCTGCAGCTTTGCCAGTGAGTTCCTATCAACCCCTGGGGATTAAGACAGGAGACACAGCCGGGAGTTGCATTTGACAGGAAAACCCAAGTCTTTTGATATATTTAAATAGAATGTTACTTTCCTACATTGAGAATGTCATATAGTTCCCAAGCCACACTGTTCTCTGCTGAAGGCTGACTTTGTAAATGAGAGCTGTTAAGACAAGAAATAATGGGTCCTGACATCTAGAGAGTTAAATCCCTTCAGTTACCAGATGTCTCCCTTATTTCTTTCTTTAAAATGTTCTGTTAATTGTACACAATCAAAATTGTGTCTAAGAACTGGATTGGAAGTATGAGACTAGCAGCCACCTGTTTGTGTTGGAATTGTCCTCACAATGAGTTGTTACTTGGGACCACTGGAGTTTGAGATCTCAATAAGAATGGAAATATAACTATACAACGTAGCATTGCTTCATGGAGGGCCTTGGATTAAATTTATTGTCATTTACTTCAGAAATTTTTTTGCTACCTCCCTCAATGATGGTACCACTTGAGTGACATTTCACTAAATACTTTCTCCCCCTCCTTTTTCCCTTCCTCCTTTATTCTCCTTTCCTCCCTCTCTGTCACCATATTCTTCAAACTTCTAGACATTCATGCACAAAAAACATGTACACATAAACTCACACACCCCTGACAAATAAATTATAAAATAAAAATAATTTCAAAGCTAGGCTCAATTCCTACTTCTCTAAAGGAATACAGAAAATATATTCCTATGAACTAAGGACACTTACTGCCTATGTTGTGTGTATAGAGACCTTCTAAGTCAAAATAGCATTGAATTTATAATTATCTTTCCTTTCTTGAGATTAAAAATATCTTGTGCATTCATTTATGTACCAGATTATAAGTACTTAAATGCACCCATTATGAAAAACTATTTCCATTATTTAAAAAATATATTTGATAAAAAGTAAAGGTTGTTTCTGGATTTCATTTACTATAAAATGTAATTATTTAAAGATAAGTATTTAGGAAATATCATGAATGAATAATTCTCTAGAAGAGAAAGTCCACAGGAACTCTTTTCTTTCTGTTTGTCATTTGAAAGCTGTTTTTCTGTTTCAATAATGCCTTAATTCTTCACTATGACTACATAACTTATTTATAAGGTCAATGTTCATTAATGACTATATAGAGCTATATTCAGACATATAAGGCAATGTTATCCTGCTTCTGAAAAGTCTCTCCCTGTCCTTGTGAGATATATATTTTTTAAATTGATCTCTCTGTAGAAAAAAAAATTTTAGGGTGGCCAAGCAAGGCTAGGTCATTGGATCTTTAGATATTCCTACCAGGCTGAGGGGATGATTAAAACAGGAAAATTAATGTGATTCTTTTAGGATTACTGAGGTTGGTCTCCTACAAGTTTCCTGCGGCTTTTAATATGGTAAATTGCTTATGGAACTCCAAGAGCAGTAGAAATAGTATTATAGAGCCATTATCAACCTTAGTTTTCTGAAGAATTGTTTCCTTTTGCCTTTATTGAAGCAGATCACCCAGTGCACTCTAGAGTGAGCAAGAAATAAACAGAAGTACAGGATGAATGACCAAGCTTCATTAGCAGAGTTTTAGTCCTAAGCTCCATTTTTTTAAGCAGTTTTCCTTATTCCTGGTGAAAGGTTAACTGGCCTTTGAGTCACGCTCAGGTAAGTAAGGAGTTTGAATAATTAGGGACAACAAGAAGTGAAGGAGCCCTTATTTGGGAATCTGCTTAAAGCCTCTTATCAGCTGAGAATTGTGAATTTTACCATTGTTAAGAAAATTCTAAAGGTTTCTTATGTAGAGACAGTATTTCTTTTACATGGAGATGGATGGAATATGAATGTTTGAATAGCAGCAAGCCTTTCTTATGATTTAAGAGTGTACGGCCAAGTCCATTGTAGCCCTTCTCCCTATTTATAAACTAAAATTTTCTAAGAATCTTATAGGATATTTGTTACTATAAAGGATATACATTAAGCTTTCATGCAGCCTTATGACATTCTGACTTGTGTCTCTTTCATGTCAAAAGACTTCAGATTTAATAACATTTTGAAGATAAAATTCTAGTGTAAAAGATAATGTAAAATTTTTCATCAACAATTTTTAGCATATCAACAAGTTTTACCATATCAGATTGTAATACTGGCCAGATCACAATGGAAAGTTCCCTATTCTTGGGTAACTAGGCCTTAGAGGCCATCACAGGTCTAAGGTCAAGCCAGTCTAAAATGGTCTATATGGTGATATATTATATATTTAATAAAACCAGTCTGGAATATCAGAAAACAGATCCATCCACAATCAAACCAGGAGAGTCAGAGAATGGTAACTCATACCTTTAATCCCAGCATAGGGAGTGGTGACCTACTCTAATCGCATAACTCCAGAGAAAGAGATCTTTCTGTGTTTCTGTGAGTCTAAGACCTACCTAACAAATAATGTAGCTTATAGATTTAATTGTAACTCTAGAATATTATGAAGAGTTGAACCCTGTAGTAAGAGGTTTCTGGCCCTGACTTTCAGGCCTAACCTCAAGGTTTAGGCCCACAGACTAGCAGACCCTCAGACTCACAGAGAGAGAGACATACAGATGCATACCATAGTTTTAGGCTGATTGGCCTCAGGCCCAGGCATATAATTTTCTAACTCTGTACCCTTAATCTAACCCATTATTTTTATCCTGTTCAGTCATGGGGCTCAGTATCTTTTCTCACAGCACCATGGTTGTTCTCTGTTTCTTCTGGCTTCTCTCTGGAATTTTGCTCTGTGCTTCCTGTTCTCAGAGTTTTTTAGTCTGGTAGCCCTGCCTACACTTCCTGCCTGCCTTTGGCCAACCAGCACTTTTTATTAAACCAGTGGGTGGGACAATTATTTACAATGTAACAACATAATCTCCCACAGAACCCAGAACTGAAATAACTGGGTGAAGAAGGTATTTAAGGCAGGTATAGGAATACAGATTGATTCTGTATATGTGATGAGGAGCCAGGCTGAGGAAGCTTGAAGATAGCTTTTACCTTGCGAAATTACCTGGATGAGACTTGACTGTGGTCTATTTCCTCTCTCTATTATTCCAGATTTGCCCTGATATCTGGCTCTGAGTTTTCATTTAATAATAACTAGAATTCATGATACAAGTCTAGGCCAATATTAAGGGCATGCACATAAAATATTTAATGAGAGCCAACCTAGGTCTGCCTAAGGGTCTTGGCAACAGAGGTGGAATCCTGGTTAAAAAAAAAATTAACCTAAATCAATGAGAGATGACCACATCATAATAATAAATGCCAACAAAGCAAACCTTACCTTAGGGCTGAGAAAAAGGGACATAAGCTTTACTCCTATTAGAGGACACTTTATAGAATTGCAAGTGAAGAAAAGGGGAAGTTGCTGGGCCAAAATTGAATGTAAAAATTTTTATTTATGCCAAATGTAGCAGTGATAGAAGAATATAAAATTTAAAACCCCCAAAATGATTGAAGCAATGGTAAAGAGAACCTCAATCTAGGTGAACTTAATATCCATGTTAGGACCCCATGTTGTGTGCCAGATGTTGGAAGAGGGTGTTACAGAGTTCCAAGAAATTCCTCTTAGGAAAAGGGGTGAGTAGGCATGGAGTCAGTGACACAGACTCGAGAGACAGGTTGAAAGCAGCAAGGTTTATTTATTTAGGAAGGCACGTCTTACATACCTTTCTTCCTGCCTGGGGGAGGTTTCCTTTGGTAGCATTTACTCTTATGGCATGAATACTCATCTCTCATAAGTTTGGGGTTTTTTTATTTTTTATTTGTCAAACTCTGCCTCTGTTGCTAAGGATTTTAAGCAAACCCAGGTTGATACTCAAAAAATATTTTATTCACATGCTTCTCATAGCAGCCTAAACCAATTTAAACTTGTCCATCAGGTCTGTAAAGGCCTCTGAAGCCTAGTTACCTCACACACTATGATCTTATTTAGAGATGGGGATGTTAGAGGCACAACAAAATACATTTTCCTTTTAATGCCTTTGGAAAAAAATGTCACTTCAGAAGTAACAAAATTATATGTATGATTATGTAATTCTATTTGAAGCTCAGACACATACTTCGGTTTTGTGGTTTAAGTAGGAATGGTCTTTATAGGCTCATGCATGTAAGAGCTTGGCAATAAGGGAATGATACTTGCCAGATATTAGTAGGTGTGGGCTTCTTGGAGTAGTTGCGGCCTTGCTACAGGAAGTGTGTCACTTGGTGTGGGCTTTTAGGTTTCGAATGTTCAAGTCAGGCCATATCTTCTCTTTTCCCTACTCCCTGCAGATCCAGATGTAGAACTCTCAGTTCCTTCTCCAGTGCCATGTCTGCCTGCATGCCATTATGCTTCCAGCCATTGTGTCAATAAACTAAGCCTCTGAAACTTTAAGCCAGCCCTGATTACATACTTTCCTCTACAAGAGTTGGCATGGTCATGGTTTCTCTTCACAGCAATAGAACACTGATTCAGACAGGTATGGACTCCCCCTTTTTTGAGCATCTTTCTTATATCATCTCTCATTTATTAATTAATTAATCTGTTAAAATCTTTTCTTAATAACATCTGACTTTTCTGGTGGCTTTTCAATACTTGTAGCTTCACCTGGGTGCCTCTGAAAACAACTCCTCTGGCTTATACAGGATGGAGTGTGATACTGTCTCTGCCCATTCTTGTAGGGGATTGTGTTGTTTCATGGTAAATAATTGTCCCATCCACTGGTTTAATAAAAAGCATTGATTGGCCAAAGGCAGGCAGGAAGTGTGGGTGGGGCTATCAGACTAAGAAAACTCTTGAGAACAGGAAGCACAGAGCAGAACACCAGAGGGAAGCCAGAAGAAGCAGAGGACAACTATGCTGCTCTAAAGAAAGGTACCAAGACGCATGGCTGAACAGGAAGAATCATGGGTTAGATGAAGGGTACAGAGTTAGCAATTTATATGCCTGGGCCTGAGGCTGATCAACTGAAAACTATTGAAAGCATCGGTGTGTCTCTGCGGGACTGTGGGTCTGCGGGACTGCAGGTCTGTGGGTCTGTGGGTCCTAAACCTTGAGGTTAGGCCCGAAAGTACGGGCCTGAAACCTCCTACTACACATCTTCACTGACTCTATTAATGAAATAAAAAACTTGGCCTCTTTCATTGGAAATAGACCTGCCTCTAATTTGCTGGCCTTCTTTCTTTTAACGCTGTTGGTGGTATGTATGGACAGGGTGGGCAGGGGTAGCACTTGACTCAGCTGTTGTTTCTTGATAAGAAGAGCTACCATTTCTCCAGACATACCTTGCTTACAAATAAATGCTTGAATCTCCTCGTAAGTCTTGAAATATAAGACAAACACCTGACCTGGTATGTTTTTTTTATTATCAGACATACCTACAGATATATTCTTATTTGTACCCTTTTCATGTCACAAGACTTTATACTTAATAACATTTTGCAGATAAAATTCTAGCATAAAAGATAATGTAAATTTTTTCATCAACAATATTTGATAATTATATAAACAAACCACTAAGTAATTCTATATGGATAAAAGTCTAAAGTGTATCATTGATAAAACAGACACTAAACAAATTTGTTTTTTCATTTTTGTTTATTTAAAAAGATTTTTACCCATGTATACCCCTGCTCCAGTCCCTCCCAGTCCTCCCTCAGCCTCCTCCAACCCAGCCACACCTCCATTCGCCAAGGAGAGAAAGAAGAACAAAGGCAGGCCAGTTCAGTCCGGTGTAACCAACTGGGGTAGGTCCAATTCCCTCATCCCAGTATTAAGGCTGGGATAGTTAGTTGTTCCTCTGTAGGGAATGGGCTCCAAGATGCTAGTTCATGCACTTGAACATAGTCTGATCTTACTCCAAAAGGCTCCACAAACAGCCTATGACATTCAACAATCATCTGCCTTTGGAAGGCTTAGTTTCTTTCCCTGAATGTTCCTCAGTGATTGTTTCAGATTCTATGAGCTTCCAATAGTTCCAGCCAGACATCTTTGTGGGTCTCCTCCTCATGATCTTGATCTGTTTGCTCATTCTCCCTCCCTCCCTCCCTCCCTCCCTCCCTCCCTCCCTCCCTCCCTCCCTCTCTCTCTCTCTCTCCATATCTCTCTCTCTCTCTCTCTCTCTCTCTCTCTCTCTCTCTCTCTCTCTCTCTCTCTCTCTCTCTCTCCATCTCTCTCTCTCTCCATCTCTCTCTCCCTCTCTTTCTCTCCAACTAGACCAGGAACTCTACCTGGTGCTCAGATATGGATCTCTGCTTCCTCCTCGATTCACTGGGGGATGAAGGTTCTATAACAACACTTAGTGTGATCATTAATTTGATTATAGGGGAAGTCCTGTTTATGCACCCCCTCCACTATTTGTTGGAGTCTTTTTAAGGGATAACCTATGGATTCTTGGAGTTTTCCTAGCACCAAGCCTCTTTCTGACCACACAGTTGCTCCTTCTATCAAGATATCATCTCTTTTTTTCTCCCTTCTTGTTTCTCCGTTCACTCAATCATCTCTTTCTCTCTTGATGTGTTTCCACCTCTCATTGGTCACTATCCATTATGATCCCAATTTGCCCAATTTTCTCCTGAGTAATTTGGGATCATAATTAGATCTCTGGATGTCTCTCTTAAGTTCTTTCTGAGCCCAAGCCGTTTAAAGGTTGTAATTTGCAGCATGGATATTCTTTGCTTTTTGTCTAAAATCCACTTATGAGTGAGTACATACAATATCTATCTTTTGGGGACTGTATTACCTCACTCAGGTGGTACTTTCCAAAACCACCCATTTGCCTGCAAGTTTTAAGATGTCATTTGTTTTACTGCTGAGTAGTACTCCACTGTGCAGGTGTACCACAATTTGTTAATCCATTATTCAGTTGAGGGGAATCTAAGTTGTTTCCAGGTTCTTGCTATTACGAATATTCCTGTTTTGAACATAGTTGAGCTAATGCCCTTGGAGTAAGAATGTGCATCCTTTGGGTATATGCCCAATAGTGGTATTGCTGGATCATTGGGGAGATTGATACTCAGTTTTCTGAGGAACCACTATACTGCTTTCCAAAGTGTCCATTTAAGTTTACACTCTGACTAGCAATAGAGGAATGTGCCTCTTGCTCTGCATCCTCTCTAGCATAGTCTGTCACCTGTGTTTTTGATCTTAGCCATTCTGACAAATGTAAGAGCATCTCAAAATTGTTTTTATTTTGCATTTCTCTGATAGCTAAAGATGTTCAGCAACTTTTTAAGTGCCTTTCAGCCATTTGTAGCTCTTTTGAGAATTCTTTTTTTTAAGTCTCAGTAATATTTCTTTTATATATGCAGTGCCCTTGTGTCAAGGACATAAATGCTTAGGATTGAGACTTCATCTTGGTGGCTTTTTCCTGAATTGAATAAGTAATGTGGTCTCTTTTGAATGATTTTAGTTTAAAGTCTATTTTATTAGGTATTAGGATGGCTACACCAGTTTGATTCTTAGGACCATTTGTTTGTAAAATATTTTCCCAACCCTTTACTCTGAGCCTGTATCTCTCTTTGAAGTTGAGGCATATTTCTTATATGCAGCAGCAGAATGGCTTCTGGTTTTGTATCCATCATGTTAGAATGTGCCTTTTAATAAGTGAATCGAGCCCATTGATATTAAGAAATATTAATGAGTAGTGATTGTTATTTCCTGTTACTTTTGGTGTGTGTGTGTGTGTGTGTGTGTGTGTGTGTGTGTGTGTGTGTGTGTGTGTGTTGTACAATATCTTCTTTACTCCATCTATGGTGATTGATAGTTTCACTGGGTATAGTAGTCTGGGCTGGCAGCCATGGCTTTTTAGTGTCTGTCTAACATCTGACCAGGACCTTCTTGCTTTCATTGTATCCACTGAATAGTCTGGTGTTATTCTGATGGGTCGTCCTTTATAGGAAACTTGGCTATTTCTCTTTGCAGCTCTTAATATTCTTTGTTTTTTAGGCTTAGTGGCTTGATTATTATGTGGCAAGCACACTTTTTTTTGTGGATCTGGTCTAATTAATGTTCTGTAAGCTTATTGTATCTTTATAGGCATTTCCTTTGTTAGGTTGGGAAAGTTTTCTTCTATAATCTTTATGAATATATTTTCTGTGCCTTTGGGCTGTTATTCTTTTCCTTCTTCAATTATAATTATTCTCAGGTTTGGTCTTTCCATGGTGCCCCATATTTCCTTGACATTTTCTGTTATGGCTTTTTTGGTTTTAGTGTTTCTTTGACTGGTGTGTCTATTTCCACTATTGAATCTTCCATAGATTCTCTTTTCCATCTCTTGTATTCTGCTGCTTATACTTGCCTCTCTAGTTCTGGTTTATTTCCTCAGATTTTCCAGCATTGCCATGGTGTCTTCTTTTCTGCATTCCTTTCAATATTTAAATCTGAATGTTTCCTTCACCTGTTTGATTGCTTTGTTTGTTTCCTTTATTTTCTTTCAGGGATTTGCTCATTTCTTTTCATTTTATGCTTGTATTTTCTTCTATTTCTTTAAGGAATTTTTTTATATCCTCTTTAATGCTTCTATTATCTTCATAAAGTTGTTTTTAAGGTTGTTTCCTTCTGCTTCTTCTGCATTGCCATGCTCAGGTCTTAATGTTATAGAATGATTAGATTCTTCTGGTGGTGCCATGTTGATCTTTATGTTGTTATATGTATTTTTACACTAGCATCTGCCCATTGCTTCCTTGGTTCACTCTTAGTCTATATGGGCCCAGGTTCTGTGGGTTTCCAGTTGTCACAGAGGTTGCTGAGCTTTCTGTATGATGGCATGAGTTGGGAAAGGGATGGGGTTTTGGTGTTGCTCAGTCCAGTGGGCTGGGTTTTGCTGGGGTTTGGGTTTGTAAGGGGTTTCCCGGCCAGCTTGTATTTAGGGTGGAACTGGGTTGGGGTGGGTCTCCAAGAGCTGTGTCTCTTGGTTGAGTTTTTGGAGATTGTGGTCTCTACTTGGTCTGAACAAGATATTCTCACCTCTTGGTCTGCTGTGGGCCAAGTGTCTGTGGGTTTCTGGTTATCATGGAGGTTTCTGAGGTCACCCTGTGATCTTGTGGGTTAGGAATGGGGCAGATTTTTGCATTGAGGTGTCCAGCAGGCTGGATTTTGCTGGGGGTTTAGGTTTTCAGGGGGTTTCCCTGCTGGCTTGGATTTAGGGTAGAGCTGGGTGGGAGCAATATCTGTTATTTTTTTCCATAGTATCATTCACTTAGATCAATAGTACTTTTCCAATTAAGTTTTAGAAATTTTGTTAGCCATTGTAGTCCATTTTTAGAACATGTATTGTGCTCTGTGGCAAGATCAAGCTATCTTGGTTTTGTATGTATGCATGTATCTTCACCAAATGGAATTTATAAGGTTTGAAGCATTGTGAAAAATATACTAAGCCGCCAAGGCATCAGAGAAAGGCATTGAATTTACCACCAGGTTAGCAACTGAGTCTACAGAATACAGTTCTAGGGCTAGGGCAATGGCCCAGTAAGGAAAGTTATTGCCTTGAAAGTATTAGTACCAAAATTTGACCCCCTCAAACCAATAAATATAATATTTCTGAGTTCAATGAGATTTATACCAGTGCTTGGGAAGACATGCCACAATCTCTGGGATTCTGTTGCTAGCTAGTCTAGCCTAATTGTTGAGCTCAAGGTCAGTGAAATATCCTGCCTTGAAGAAGCTAAAAAATACCTGAGGAATGGCAACCAAGGTTATCTTTTGACCTCTGCACACATGCATACTCATCTGTATATGTATCCCCCTTTACACAAATGTATCTGTGCAAATGGGCACAAATATTCACATAAACTCATGAACCCACACACATGAATTAAAATGAAGAGAAACTCAATAATAAAGTTATAACATGCTTCCAGTTTGGTCAATAGTCTAATCATTAATACTTTTCTACTTATTTAATTTTCTGGTCTCTCTGTGTCACCAAGTCTGTATTTGAACTTATTATGTATCTCCTAGCTGGCCTCAAATTTGGACTCTTCCTAATTCAGTCTCCTGGGTGCTATTATAGTATGTTTGTGCCCCTGTGCCCAGATTCACATGAGTTATTTACTCTCCTTTTCCTATTTTTGGTTATGTGTCAAAGTTCACATAAATGAAAGTCTCACCAAATGCAAACATTTCGGGGGAGAACATTTGTCTGCATATGCCTCCACACATTCATGGAAAACAAATTATAAATTTATACAATTAGGAAGTATGGGCTCAGAGACTCTGATATGCTACATAATGACTGTAGTTATGATTTCTAACAAATAAGTGAAGCATTAAGTTAATGTTTATCATCTGACATTTTGTGATGTGCTTAATTGAGTGAAAGTTCAATGTACTTCTAAAATCTGTTTATATATTATAAAAATTGATGATCAAAGAAGTAATTTTGTCTGTGACTTGACCTCACATTCTGAAATTACCTAGCAGCCCTTACATAAATGCTTTAGTAGTAAATATCCTGATATTTGCTTAGTGCAATTATGGAAAAAAATATCGATATTTTCTTTTCCAGAAATTGCTTTTTCCATGTAAAATTTAAGTTTATTTCTGCTGTTTCTTATTTCTTTAAATCATCTGCAAAGTTTCACTATACCGGTATTCTTGTATATGCCATTGAACTTTGACCTGTCACTTGGTAAAACATTAGTAGAAGGCACTATTATAAGTCTCACTATTTCCATTGAAAAAATGCTACCATGTTCCCTTCAGGCCTTGTAGATAGAATGCAGTCTGTGAGCAGAAGCCTATCATTACTTGAATGTTTATTATTAATATACATTAAGATGGGCATGGTACCACAAGCATGCAATTCCAGGACTCAAGAAACTAAAGCAGGAGAATATATATAAAAGTGATTAGCCATAGTGGTTTTGAAACAACCCTGATCTCAAAATATGACTCTGTTCCAAAGAAACCTAAAATAAAGTGCAAGTCTTAGGCACTGACATTTCAAGGTTCTCAATGTTATTTGTATGCTTATTAAGGTTTAAAGAGTTCTGGTTTGTGGATACTTGGGTTATAAAAATCACTTCCCTACTACCCTGTGGTAGTTTTAAAGAACATGGCTCCCTAAAAGGGTGGCAATATTGGGGTGAGGCCTTGTGGAGTAGGTATAATCTGTTGATGGAAATGAAAATGAAAAAAATAAATAAATAAAAGAAAGAAGCCCAGCAGCCATGAAAATGCCGGGCATTGGGGCATATGGACTGGCGCATCCTGAAACTCTCTGGCCAGCAGCCTAGCTGGAAGAACAAGCTCCCAGTACACAGAGAGACCTTGTCTCAAGACAATAAAGAGAAAAGCAATGAACTGAATGACACACATATAATATATTCTTGTGCATGTACCCACATTTCCTAACCCTGCATACCTTCCCCCAACACACACACACACACACACATACACACACACACACACACACACACACACACACACACACACACACACACACACACACACACAATGTTTTAAAGCTACTTGTAAGATAAAACCACCAGTGCCAGTTCAGTTCCGATTCCTTTGCTATGCAAATCCTGCACTTAATTCTTACCAACCTTTGTCTGCATATTGCATACCAGCAGACTACAGAAAATGAGAAAAAAAACAGTTCTAAGAACAGTTAAACCATAAATAAAATGTTGAAGTAATTAGAGGCTAAAGGTTTAAAAATGGAGTAACACTCAAAAGGCAAACAAACAAACAAACAACAAAACCTGAAGCCTGGAGTTTGTTTGCAGAATGGATTCTCACCATGGCCATGCAACTTTCTTATAAGAAAACATTTAACTGGGGAGACCCACTTGAAGCTCAAAGGTTCAGACCATTATTATCGTGGTGGCATACAGGTAAACGGTGCTGAAAAAGTAGCTGGGAGTCCTATATATTTCATTGAACAAGAACTGGTCTGAGTCACCGGGCAATAACTTTAGCATATATAAGGCTTCAGCAGATCATAAAAGGGTGGATGTTGGGGCAGGCCAAGTCATAACCCTGTGTTTTGGCCTCAGGAGATGTAAGGTTAGTTGTAAAATGGGGACAGCTCTCCCACAATTTTGGGGCTGCCTCACCCACACCTGCTCTAACAGGGTTGGTTCTATTATGCTGCCCTGGCAAGATGCATGGCCTGCTTTCCTGAATGTTGCAGTTGGTAGGAGTCAGCAAATAGCCTCCCACTTTTGTGACCATAAGGTTATCTCTCTCACCTGCTTCAGGCATTAATGAGTATGAAGAGGGTTTCATTTTCCCACCCATGCCGCCACAAGACAGATGAAAAATGGACTCTCCCATGCTCACATCTTTGGGCTGACTCACCAACATCTCTGCTAATAGGATTTGCTACATTGCACTGCCCTAGAAAGGTTCAGGGTCTGCTATCCCAAATACTGTAAGTGGTGGGGGGTCAGGGACAGCCCTATGGCTCTTACAATTACAGGCCAGCTCTCCAATCTTCACCAGGCATTAATAGGGGCAACCCTTCCCACCCATGATAGGTGAGTAATGGGACAGCCCTCCCTTGTTCACTATTTTGGGGTCAGATCACCAAATATACCATAGGGTTGGCTCTATTGGGCTGTACAGTAGAGATGCAAAGTGCTGCAGCTGGTTTGAGGAGGAACAGCTCTCTTCCTCTTGTGACTTTGACTCATCTCTTCTACATGCCACCTGCAAGGATGGGGGCATCTTTTCATTGCTCATGCTGTCACAACTCCTAGGCTTATTAACTTAGATTATCATGCTTGTGGATCAACTGCTCCTATCCATTAATCCATCTCCTTAGATTGCTGGACTTCTCTCTTAAATGGCCAACATTAAATACTGTTGTAGCCCAAGAGGCCTTGAACTCCTGATCTTCCTGCCTTTGCCTTCTTCAGGAAATCCTACTGTTGTGTGCTACCACAACTGGCTACATATTGTTGTTTTACACACATTTACACACACACACACACACACACACACACACACACACACATTGCCTAATTATAGTCTTTATAAATTAAAGAATCTCATCTGTACAAGTACTGTGTTTAGTACAAGGTAAAGACTCAAATGATATTACCCCCTTTATCCTAAACCACAAAGGATTAAGTCATGTAAAATAAAACAAATATAATAGTTACTTTGAAGTGTACAACACATGGGAACATAACAAACCCAGAGATCATTTGATGACATGATGATTTTATACTGAAAAAATATATCTGAAGTCAAATATAAATATGAGAATAAGGAGTGAGGAAACAGTTCTCCTAATTGCTGTCCTTGACATTTACACACTGATACGTTATAGCTAGGTAATGGGCTAAATTAAACTCCTAGAAATATCAGTTCCCTATCCTTCTGGAAACTCATATTGGACATTTGACAGGATGTACCTGGGAACATAAGTGAGTCAGCATACATCAAATAAAAACACCCACATGCACAGAGAGTTCAATATCCCCAGTTAATAAACAAGGTGTTTAGGTCTTGGTGGCCTCCTGCAGCTGGGTGATCAGACAAAAGGTGTTGCCATTTTCTCTATAACTCCATTTTTCAGTACTTTCTAATGCTTCCCACCCACTCAGTTAACTTTCTAAGAGCTGACTTGCTAGAGGATGAAAATATGTCTCCCCCAGGGCAAACCAACTCAGACAGTGGTGCAATTAAAGAATATGAACACCTTCATCTAGAGGTAGCGCCACTTCACACTCTGGCAAATCTTCCAGTAGGTGAAGGTACCATGCTACCTTTTACATTAGCCTTGATAGTTAACAGCTGGAGCTTAGCTCAGGTCACACATCACTGAGTGACAGCACTGGCTTTGGGCTGCCTAGCTAGATCCTTTCTCAGCTGGAAAGAGTGCGAAGCAAGTATAAAATATATCTAACATTTCTAAAAACCCTCTGCTTGTATTCATTTTATCTCCCAAGCATACCCTGTCTTCATAACAGATTATTAGAGTTGCCCAGCTAATCACCTTCAAGCACCCATGAAAATCCCAAAGATGTCAGTATGTGTTTTATTATCCACATTTCCACTGGAAATCCTGCCTAGGTAGCAGTATATAAATATGTTCTAAAAACACTGTTTCTCCCTCTCTCTCTTTTTCTGAAGAGTAATTCTGACAAGCACTTCTGTATAGTGGAATTCCAGAAAGACTGTTGTGCATGTTTTGTTCATTAAAGTCAATTAGCTTTATGGTCAACATCACTCAGGCTTCTTATGAGAGTGTTTCAGCACACTATGGAAAAGATGGGGTAGAAAGAACACACTGAATTTATTTCCTCTATTGATAGCAAGAGAATTAAACAAAATAATGCCACTTTATATCCAAGAGTCCCTGGAAAATTAAAATAAGAAGACTGTCGGGATGTCATCTTTTTCCATGTAAATCATTCATTACACCAGTATTTCAGTATTTTACTATCAAGACTATCCCAGAGGCAGGCCCTCTGGTATTTATTTATTTTTTTATTTTTTAATGACTACCTACACTTTCTTAACATGGTTTGTCAAAACCCTTTTTTAGCTATTCATGTACCTCTACTGCCCATGTCCACTCACTCCCCATGCCTCCTGATCATTTTGCTTCTGGATGTTTATTATGAGTGTCTGAGAACTTCCAGGCTTGGTCACCTTTGCCCTTTGGCTTAGTGCTGCTTATCTAAATCTGCTGAGCTCAAAGGTGAAAATGCAGCACATGTGCATAAGTAAAACTCTGCTACACAGACAGGATGACTTAGTTAAGGAACACCCAAAACTGAGTTGGGCAACAGAGCCCCTGGTATTAGATTAAGATTGTTATTAGTCTTGCAAGTGAAGTACCGCCACCAAGGGAAGGCATAAAAAAATAAAAGCTTTTCATTTTAACTAGAGATAAGATTAACTAAACTTTTGCCTTCTTAGTCTCTATTTAGGCTTAGATAACTCCATCTGCCATGCACAGAATAGCTGATGCCTTACAATCTAAGTTTTCCAGCCATGTAACTTATCAATTCATTATGATGAGCCAACTCATGTAATCATTACATCAATGTCTGTTTCAGTTTAGTTAAGAGCACTGATTATTAAGAAGATGCAAAAACCTCACAATGAAGCACCAGTTAGACGGAGTTTAAAAGTTTTCAGGTCCACTAAAGTAGTAAGGGAGTTCACAGAACTGTGGTGAATATTAATGAGTGTTTCTATCCAAGGTGTGACTTTGCACTAATAGTTTGCAAAATAAAATTAATAATAATTAAGCTTTTTATTTACTATTTTATATACCAGAGACTAAAAAGATACAATTGAAAATAAAGCAGTGATGGTAATCATGGTTTTGAGACTTAGGGGCCTATTTCAAGTGAAATAGGGAAAATAAATTATAGCACATTTTGAAGAGTATTATGAAATAGTCATTGGTATTTTATTAGTTGAAAAGATAAAAAGTAGAAATGGAGACCTTGAAGCCTCCTGGTCCACAGATGACTAAGAGCCAACTAAGACCCTACCAAGAGTAACCCCCTACAACAACTAGAAACACAGAGCTCCTTGGCCTACAGCCAAGCAAGAGCCATCTAAGAGCAGCCCCTGCGATTATTGGAGACACACAGCCTCCAGTCCCACAACTGACTAAGAGCCCACAAACAGATGACTAAGAGTGAACTGAGAAAGCAATTGGCAGATGCCAGTGCAAGAATAAATATAACAATATAAAGAACAAGAAATTACCAGAAGAAATTAGTGGTTCTACAACATCAAGATCTGAGCATAACAATGAAAAAGAAACAGAGGGAAATGACCTTAAGAACAACTTTATAAAGATAACAGAAGCATTAAAAGAGGATATATTAAAAAAAAAACTTCCTTAAAGAAATAGAAGAAAACACAAATCAAAAATTGGAAGAGATGAACAAATCCCTGAAAGAAAATAAAGAAAACCAAGAAAAAGAAAACAAACAGGTTAAAAAATATTCTGGGAATTAAAAGTTGAAATAGAAGCAATAAAGACTGCACAAACCAAGTCAAAGCTAGAAATAGAAAACCTGAAGAAATTAAAAGGAACTACAGATGCAATCATAACCAACAGAATGCAAGAGATGGAAGAGAGAATCACTGGAGTGGAAGACTAAATACTGGAAATAGATATGTCAGTTAAAGAAAACACTAAAACAAAAAAGTCATAACACAAAACCTCCAGGAAATCTGGGACACCATGAAAATACCAAACCTGAGAATAATTGGAATTGAAGAAGGAGAAAAATGCAGCTCAAAGACACAGTAAATATATTTATTTAACAAAATCATAGAAGAAAACTTTTATAACCCAAAGAAGGAAATGTCTGTAAAGATACAAGAAGCTTACAGAACACCAAATAGACTAGATTCCCTAAAAAAAAGTCTATTTGCCACATAACAATCAAGCCACTCAACCTATAGAAAAAAAGAAAAAATACTAAGAGCTGCAAAGATAAAAAGGGCTAATTACCTATAAAGGCAGACCCACCACAATAACACCAGACTCTATAATGGAAACAATAAAGGCAAGAAGGTCCTGGTCAGATGTTATATAAACATTAAAAGAGCATGGCTGCAAACCCAGACTACTATACCCAGCAAAACTATCTATCACCACAGATGGAGTAAACAAGATATTTCATAGTAAAACCAGATTTAAACAATACCTATCTACAAATCTGGCCCCACAGAAAACACAAGAGGAAAAACTCCAACCTAAGGAAAGCAGATATATTCATGAAACCACGAACAATTGATAATCTCACAGAAGAAAATCCCAAAGAAGGCAAATACAAGATACCAACAAAAATAAGAAAACATCCCTTAATATCAGTGGACTCACTTCACCTATAAAAAGACACACCCTAACACGATGGATATAAAAACAGAAGCCATCCTTCTATTGCATACAAGAAACATACCTTAACTTCAAAGACATACACAGGCTCAAACAAAGGGTTGAAAAAAGACTTTTCAATCAAATGGTCCTAAGAAAGAAGCTGGTGTAGCCATCCTAATATCTAACAAAATAAACTTCCATCTAAAATCAATCAAAAGAGACAGGGATGGACACTACTTATTCATCACAGGAAAACCAACAAGATGAAGTCTCAATCCTGAATACTTATGCCTCCATCACAAGGGCATCTACATATATAAAAAAAAAACACTACACTACTAAAGCTTAAACCTTACATCAAACCCCACACACTAATATTTGGAGACTTCCATACCCCATTTATGGTCTTGGAAAGGTCAACTAGACAGAAACTCAACAGAAAAATAAGGGATCTAACATATGTTATGACCCAAGAGGACTTAATAAATATATACTGAACCTTCAACCCAAACATGAAGAAATATACATATTGCTCTAGTAACCCATGGAATTTTCTCTAAAATTAATTAAATACTCTGTCATAAAGCAAATATCAATAGAAAGAAAAAATGTGAATAATTCATTGTTTCATATCAGACCACTATGGTCTAAGGTTAGAGTTCAACAACAATAAAAGTCACAGAAAGACTACAAATTTATGGAAACTGAACATCTCTCCATTAAACCACCTGAGGGTCAAGGAAGAAGTTAAGAAGAAATCAAGACTTCTTAGCATTTAATGAAAATGAATCCATATCATACCAAAATGTATGGGACACAATGAAAGCAATGTTAAGAGAAAAATTCATAGCACTAGATGGCTATATGAAAAAAAAAATACATAGAGAAATCTCACACAGGAGACCTAACAGCACAGCTCAAGGCTTTAGAACAATTAGAAGCAAACTCACCTAGAAGGAATAGATGGCAGGAAATAATCAAACTTAGGGATAAAATCAAAGAAGCAGAGAGAACATACAAAGAATCAATAAATCAAAGAGTTAGTTCTTTGAGAAAATCACAGATAAGTAAAATCTTATCCAAAATAAATAAAAAGCAGAAAAAAGAGTATCCAAATTAAAATAATCAGAAATGAAAATCATAACAACAGACACCCACAAATTCCAGGTAATTATCATATCACATTTGAAAATCTATAGTCCACTACAATGGAAAACTTAAAAGAAATGGATAGCTTTCTGGACAAGTACCACTTATCAAAATTAAATCACGATCAGATTAAAGACTTAAACAAACCTATAATCCCAAAGGAAAATGAAGCTGTTATTAAAAGTCTCCCAAGTTAATGAAAAACAAAAACCATAGGACAAAACAGGTTTTTTTTTTTATCAGACATTCAAAGAAGAACTAATACCAATACTCCTAAAAATTCCATACAGTAGAAACTGAAGGAACATTATCAAACTCTTTTTATGAGGCCATAATCACCCTGATTAACAAGTCACTGAAAGATGCAACAAAGAAAGAGAATTACAGACCAATCTCCACCATGAACATTGATGCAAAAATGCTCAATAAAATTCTGGCAAACCGAATCTAACAACATATCAAAAAATTATCCACCAAAATCAAGTAGGCTTTATCCCAGAGATGCAGGGATAGTTCAACATATGAAAAACTGTGAATGTCATCTATCATATAAACAAACTGAAAGAAAAAAAAAAAAAACACATGATCATCTCCTTAGACGCTGAACAAACTTTTGACAAAATCTAACACTCCTTCATGATAAAAGTCCTGGGGAGATCAGGAATACAGGGAAAATACCTAAATATAATAAAGGCAATATACAGCAAGCCAACAGCCAACAGCCAACATCAAACTCAATGGAGAAACACTCAAAGTAATCCTACTCAAACCACGAACAAGACAAGGCTGTCCTCCTCTCCTTATCTATTCAATATAGTTCTTGAAGTTTTAGTTAAAGCAACAAGAGAAAAAAGGAGACTAAGGGAATACAAATTGGAAGCACAGAAGCCAAACTATCCTTATTTGCAGATGACATGATACTATACATTAGTGACTCCGAAAATTCTACCAGGGAACTCCTATAGCTGATAAATATCTTCAGCAATGTAGCAGGGTACAAGATTAAGTAAAAAAAAAAAAAAAATCAATAGCCTTCCTCTACACTAAGGATAAAAAGGCTGAAAAAGAGATAAGGGAAACATCACCCTTTAGAATAATTGCAAATAGCATTAAATATCTTGGCGTAACTCTAACCAAAGAAGTAACAGAACTGTTGACTGTTGGACAAAAATTTTAAGTCAATGAAGAAAGAAATTGAAGAAGATATCAGAAAATGGAAGGATCTCCCATTCTCCTCTGAGATCTTTTTGCTAAATGCAATATACAGATTCAATGCAGTCCCAATCAAAATCCAACACAATATTTTACAAACCTTGAAAAAACAATACTCAACTTCATATGGAATAACAGAAAACCCAGGATTGCCAAAAAAACTGCTCACTAAAAGAAATTCAGGAGGAATCACCATCCATGACTTTAAGCTATTTTATAGAGCTACAGTAATAAAAATAGCCTGGTACTGGCAAAAAGACACACTTGTGGATCAAAGGAACTAAATCAAAGATCCAGACATTAATTCACACACCTATGAACACCCGAATTTTGACAAAGAGGCCAATAATATACAATGGAAAAAATGAGAGTATCTTCAACAAATGGTGTTGGCATAACCGAATGGTAGTATGTAGAATTCAAATAAATTCAAACCTATCACTATGCACAAAACTCAAATCCAAGAGGATTAAAAACCTCAACATAAACCCAGTTATACTGAACTTGATAGAAAAGAAAGTAGGAAATACCCTCCAACACATTGGCACAGGCGACTCCTTCCTTCCTAAATATAACACCAGTAGCACAGACACTTAGAACAACAATCAATAGGTGGGACCTCTTGAAACTGAGAAACTTCTGTAAGGCAAAGGACACAGTCAATATGACAAAAGGACAGCCTACAGAATGGGAAAAGATCTTCACCAATCCTACATCTGGCAGAGTACTGATCTCTAAAATATATAGAAATCTCAAGAAACCAGAGCCTCAAAACCTAAATAACCCAATTAAAAATGGGGTTTGGAGGTAAAAAAAAAAATTCTGAACAGAAGAATTAGAAATGATTGAAAGGCACTTTAAAAAAATTGTTCAACATCTTTAGTCATGAGAGAAATGCAAATCAGAACAACTTTTAGATATGACCTTACACCTGTCAGAATGGCCTAAGATCAAAAACACAGATGACAGTCTATGCTGGAGAGGATTCAGAGCAAGGGAACTCCTCTAATATTAGTGGGAGTGTAAATTTGTACAGCCATTCTGGAATGCAGCAGAAATTTCTCAGAAAACTCGGAATCAATCTCCCCTAGGATCCAGCAAAACCACTATTGGGCATATACACAAAGAATGCACATTCATACCCCAAAGGCTTAGCTTAACTATGTTCATACTAGCATTATTCTTAACAGCAAAAACTTAGAAACAATATAGATGCCCCTCAACTGAAGAATGTATTAATAAATTGTGGTACATCTTCACAATGGAATACTTACTACTCAGCAATTTAAAAAAATGACATCCTAAAATTTGCAGGCAAATGGATGAATTTCGAGACTATTCTCCCAAGTGAGGTATCACAAGCCCAGAAAGAGTGGCATACAATGTACTCACTCATAAATAGATTTTAAACAAAAAGCAAAGAATATCCAAGCTGCAAACCACTACCCCTGAACAGCTTTGGATCAGAAGGAACTTGAGATATCCAAACACTCCTCTATGAAGAGAAAACAGAGAAGATCACCTTAGCAAATTGGGGTCATAATAGACTGCAACCAAGAAGTGTTGGGAACAAATCATGAAAGAGGGAGATGGTTGAGTGAGAGGAGCAATAAGAGAGAGAAAGAAGAGATGGATATCTTGATAGAGGAAGCCAATGTGTGGTTGGAAAGAGACTGGGTGCTAAACAAACCTTCACGAACTCACAGGATGCCCCTTGCTATCTCTCCAACTAATAATGGAGGGGGTGCCTAAACAGGACTTCCCCTATAATCAAATGAATAACCACCCTAGGTGTCATCACAGAGCCAACATCCAATAATGAATATAGGTGGAGACAGAGATCCATGGATGAACACTGAGCCAAGCTCCTGGTCCAGCTGAGAACAGGGTAGTAGAGTCTATATTAGTAGGGGGATAGGGATTATGAGGAAGTTTCCCATGGTGATGGTTGTTTGGAGCTCTGGGGAGTTCATTAAATCAAGAATAGCCACTGGAGATCCATCAGAAAAAGGATCCAGGCCATCCAAAGGTAAGCAACTGTCGATTGATGTGGACAGTATATGGAGCCTTGAAAGATGGATTCTGATTGTGTTCCTGTGTATGGGCTGTCACCTTGGAGCCCATTCCCTGCAGAGGAACACCTAACCCAGTCTTTGGGATGAGTAAATTGGACTTACCTGAAGTGGATGCACCATGCTGAGCTGAACCCACTTTGGGACTTCTTGCCCTCTTTGGGGAAAGCATGTGTGGATGTGGAGTAGGGAGGCTGACAAGGAGGGACTGGGCAGAGGGAAGGGAGGAGAAGAATGGGGATACATGGATAAAAAAAGACATATTTAATAAAATATAATAAAATTAAGTAAAAAAATAAAGAACAAGCCAACCAAACTTCCATTCCTGGCTGAAGAGCTGCTAGAAACTGCTCTGGAAGGTGACAGCAGTTGTGCTTCAGGGATGTGGTCCCTAATGGGCTGCTCATTCTCCTGTGAATGACACTATAAACATACTTTCAGCTTAGTGGACTTTGTGACTTTAAGAAGAATACAGGAAATAGCGAAGGGAAAGTGATGTGGGAAAATGAGAGGACCTGGAGGGAGGGAGTGGGGCAGACATTATTTAAACAGTTCTACACATATATGGAATTTTCAATCTTTAAAAGGTAATATTTTTACCTTTTTAAAGTTTGAGTTCCTTCTGTAATTATTAAGTGACTCAAGTGTTACCTAATGAAATATTAAAGTAGTATTACAAAAAAAAGTGGAAGGGACTCGTCACTCTAGAAAGTTCTGGAGAATAACAAAGAGAAACAATGTTATGGAAGTATCTAGGAAAATAGTTAAATTACATTCAGTCAGAAATTAGAACATGAACTTTACTTTATAAGGGTAAAACGATCATCCATTTCCTGTTATGATTACCAATGACTTCTGGTTCTGCCATGTAGATATGTTACTGACATATTTTTTTATACCTCAATTTTCTCATCCATGAAATATAACTAGTAATATGCATGCCATGGGACAATTTATAGAATTAATCATTAAGTACTCCTTGACCTGTGATGTACTTATGTTCCTAATAAACTCATTGTAAATTGAAATTATCATAAGTTACAAGCAAAAATCATGACTCAGCCTAGCTTAACTTACATGAGCTCAATTGGAAAAAAAAATGTCCACAGAAAACCTGTATTATAGTAAAGCATTGATAGCTAGTAGCTCAGGTGGCAAAATGTTTGCTTTACAAGCATGATTGTCTGAGTTCAATTCTTAGAAACTACTTAAAAGTAAATGGCAAGGTGACATTTTTGATCCCAGTGCTGGAAAGACAAGGCAGATGAATCTAGCTTGCTGGATAGCCTAGTCCACTTGGTAAATTCCAAGTTACTAAAAGACTTTGCCTAAACAAATACAAGATAGATGATGTCTAAGGAATTACAGCTGACTGTGTCCCCTGGATTCCACATATAAGCTAAGCTCACATATGTGCACATGGAATCACAACACAGATAAAAATATATACGCACAATAAAAGTAAAGTACTGAATACTGGAAATGAGAGCATAATTGTATTAGTATGCTTTTTGGAACACTGTAATATTTTTCTTCTTATTGAAAATAAATTTTCTTCTCACAAAATATACCTGACTAGGCAAATAGTTGGATTTGGGTTCTCATTTTAAAAAGAAAAAAGGGAGAGAATGCTCTGGGACTATACTCTTGTACACTGAAATATTGTCACTTACACTGGTTAAATAAAACACCTATTGGCCAGAAGTCTGGCCTACCAGTCTAAGAAAACACTGGGAAGAGAAAGCACAGAAGCAGACACCTGCCAGATGTAGAGGAAGGAAATGGGAATTCTATGCTGAGCAAAGGTACTAAGCCATACAGCTAACCATCAATAAGAATAAAGGTTTAGTCTAAGTAAAAAGTAAGATTTAACATGTGTGAACCATAGGTCAAACAGCTTGTAACTAACAAAAGTCTTTGTGTGATCATTTGGAGATAAATGGCAGCTGTACCTGCCAAACAAGACAGAGAAACTTTTGACTACAAATAGCACCCAATGTGGGGCATAAACCACAACTCTGGGAATAAGAGTCCCAGGAAGACACATGGTGAAGCATAGGTAAAAATAATGGGCTAACCTAAAGTTTCAAGTAACAAGCCTCAGTCATAGGCCAAATTACTTATATTTAATATAAGCACTTGTGTGATTATTTGGTACTACACAGCCTCAAAACTGGCTAAGCAGGACAGAAAAAGTTCTGACTACAAGTAAGGGATCTATGTAGTTATCAGCTTGACTTCTCCATGTTCAAGAAGTTGTGTCAATATTGTCTTTAGAAATGGGATTACTGTCAGTTTGTAGAGAGCATCCTATATTTTTAGCAAAAAGGAAAAAAAACTGGGTTATTTTGAAATTCCCACAGAATTTTTTTTTTTTGGCCAAGAACTCAGATGAAATCCAATCCGATTACTAGGGCTTCATTTCATGACATGGGATAGTCATGGCAGAACTGTCTCCCCATTATTTGAGGATTTTATTTAGATCACTTTTTTAATGTATATATTTTACTAAGACTCTACAGAATCTTCATTTGTCCCTTAAATTTAGTTGAGGTGATCATGTGTAAAGCATTGTAACTTTAAATATACATATTGTTTTAAAGTTTTGCCTGAATATAAGTCTATGAACAATATGTATGCAGTGTTTAAGTAGGCCTGATACTCTGCAGCTGGAATTATTAATTACTGTTGGCTACCATGTGGATTCTGCAATCCAACCTGACTCTTTTACACATGTGGAAAGTGCTGTTAACTACTTATACCTCTTTCTGGCCTCAATTGTAACAATGCTTTTTAAAGAAAAATGTTATGGTGAACCATTGTAAGTTGTAGCTCATCAATATATTACAGCACAGTTTGGACATTGATGGAGTTCTCAGAAATGACACCTGTCTTCAATATCATGTTAATTAGGTTGCATGACTCATCCCTTAGTTATCACAGTGTTTGTGGACTGTATTGTTAGACATCTGTTTAGGGACTTATCTAATTTACTGAGATTGATTAATCATTATATACTTTTCATGGTAACTGTGTTGAGTTTTAGTTTTGTGTGATAAAGAGAACATAGGATTGATGTGAGAATGCCTTTCTGTATGCTGTGAATCTCAATCTTTAAATAAAGGAGCTGTTTTGGGCCATGGCAGGCACCATAGAAGAAGTAGGAGGAGAAATCAGAGCTTAGGTAGGAGAAGCAGCGGAGTCAGGCAGATCGACTCAGCCGCCCAAGAAGAAACATGTAGGAACACAGGTGAGCCACGGGCTGCATGGCAGACAGATTAATAGAAATGGGTTGATTTAAGATGTAAGAGCTAGCTAGCAATGTGCCTGAGTCATAGGCCAAACAGCATGAAGTTAATGTAAGTGTCTGAGTCATTTCTGGGGTGGTGGGCGGCTAAGCGGTCTCCGGTGGCAGGTCTGTGGGTCTCAGACCTCAGGCCGCCTGGGACCGAGAAACCCCACTACTACATAGGATATATTTTTAAAAATCTACATTAGGAAGAGAAGTTTAAATTAGACCAATGTCTTGTCTAAGTTTTAAATAATGATACTAGCTCCAGGTAAAGAGTTGGAGGTAGCAGGTGTATCATATCAAACCAAGTCTTTCTTATTCAAATACAATGTTAAGTCAGATATCTTAACATTTATTTTTTTCTATTAAAACTTTATGGTAAACAGTTGGTGAACCTGTGTTTTGTAATAGCTGTTTAAAAATTTATAGTCACATTGCCATCAGTAAATATTATGTTTGATAAAGAAAAGTACACAATAAAATGTAGAGCAATATGGGACCTAAAGAGATGGCTGAGTCTTAAGAGCACTTGCTTTAAATGAAGAGAATCTGGATTTTGTTTCCATACCCACGTGAGAGCTCAAAATTTTCAGTAACTCCATTTTCTTACAATATGATGTGCCTTTTGGACCTACATGGACATTAAGCACACATGGTGTTCAGATACATATAGGAAAATTATTTGTGCACATAAAATAAAAAGAATTTCTACTTTTCTATTTTATTATTTTTTATAAAAAGTCCTTTTTTATCCATGTATCTCCCTGTACCCCCTCCATTCCTTCCTCCTAATCCTTCCTATTCAGACTTCAGCCTCCCTGCTCCTCATCTACCCATCCCCTCCCCAAAAAGGGCAAGAAGTACCAAAGTATGTCAGCTCAGTGTGGCACATATACTCCAGGCAAGTCAGATTTCCTCATCTAAAAGTCAAGACTGGATTAGGTGTTCCTCTGCAGGAAATTAGCTCCAAGGTGCCAGCCCCCACACAGAAACACAGTCTGATCCCACCCCTCGAAGCTCAACATACTGCCCATGCCAATGGACAGTAGCCTCTCCATTGTAGTGCCTAACTACTTTTCCCAATCTCCAATGACTATTCTTAATTCAATGAGCCTCCCAGAGCTCCAACTAGCCATCACTGTGGAAATTTTCCTCATATTCCCTATCCCCTGCTCATACAGACTCTCCTCACCTGTTCTCAGCTGGACCAAGTGCTTAGTCCAGTGCTCAGCCACGGATCTCTGCCTCCACATATATTCTCTGTTGGATGTAGGTTCTGTGATGACACTTAGGGTGGTTATTCATTTAATTATAGGGGAAGTCCTGTTTAGGCACCCCCTCCACTATTGGTTAGAGAGCTAGCCAGGGACATCCTGTGAGTTCTAAAAGAATGTAATTATGTGAAATATAGTGACAGTTTTGTCAGCAATGGACTAAATGTATGACTTTGTTCTACAAACTCCATGTAGTCATTTTGGATTGTATACCTGTACCACGGTGATATTAACAATTACAAAAACCATCCAACAGCCCAGTTCTCAGAGCATATCCTACTCTGAAGCGATATATGAATGTGTTTAATATACCTATTTCTAGTAGTCACTTAATTAAATGTTAGCAAATTTTAGTATTTTTAGAAATATAAGTAGAGTTTTGTTTTTACCAAAGAATAGTAACAGATACAGTTTTTGATGAAAGCTTTCCACCTTGTTTTAGGACCCTAAGCCAATTATTTGAAGTCTCATCACTTAGAATTTATTTGTAACTGGCATTGGTGACATAGAGATAATTTAATCAAATATTACATCTAGAGCAATGAATATAATACTATTTCCTGGAAGATATGTGGTATGGTATGCAAATGTGCTCACTGTGTGTGTACATGTACTTGTGGGTGATGTGCATATGTGTTTACAGTGTTTATGAGCATGTGGAGGCTATATATCAATACTGGACTTTTAAAAAATTATTCTTAACCCTTTCTATGTTTGAGACAGGATCTCTCACTAGCTTGGTTGGACTGCCTAACTAATGTATGTTTGAAACAAGGTCTCTGACTTGGCTAGGCTACCAGACCAATAAGCTCTAGGTATCAGTTTGTCTCTGTACCCCAGGGATGTGAATGTAGACATACCACTGCACTAGGTTTTTATGTGCATGGTGGAGTTCCAAGCTCAGATTCTCATGCTTTTGTATCAAACAGTTGACCAATCAACTTCATTAAATCATATAATAACAAACATATATTTAATACAGAAAATATGTTGTATACATGCATAAATTGTGGATTAATAAATTAATGAATTACTTTTTGCAGGAACCACATTGAAATACAACTTCAGTCAGTTAGTAACAGAAGTAGCAGGACCTAATTACTCATTAATATGTATTTATAACCAAGGACAAAAAGTAAATGTAGCCATCTGAAATGTGTGCATTTGTAAAGTAAAAATTAGAATATAGAATAACATTGCTTTCTTTTCAACATATATTTTACTTGCTTCAAAATATTATGAAGAGGAAATGACTGTCGTTTATCTTTATTAAAACTTAGTAATCACCATAAAATCTTCCAGCTATAAATAAGAAAAATTAAGGACATGTATAATTATAGCCCAATAAGCCTTTTAAGTAAATTAGTAAGGTTAAATATTATCAATAAGTAATTTCCTAAATCATTAGAAAACGTTTTATTTCTAGTTCTCTTAAAAATAAGTATTAAAAGGTTTATCTTCAAATATGTTCATTTTTATCCTTTTTTTCCTTCATACACACACACACACACACAAACACACACACACACACACACACACAACTCACTTTTCATTTCAAAGCCAATAGAAAATCTACTTAAATAGCCCTTATGTTATTGAAAACGTAGAAATGATTTACTTCTTGATACAGTGAATTTTGTTTTATTATTCGGAAGATGCAACCTGTGAGATGACACATTGTTGCCAGATAAAGAGGTAACATCTTTCACTTGGTATTGGCAGCAGCTCTGTTTTTATTGACCTTCGTGCTGGTAAATCTGAATGTGAGCTCTATGGAATCAGATGGGAAATAATAACTTTCTTTAGTGCCACTCAGGCAATGGAGAATGATTTTCCATTTGTGGAAATATCATCTAGGAAATAACCTACAATGGCAATTTGTCAAGAAACAAAATCCATCACTAAACTTGATAAGACGGGTGGAGAGAGAAGCATGTATGTGCAGATTCACAGATGCTATTTGACCCTATGATTCTCAGGGACCATCAATCATCCTATGCTTCTTCCTTTTCTTTCTTTCAGCCTCTTTTTATTCTTTGCAAATAGACTAGCATGTATTTTACACTACTTAGGGTTATACATGCAATAATTTTAAAAACACTTTCCAAAATATTGTCTACAATCTCATCAACCTGGCAGATTGACAATGTACTATCAGTAATATCTCTGTTCCCTGAAAGAGGAAACTGAAAATACAGTTGAGTGATTTGCTAAGATCACACATTTAGAAAGGGGCAAATGCATCAATAAAAGTATCTTCTGAATCACTGCCTTATTAAAAAAAAATAGCTGATGGGAGAGATGTAAAGGGAATCAGAAAAAAAAAAGAAATGTTGAGCCTTAGAAGAGAAATGGTTTCCACTTCCCTACTTATGTAATTTATTTTAGGTATTTCATTGATTTTGAACAATTAAGAACATAGGTTCAGAGTCTGTATCAGATACATGTTTGCACAGTAATGTCATTCATATTGTTAGAGTGGTGCCAGGTTCTTAGAAAGTGAGCAGAAATAAAGAAAATCTCTTTTGGTTAAGACTCAGGATTAAATGTTGTAGAGTCTATTGTTCTGTATGAACGAAATAGCTGAAAAGACTAGTCCAGATTCCAGAGGTCCGATAGGTCCCTGGGAAGAGCTATAAAGCCACACAGCAGCAAATGTGGCTGTATAGGGTGGAGTCCTGGAAACAATTTTGCCACCTGTGGAGCATGGACACAGCAACTCATCATCCCCAATGTGCTAATTTTGAAATACACAGATGTATAGAGCAGGTGTGAATTCTGCTCTGCAAGAGCTTATGGAATGATGAGAGAAACAGACACAGAAAAGGATGGCTGCAAGGTAGAGCAACTCAAGTAGACTTCACGTGGAGACAAACACCTTGATCTACAAGGCTCAACGGCAGAAAGCAGACAATAGTTCTTCTGTGCCTTGGGACTTGAATTTTACATTTACCTCTAGCAACATTTAATGAGCTCTACTAACCACAAATTAATTCTTTTGGAGAGTTTATTAGTTTCTTTTCTGTTGCTGCGATAAAACATCATGACCAAGGAAACATATAGATGAAAGAATTTCTTAGGGCTCTCTCACACACACATAAAGAGAGAGAGAGAGAGAGAAAGAGAGATAGAGAGACTATATGGCAGGGGAGGCATGGCAGCAAGCAACCAGAGCTGGGAAGTGAGAGATTATACCTTCAGCCTTAAATATGAAACATGGAAACAGAACTGAAAGTGGGATGTGGTCATGAATTATCAAGCCCACCCACCATAATGAACTTTCTCCAGCAAGGCTATACTTCCTCCAAAAACAGCACCACCAACTGGAAACCAAGCGGTCAAATACAAGGGCCTATGGGGAACCCATCTTTTATTCAAACAATTATGATCAAGATCAAACATGTCCTTGCTCTACCTTGTCATAGAACCAGAGATCTAGAATTTGTCTCAAACTGACATATAGAGTATATGCAGAGATACAGTCTTCAGTATATTGCTTATTTTGAATTCATAATCCTTTCCCTTCTTTGCAAATGCCTTAGTTTCTAATTCAGCCAAATACATGATTATACCACATGTGTTAGAATATACAATATAGTAACCTTGAGAACAAAGAAGAAGTAACAATGAAGAATAAAAGAAACTTTAGTTTGCACAAGGAGTTAACAAATAAATAGGCATGGGGATGATTTACAGAGTCATATATTATCAAGCATCATCTCAGTGTGTAACTCCTGAGGTAGACATTGGAAGACCCTGGATGCTCGATCCTGTGCTATCACTAGTCATGAGATATTAGCACAGCCACATCATGTGTCTAGTTGTGATTTCTTCATTTACAGAGTGTTAAACCAATTCAATGTTAGACTTTATCTAAGATTTCTGATACCACAAGGCTCTTAAAATTGGGAATAGCTATCAATGGTAGTGAAGACAGAAAATAAAAGGGAAAGAAAGGATAAAGGAAGGAGATAGAAAAGATAGAATATCAAAAATGTTTATAAACTCACAGGACAAATAAGAATAATTTATTAACCCAGCCAAGCTGATAATCATGATTTAGTAATAATATTTGATAATAATGTGTATATGTCATCTTACACATGGATGCTTCTTTGTATAAAGACATTTAATAGTGAAAACAGAGTCTGTTTCACTATACAGTTGCCAATAATATATGTGTGCTCTGCTTCTCAATACTAACAGTTAACTTTTATAAGGAAAAAAGTAACTTTTATATTTCTTACTAAGAAACATGGATTTCAACTTGAAATATTATCTGTAACACTATTTCATTAAGTAGTTAGCCATACAGCATGTCTAATAGATTTTTAGTGACTGAATGATCTATTTAGTACTTATAAAGAGTTTTTTCAGTACTGGTAAATGATATTTACTGACCATATCATTGGCTTATCAATTTTAGTATTATAAAATATTTCTTGAGAATATTAAAATTTAAAATTTAAAATTGAGAATATTAAAATTTAAATTTGTTTTTTAGAATATTTGGTAGCCACATTCAACAAAATATTTTTTAATATCAATGAATAGTAGCTTAAGATAATTATCAATAAATAATATTTCTAACTGAATTTGGCATAGAAGCCATTAGACAAGGAACATCCAATATTACTGAAATAGATGGATATATCCTCTCTCTTATCTCCAGATACACAACCTACCATCTTCTATTGAAAAGAATTAACACTGGGATTTAATATTCTATAAATTTAACCCTGGAAACAGACTGTTTTTCATATTCTAGGTGTGGGACATTAAATCACTGTATCCTGGGCTTTGAGACAGACCAGTTTTAGCATCTCTGGGGTATTTATTTTGCCACCAGTATCAACCCAACCAAAAACCAACCAACAAAACAAACAAATAAACACATGAGTGAAAGATGTTGACATCTTTCTTTCTGGCCGCGTTTGTGACACAGTCTTCCCAAAGGATGAGTAAATCCATGTATATTTCACTTTTTTTTTTTCAAGTAAAACTATTCTTTTAGCAAACTGATGCTGCAGGGATAAGTCATTACACTGCCACATGCAGGATTTGATAATAATTGGTAACATAATTAACACAGATTAGAATGAATGCAACATCAATGAATGGTGAGTTTTCTTTTAATATAAGGGATGTGAACAAAAATTACTTGTCTTCCCACATCCACAGCAATATTGTAGCAGGAAACTGCTACTGTTATTCATTTGGGGTGGAGTTGACTGAAATATTAACATCACAATATTTTTCATATTTTTCAGTAAAGCTTAACACACTTTCACTTTGATACGAGTCTTTTCTCTGACTTTGTAGACATATTTAGAGCATGCCATTGATTTCCTTTTCCCCCTCCTTCCCTTTCGTCTGTCTCTAGTTTCTCTTAGTCATCTAGACTGTTCTATGGCCTTTGGGATTCTATACCCCAGCCACTATAAACTTGGCATAGAGTAAATCAAACACAAACATGTATTTCTAAATATCAAAGAGGCCAGTTATCTATTTTGAAACCTACAACAATGAGGCTCTAGAGATGACTCAGATGTTAAGAGCACTTGCTCTTGCAGAGGCCCATGGTTTAATTCCTAGTACCCACATCCTGTGGCTCACAAAACCCTGTAACCCCAGCACTCTCTTCTGCTCTCCCCAGGTACCACAGGAAAGTATGATAAATACAGATAAGCTGGCACATACATACATAAAAGTAAATAATGTATTTTTAAAGTATACTTTCCTCTTCATTTTCAGCTAAAAATTTCTTTTTAGCTAAAAATTTAAATGCTATTACATTATATTATGTTGAAAACCAAAATAAACCTAAGTGAACTGAGCACAGTCACCCCTACATAACATATAAGTTCATACTGAAACAAACACACACACACACACACACACACACACACACACACACACACACACACACACACTTTCAAAGATAATGTCATTGAAAGGCTGGTTACTATGCCTGAAGCTGCAAAGATAAAGGATGGCTTCTCACACATGTCTTCCCAAACAAGGGAAGGGGAACAAACCAAACAAGCAATATTATGTATTGATAAAAGTTAAGATGCTCTTAAGTGAAAATAGGTTCATATTATAGATTACAACTAGGCCATAAAAGTGCATTAGATTGGTAAGTATGCATTAGCATGAGAATTAGTTACTGATAAATCATTAGGACTGCAAAAATGTTGATAAAATGATTCAATATGTTTTGTACAAAATCTAACACAAAAAAAGAGTTCATAGTTTTTCTTTGTGAAATATTATAAAGTAGTTTTCTATGTTGACTCTAAAAAAATCTATTTATAAAATATTAAATTGAAGTTAATGAACATATTATAATCATGGAAGCAGCATCTAGTATATCCTACATGTTCGATGATGAATGATATTCATTACAATATACTTTGTGACAAATTGTCTATCATATATATTAAATAATATTGTATTTTGTATTTTCTTTTATCGCATATATGTATCTTACATTTTTGGTAAAGACTATAATAAAATGATTTCATTTCTTTACTTAACCTGTAATTTTAAATTGATTGTAATTCAGTAACATTATTTTTAAAATCTTAAAGTGTACATAGAACATGAAATAAAATGAACTAAAGGCTTATGGAATATTAGGAGAACCTTGGATGCTATCTGTGCAAGCAATTAAAAGTAAATGTATCATATGTGGGGCAAATAAAATTAACACGAGATTCTAAATTAGATCATTATCCTGTACGTGGATCCTAGAACAGTGCCACAGCTGAATCTGTGTTAGAGTCATTCTGCACTCCTGTAGGTACTGTCAGATCTTCCTGAAGCGATGGTTCTCAAAGGCTGCATTATTTTTTTGATGTCAGCAATGCAACATAGACAGAAGCTCCCTGAATTCAGCAGTTGGCCCAGATTTCTGGCTACAGTGTCTAACCAGCTAAACCACAGCCAGTAACTATCTTTTCTCCTCAAAATCAAGTTCAAGGTCTGAGGGAGAGAAATGGTAGTGTCCCTGCTCAATTCCTATGACCTCTTAAGAATGAGGGCAGCCAATAAAATTATAGTTCACAGTCTGTTGCATGCCAGCCTGCTTTCTCTAATGAACACTATACTAATATTGCTTTATTTTTCTTAGTTGATCATGTGATTAACATCCTAATGAAACAAGGTGTTTTCAGAAGGGAAGAAATCAATATGCTTTGGAGATGGAGGACTGATTCAGATGTGATGTTGAGCATGCAGATAATTCCAGGATTGAGTCTGTGAATCACAAGTTGATTTGGCTTCCATGGTAGTTTGCTCAATCAAGCTATTATCCTGAAAATTCTAATGAAAATTTTATTTAGATAGTGAAAGAAATAGATAGTGTGGTGATAGTGTTAAATGTTGCAGAAAAAGTGGATATGTCCAGGAGAGAAAAAGAAGAAAGGAGGTTGGAGAAGGGAGATGTTCAAGTAAGAAAGGAGCAGTAGATACTAATCACCTACTAATCAACCATACCACCTACATGGTGCATCAATCAGTCAACGGCAGAGGTATACGACTCACAAGATTGACTTGATATGTACAAAGCAGAAAAATCAGAGCAGCCACCATAAGCCTGAGTAGCAGAGGAAAGTTAAACACAAAGGAACTGCCCAGGACACTATATGTGTGTATTATGAGAGGGTGGCACATACACATATGATTATTAGAACATAAAAATAAAATTTTACTAAATACAGCTGGATCTGGAAGTGCAGCACAATAGTGGAGTTCTTTTCTTGTACAAACACACAGAGGACCTGTGTTCAATACATGGAAACACACACACACCAGAAAATAAAACAGAGCAACAGAAAGCCATTTTTTTTCTTCTCCTTTAATATTTCCATTTGGAAGCTTTCAGAATAGTCAAGGAGCACAAAGCAATGTCCCAAATAGGAATGGAGAAAGATGACACAATGGTCCACATCACTGGTCACTTTTATAGAGGACCTAAGCTTAATTGCCAATATCTGCATGACAGTCTATAATCATCTATAATTTTATTTTATGGAACCCAAAGACACCTTTTGGCTTCTGAAGGTACCAGGCAAACAATGGCTTCACAGACATACCTGAAGGCAAAACAGACATATATATAAGAAATGTTATATATGTGAAAACTCCTTCATCTCTCAAATGGCCTTGGAAAAACCACACCATGAGCTCTGAGAAAGACAAACCAAGCCTTTCATTTGTCTATCTCTTAGCTGTGGATAGACTAAACATGTACAGAGTGAAATTTGAAATGTACATACAATTTAGGCTTCTATATGAAATTAAAATTTGTATTTTCTCTGTTCCTTTTGAATGTTATATTTCAGAAATTCTGTTAAGTTTGTGCCTATCTTAGTTATTCTAGTGATGCTGAATATGTATGGACTTGGGTAAGAGGAAAATTTCTTAAAGTTATACAAAATATTTTCTGATTGCAATATTTTAAATGATGATAAATTACCATAGACAAAGATATTGTACATGAATTCTTTCATAGAAATAAAAAAGAATTTGTCCATTAATGATATATTGAAAGCATAAAAGATATATTGAAGGAGATACACAGAAGGAGGATATGAACATTGGGAAGGAAAAAGTAAGAATTTAATATTTAAGTTCTACCAGTTGTTCACAATTATTTATTCAGATATGTATTTGTGTTAGGGCATTACTGAGTGCCAGTCATAAAGCACTAGATAAACTGTGTTTTCATATCCGTAGACTTATAGGAAACTTTGTAAAGAAAAATATAAAAGTTAGATACCATCCATTGTAGAAGACTATCTTTCAAATTAAGCATATAAGTTAGCATAAGGGAATAATTATTTGAATTGGCTGCTTCTTTTACCTTCTCAAACTGATTATTAAAATTAGTAAAATTTTCAGAGGAGGAAAAAAAATCAAACATCCTTGGTCATTGAGGTCTGTGATCATGAACACAGTTACGACATTTAAACAGCATAATGAGGAAGCTCTGTTTGGCCTTGTTTATACCCCTTATTTATGATTTCTGAAGGAGAAGGAAAACCCAATTAAGGTTTTCCTATTTGGAGTCATAGAAATGTTTGTCAGACAACCTGGCAATTGGTTTCATATTTTAGAAGTGGTTTTAAACAATGTTCTATAACTTATGCTTCAAACTATCATTTCTTTAACCATATCCTAATTTTAAAAAGCTTGATACAAATATTTTCTGACTCAGTTAATTTTATCTTTATGTAGAGACCATAAATGTGATCTGAGAGAAGGCTGCTCTTCTAGAGTACCCAAGTACAGCTCACAGAAGTCTTGCTAGTCAGCTCATACATGCTTGTAAGACCAAAGGATATGAAAATATCATTTGGCTTTTATGTTTGTGGTGGTATATTTTATATTTAATGAAATAGTTTGGAATATCAGAGAACAGATTCAGCCACAGTCAAGCTAGGAGAGTCGGAGAGTGGCAACTCATGCCTTAAATCTCAGCATGGAAAAGATTGGAGTGGTGAATGTGGGAGATTGTATTGTTACATTGTAAATAATTGTCCCACACACTGGTTTAATAAAAAGTACTGGTTAAACAAAGGCAGGCAGGAAGTGTGGGTGGGGCTACCACACTAAGAAAATTCTTGAGAACAGGAAGCACAGTGCAGAACGCCAGAAGAGAAGCCGGAAGAAGCAGAGGACAACCATGCTGCTGTGAGAAAAGGTACCGAGTCCCATGGCTGGGTGAGTCATGGGTTAGATGAAGGGTAGAGAGCTAGCAAGTTATATGCCTGGGCCTTAGGTCGATCAGCCTTAAACTATTGAAAGCATCTGTGTGTCTCTGTGGGACTGTGGGGCTGCGGGACTGCGGGTCTGTGGGTCCTAAACCTTGAGGTTAGGCCCGAAAGTCCTGGTCAGAAATCTCCTACTACAGGTGAACTACACCTGACCCCCCTACTGGACTGGGAGTGGTAACCTAGGCCTTTAATTCCATAATTCCAGAGACAGAGGAGATCTTTCTGTGTTTCTGTGAGTTCAAGGTCTAATTATCAAACAGAAGTAGTACTCACCTTTAATCCCAACTTGAGAATTATGATGCAGTGTTGAATACAGAACTAAAACTGGGCAAAGAGGGTAGGCAGACAGTATGGTATTCTGTAGAAGCTACAAGCTAGGCTGAGGACTCTGGAAGACAGCTTTTACCCTGAGAAGTTGGCTGGGTGAGAACTGACTGTGGTCTGTTTCTTCTCTCTAATATTCCTGTCTTTTTCCCAGTATCTGACTTTGAGTTTTCATTTAGTTACAAGTAGAGTTCATGTTTTATATGGGTATTTAAATTCCCATGTATGTACACTTATGATGATACACACACACATACACCACACACACACACACACACACAAGTGAAATGTAAAATAAATCTGATGTATAGGAAATATGCATTCTATGACTTTATTTGTAGTGGCTTATGTTTCATGAAACTGAGTTTTTGTTATTATATGGGCTTATATAAAGCCAATTTTATGCAAACATGGATTATGCTTTGTGAGTCTCTTCAATAGCCCAGCTGGCAGAGCAGAGAACTGTGGTTGTTATATTCCCTGAAAGCTTAATTGTTTTAATCAGAAAAGGAATTGATGTTCTAACCCAAGGTGCAGGTTAGCCTTGAACCCTAGTTCATACCTGACCCTGCATGATTAGCAGAACATTTTCCAAGCAATCATTCCTTGCCAGAATGTTCATGAAGATGAATGGCTTCTTGTCCAGTAATTGAATCAAAGCATTGCTTTAACTATGTTTCAGAGCTTTCCTTGTTCTGAAGATTTTTCTCCATAAATACTTTAGAAGAACCTGATGGGGAAACATGACTTTCATCCTGAACAATACTCATTAAAAATTTAGAGCAATTGTTGCATGAATCCTACTTGGTCTTATAATAAAAATACCAGAGATATACTGAGAAAAGCAGAAAGATTAGAGAGAAAGATGAACAAGCCACAGCCACTTCTTATACCATTATTGAATCCTGAGGCCTAAAGGCATAGATCATGTCTTCATGAATCTTCAGACTGAAGAGGGGAAGTAAAGGGAAGTATATGCAGGCTGAAATGGAAGGGACAAATTTCTGTTTCTTCCCATCTTATATTTCTTCCTCTGCCCAGTCATATTACTTCCTAATTCAACTTTCCTAGTGCCTACATTAATGACATGTACCACCACTGCCCAGCTCTGTTTCTCTTTTGGATAGAATCAATCTCATGTAGTCCAGGTTGTCCTTGAACTCACAGAGACCCAGACAAATCTCTTCCTCCTGAGTTCTATAATTAAAGTTGTGTACTACTACTGTCTGATTTCTATGGTTAACTCTGACTGGCTCTGTCCACTGATCTTCAGGCAAACTTCTTAGATTACATTGTATCACCACAATAATTTTAACCAATACATTTAATAATTCTGTTTCTCTGAAAAGATTTTTTTTCTAAGTATTATAAGAATATCTCAATTTACTATTGCAAATCATAAGATGCTAGAACAAGTCCTAAGAATCTCAGTGCATTAAAATAAATATCACAGCAGGGAAACAAGATATTACTGTAAATTTTTCTTATCTTTGAACCAAAAATGTATAGACCAAAGTGTATTTCTATTAGTTTATTTCTGTTCTTTATTTCTTTTGATATTAAATCATCTGTTTGTTCTAAAATTAATTTTACTGATTTTTGTTTATATTTCTGAACTTTTTCTTTATAATTTTGTGTTTAAATAAATAATGTCAGTAATGGTTGAAATACCCTAAGAAAATTAGTCTATATGAGCTGGAGATGTATTTTAATGACAGAATCCTTGTCTTGTTCTCATGAGATCCTGGCTTCAATTCTTAGTTAGTTCAGGAAAGGAAAGAGAATCCATGAGTTGATGTCAGCACAAAAGATGCGTAAGTAAACTGAGAGAATCAGACCACTCTACTACTATAATACTCTAATTATCATAGAAAGGGTGATTGATGAAAAATCACCATTTAAATTCAGTGGGAAATAATTGAGACTAACAAGAAGCATCAGATTCTGTGAACATATTCTTGATAATTCATTGTAGAGTATGAAATTTACTCAGTTTCTCCACCAAACTTCTCATTAATTTGAACAAAACAGGATAAAAGATCTCTTTCAAGTTCGTGACTTTGATGGGCTCTATCTCAACCAAATGAACACACGGTTTTTTCATGCATGATAGAAAGCCCTGCCTCTGATGTGCTGTCTTGAGAAAGACAAAGTATCCGGCATCTCCTGTTCCTGCCAAGCAACCAAAAACTGATTCTTATTCACTAGAAACTCAGACTAAGAATGTTTGAGAGAAGTTCTTGATTGTTTTTTTAAACATGCCAATGAAAAGAAAACAAAGAACATTTTAGGAACTTTTCAAATTAAAGAATATCTAGGTGCAACACATGATCTTGAACCAACTAGTATGGTATATAGTTATGAACATGAGTTTTTCTATGATAAGCCAATGATATAGCAATGTTACAATCTTATATTATGAATATATTATGTAATATTCTCTGATGTAGTTTGGAGTGGATGTTGATCAGATAAAAAACAACTACATGTAAATTAAACTTAAACATTTATAAAATAATAATTATAATAATATAAATACATCATTTAAAAATATGCAAGGACACATTAAAAGTAAAATTTGAAGCATATTAGAAATTAATGAATTTATGATAATGTGACCTCAAATATAAAAGGAAAGGAAACCTCAGTGAGCTACAGACACATACAATTTGGCACGCTGCCAATTAGAGCAGAGGTCTAGGAGTCTCTACACTTCCAGCTTGCACACCAGTGCCATGCTGGGATACTAGCTTAAGGAATATTCTCATTTCAAGACCTACAACTGATAGGGTCGGGGCCTTGAATTTTTATATCTCCAAGTCCCAATGGCCTTTCTTCTTCAAAAAGTCCTTCTTAAAAGACCACTCCAAAATTTGGTATGGCTCCAGTAAAATGAATGTGGCAGTAGTACAGATTCCCATGTATTGGTCTATATGAAGATAAGTTTGGGCTACATTTTAGAGAGTATCAGAAGTTGTTTCTATTTGGGAACTACAGCCTGACCTCATAGACAGAGTAAGACTTCATGTATGGGTAAGACTGAGACACAGATGAGTATGGCCAGGGCAGGCAGGATCACTCAGTGCTCTTTGGCACACCTGCATGTATTATTAAATCAGTTTCCTCATTGATAGGGCAGAGCTAAGTAGTAAGGGCCTCCTCTCTACCACCAGACTTCTAGTGAGCAGTGTATGCTCAGAATGGAGCTCAAATGAGAGGATCTGCTTATCTTCCCTCAAAACAACTCCAAAAGGAGGAACAGGGAAGCCATCAGACAAGGAAATGATAGTCATAAGTAATGCCTGACTTCTTTGAAGCAACACAGTCTTTCTATCAACAAAACTCTTTATCAGGAGGAAAAACTGCTTATAACTCAGAGAGATTTATGGGAGATTTGGAACAAAATCTATCTTTACAACTGCAAAAATTTTTGATTGACTCACACAACATGGATATCTATGTCAAAATAGACACCATTACCATTTGTTGGATGTATTAGTCATTTTATGATCTATCCCATTAAAAAGTCCATGAGTGAACTCATGGTGAATTGAAGATACATTATAAAATTCTGTCATACAAGACTCAGTTGGTAGATTAGTATTTTTTTTTTAATATTTCAATCACAGAATGGTCTGATTGAGTATTCATAGGTAAGCTTGCTAAGAGAGCTCGCCAATACAAGAGCAAAAGCAATGAATCTGGTAAACTAGAGATTTATTAAGATAAATTTACATAGAATAATTTCTATACCTCCAAACAGAGCCTTTACACTAGTTTAAATAGGGATGGTTTGATAAAATATGGATTGGATAAGCAAGTAAAGGATTCACTTGTTTCAAGGCTTAAATCAAGTTCTGTCTGCAGTGTAGGAGCAAACACCACAGTAGATGAGTATTTACAGAAATTATGAAGCATCCAGTCATCATTTTGAGGTACAGTCAGCCACAGCACTAATGACACTTGCTTATCAAATTACAGGAGGAGATAAAGGATACAAAGGATGTTAGAAGAGAGTTTCAAGGGCTTATTGGGTGTTGCATCTGCAGAAGATGCTGAAAGAACGAGCTTTATTCTTACCATAAAAGACAATACCGAGACAAACTAATAACCATCCAATGGAAATGGGGGAATTAAAAGAATGTCAATTAATATCTTTAAGCCGTATATTTGACCAAAAATATCAAAGAAAACTGGCTTAAATTGTAACAACTTGCAAAGAATTTATAATTTCCATACCTCCCAAATCACAGATAAAGTGAAAAAGATTCCATTATGAAATCCAGTCATCTCAGTCTAATATATTTTAAAATATATATTAGAGAATATATAAATTCATGAGTATATCTAATTAACATTTATATATATATCCATATTTATACACTTCTAGTCATTTTTGATGTTCAAGTACTGGATATTTATAGTTAATGCAATGCCACATGCAGTTGAACTTTTAATATGGTTTATGGATGACATAACAAACAATAAAGGTTTTGCTATTTTGAAGCCTGGTGAATACTGGTCTAGATATGGTCAATTGCTACATTTTCTCTTGAAATTCACTGTTTTTCTCTTAAGAAGTTTTAGCCTTCCTTGGATACTGATTTACTGATAGAAGGTAAACAGAAAATTAGCTCTCTAGTGAATATGACTGTTTTTATTATAAAGTGTTCTGGACTAGTCACAATTATCCTTTTTTTAAGTTTGTCATAGTTCATTTTGCAAATTACTCTTTCAGATTATAAATTACACCAAGTATAGCATTCTTATGGACAATAAACATTAATTACTATTTGTAGCACATCTTTTCTAAGTATAACATAACTAATTTACAAGGTTGTACATATTGCCAAGTTAAAATATGTGTGTATGTGTGTGTATGTTTGTGTGGAATGATTTTTTTAAAAAAAATCATAATCATGATCTAGACATACTTCTCTGGTTTTCTGGAAGAAGGCATGAATTCTTATGGTCTTCAGCAGAGCTTAAGAAAAAGATACTGAATGTATGATGAAACATGGATTGTTCTTTGGGCTCTGTCTCATTTCTCAAGCATTACTAAACAATGATCTCATTACTTAAAACATATGTAGTAGTAGAGATGACTGGTGATACAGTGTACTGTGGTGGGATTCAGGTGTCAGCTGATAACGTCTAAAGACGCTTATCCAGGGTCCCAGGATCCTAAAGGGAGAGTGGCCAACCCCATTCAGAAGGGGCTGCTGGGATCTTGGGAAGCCCTGTTTCCTGGTTCCTGACTGCTGGAGAGACCGGTTCAGCATCCATCGTCCACCATGTGAATAATCTAATCTATCAGGTGCCTATATAAGCTGTTACCTGTATCATGAGTGTTGGCTTATATTTTAATAAATACTAATCTTAGATTGGTGTATTTTAAGAGAACCTCTGCCTTCATCTGGTGCTCAGCTAACAATGTGCCTGAGCCATAGGCCAAACAACATAAACTTAATATAAACGTCTAAATCATTTTTAAAGGCCAAAACAGCTACAGGCTACTAAAAAGTCTAAGACTACAGTTCTATAAGTCTAGACCTCTGGCCGCCCAAAACCAAAAAAACCTCATTGCTGCAAAGCACATGACAGATCATAGTAGGGGATAGGTTGTAAATAGTAGGTTATAAATGATGGGAAAAATGTAAACACTTTCCTAACTAAATTCCTTGTTTTTGTGACAAGGACAGAAGGATTCACTTCTAGGATAGTCTTGACTTCACAATTGCCCACACCTGACTGATTTATCATCATATGTATTTGGATTTTCTTTAAGACATGTAAAAATATAGATTTATTAACATCTCTATATTTTTGTGTCTTTTAACTATGGTAAATAGTTTCTTTAAAATAGTGATATAATTCTAGTATTAGCATTTACTACTAAACTTATAATGTAGAAAAAATACATCTTTAGAAAGTTGTAAGGGAATTTCTAATAGTTTAAACTTACTATAAGGGGTGACAATGAAATCCATCTATGCAAAGAACATGGTTCATTTATCCACAATGAACTTGACTTTGGTCTGAAATGAAAACTTACTACTATTTAACAAGATAAAAAATGAAAATGGACATGATTTGCTTGTAGTATATATGACCCAATTATGAAGACAGCTGGTAACCAAAAGTCAACATTTTGTATTTCTATAATTTGTTAAAGCATTTTCATTTTGTAAAAAGATGTCGAAATAATTTGTCATGACATTTAATACCATGACCCTACTAGTTTTGCTTTTTAAAATATTTCTTGTAACCAACAATAATTTATTAAGTAATAAGCCAGGAAGCTCATTAATTCAAAATCATTAATTTTCTTCTAATATTATTATGAGAGTGATTCCATTTTAATTTCAAATGTGAGTGGTGATATAAGACTGCAATTTTTATACCAGTAATTAAAGAATGATTACATTTTGTTTTTGTCAAATAGTTATCAAGGTTTAATAATTTTTGGAATGTTACTTTGCAATCTATTAATAATGATAATAATGATTGAACAAATCAGTAATGTTTCTACGGCACCTGATGGGTGGTGATTAAAAATGTAGTCTATGCACAGGAGCAAAGCACACAGCTGTCCCTCAAGGTACTTATAGTTTAACTAGTGACAAGTTCAAATGTAATAAATTACATTGAAGTCTTACTGATACAATTATTAAAATAGACTGTTATTATGTATGTCATTTGCAGTTACACTGTGGTATAAGTCCATATGACCTCTTGAGTGCTGACAAGTTATTTTTCAGATTTTGTCTATCAGGTTCCTCTACTAAATTGGTGTTGCCCTCAGCCTAACTTCAATGTTCCTACCATGTGCAATTGTGTGGGGATATTTTCAAATACAATAAAAACATTCAGAGATATCAGAGTGATCTAACCACAGTCAGTCTAGGAGGATCAGAGAGTAGTAACTCACACCTTTAATCCCAGCACAGGAAATACCACAGGAGTGGTGACCTACTATGCCCTTAATTCAATCTGAGTTCAAGGTCATCTTGTTTATAGCAGGAGTTCCAGACTCCCAGGCAGGAAGTGGTGGTGCCAGGCCTTAAATGAGCAAAGAAAGTATTTAAGGCAGGCATAGAAAGACAGGGCAGGTAGAAGAAGCCTGAAGGAGGGAGGTTGAGGAAGCTGGAAGACAGCTGGCTGAGATCTGACTGTGGTGTTTCTTTTCTAATATCTCCACCTTTCCTGGAAAATTGGTCCTGAGTTTCCTTTATTCATGAAACACAACTGGGAACTTTAAAATTACCTAGACAGTGTTGCACATGTGTCTACAATTCATAGAGTCTTCAACAAATATTGATATACTGATGAATCTTAAATTGCTATCACTCAGTAAGTTTTCAAACATGTGAGTGTAAGTTTTGAATAATTCTTAGTTGAGATGTATGTTTTCTTTTAAAAAAATGTATGCCTACTAGACAATAAAGTATTTATGAGTAAATGTTCCTTCTATTCAAGTATTGCAAGATAGTTTAGGAAATCAACTATTTTAGTTATTCAACTTCTAGATTTTAAAGAAGCAACTTCTTCTTCTATCCCAGCTCCAACATAGCATAGACAAAGTTATTTTACTTTACCAATCCAATATTCACTGTGACCATTCCATAATCTGTGCCCTGAAAACACACACACACACACACACACACACACACACACACACACACACACACACACACCTGTTAAGCTCATATAAATTAGCTCTGAAAATAAAGGGAGGACATTGACATGTCTAACATGCCTGAAATTTTCTTTTGAAAACTGGATTATGGAATTTATTGTATGAATTTCCTCCCAAGCATTTTGAACACAGAACTGCCTCTTTCCTGGAATCTATGGTTAGTAAAAACCCTATCTACTGAAAATTTCTATTTAATATCAAAAGTAACCAGACATATAGACTTCAGAATATTTAATAGTGTTGGAAATAGAATATCTTATATATGCCTTGTAGAAATCTTCATTACCAGTAGACAGAGCTAGAGTCAGAAAAAAAAAAAAAAAAAAAAAAAAACCTTGTAACTAGAGTATAAATGTGTTGTCAACAATAAAATCTTGTCCAGGAAGAGAAGCAATATTCTTACTAAAGCTATGATGAGTAGAAAGTACTTCAGGTGGGAAAAACTGAAGAGAGAAAACTCTAGTTTAATTTGTGAAGACAATAAAAGTATCAGCTGTCCTTCATTTACACAATAGCCACACTAAGAGGTAATCATAAAAACCATAGCAAGTGGCAGTGCCAGAGTCCTATAACAGTATTGGTCTTTGGCTTGTGCTTCCTGTCAAAGCTTCCTTACATCTGTGAGCAGTTATGCCAGGACAGCATGAAGCCTAGAGGATACAGTTTGCAGTGTGCTGTCTCCCATCTTCATGACTAGTGTTGAGTGCGGGATTATTGAATCACACTGTTTCTTGAAACAGAAGAGGCAATCTAGAGTGCTTCAAGCAGATGGGGCCCTTAAGAGTCAAGGGAAGCATGGCAGGTGCAAAGAAAAGCAGAGTTCTTGTTTGTAAACAACAGATCCATGAAAGCAAATTTTATACTTCATACTGTATAATGCAGAAGGAATGTTCGTTGCTTCATTATTACAGCATGCGGCTATTAATTTGTGGGAAGACATAATGCATAAAGAGTTAGAGACCTTTAATAATGGGGCAGAAATCATCAAGACAAAAAGATTAACTAGAGATGGTTGTGTAGTGGTGTATAATTTTAAAATATTGGTTTCTGCTGTAGAGTGCCACACTAAATCTTTCCAGCTCAGTGAATTCTCTGGAATGAATTCCAAAAGCCAATTTCCCGCCCGGCCAGATGCCCTTGTCTTCTGCAACCTGGTCACAACACGCATTATGGATAATCATAATGAAGATAAACAAAAGTAGGCAAATACCTCCCAATATTTTAAATGCATCTACATGGCAAGTGTTTCTATCAGAAGAGTGGAGAAATGATAGTAATGACCAAGAGATAATAAAAAGGAAGTTTATAGAAGGTGGTAGACATATGTTTTACAACCTGAGAAATGGGAAACTTTGAAAGTTGAAGGGAGTTGACTCTCTTTATGTGACCCATCAAGAGCCAGCATGTGGGAAGATACTTTTACTTTATGTCATTATCTAAGACACTGATTCTGCAAGTGTGATGCCAAGAGCAAAAGAAGCATTTTTATATAGCATTTCACTAGAAATTCACATATACTGAGCCTCATAGCATGGCTCTGAAGTGCAAATTCTAGATGAGAGTCTAGCACTTTGTTTGTACCAAATGCCAGACACCTTCTTTGTAATACACCAATGCTCTTTAATCTTGATAGTGCTGGTGGCAAGTCATGTCAAATGCATTACTCCCACTTCTGCTATGTTTCTCTATCCTGCTAGTTCTGTCTTCAAATTTTGGTATTGGTGCTTGCATGAGGTAACTAGAAAATGTCATGATATTCTTTAATAGTATTCAGATATGAGTTAAGACTCAAAGGACTAATGATATGTACTTCATGTTTAAAGCATTTATTGGTACACTCAAGGCCCTGGGATCATCCCTAACAGTAAACAAAGTAAATTATAGCTAGGGCTCAGTTTAGGTTTAAGTGGTGCTATATAACTTCCTAACTGAATTATCAGAGATTACAGTTATATAGTCTTGACACCAAGAATGTTATCACAAATGACATGTATTGCCTGTATGGCCTAGAGATAACACTGGTTTTGACACATATTCAAAATGAGAGAGTGTATTATAAATGATAAAATAATTAAAATGATAAAATATAAGAACAATTTACTGATTTTTAAATAATAATTAACACAGTCAAAGCATTTGTTAAAAAGTAGGCAACTATGTAAAGATCCAATACCTGGGAGAGATGAGGATAATAAATTAACTCAATTTGAATTGAGTGGGTAATGATCTCCACAGGGATTATTCCTGGGTGCTGAGATTTTTTTTTTTTTTTTTAAAAAAAGGATGTGAGAAAAAAAAGTATTTTCTCCATTCACTTATAGAAATTAGAAGGATTTATATAGATTGCTGTACACAGTAAGAGAGGGAACGACACTATATTTCTGGGAATGAGATATATTAAGGAAGAAAAAAAATGAATCTTCTTTGTGCCTACATAGTGGAGTTCCTCTCCTTGTAGATTCCCATGACAGTTATTAAATTATCTTCCCATCATCTCAGATAAGTACATAGGAAACATAGTTTATATTTCCTGTAAAAAGACTTCTGTGATTCAGCTAGGGTCATGAACAAATCATATGTTCTGGGAATGAAGGTAGCACATTGGAATGCTGGACATTTAAAATTAGAAGTTAAGAAAGTATCAAAAAAAATAAATCAAGCATATGACTACAGCATTGGTGACAGTATCTGTCCCTTTACCTGGTCAAGAGTTATATCACAGAGGACATACAAGAACTAAATTTCTACTTAATCACTTGCCAGAAACTTTTAGACAGATTTATCACAAGTCTAGATCTGATTGTTAGCTTTTGAGAATTTTTTTTTAATTTGAAGGTCAGACAAAGCACTAAAAAATGTTCTTTTATATTTTAACTAACTTGCCTGTAAAATAAGATACAACAAATATTCTACTCCTCTTTGGTAAAACAATGAATATATTGGGATTATTGACAGGACTATGGGTGAGTGATTACTTACAAAAGTACTTGAGACACTCAAAAACAATTATAACACCAAAGAGCCATTGCAACAAAGTGACAGCTCACAAAAGCAGGAACTCTGGATCTGTCTTCATGACTTGCAGACAGTTTAACAGAGAATCTTTTAGAGAGAATTTATGAGAACTTTAGAATATATGCAGACTTTGTATACAAATTTTAATTTCTAAACATGACATAAAATTTGAGTTGAACAAATAAAAATAGTGAAGGCTGTGGTTAACTTCTCCTAATAATATTTGATACCAAGAATTAATCCCATGCTATAAAAGGGTTATGTAAGGACAACTGTGCTGAGAAGGCAAAACTAAGCCCATATGGAATGTATTAGAAGATTAAGCAAATGATCCTAAATGAAAACCCTTAATGACTAGCTATGTTTGGCAGCAACATTTTCCTGTAGGACAAAAAGCTATGATTCTTAATTGGTTGCTCATGATTAACAAATTAATCTTTTAGGTTTACTTTGCAATTCTGGCCCAGAGTTCCAGAACATACTTTATGACCTTTAGACAGAAGACATTTTGTTGTAGGGTTGGGGTGACAGATGCTAGCTGTTTCTTTTTTATTTACAGGAAGCATTGACCATGAAGAAAGGATATCTCCAATCTGTTGGTCTCCTGATCTCATCATTTTCCCACTCCAATTCTAGTGTTAGCATATATATATATGTAAGTTTTATTCCAACTCATTTAAATAATTTTTTAAAAACTTTTTCTTGAAAGAGGCCATTCTGTTATATCATTTAAGTAACAAGATGTTTACACAAAGGAAAAAGCCATCTTCAGAGAAGCTGCTTACATGAATCCGGGAAGGGAAAAGCATGAGAAATCAGAGCATGAAGCTTGATCCTGCCATCCATCACCTAAGCTCATTGCACAATCATTATGAGCATTTATATAATGGAGCTTTGTAGTTCAGAAATGTCAAGACCTAATGAAGTCACATATAGTCTTGCCAAAGTATTTGGCATAACATTTTTAAATTCCACATATCAGGGTAGCTTGGATAATGATATAATTTGGATTGTGTCTTAATGTTGTGGGCATACGTTTGCACGCAATAGTCTGTACCCTATCAAGTATTTTTACCAAACTTCCTATTATAGAAATGTAATCAGATGGTCTATTTCCAGCTCCTATCATATCTAAGTGACCACTTGAGTAATTACCAATGAAATGAACTATATTGTTAAAATCAATTAAAATCAACAACTGTGTGTATTCTTTCCCAGCCTTGTCATTAAACATCAGTAAGTCCCTTCAACCCCTCCCCCTTTTATATTAGTTGGGGACAATAGGATTATAGAAGTTGGCAGGAGTAAAGGATGGAGGACTCAGAATTTCCATCTTAATGTAATAAGCATGATTTACGTTATTCCCACTATAAACCAGTTACAGTGATATACTCACTCAGTATAAAGAAATATTTCATGACATTTCCCCTGTTAGTCTAAATAAAAATAAAAGGTTTTGACTCTAACAAAATAAAACTCTAAACAATATCAACAATTATCAGGTAAGAATTATATTTACAATCTTCAGTCCATTTGCATTTGGCAAATTCAGAAAAAATACTCCATTATTAATCTTATCTTGGTGAGTTTAATGTTTTAGACCTAATTTACCTTTATAACTTAGGAAAACTATAACTATCTAGCCTTCAATTCCATAAAAGACTCCAGAAGGATATAATATTACCTGATTAAACAGGAAGTACCTAGCAAACAACTTCCAAAACTAAGAAACAACAGAGACATCTGGCTGCCTGAACAGTCACCCCCAAATTTCTCTACAATATTATTGCATCTATCTTTGGTATGGGCCTAACATATCTGACAAACATTTTTGGGAAGCAAATCTTTTGAAGGACTACCCTAGCTTGCTTTGGCAAAGCTAAACAGTTGCCTTCTTTTGTGTCTTGCTTGTCAGTTTGGGACAACATAATATCAGCAGTCAAGGCAAGTGGAATTTTTGCCCAAATGGCTAACTTTTTCCACAATAAAAGCAAACTCCATATGGAAATTCTTCAATTTCTTTTAGAAGTAGATTGGTGCAGCCAGGAACAGATGTGTCTCACTGATGTGAAAAGTCTTATGTTATTAAAACATTTTAAATGTCATATTCTGTAGGTCTTTGAAGTGTTTGAAAACCACATGCCTATCTAAAATATGTGTTTGACTTTGAAAACATACTTACCATGACTACAACTTTGATTTTTATAGGTGACTAGTATTAATCTGTATTTCTTTAGTGTCCTATATAACTCCTAATAATAACTTTTAAGGACTAAAAAATTTATATTACATTGTTAAATGAGATGTATATGTACAATACCTTAAACAAGAGTAGAAACATTACAGTATGTTTTAACAAAAATAACATGAACTTTGTCTCAATGTACAAAATTCCCTATCAATATAAATTATTTGAGACTAGTGGCTGTTCAAAAGCATACTCAACAATCCACCCTTTTATTCCATAATTTTTATAATTTTTCCTCAAAAAAAGATCCCTAAATTTAATATCCTTTGTCAGCTTTTTTCCTGACCATGACCAATAACAATTTGCAATCAAGCCTCAAATGATAACAAACATCTATAACACAAAGAACACCCAAAATCCACTCACCCTCCCACTTCAGAATGTGGGTACTATGTTCTCTATACTGTGTCCAGTTGTCTAGGGATGTTAGACTCTTTGGGGATGCTGAGAGAATTAGGATTATGGTCAAGGCCTGGCTAGAACAGTCTGTGAGGCTAGACCATCGTAGCCAGCACTCTTGAAGCTGTTTTGAATGCAGAACTCTGAGGAAAACTGCAACAGTCTGAGAGGCTGGATCACTTGAGCCATTGTTTTTAATGATGTCTGATGCACCGCCCCACCCACCCACCCCGGTTCTGAAAACATACAAACTTTCAAAGCTATACACACATACACACACACAGAAACACACAAGAATGGAATGTGTAATCAGTTAAAGACAATTTTTGTTTTATGTTTAAGCAGGTAAAATATATTCACCTGTCTTGTAGTTTTTTTCTTTCTTTTTTTTTTAAGGTTTATTTCTTTATGTCTGTAGACAGGATTTTCAGGAGGTCTTCAGTGATAAAACCTGATATGTATCAACCTTGAAGGTATCCACAGCCTATTGTTTTCTGTGGAAACAAAAGCGTAACCTCTCCCCCCAAAATACATTTTCTGACATTCATTTTAAAGTTTAGCCATTTCTTAAGTACCTAGGCTGGTTTAATTCAGCAGTTCCCATTACAATCCCATGTCTCTCAGCAGCTGTTCTTCTCTGTTCATTAGCATTCAAAAGTTTAGATTAACATAACATAACAGGAGCCAGACTATGTGTATTTTCATTTTTATTTAGCTCATCGTTTTATATTATTTTATTGTCTTGTTTAAAGTCTTTATTTTACTATTTATAAACTTTTATCTATGATTGCCTATACTCATTTTTTGTAAGCCTATGTACATTTTTAAACACATTGTACTTTAGAGGTTTTATGTATTTAGACCTGGCTTTACCAAGTATCTGCAGTATTTTTAACTGTGTGGGGTAAATCTTAAACTGCTGTTAGCCACCAGTGTGGCTCAGCTTAGTTCAAGGCGCTAAAAATTGATGTGTGTAGCTGACTCTGGCCATCAAACTCTTTCTGTATGCCAACGCTTTAACTCTGAACCATTCTTTATAAACCTTTCCTGGCCTTGTGTCCCACCTTGGGCACCTGTAGTCAGATTTTTTAAAAAATCAGAATTATAGGCTCTACAATTATAACATGAAGAATTATATTATTAATTAAGAAAAATTGGCAAATAGCTGAGGCGTACATCTACCTAGCTTTTATAACTTAAATTAACCAGTATCTGTAGCCAGAATTTTCTATCCTGTCTGGTTTGAGATCTGGACCTGCAGTTCTAAAGCTGCTTACATCTTGCTTTCTTGGGCAGCAGCTGGCAACATCTCTGAGTGACTCTATCCTCTTTCCCCTTTTCTATGCTTCAATTTCCCACCTGTCTATAATCTGGCTCGCCATAGGCCAAAACAGTTCCTTTAGTATCCAATGGTAACTCACAGTGTACAGAAAGACATCTCATATCACATATCTTTTAATCTATGTTCTTCCACATGACTTAGTTGTCTTTATTCTGTACTACCTATCCTACTTCCTTATAGTCTTCAGACATCTTCCTTTTTCCTCCCAGAGCTCTCTGTGCAGAAGTCCCCCCTATACCTCTCGCCTAGCTATTGGACATTTAGCATTTTATTAAACCAATCACTATGTCATATCTTCACACAGAGTAAAGACATATTCCACAATAGACATTTGGTCTAATAGAAAATCAGAAAAGAAACCAAGGTGAAAGAAAATCAGAAAAGAAACCTAGGTCTTGTAATTCTGATACATACAAAGGACTAAAGGTAGAACTGGCAAGAAGCAGTAGCTGACAACTGAGCCACAAGTCTTATAAGTGGTAGAGAATGAAATGCAGAGCCAGGTAAAATTGTTGTTTCCTCTCCATGTGAAATCTGAACCATCTAGTAACATACAATGCCACCTGATGAGGCATGGAAGATACTAAGAAGTTGAAAGTTTGTGTCTTCTCTGGATCTCACGAAGACAAAAAGAATAGAGAGACAGAAATGAACACTTGTCTCCCCTTAATTGAGGAGAATATAAGAGCTTCTGTCTCTGATGACTAAGGAGACAGGAAACTTGATCAGAAGGGGTGATCTGATTCCCTTAGATTGTGACCAATGTGAAAACAATGTTAACTTACTCAGGTTTGATTTTTCAACAGCACATATTGTCCTGGGTGCATGGAACATGCTTTCTTATGACAATGCAAATGCATTAGTGTAACATCATCAGTGGAAGCTAATCACCAACATGTCTTACTATGATGTAGTTTTCAGAATGTGACCTCTGTACTCGCAACATCATAAAGATCTAAGAACTTTTAGAAATACAAATTATTGAGTATCTTAAGAGGTTTCTTTGTGGTTAAGAGCCTTGTCTGCTTCTTCCAGAGGATCAGGGTTCAATTCTCAACACCCACATTGTGGCACATAGCTGTGGGTAACTTCAGTTCCAGAGGATCTGGTGCCCTCTTCTGGCTCCAATGGGCATTGCATCATGTGGTGAACAGGCGTATGCCCAAACAAAATACATTCACATAAAATGAAAATAAAGGAAGAAAAAAAAGAAATACAAATTCTGAGTCTTCATCCAGAAAATATGGAGTAGGGTCAGTCCATCTTGTGTCTTGTCAAAACATGTAGGAATTCAAGGCACACCAAAGCTTGGGAAGCACTGTATTTGCTTATTAATTTTTTAGAGTCTCTAGGCTAATAGTCTGTTCTTTCTGAAGAAGCTATAAGTAGAGTTTTTTTCTAAAATAAAGATCTTAATAAGTAATTTCAAGTAAAGAACTTGATAAATTATTCTTACCAATATCTAAAAACTATTTTTATCCAGTGTGCAGTATGTAAAATATACAAAGGTTTACAAAGAATATGTTTTGAATAATCCTTTCCAGAGCCTTGAGTTCTGTAACTTTCCCAGAAACATCCTGCATTGTTTCACATCCTGGGTTCTATCAGTCTATAGTCAAGTTCAAAGAGTAAGTTAAAAGCAGGATGCAGCCTTTGATACAGGGATGAGGTCCACATCACCCTCCTACCCTTATGTTCTTCAACACCAGCATTCAGTGTGTGCTGCATCCACAACTTATTATTCATGGACAAGTACAAGCCCAAGTAAGAGCTTCTTCTGCTACTGTACTACAAGATTATGTCCCAGATACTTTTAAGTATTATTGGAAGAGAAAATTTGCTATCAGAGAAGATAAATATAGTTTTATTTTCAGTTTTCTCTAACAGACGAAGCAAAACAGTTAATCAATCTATTTATTCAATAGATTAAATTTAAGATTATCTTCTTTAATCTTATCTGAGACATGTGTCTTAATTTAATTGGCACTGAAAGTCCTATTGAACTATGACAGCTAATATAAATCTTTAATAGGACACTGTATGATGTCATCATTTCCTTGAAAAAATACTTCTCAGAGTAATAGAGAAACATCTACAACTAAATCGCACACACACACTATAAGTACAGTTTCCCAGAATGTGTGGATACCACTTTTTTTTTATCTCATCCACTGAATTTTCCATTAACACTAAACAATTTGAAAAGTTGTTGTTGTCACCCCAGAACCCCACATTGTTTGAGGTCATGACTGATAGCTCCAGAACCCAGCTTCCCTGGGAATATCACTATCAATATTGTCTATGAATTGAGCCATAGCTGAAAATACAGGCATTAAGATTTCCACCTGATTACATATGTCTTTATAACCAGCACCAGGAAGATAAAAAGAGTGAGGACCAACCAAGTTACAGACCAACCAAGGCCACATAGTAAAACTCTATCAGGAGGAAGAAGTGGAGGAAAGGGGAGAGAAAAACAGGAAGAGATGAGGAATGAAGAATGGGAAGAGGAGGAAGTGATGGAGAACAGGAAGAGATGAGGAATGCAGAATGGGAAGAGGAGGAAGTGATGGAGAACAGGAAGAGATGAGGAATGAAGAATGGGAAGAGGAGGAAGTGATGGAGAACAGGAAGAGATGAGGAATGAAGAATGGGAAGAGGAGGAAGTGATGGAGAACAGGAAGAGATGAGGAATGAAGAATGGGAAGAGGAGGAAGTGATGGAGAACAGGAAGAGATGAGGAATGTAGAATGGGAAGAGGAGGAAGTGATGGAGAACAGGAAGAGATGAGGAATGAAGAATGGGAAGAGGAGGAAGTGAGTGAGAACAGGAAGAGATGAGGAATGAAGAATGGGAAGAGGAGGAAGTGATGGAGAACAGGAAGAGATGAGGAATGAAGAATGGGAAGAGGAGGAAGTGAGTGAGAACAGGAAGAGATGAGGAATGAAGAATGGGAAGAGGAGGAAGTGATGGAGAACAGGAAGAGATGAGGGATGAAGAATGGGAAGAGGAGGAAGTGATGGAGAACAGGAAGAGATGAGGAATGAAGAATGGGAAGAGGAGGAAGTGAGTGAGAACAGGAAGAGATGAGGAATGAAGAATGGGAAGAGGAGGAAGTGAGTGAGAACAGGAAGAGATGAGGAATGAAGAATGGGAAGAGGAGGAAGTGATGGAGAACAGGAAGAGATGAGGAAGGACAAAGGAGGTGAAGAAGAGTGAGGAGGGTTTTCTGATGAAGCCAGTGTTGTCATTGTCTGGATTAGATTTAAACATCAACTTAACACAGCCTAGAGTCACCTGAGAGCAGATGCTACAGACACTGTCTTTATTATCGATGTATGAGGGTTAAACCCACAACAATGGGCAGACCATTTCTATGGTGAGTGGTCCTCAGTTATATCCAAAATTTAGCGAAACATAAGGGAACAATCCTGGGAGCAAATAAGTGAATAAGAATCCAGAGAGTAAGTTAGCGAGCAGAATAACTCTGCTTGAGTTTCTCTTACTTCCCTTCATGTTAGGTTGTGAGCTAAAAGTGTGTTCAAAACAAATCCTTTCTTCCCCTAAGTGGCTTTTAGTCACAATATTTATCACAGCAACAAATCAAACTAGAACAAGGTCTTTTAGATTTTCTTGTGCATAGAAGTCACCTGAAGATCTTGTTAAAATGCAGAGTTCGGTCCGGCGGGTCTGGGATGTAGCTATAGATTGTAGATTCCTAACAAAATGCAATAAAAATGTACATGCTGTAAATATGAAACCAGACATCAGGCAGCAAGTCATTAGAGGGCACCATACCAGGCTGAAAAAAAAAACACATATGCATAGTATATTATTGATAGTCAGTCTGTTTTGCTGGTCTTTATTTGAGAAGGTGTATTATTCAATCATGCTCAGAAAAAAAAATTGTCACTAATTGTACTCTTACAAATTGTTTGCAAGAACCATACTTCTTGTCTTATTTCAGTTCAGTGTGTAATTTATTCAATTTACTTGACTATTTGAAATAATCTGTACTTAGTGACATATTCTCCCATTTCTGGGAAGCATAGAATGAAGATGTTCACGTAGTTCTTCCTATCTATTACAAAAGCAGAGGTGAGGAGATGATCATAGTCCTGAGGTTCATAATCACACTGTTGAGGGGAAGTGGTGAACCAGGATGCTCTAGATTACAATCCCTGAAGAAGAGAAGGAGCATTCCCTTGTTTGGAAGAGCAGAAGGCTATTTTATTTCATAAACATTCTTTGTGTTTTCTCCATAATCCTTGGATCATTAATCATAAAGCTGTGCTGACAAAAAAAAATGTTGGGCATAGCTTTGAGATAATTTCACTTGTTCTTCCAAGGCTATCCCATTATTTAATGGTGCTAACAGCAAGCCCATTTCTTACCATCATTGTCTCCCATGTTACCTTGCTTTGCTCCTTTTAGGAGTCCTTGGTGATATATGGGAACACATCTTGGAACACTTAGTGCCAAATGTCTCTGTCAAATTTTTCTCCTTATAAGCTGAGGAAACACTATAGGGGAGAAGGCAGAAAAGATATAGGAGCCAGAGGAGATGAAGGACACACAGAAAACAACACCCTCTAAATCAGCTTGAGCAAAGTTCATACAAATTCATAGAGATGGAGGCAGGATGCACAAGACTACATGATGATGCACAAGGCCCTTGGTGTACATGTTAGAGTTTACACTTCCGTGTTTTTATGTGGCTCCTGAATGTCTGAATGAGCGGATCTTTCTCTTGGTTCTTCCCTTAGGCTCTTTTACTTCTTCTGTTAGTTTGTTTTGCTCAATTTCAATGTGTTAGTTTTATCTTATTATATTTATTATATTACTATCACTTCAAAGCCTATTTGTTTTCTAATGAGAGACAGAAAGAGGGTGGATCCAGATGGGAGGGATGATGGGGAAGAGTAGAGAAAGAACAAATTACAATCATGGTATTTTAATTGAGAAAAAAAAATCTATTATCATTAAACGAAAAAGAAAAAAAAAAACCAACTGCCTTCTCAAACTAGAAAATAAAAAAGTCACCCCATGACTAACATGGAAACTGGACAAGTAAATCTAAATATTATTAAATAGAAGAGGTCACCAGTGACTCTTCCCTGCCCACATTCTTACAATAGAAGCATCTCTTGTCTTTTGATGCTTAAGCAAACACAAAGGCATGCTCAGAATTTAGATTATGGGAATAAGGAAATTTAAAAAGTTCTAAACTTGGAACTACAGAGTGTGAGAGTAAGAAAGAGTGAGAGATAGAGTGGGGATTAAATTTTTAATTTAAAAAGCCAATATTTAAATTTGAACCCAATAGTCAATATTTGCAAGAGCATCCCTGTGCTTGTTTCAAATTTTTTGGATATTTTAAATTTTTTATGGCTTTCAAAAGTAGAAGTCCAGTATCCAGAAACTGGATTCTACCAGGCGGATATATTGTTTTTAAAATGCATTTTAAAACATTTACTAGCTAGTCTGTTATAGAATGTGTGTGTACTTGAGAATGACATTAAATCAAAACACCATGAGAACACCACATCACCTTCCACCACAGTTAGAACTGAAGATCTATAGGGTGCATTGATGCGTTCTCAACTTTACATTCTAGGGTAACAGATTGAGAATGTGCTCTGTATCTTGTCATTGACAATAGCAGAAAAATTTGACCAACTCAGAAAATCCACTGTGATATGCTTAATGCAGTAAAAGTTTCAGATAGCTAATAATACTCAGTTTGACTCTAACCAATATGCATATTTTGATGTACATGCAAATTTATTTCAACAAAATGTGACTTGGGAAAACTTGCTTAGTGTTTAACAAAAAAACTCAAACTATTCCCAGATCATAGAAGTGCTTCTCATATAGATAATCCCCTTTAGACTCTTAAAATTATTAGCACGTGAATTCAGAATGAGCATGGTCAAATAAGTATGAAGACTCTTGTTCTCTTTATAGATTATTGCAAAGTCTAGGTCTGAAAAAGATGCCTTTGAATGTTATTTTAAAGCTCAAACACTGGAAGTTTCTGTTTGCTTTTGTCAATCATCTTTGATTTCTCTTAAGTTTGCACATAAATATAAACAAATAACTGTGTTTTAGCACTAAGAAATATTTACTTAAAATATACCTGTGTGCTCAAGAAATACCATCTCTTTAAGACTAGGACAGAGAGTCAAAAGAAAGTAAATCACAAATTGTCTCACAAATTCAAGTTCAATAAGCACACACCATACACCTGTGTGGAGTCTCAGTCAAGAGATTAATTCATTACACAGATGCTTCCATTCCAATTCACTCTGGGTCCTAAACTTGGTATTCCTTTCTGGTACCTCTGAGACCACTCTGCAAGATCAGGACTTCTTACACTTCTCTGTTCTTCTTATCACAGCTTCCCTCGTATCATAAGGATACTCTTATCACTTCTATGTGGAATTTTTCAAGCCTGCCAAAAGGAAGGTTTAGAGCAAATGCTTAGTCCTCAATTGCCTGTATTATCTGATAATCACTGCATTTTGAAAAAATAATCTTTGTCCTGAGCCTATCAGCTGCAAAAATCAGAAGATTACGGCAGAAATTACGGCTTATGGTTTTGTACATTAGAAGTTAACATGAAATTATTAATAACAATAATAAACATTGAGTGAAGCAATAAGATATAAATTACCACATTCTACCCAAGTATTTTATGAAGAAATCTCTAACATTATTTGTATTTTTGTAAGAGTTGAAAAGAATACCAATCAGGTACTCAAAGCAAGGGCTCCCAGTCACACTGTGTTTTACTATCTGACTATAAATCATCTGGACACTTCTGTGTGAACTCCTGTGGTCAGTTCCATTTCTTTTTTCTTTTTGTTATAAGAATCTCTTCTAATTATGGAAAAAACATCTTTAAATCAGCTGGGGCTAGATAACATGGAAGGTCTGAGATGTACTATTAAAAATTAGGTCAATATTTATGTTTTCCTGATGTTGGAAGGTTGGGTATAAGAGAGAGGGCATGCTGTAGAAAGCTTGACCCTTAACTTTTTTGAAGCTTAAGACCAATCATTTTCCAAGGAGTATGCATTTTTGTCCTTGGGTGGAGATCACAGTTAATTTATTTTGGGAAACTGTTTAAGTATAGATTTGGTGGGATAAACTATGTTCTTAAGGTAACCATGCAATCTATGCATTGGGCTCAAGCAGATCGTAAGATTATGGGTAGCTGATGATGGGATTAATCTATTGACAGATTTATAGTCTGGTATCATTATCAGATCTTGGAATTTTCAGAGATGATTCATAGATACGAGGTATAGATGACAGCGTTTTCATGAGAGCTATATCTCATCATATCTCCTTTCTTCATGATGCCTTCTCTCTGTTTCCTCCTGCCATGGTGTGGATTGACCTCCCTGCCATGATCATCTGGCTCAGCATAGACCCATGATGATAGGGCCAGATAACAAGGCTTTAAAGGAAAGGCAGAAAACTAAGGAGAAGTGAGGCCATGAGATAGTGCGCTAATTAATATAGAAACAAAGTCAAAGGTGTCACCGAGTGTCAGTTAAGTAGCAGATAGAAAACTGAAGAGACATGATACCAAGCATACATAAGAGAATAATGCGCAACTTCTTCAAAAAGCCTGGGGACACATTTGAGATTCAGAGCAGTTTCCAGAAATAAGGCTGATTATTTTTCAAAATGTTAAAGAAAAAGAAAAGAGATCTTATTTAGTAGTCACACACTGTTGAGATCTAGGATGTATATATCATTAAACATACTAAAAATAGTTTCATCTTTGACCTTTATTTCTACAAAAACAGCAGAAAGTCCAGACAGCCTGCCTTTAACTTCTTTTGGCCCCCTTAAGTGAACTCTTCTATGGCCTAATTCCATGCCCCTTCTCACAACTTATCTTCATAATGAATCCTATGAAATATCATCCCTAACTCTAAAACCTAAGTATAAGAAATTTACCACAATGATGGCTATAATTCTATGTGATTAATATGTTTATATCTTTTATTAATATAATCAGTTAATATTTATGAAGCTCCTCTTTCTACTCGGAACCATGTTAGGGCACTGAGAGATCACAGTTCTTTGTCTTTATATTATTTGTTGGATATTCCTGAAAGAGTAAAAGATACATTAATAACCACATACCAGCAACCATAGTCGCACACAGGGGTGGAGGTAGAACATAGACCAAGCTAATCTGGTATGAGAATATAATAAAGACTCTGTTTAAAAAAATAGAAGAAAGTGTTACTGACTTCCTGAGAAAATCTGATTTCTATCTTGATATCAAATTTGCCCTTCAAATCTCTAAGGGATAGGAGAAGTTCATATATGATGTATATATTTGAATACAATTTTTGATCTAAGTTGAAATCGAAAATTTTTCTTGTAGATCTCTGTATATTAAATGCTGAAAATTAAATCAAACATTATTTTATAATACAGTTTTATAAAACACAAAAGAATTGTTGTAGTAAATAATTTGTTCCCTCTTCTTCTCTGTTGATGTAATAAGATGACACATAGCTTTGAATTTAGCATCGTAAACCACACACTTCAGAGCAATTGCAATTTCAGAATTATTAGCAATTCTGTTAGAGGTCTTCTGTCAAATACAAGCTGGTTTAAACATATGCTAGCTTTTCATATATTTTCCTAGCTGTTTACCATCCATCCTTAAATGTTCCCAGGTAAAAATACATGAAGTTGTCATCCAAATTATAAACATTTATGGATAGTATATGTGTTTAAAGTGATTCTAGAGTTTTAACCTGTGTCTTCTGCACTGTGTAAAATGTACATGAATCTAATTTCAGGGGGAAAGTCCTTGGTGTTTTTTTTTTTTTTTTTTTTTAAACAAATTCTGTTAAAAATTTTGCTGGAAAAGTATAACATTATGCTGATTTTTTTAGCTATCTAAAACATATGGACATATGAAAATGAACACAAATATGTACTGTGATGCTTACAGACCATTTAAATTTATTTTTCAGTGTGTATGTATGTGTCCATGGATATGTATGTTACTTGTGTGTGTGTATCCCCAAAGGCCAGAAGTGAGCATCAGACACCTAGGAGCTGGAGTGACAGATGATTGGAGGTGCCAGACATGGGTGCTGATAGCTATGTTCAGGTCCTCTGGAAGAATGGAAAGATGTGGATGTCTCCCCACTCTGGATTTGCCTGTGTGGATAAATTTCAAAGTATCCTATCCTTGCTGCACCAGTACCTGAATAAAACTTTGATTTACCCTTTTGTTTGTGTTTGTTTTAAACTTTTGAATAACTACAAAATAAAGTAATAGCTACTTATGGTGTGTGATTGGGAAAACTAACTCAGAAAATATGTTGTGCTGTGAGTCTACATTGTTATAGCTGTTAGTTTCTAAAAATAAAGAAACTTTTTGTTTGTTTCTTTCTTTCTTTTTAACAGTTGTTTTTTGTGTTCTTAATGTTGTGATACTTGGTATACAATGATTAGAAAACACATTCTGCCACTAAAAAATCTAAAATTTCCCTGAGCATCTTTCAACTTGATTCTACTTATTTTCCCCCAATATTGAACAGAGGAGAACCCCAAATAGCCGAACTTCCCACTACTAATGACCACAAATGGATTTTTTCAAGTTGGTTGCAGAAAAGTACCACTAGCAAATCACAGAATAAATCACATTCTAGCTTATGAACTGTGACTGAGCTCATTCCTAATGTGCATATGGCTGGTTCTTACAGGACCCCATCTCCCCAGTTCCCTTCTTCTCTGTTCCATTCTGATCTCTCTCTCTTCATTTGCTGCCTTTATTCTCTTTCCTTCTCTGTTTTATTCATCTTGATGGCTCTCTCCCTTTCTTTTTTAAACAAGAGGAAACCTGCTTTACCCACTGTAAAGCTCACCGCCCTTCTTGGACTAAAGTGCTCTTCTGTGCAGTTCTTGGAACAATGCTTTGCCCTTTTTGACTCGAGACCTGAAAACAATCCACACCTCACTGGCCTGATTCAATTTTTCAGTCTGATGCTCTTTAGCTTCTGCTCTTCTTAACTCAATCTGTTGCATATGCTTTAAACTCCTTTAAAAGCTCTTCTCACTCTTTTTTTTTAAAATCAACACACATGTACACACGTACACACACACACACACAGAGAGAGAGAGAGAGAGAGAGAGAGAGAGAGAGAGAGAGAGAGAGCCATAATCCTCTAGTGAGGCTCTCTAAATGAACAATAAATATGTACTTACATGATATATGAGAGTTAAATAATGGTGCCCATCACACTCATAAGTTCTCTTACTTAACACCATGAATTTATTGTGTGTGAGAAGGGTGTAAAATGATATTTCATTTTCCATGAGCTTTAAAGATAATAAAATATTGATCCTCATAATTTAATGAGAAAAATAGGATATTTCACCATGAAGATGAGAATTCTTTTACATGTATAAAGATGATGTAAGAAATCAGTAGCGCTGTGTGTGCCTGCATGAGTATATTTGTGTTATGAAGGAAAGCAGCACAGTGAGAAAACTACAGATCATGAAAGAGCTGAATAATAAAATATGCCTAAGAAGAGAAACACTTGATTTATAAAGTACTTTATATCACAACAATCCCCTTTCCTACTCTAACCTGACCACCCTTCTCAAAGAGCATTCCATCTCTTATGCAATCATACGCCTTTCTATCAAAGTGTGCTTGGTATAAATATTAACTCATGTTCAAAGAAGCCAGCAAGTATGCACTACATTCAAATCTATTTTGCTCTTCTAATCAGGTGGCATATTATCTCCCTCTGCTTGGGTCTTTCTGCCTGGCTCCCTGCAATGTTCATAGTGATGGCATTACCACTGAAGATTGCTAAATTCATGTCTCGTTCTAAGCTGAATCCTGGGATTTTCAAAGAGCAGAAAACTAACAAGTCTCTTTCTCTGTTTAGCTTTGCTAAATTGCTTCAAGTCTGACTCTGACTGAGAGTCTATTGAAGAATTATACATTATAGTTTATTTCTTCACCCCATTTCACTAAATAATCTCCAGTGTTTTGATTTTCTTATATCATACAAAAGGTTTAATCTCTTCTATATTGGTAGCTACTTCTATCAGCTGTCTGAACTTCAGATCCTGCCCATTTTCAGTCATGCAACTCCATCCTTTTTTCTTTTGTGTTCTGAGTCCTTATCTATCATTGGTTGCCCATGTCCAGTTCCTATTAGTCTATAGCTTCTACCTTCCCAATGAGCCTGCCTGTATCTTTGGCTGAGCACATCTCCTAGAATTATCTAATCACTCATTTTTTTGTTTTTTGTTTTTCAGCCAAGAGTTGATGCATAGACCTTATAATTAGACATACTCAAGACATGGAAGGGCTCTGAGGCATCATCATTTACAAGATAAGTAAATCCAAAAAGATGCAAGTTACAGCTCCCAAATACTGTTAGGGAAAGAACCCTGATCACTTGAGAACAATATATACTACGTGTTCAAAATAGCATCACCATAATTAGAGGTGTCACCCAATGCGGGCAATATAGGTTACAAAAATGAATATTAAAAGAGAAGTTAAATCAGAGTGTAGAATATTTAGTATGGTTTGAGCTCAGCACAAGACCAGGCTAATTTAAAAGGGATTTTGCTTAGGTGAAAAAATACTCAATGATAATGCTTGAAATCTGTGTCAAAGACCCTACTACTCTGCTCTTCTCTCTCTTGAATTTTACTTTCCCCTTCTAACTGGACATAAGGCCAACAGCAGAGGTCATATTTTGTGCATACTTTGAGAGTTGTATGCAGGATATACAAGACAATGCAATATAATGCACAGTAACATTTTTAAGGGCGTTGGTAAGTGTCTATATTTATCAGTTTTATTGCATGTAACTTGGTTGTAAAATCTGCAAATACTAGCTTGGATTTTCTTTGAGAAATGTGTTATATGTATGTCATCCTCTTTAAGACTAAAAGTTTTGAGTTAATTCTATTTCCATTAACTTGATAGTTTTGAATCTGAGTTAGATCTCAGTGCCATGGAGAATATTAGTTCACTATCTCTTTAGCCTTTATGGATAAAACTGTCCCTTTGACTGAGCTTAATTGACCTTCAGAGAAATTAAGCCCAACTTCAGGTCTTAGATTTCACACATTAAACTATGATTCTTACTTCTCCCTTTCCAGCAATTTCCCCAGAATCAGAGCAGACTTTATGACTAGCACTCAGATAAAGGTCCTAAAACTACTGTCTAGATACTGACAGGGCCTTTCCTTCCCTCCGTCAATCTCCACTGCTAATAAACCCCTCTGCTTCAATGCTCCTAAATGGTTATTTCTGTGAACCCAAGGGGGACCCAGAGCATAGGCTTCTCTCTGTGTTTCTATCTGTAGTCATAGTTTGTCTTTGTTCTGATTTCCTCTTTGAAAAAGTTGCATGTTGTTGGAAATTCTGCTCCTAGAGACACAGATATAATGTGCTACCCACAGGTTCCTGCTCCCCCAGAATTGTCAAGTCACACACTAGCTGCAGGAAAGCAATAGCAGGTGGGGCTTAAGGTTTCATCTTGTGATTTTCTGAGTTCTTCAATCATTGCTAAGCTTTTTTGATCATTAATTGAAAAGAGTGATAGAACAAAATCTTATTGTCATATTCCACTGCCTCTGGAAAGAGTTTCACAGTCCAATATTAAATACATGTTCATGTGGAAACATTTAGAAAAAGGTTTTAGGGTCTTGGGAAATGATCAGTTAGAAAAGTATTGGACCCTTCCATGAGAATGAGTACTTGAATTTTGAAACCATGTAAAATAATTCAGACATGGTAGACTTGTCCATGTAACTGCAGCCCTGGGGTGTGCAGCATGAGACCCTGAAGCTCAATGATGCTCAGCCTAAGTCAACTGATAGGATTCATGTTCAGTGAGAAATATTTTCTCACAAAAGTAAAGTGAACAGTCATCAAGGAAAGACACTTTGACACTAATCTGAGAAACACACAAGAAAACATATACACAGAACTATTTTCTTCAATTATGTTTCTAGAAAGACCTTTTTTGTTTGGTACTCAGTAGAGTTTCATGTACCAAACAACTGAAAATGTAGATTTTTGATTTATGAGAGAGAGAGAGGAGAGAGAGAGAATCCATGAATCCTAATTTGTTTTCTAAGGCTGTGATAAGCATCATGACTAAAAGAAACTTGGAAAGGAAAGGGTTTATTTCATCTTGAAGCTTACAATCCATCATGAAGGGATGCTAGGGCAGGAACCTGGAGGCAGGAACTGAAGCAGAAGACACGGAAGAAAAATGCTGCTAGCTTTCTCTCCATGCTTTGCTAAACACGTTTCCTTATACAAATCACAGATACTTTCTCAGGGGTGGCACCATCCACAACGGTCTGGGTCCTCTCACATAAATAAGGAATCAAGAAACATCCTATAGACTTGTTTCCGGACAATTGGATAGACACATTCTCAATTGATGGTTTTTTTTTTTTTTTTTCCCAAATGAATATGGATTATATGAAGTTGACAAATAACTGTAAGGGGAGTGTGCATGCGTGAGCGTGTGCATTCATACATGTGTGTGAGTGTATGTGTGTGTATGTGTGTGCATGTGTGTGAACGTGTGCACACATGTGTGCATTTGTGTTTTGTACATGCTTGTATACATCTTTATGTTTTTGATGTGTGTGAATATCAAGTATATATGCATGGGGTTCTTATGAAGGCTAGAGGTCAATGCTGGGTGAATATTTTTAATTGCTCTCTGCCTTACTTTTAAGACAATATCTCCCACTAAATCTTGAGCTAACAAGTTATACAAAAGTAGCCATCAAGCTCCTGAATCCTCCTTTCTCTGCCTCTCAAACACCAGGATTAGAGGAATGCCCAATTGTGCTTTAATAGGTGTCCACAAGCCAAATACAGCTCTTCATGCTTGTGTGGCAAATACTTTACCAATAGAGCATCTTCTCTGCTCTTGGTTTAGTTTAGTTTTAGTTTCATTTCATTTGACTTGAATGATGGAGAAAATACACGCATTTACTTTCTAAAAAGAACAAATATTAACAGTTACCTTCTTATACCAATAACTCTATTTTTGATTTCTAAAAAGGAGTATTTTGAAGTTTGACAAAATTTTTACCTAGTATATTTCCATTATACTGAATTAAATTTCACTTTTACAGAGTTGCTACTAAAACAAGAAAATAATGCTTTTGAATTTGAATAAGCCATTCATCTTAAATACAATGCTAAAACTATCTTATAAGCTCTCTATATTATGTGAGCCTCTGGGTATTGGGTATTAGTCCAAGGAAGGGAATTAGTTTGATTTAGAAGGCTTAAGCCCAAATCCAATTTTTACATTTGTCTGGAAACATAGAATCAGTGGTGTTTTCTTTAAAATTGCTATGTTTCTACACTTGCCATTATACACAACAAAATGACATAAGATAACAAGACAGGGAAAAATAAATCTCACATATAAAATTGATCTTGGTATTTATTGTACATTTGAAACTGAACAATCCTCTTGTCAACTTTAAATCCCATTTCCAGTTTGTCCCTGACTTTGTAACTATATACCTGAAAGTGGGGCATGGCATTGGAGAGAGTGCAGAAGTAATAGCTCCATTCTATCATGTTAACTCATGCCATACTTCTTCTTTTTGGATTACTGAATCATCCTCTGTAGAAGAATGTAGACAATTATTTATGGAGACCTGTGAGTATAACATTCCATAATAGTCTCTGAATTTTTTTTACAGTAATTGTAATAATACTACCTTGAAAACTTACTATTGCTCAAAAATTATTATAAGGATTTATTGTAATATAAAATTTTATGCCAAAGATACCAAAAAGATGTACCAGTACCTGTGATCTTATCATCATCTTTGTCCTGGAGACCATTTCTGGAGTTAATCATGGGTGGTTATTTTGCTCTGGGCGTGTTAAAGGCTTGATGCGGTGTGTTGGTTTCAATGTGAATCACCCCCATAGGCTCATACGCTTGAATGCTTGGTCCCCAGTTGGCAGAACTTACCTAACAGGTAAGGCTTAGAAGTTGTAGCCTTGTTGGAGATTGTCACTGGGGTGGACTTTGAGGTTTCAAAAGCTGTACCATTCCCAGTTAGTGTTCTCTTTCTGTATTCTGCATATGGATAACATGTGCTCAGCTACTAAATCTGTGTCATGACTACCTGCCTGCTACCTGGTGTCCCTACATAATGGTCATATATTCACCTTCTAAAACTGTAAGAAACTTTCTGATGAAATGCTTTCTTCTACATTTTGTCTTGTTTATGGGGTCTCTTCATAGCAAAAGAAAAGGTACTAAGATGTGTGGGATACCAAAAATCAAATAATAATAACAAAGACATTGCATAAAATCTCAACATAGTTATTTAAGGCATACTACTCTAAACCTGAATAGAGTCTTTGGAATGATGATTTACTTAAAGTCTTCTACATGAAAATCTTTGGATGTTTTCACTGATTCTGACTGCAGATTTCAAGTGTTTGGTTTTATGATTATTTTTTGTCTGTTTATTAAACAGCTCAGAAGATCTGACCCCAAAAGTAAGGCACAAAATTGATGCATGACTATTATATAAGATTTAAAACTCAGCAAAGGGTAATGAGGTTCGGTTCGTTTTGTGGTTATTTCATCTGACAATTGTTCACCACCATGAGAGGTCCAAGGGCTTCTTCCAAGGTGGAACTTGTAAAACTTCAAGTAACTCCTTGATGTGGCTTTGATGAAGAAAAGTTAGTGACTTTTTGGTTTGCAGTACAAGGGAGATGACTCAGAGGATAAGAACACTTGCTTTATTTCTATGAAGATCTGAATTTGAGTCCCTGAACTCAATAGAAAAATGATCAACATGTAGTGCCAAGAAGAGGAAATCCTTGGATTCCTGGGTCTCACTGGCCAGCTTGTCTAACTCAAATGTTGAGAGCTTCTGGTTCAGTAGGATACCCTTTGTCAGTTATAAGAACTTCTAAAGCAAGCATTGTTGACTCAGTTTACTACACTAGACAACTAAAAGTTTAAAAATATTCACAATCATTGTGTGACAGAATAAAATTTTTCAGGGATAAACAGGCAACATTTGAGTTGCATTTTTGTTTGTTTGGATTTTTTTCTTGTGCTTTTCCTACTTCCTGAGACAGAATAAGTTTGGGTTTTGGCAAGTCAATGCAATTAACAAGCAGGTTTGTGGTCCTGGGAATGAGACAAGTCTAGAACACTTCTGTGCACAGAACCATCAGCTGCATAGTGCTTTGGTTACCTAACTTTTTATAGAATTTTATAGCTCTTATGATCACAGAAAAACAATATATTAAAACTCTTACCTCCTTTTTCAGAGATCAAAGATGCACTATCTATGGGAAAGGCAAAAAAAATGTATCCAGAATTCAAGGCTATGTTCATAAGTTGAGAGGAATCAATTTGTTGTTGTTTTTTATTGATGTTATTGTGGTGGTTTTCTTACAGAAATAAGTCTTGCCTTGACAGGAAGTCCCTTACAGATGCCCATTTAAAGACTAAGGGAAAGTTTCCTGTGGCCTCCACAGGGCAGGAACTACTTTTTGGCTCCTATCACTAGCTACCCTCAGGGTTATGATATGGAACAACTTCAAGGACAGTATTTTGTTGCAAGAATGAAGGAAACTCAGAGCCAGATCTCAAGGAAAGGCTGAGATATCAGAAAGGAAACACCACAGTCAAATCTAATCCAACTGTCTTCTAGCTTCCTCAGCGTCCCTACTTCTGGCTTCTGTCTGCTCTTTCTACGCCTGCCTGAAATACCTTCTTGGCTCAGTTGTTTCACATCCAGGTTAAGATTAAAAGCATGGCACCATCACTGCCTGACTAGGAGCCTGGAACTCCTTCTGTAAAGTAAGATGACCTCAAACTCAGATTTACTGGGATTAAGGGCATAGGTCACTGATGTGGAAATGTCTTTCTGTATGCTGTGAATAGCAATCTTTAAATAAAGGAGCTATTTTGGCCCATGACAGGCACCATAGGAAAAGTAGGAGGAGGCATCAGAGTAGGTAGGAGGAGCAGGGCAGAGTCAGAAGGAGCCAGAAGCCCAAAGGATCAACATGTAAGGAACACAGGTGAGCCATGGGCCACATGGCAGACAGATTAATGGAAATGGGTTGATTTAAGATGTAAGAGCTAGCTAGCAATGTGCCTGAGCCATAAGCCAAACAGCATGAAGTTAATATAAGCGTCTGAGTCATTTTGGGGGCCTGATCAGCAGCGGCGGGTAGCTAAGGGGTCTGGGGCTGCAGGTCTGTGGATCTGGACCTCTGGCTGCCCGGGACCAAGAAACCACATTGCAACTGGTCACTACTCCCAGACATTCCCTGTGGCTGAGATTAAAGGTGTGAGTTACCACTGTCTGATCCTCCTAGACTGACTGTGGGTAGATCCCTCTGATATCTCAGACTGGTTTTTATTACATATGAAACATATCCCCATAGTGTTTCCACTTGGTCATTGTGAAAAGTCCAAATTAATGACTTGGCAGGACCTATGGGATTTATGCCTATAAGATGTAGCTAAGCCATTTGACTCTCTGATAGGGCAAACTCTCATATGTTCACTGTTTCAGGGCACAAATAGAAATTAGAGAAATAGAGCAACTGACGAAACCATAATGCATCCTCAATCACTGTTGGGGTCTTCAGGGGTCTCTGGTCTTGCCCCAGAAGCACACCTCAATCTCTGCCACTTTCCTAAGAGTCCACACTTCACCATAATGCAGACTTTGTTTTCCTGCACAGAAAATAGAGGTGAGCAATGAGCTCTCTAAGGTTTTACTCCTTGATTATACTTATTTACAGGAGACCTTGAGAAAGAACCTCATTGTCTTTAGGCCTAAGACCTGCAACTAGACTCCTAATTTTATCCCACTTCTCTTAGCCTAGCACTCACTTAGCAATATTTTGCTTCTGCCTCAAATTCTGACACCGTCCAGACTAAAATTATCTTTCCAAACAAAGTGTCTATCACAGGAATTGTTCCTGCATGAAAGTGTCACTCAAGGCTCTTTATAATCTTTTAAATCATCTTTACCTCATCCCCATCAGTATTTTATTATTCAGTTATTCACATTCTGATCAAAATAGTGCTCAAAGGCATAAGTGACAGAAGTATCATCCAAAGGCTGAACAAGTTGTACCATTGTGAGAGTGGACACCGGTGTTTTCTTCTTTGAACTCTGAGTCCTCAGAGTTCACATTCTCAGGTACACATCAGGCAGCCAACATGTATTTACTTAAAAAGTTTTATTCTATTCTCCAAACTTACCTCATTCTAGTTTCTTCCTTATCTTTAATTTACAGTCTTAGTCTCATAATAATTCTCTATGTAAAACTCTTCACTGAATAACATCACATATAAAATAACTCTGAATCTCTCCTTTCTGATATTTGAGGTGTCTATGAGTTATCCCTTAATCTATATTTTCAGGTTATTCTGGCATTTTATCATCCTGTTCACATGCATTTTAATTTATAATTTAGTAAATAACCTCAACATTAAGAAATGCCAATTCTATCAGTCTATAGACCTTAGGACAAGACTACTTTAATTCATATCTACATGCAGCAGCCGTGATACTCATTTGAGGCTTAACTACTACTTTGACCAAGAAATTGACCCAGATTTTCCTAGGCAAAGCTAGACTCTCTAAATCCATGCTGTCTGCCATAATACTTCATCTGTACATATTTCTGTTGAATGCATTGTGCCTTGAATCGTAACCTATTATTTATGTCTGCCTTCCCCCAAGAATATAAATTTCCAGCTATATTTTGTCTATATAAACCTTTAATCATTTACTACAGGGAGTATGAATGTAATAGTTTTTAAACACAATTGTTTGGATTTTTTGAATTTTAAAAAAAGGACATTAGGCCTTTGAATATCACAGCAGAGTTGCTGTTGAAAAGAATATTACACATTTTACTACTTTAACAAAGTTTAAGGTCTTCACAAGAATGATGTTTAATAACACAATGCCAAATAATAACAGCTAATTTTTATTTACAAAAACTCAGATCATAAGCACTTGAACCTCAAGTTTGAATGTTTCAAGGACTCTATATTTTAGTTAGTATTACTAGTAAGTGTAAAAATGATATTGCATATTTGTAGCATGCTATCTCTTTTTATTGTTTATGAAACATAACTCAGTACGCTATTGTCCAAGATGGAAAATACATTGATATGACTCCTTTAAACAAAGATTTTATGCAACACATAAGAAAGAATAATGAATTAATGTATATGCCTTTGCATATTAAGAAGAATTCATTCCTTTGTTCACTTATATCTTTGCTCAATCAAAAGGTAGCAATATTAGAGATGAACGAAGATAAACTTCCATTATTTTGTCCATAACTATCACACAAACTATAACCATTTTATATCTCATTTCCTCTTCTGTGCAGCCACCTTGTAGAAATATAAACATCCTTTTGTGTATACTCATCAATGCTTCTAGTTCACAAAGTTCCTCATGTACCTCAGGCAATTTCTTCTCTATTCCTTTATCTGTCATTCCTTTCAGCTTGCGAGATTGTGATAGGCAATTTGCAGAATTTTCTTTTATTTAGAGATGGTACTATAATAACATTTTTTCTTTCCCTTTATTCCCTCAAATTCTTGGCATTTTTTTCATTAATTGTTTGTGTGTGTGTGTGTGTGTGTGTGTGTGTGTGTGTGTGTGTGTGCATGCACATGGGTGTATGTATGTTAGTATGTATATAAGTGTGTACATATTTCTAAATATAAGCTGATCTACTTGTATGTTACTTGCACATTGTTTTCATAGCTGACTATTTGGTATTGAGTAACTAATTGTGCTTTTTCCTGGGAAGCCTATTTCTGCTGCCCTCAGTATTCCTTAGTTGGCTTTAGTTCATTGTGTAGGGTTGAGGACTTGTGGTCACTCTCCTGTCAACATTAGTACATGATGTGGGAATGTCTTTCTGTATGCTGTGAATATCAGTCTTTAAATAAAGTAGCTGTTTTGGCCCATGACAGGCACCATAGAAAAAGTACAAGGAGAAATCAGTAGGAGAAGCAGGGCAGAGTCAGACAGACCAAGCCTGAAGCCCAAAGGAGCAACATGTAAGGAACACAGGTGAGCCACAGGCCACGTGGCAGACAGATTAATGAAAATAGGTTGATTTAAGATGTAAGAGCCAGCTAGCAATGTGCCTGAGCCATAGGCCAAACAGCATGAAGTTAATATAAGCGTCTGAATCATTTCTGGGGGCCTGATCAGCTGCGGGCAGCTAAGGGGTCTGGGGCAGCAGGTCTGTGGGTCTGGACCTGGCCGCCTGTGACTAAGAAACCTTAATTCTACAAGTACATCTATTGGTGTCATCAGTCAGCTCATGGCTAGGCAGTCATGTTAGTGAGACTTTTGGGTGTAGTTTTAAACACTGCTCAGAAAGAATACATGTTTTAAAAACTTGCTCTTAGGATGTTTCCACTACCTCTTCCTCCAGTACCAAGAGCCTTCTGTGCATTGGTACTGTGCTCTATAACTCTACATTCTTATCTATCAGAGTTTTATGTAATGGTCAAAGTTTCTTCAGTGAGGGCTTAAGATTCCGTTTATCTGTGGGGATAAGGACAGATATGGAGAATGTATTTAGGAATTGTGCTGGTTTAGTAAAGTCAAAGTTATTCCTCAAGATCCTCAATTTTACTAGCTCTGAGTAGCTGGCTAACATCCTAGTATCAAGTATGATTTCTTTTTTGTTGAGTCTGAATTCCTATTAGAGAGTTGTCATCCACCAAGGTATGTGTGTTACTTGTGTGCCCTTAGGGTCATCCTGCCACTAGGCACATGTATAAGGCAATTTCCAAAGTACTTTCCCCTGGTTTATACTCCATCTATAATAACATTTTTTCTTATTGTGTAAAATACCAGCAAGCGTGAAGAGTCAAGATTTATATGCCAGTGATATATGTAAAGATTAGCCAAGTATCTTTATAGATTCTACATTCTTATATGAACTAATGTGTGACTGGACAATGCAGCTAAGACTGTGAAGGGGTCTCCAGGAGTTGATGATAATACTCTGGTGACCAACATCAAGAAATCACGAAAGGTAGCCTCACATACACATCAAATGGACTCTGTCAACAATCAAATATCCTTTCACTTTAAGAAAACTGTACATAGTATTTTCATTTATGCCAGCTGAGACTTGGAATAGAAGAACATAGTCCCAGGGCTTTTTAATCTTTGACCACACTTGGATGGCAAATGTTCTTGATTTAAGCCACCAGTTAATAATGGAAAAAAAAAAAAACTTGGATAATAGTGCAAGGAATTACCATTTGCCAACTACATTATCTCATTTTAACCTCACAGTTACTTTCTAGATCAGGTCCTACTAGCTGCATTCTATGTAGTAAGTAGACAAATAGGCACTCTTTTATTATATAAATGAGGCAGCCAAGACTCACAGGTGCTGAGTATTCAGAAAGTGACCTCACCCCTAGCCCTGGATAGATTTCACAAAACATACATTCTGTAATCTCACCTCCATTTTTTTTCTGCAGTAACACAGGCATATGAAACTGTAAGAAGTCAGCAACATAAATAGTACCAGATATATCAATTCATCACAGTAAAGGAGAGAGTGAATAACAGTAAGAAACCACTTCAAGACAGATAATTGGAAAAGCTGTCTTATAAAAAATAATTAAGTTTAAAATGAGGCTTAAGATAGTTCAGAATCTCATCCTAAGGAGAAAAAAAGAATTATCAAGTTGCTCAAACAGCCACAATGAATATTCATTGATAAAATGCAAATATAAACAGAATTTGCAGAATTAGGTGTTAATTTCTCAATGATAGAAAATATAGTGATAGTAGAATGTGTGGATAAACACAGAAAATATGAGCCTTCAACATGGTGCATATGCAGCTGAAAGCAGGAGGATTTGTAAGAATCATGGTGCAAAGAAGACACATACTAAGATTGGCATGTATGTGAAGAACAAGGGTCAAGGTAATTTAAGGGCATTTCACTCTACTCTCATTCCAAACTACAAGGTGGTGGTCAACCTGTGTGTGAGTGGCTGGGAAACATGCATCCTCTGACAGCCCTGTGCTGACATCAGTTTGAAACTGCCCTTGCTGGTGGTGCAAGCAGGGGCTGTGGACTGTTGGGGACAGCAGAATGCTGGCAGCCCAGCCTGGAGCAAGGCCTTTTGGTACCCAGAAAATGGGGAGGGATAAAACAGATGAGCCAACCCTAACATGCTTTTATGAAACATCAGATTACCATAAACAAAATAAAGACCCTGATAAAAGACAGAAAGCTAGCTTACCTGTAAATGATAGGCTTTACCCGAGATTTTATCAATAGCATTTAATGCCAGAAGATAGAGAAGAAATCTGGCAAGAGCTGGAAGTTGCTTTGAACTTCTCTTTCTATACCACTCAAACCATATACATAGGTAATTGTGGATAATGGCTGTCATGATACTTATAGCCTGCTAGGTTTCATTATAAACTATAGCAACCCACACACATAGAGGTTTCTAACAGTCTTAGGTTTGTCTTTTGAGATGTTCCCTTCATGGTGTGCTACACAATCAGTGTAAACCTATGTCCTCCATAGGACCCTAAGCTTTCAAATTCTTCAAGCTCATTTTTTTCCACATGAAAACTTGGAGAAGTGAATGTTATTTAGACCAAGGAATCTCAAACTAATGTACATTTTCTCTCTCTCTCTCTCTCTCTCTCTCTCTCTCTCTCTCTCTCTCTCTCTCTCTCTCTCTCTCTCTCTCCCCCTCATTTATTGTATACATCTCTATGGTATTTATTTCTGGGCTTTATTCCCTAAACACCCAAAGAATTCTAATAACCTAAACTATCTTCATGTTTCTAAATTTCCTCCAGAAAGCAAAGCCTCTCGGTTGAAAATCACCATTTTGAGAGCTAACAACCTTTACTACAATGTTTATGAAGTGTTTGCCAAAATTAAAATTACTTTAGAGAAAAGGCAACTTTTTGATATTCTCATTATCAGTCACTTCCTGAGCCCTTTAGCCACATAGGAGGTTTTATTCTTGTAGCTTTTATTTCTGAATATAATCTTCATGTGTGAGACACTAGTATTCTTGTATCCTATATAAATACATATCATATGTAGCCTATATTAATATATAAGTATAGTCTATATAAAGATATATTTTAATAGCTTATATAGACATATTATAGGGCTATAGAAATAGCTAATCTATGTAGCCTATATAAATACATACTATCTGTGTACATATATCCATGTGTATATATGAAGATACACAACTGTGTGAGGAAGCAATGTTATAAGGCTAACAAGCCATAGCAGAGGGGAAAAACTTCATTCTTGTATTCCTCATGCTGATTGTATTCTAGAAAACAGCTAAGTTTTCTATATCTTCAGATCATTCAATCCTGGATTCTATTTTTTTTCACTTCTGTTTTCAAATTAGCCAATTCTTAACCTAAATACACCGATCCCATTTTTATTGTACCATAGTTTATAGTAGCCAAAGTACTCTGGTTCTCAGCAACCATGTTCTGCAAGATTTAGGCTGTGGTACCACATAGCCACTTCAAAATGATCCTAAGTAACAACTGTCACAGCTGCTAACAGGGCCTGAGGGGTGTCTGCACCAGTGTTAGGCCTTACATATGATTTCTTACAATCATCTAATAACTCACTTTGTCATAAGTTCTCACTTTGCACTTTTTGTAATTGCTCACTTTAATGTATCAATTTCTATAATGTTGGCAGTAGGGAAAATGGTCCTCAAATTCCAGTGGCTCAGTACAGTATATTTTCTGCTGAGTAAGTATATGCTAATTTATAGTATATGTGCATACACATACACATACCTATCTACATATCAACATACATGTATATATTTACACATGTATGTATATACATATACTTGCATATATTCATCAATATTGTGTGGGTGTGCATGTGTGTGTGTGATATGTTCTCCAGTCTGGCATAGAGATTTCTAAGATTCTTCCAGCTTGAATCTTGGCTCTCTTTAATCTTTAGTCTTCAGAGAGAAGTTCACACTTAGATGTTCAAGCAGCTGGCTGAGAAGCAAGCACACCTCTTCTGCCACATTTATCAGCCACACCTCTGTCAGCACGTTTCTCTAACTTTAAGGACTTTTCAGGTGTATTTATTGTATGCCAAATAGAAGGAAACATCAATATCGGTAAACACTAACAGTTTCTGAAGCTAAATTTAAAATGAAATAAATTTAGAGGCCTTTCCAAAGAATTAATTTTAAGTGAATAGGGTGTTTACCAGCTCCAAAAAAAGCCATACAGCAGAAATCTGATGATCTAGTAATAGATATTAAAACATGAGTTACTGTTCTCAATAAGGAAAAAATAACATAACAGTATCAGTAAAACAGAACAATACAGAAAAAACAATGACAAAATTGGGAACTTCAAGATAAAAGAAAACTGCTCTAATTATTTTTCACAAAAGGTTTATAATCTGCATGATTTTAGGTGGTCACAGGATGAACAAGAAAATAAAAATGTGAACTTGATGTGTAAAACATGTTTTTCCTATAAATAGAGTTAAAAACTATAAAACTCATTCATTTTTTCCTTAAAACATTTAAAATTTATCACTTGGTGAATAATACATGATAGCAAGATGGCAGCACAATCAACTGCTTTGAAAAAAATGTTTAGATATAATCTACAGGGGAAACATCACAATAATTTAACAATTTTATGAAATAGAGTCTAAAGGTTTTTACACAGTGACCATGCAAAAGGCTATTCACATACCTAGACACGGGAAACATTATGAGAGGTATAGACATGGTAAGGATAGAATCACAGGAGTTATGACTACAGTTAAGAGTGGAATGGGGCCATGGCAACCGTACCAAACACTACCACTTACTTAGTTGTTATACTTCTGTGACTATTACCATCGCTGGAAAAGTTCTCCAAACACACTTCCTCTCAGTGTATTGTTTATCAAAAATTATCCGCTATTACCTGAATTTAGCAGATCAAGGACTATTGTGAAGAGTAAGCAATTTTTCCACCAATTACAGCTTTGTGTGAAAATGGAGCTAGTTACTGGGAGATAGTAATAGCATTGGCTTACAACTACTCTTATGAAAGCTTCACTCTGTAGGGCTCCTGTTGTGGCTCGGATAATGCATCCAAGTTATTTAGGGTCTGAGGTTTATCAAAAAGAGACAGAATGAATCGCGCTGGGTTGTGTGATATGTTTTGGAGAATAGAACTGATTCCTCTAAAATGGAAAAGGCAAAACAATTTTCTGTGGACTTTTGAATCCTAAGTTTAGCCTCCTGTTCTCTCTACCACCCATCTTCAGATTAAAGAGTGGAACAATCATCATATTTTAAAGTGAAGGAAGGAGGGGGGATTCTGCACCTGGAAGCCATTTTCTTGATTTGTACTGGCTGTAGTCCTGGAGATAGAGCAGCAAGAATGCCTCTCTGGGGTTTCTTTGAAATCTGTGGAGAATGATTTGTGAGAGGAGGGGGAATTAGAGTGACGGGGATGGTGAGCTCATTCCTTCCTGCCACATTCTGTGCTGCAGAGGCAGAGCCTGGCCTGCCTTGGGATGGGGTTGAAAGGAAATCAACAAGGCAGCTTCAACTCTGTACGAATTTGTTATGCACTTGCCAACACAATGCTTAAACATAACTGGGCATTGTATCTTCTGTAGGAGGGTGTCAGCATTGACATCTTTCCAATAGCTGTGCGAAAGGTGTTTCCACCTTTTACATGTTCAAAAAGTGATAGTGCAAGGTCCCTTTGTTTCTATTGCCTGGAAATGCACAATAATAATTTTGTTTCTAAAGTGCCCTCATTGTATCATTAAACATTTATATGCCTAATAATTTTTTGTTTGTGAAAATTTATGAGTTCCAAAATAAGAGGATAGAAGTGCAACAGAATAAACTAATATTCTTTTTCCTATTTATTCTTCTTGAAATATTTCCATACCATAATATTAAGTCCTCTGCTGACACAGTTTGCCAAATTAACCCAAATTAAAAATAAAAGGCCAGGTTTATTGAGAAAAACTTTTATGGGTGGCCTCTTTGGGCCCTGAGAAATGGGAAGAGGAGACCAGGAAAAACCACGTAGATGCTCTCTGGGAGGCGGTTTAGAGAGGTGTGGTCTTGAGCAGTTCTGGGGAAGCTACTTAATTAATCAGCATTTTATTAAACCAAATGTTTATAGTGACAAATATTTACAGTATACAAAGTCAATATCCTATAGCACTTCCCCCCCCCTTTTTTTCTTTCCAAAAAGACCTGAATCCAATCTCCTTTTCTTGTCCTTTTTCCTGACCATTATCCATAACATCTTGTGATCAACACTCTAAACAAAGACAAAAATCAATAATCAAACATAACTGTGCATAGACAGCAAGTAGTGGTAAGGTGATCAGACGTGGAGAATTCTGGGAAGCAGAAGAACAGAATAGACCTTAGTGAGATGTAGAGGAAGCAGGATGAGAAGCCTGCACTGAGAGAAAGGTACCAAGCCACAGGGCTAAACATAAATAGAAATATGGGTTAACTTAAAGTATAAGAGTTAGCAAGTAATAAGTCTAAACCATAGACCAAACAGCTTGTAATTAATATAAGCTTCTGTGTGATTATTTGGGACAAAATGACTGAGAGACCAGCTGAGCAAGACAGAGAAACTTCTGACAACAAATGGTCCCGCAAGTTGGGTGTCATTTGTAGAAGATTTTCTGTCTAGCCTGTGCCCATGGTCAGGAAGAATCTTTCCCACACAGTCCTGCAGCTGACACTTATAAAATAACTACTCTGATGCTTATATTAATCACAAACTGTTTGGGTTATGGCTTAGGCTCATTATCAGCTAGCTCTTACGACATAACCCATTTGTATGAATCTGTGTATTGCCACACGGCTCCCTGGCATCACCTGTGTTCCTTTACTTCCTACTTTCTCAGCACAAGCTCCCTGTGTTTCTGACTGCATCCTTTTTCTCCTTTATCTATGCTGGGATTTCCCTTCTACCTCTTAGCTGATTCGCTACAGGCCAAAACAGTTCCTTAATTAACCAATAACAAAGCTTATTCACAGCCTACATAAAGACATCCCTCATCAGCCCCAGATGGGTTGTCCCTGGCCAATGTCTAACAGGAGAAGTGAACCTGTAAATATGAGTTCCAAGATGGGTGTGGTGAAAGAGGGCCTCTAAGAAATGGAACAAAGCTTGGGGCCCACGTGCAAGGTCCGGTGGATGTCTGAAATGATGAACAGTGGCTGGTCCTGGGGAAGGATGAGGTGGTTATTTAAGGAAAACCATTTGTCCTTTGTCTGAATGGTCTCTTTTTAAAGGACCATTGATTCATAACAGGACTGATAGAAGAGTGTTGAAGACAAAATATGTCCTGTTTATTCAGTGGAGCTCAGGCCAGCTCCCAGGCTACTGTGTCAGCCCTGGCATTGTCTAAGGCCATTGGATCCATGAAAGATTGATGGTCCTTGGCAGTGAATTATGTCTACCTCTACAGAGAGTTTGAGGGCTTCCAAGAGGTTGGCTATAAGGGGTCCATTTACTATGGAAGTGCTTTTGGAAGTGAGAAAGCTTCCTTTTTTCCAAAGAACAGAATGGGTATGGGCTATGAGAAAAGCTTATTTAGAGTCTGTATAGATGTTATTTCACTGGCCCTTGGCTATTTGGAATGCTATAATTAAAGCAAATAATTCAAACTTTTGTGAAGAGGTCTTCACTGACAGATGGGTCACTTCAACTGTTTTGGTGGAAGTGACCACTGCATATGCTACCTTCAAGTCTGTGCTTTTGTACAATGTAAATATTGGTTTAATAAAATGCTGATTGGTAAGAAGCTAGACAGGAAGTAGAGGCAAGGCAATCTGAGTATGAGAATGCTGGAAAAGAAAAGAGCAGAGGCAGATGCCAGCCGGACACAAAGGAAGAAAGATGAAAATGCTATCCTGAGAAAAGGTACCAAGTCACATGGTCAAGGATTGATAGGAATAATAGGCTAATTTAAAGCATAAGAATTGTCAAGTAATATGCCTGAGGCGTACTGCTTGTAATTAAAATAAGTTTTTGTGTGATTATTTGGGACTGTCTGACAGACAGGCTAGGCAGGACATAAACAACACTTTTGAATACAGTCTATAGGAGAGCTTCTATCAATAAAAAGGTGAATGGGAGTATTTAAAGGGTTGGTCTGGGAGATCATGCCAAGGTGAATGCAAGATCTCCACAGTTTCTGGGCAGGAGTCAGAGGGCATACCAGAGGAAAAAGGGGGAGAGAGGAAAGGTTCAGAGTTTAGGGTGGAACTGTAGGCCAAATTAATTTGGTGGCTTTCTATAAATAGTAAATGACAGATTCTGAATCCATGAGGGCCCAAGGAAGGAAAGAGAAAAATGATTCAGACGTTCTGAGAGGTGGTGAGTGGAGTATACAGTTGTTGGCTGTGACAGGGTGATTTTGAGGACCTCTTGGGTGCTAAAGCTCTCAGGCATAGCTGCCATGTCACCTACATATGGTTCACTAAGTGGATTTGGTCTGCATATCAGCTCCCTGCTGCCTGAACTCTACCTGATTCCAGAGAAGTCAGGGTAGAGGCCTCCATGACATAGAGGTCATGCCAGGTCAGGTCATAGGCCTTGGAAAGATAACAAAATGCCTTGATATAAACAGAAGGATTATCAGAGAAGGACCCCAACTACTTTTTTCCTCAGTGTGAGGTCCCAAAGGAAGAAGGAGGTGTGGACTCAAAAAATACCCTCAGCTCCAGCCACCTCTGAGGGGGCAGAGGAAGTCAGGATTCTGCCGAGATGGTATGAGAGGACACCAGAGAGGAAGAGGGTTGGGGGTAGACCAGTGTGTGGATAGGAACTAGGGTGTAGGTTGTGGCATTGATGGATAGGAAGAAAACATCAGAAAAGGAAGGGCATTGGGAGGGAGGGTGAGAGAGGAGGGAGGGGATAAAGGAGAGGAAGTTGGCCTTCAGCCTTTGTCTCAGAGAGGGAAGAAAGGAAGAAGCAGAAGTAGATAAAGGAAAGAATGCTGGTTGGTCTTTGAATGGAGTGTATGGTAGTATAGGAGGAAGATGGGTAGGCATGACTGGGGGAGTGTTGGAAAGGAGCTAGTGTTTCTGGTAGCATGGTCTGAGCAGAAAGTCCAGGGTCCTAAGTTCCAAGATAAATGGGAATCCAGAGGCTCAGCAAGCCTACCCAACAAAACCCAGGCCATAGGACTGACTCTAGCTACAGAAGAAAGGGTGGGTACACCCCGAATGCAGAAACCGTGGATATAGGGAAGTTCATAGCACTTGTCTCCATGCCAGCAGAAATTTCAAGATCACAGGGGATAGTCAATTCAAAGTTCCTCCAATGGCCATTTTGATTGCTTATAAACAGTGTGTTGTGGCACAGGGAAATCAGGCATTCAGGACATATGGTATCAGATAGCCCCAATTTAGGTTTTGAAAAAGACACCCCAAAGGTGTTTGGGGATCCTGCTTTGACCCACAGCTGCCCATTTCACAAGTATGCCTGTACCAGAATCTGATGACTAAAGCAATGTGTACATTGCCATAGCCTTAGAGTCAAAGGTGGCTGTGGGATGAGCCTTTGTGCAGAACGTCTACTGCAGAAAGGAGTCCTCCCTTGGAACAAAGGTAGTCTTTGTTCCAGAATGGGACAAGGTTGCCTGGCAGGGTTGCAACTTTTCAGGAAACCCACAAAGTGGGGAGAGGCCCTGGACCTCAGAGGCAGTTATGTGGAACAGGCAAGTTATCTTGCCAAAAGCTGATCCATTCTGGCAGAAAGTGGGTATAAGGAGAAGAGTGATTTCCCACCATGTGGCTGGGGGCCAACGGGGAAAACACAACTCACAGCTGAAGCACCAAGATGAAAGATTTCTGTATCCCAATACCAAATCTCTCTGCGGACACAGTAAGCCAAATCAGGCCAAATAAAAGACCAGGTTCATTGGGCAAAATGCTCCTGGTGGCCTCCTCTATCCCCCAGAGATGAGACTTGGAAAGGAGTCTAAGGAAAAAGGATGGGGCCACTCATCAGGAGGCAGTTTAAGGGCTATAGATGCAGTCTTGAGCAGCTTCGGGGGAAGGATCCCTGCTTTGTGGGCCTTCTGGGAAGAGAAGGGTCTATAATAGGGTAGGGGAGGTGAAACCAAAGCAGAGCTTCCAACTGAACTCTTCTTTCCCACAATACATTCTGACCACTCCCATCCCTCCTAATTATGAATGCTTATATATTTTTTTAAAAAATCATAATCTTTATTCTTAGAGAATTTCATATATACAAAATTTATTTTTATCATACTCTTTCTCCACTCCTCCAACTTCTCACAGATTCCCCCACCTCGCACCTTTATTTTTCTTTTACTTTTTAATAGCCTGTTGAGTCTATTTTGTGATTCCTATATATTCATAGATGTGGGTTATCCACTACATCATGGTTACCCTACTATGGGCTACACATTTAAGGAAAACAGACTCTCCTTTCTCTAAAAATAATCCATTATCAATAGCCTCTCAGGGAAGTTTCTGAGTTCCAACATTATCTCCATGTGATAGTGTTGATTATCATGATCTAGTACAGGTGTTGAGCAGATAACCACAGCTGTTGTGAGTTAATTAGTAACGCAATCCGGTTATGTTCAGATGATACTGCTTTGTTTCAGTCCTTTCCTGCCTCAAGCTCTTATGGTCTCTCTGTCCTTCATTTTACAACAGTTCCTGAACCTTTTGTTAGGGAGGGTATGATAATGATGTCTCATATGTGACTAAGTATTCCTCTGACGCTCATTCTTCACACGTTTTGACTTTCTTTATTATCCATTGTCCACTTTGAAATGAATATTCTCTGATGAGGTTAAAGAACTGCATTAATCTTTGATATCCCTAACCTTCCTAGCCCATCCCATTCCAAAGGCTCAGCTCCAAATACCTAGAAACACATTTTTCATGGAACTCCTAGTGACCACACCTATCAGGATCCCAGAAGAATTTACTACTAGGCAACAAACAGCCACCATATTCTGTTATAAATCATAGAGAGCAACAGAAATGAAGGGACAAAGTAAGATAAGAGCAAATATTAGCATCTAGAATTACAATCTTCCCAAACTTAGATGCCGAGACACCAGGAGAACATATAATCAATGGTAGCCAGGACAATATCTCCCCACTAGAGACAAGCAACTCTACCACAGCAGGACCTGAGAACAACAGCATAGGTGAAGCGGAAACAAGAATAAAACCTTTCGATAGACCTTACAATAGCCTTATGAAAATGTTAGAGTTCCTTAAGGAGGAAATGAAAAAAAAAAAACCCTTAAAGAAATTTATAAAATAACAAACAGTGGAAACAGACGAATAAAAGAGTTCAAGACCTAAAAGTTTAAAAAGAATCAATAAAGGAAACCCAAACTGAAGAATATCCAGAGATGAAAAATTTACTAATTCAAAAGGAACATCAGAGTCAAGCTTCACCAAGAGACTAAAAGAGATAAAGAGAGAATCTCAAGTATTGAAAGCATGGAAGAAGAAAGAATACATCAGTTCAAAAAAAATGTTAAATCTAAAAATATCTTGACACAAAACATTCAAAAATCTGGAACATTAAAAAAAGACTAAATCTAAGCACAGAAATATAGGAAGAAAAAGAAACTCAGATCAAAGGCACAAAAAGTATTTTCAACAAAATCATAGAAGAAAATTTCCTGACCAAAAGAAGATACCTACTAAGGTATAGGTATCCTTATAGGAAACACACAGAACACCAAGGAGACTAGAAAAAGAAAGTTTTGGTTACTATAACTTCTATTACATATAACAGAATAAGGGAAAAATATCAACAACTTCAAGAGTAAAAGACCTATTCAAATAACACTTGACTCTCAAAAGACACTTTAAAAGACAGGAGGGTCTGGAAAGATGTTGTACAGACTCTAAGAGGCTACAGATGCCAATCAAGACTACCACCAGAAAAACACCTAATAACAGAAGATAGAGAAAATAAAGCATCCCATGATAAAAAAAAGTTATACAATATCTGTCTATAAATTCATCCCTACAAAAAGTGCTGGCAGGAAAACTCCAACCTAAAGAGGATGGCCAAACCTAAGTTAACAAAAACAATAAGTAATTCTAAACCAAAATATCAAAAGCAGAGAATACACACATCAAACACACACACACACACACACACACACACACACACACACACACACACACACTACACCAACAAAATAACAGAAATCAAGAAATATTGAAACCCTGTCCATTGATAGTTCTCAATTTCCCAATAAAAATACCCAGATTAACAGTGTGGATGCAGAAACAGGACCTATCCTTTTGCCGCATCCAGTAAGCACAATTTAACATTAAGAACAGGCATAACCTTGCGGTAAAAGGATGGAAAAGGATATTCTAAGCAAAAAGATCTAGAAACAAGCTGTTGCAGTCATTTTAGTATCTGACAAAATACACATCAAATCAAGACTAATCAGAAGAGATAGATAAGAAAGAACACTGCATGTTCATCAAATGAAAAATCCACCAAGGTTACATTGCAAGCATTAACATCTATACACAAAACACAAGGGCATCCAATTGTAATAGAAACATGATTACAGCTTAAATCACATATTGACTGTCACAGACCAGTAGATAGTTGGAGACTTCAATATCCCACCCTCACCAATAGACAAGTAACCAAGACTAAACAAAGATTTTTCCACTGCAACCCACCACTAATCTCCAAAGCTCTAGACTACGATTTCAACAACTTGGGTAAGGCTGAATTAACCAACTCTTAGAATGTCATATTTCTTTAGGAATCTCAAATATGCAGATGCACAAATGTACATAATATATGTCTTACACGTGAATTTAGTTTTTTCTTCCTGTTCATCTCTTTTATACTAACTTAATAGATAGCCCAGTAAAAAAACAAGAAGGCTGGAAGAAAACAGTTTCCTTGCTGATATTATGCACTCCTTTATTTAAACATCATTGAGGAAGCACTATTTACTAAACCTAATGTTGGCCACCAGAGTATAGGTAAGAGAGATCCGTTTATGTTCTTAAATCAACATGGAAGGGAAGGAAGCAACCGCTTATGAGTCAGGGTAACACGCGTTGTGATTGGTCTCAAACAGTGTGCTGAGTCCTTTCTGACACACACTGGCTGACTCTGAAAAGCCGCAGTTGATAATGAGACTCAGTGGATGAGTGGAAGTACATGAGGCAAAAGGAGGTGAAGGAGAGGCAGAGGACATGGATAGTATAAAGAGAGCCATAGTTGCTGAGGAGAGAGAGGCTCCATTCAAATGCGAGACCGTCTCACGAGGAGATGCATTTTATTCAAGACTGCACATGTGCAGGTAGCAACAGCAAGTGACTGAAGCCTGAAGAAGTGCTCTTGAGTTCCAAGGAACCTGAATAGTTACAGGTGAATTTATATGTTCAAAAGTTCACAGATCACAGCTACCCTTTGAGGAGAACAGGCTTCAAAGGAGGTAGAAGAGAGGACATTTGGGCAGTTCTGAGGACTCCAATGAGGGGAAGTTTGTTTTATTTTTGTGGAGTGAATCATGGCTCATCAGTGGCTCTGCTTGGGTTAGAGCAGTTAAATGCCAACATATTGAATTGCAACACCTGTAACACCTGGCAAAAAGAAACTAAACAGGATTAAATATGGAATAAAGAGGATTTCAAGTGTAGTGATTTAAAGTGCAAGATTAAATATTCCTTAGTGCTCAGACATTACTGGTGATTAGGCTATCTAGCAGAGTGGATCTTTGCTAAAATGTTGATGCAATTTTTATGAGATTACACTGTTAAAGGCTGAATGATGTTACTATAGCCTATCCAGGTCATGTAATATACACTACAGAATGGGAGAGAGTGAAAGATCTGGCCAGAATCTTCTATTCTCAAAATATTTATACTCTATCATGCCTGCCTACTTGAAACATTATTTGAAACTTGGATACATATGATGTGGGAATGTCTTTCTGTATGTTGTGAATATCATTTTTAAATAAAAGAGCTGTTGTGGCCCTTGGTGAACACTATAGCCATAAGCGAGAGCATAGATAGGAGGAGGGTGGAGTCAGGCAGAAATCAAAGAAGCAACATGTAATGAAATAGGTAAGCCACAGGCCACATGGCAGGACAGGTTAATAAAAATGGGTTGAGTTAAGATGAAGGAGCTAGCTAGCAATGTGTTGAGCCTTAGGCCAAACAGCATAAAATTAATGTAAGCATCTTTGTGTTTCTTTGGGACTTTGAGATTGCTGGTCCAGATAAGCTGTGGTGGGCAGGTCTGAACTGTGGGACTACTCCAGGTGAGAAACCCTAATGTTACAGATGGCATCCTAATGTGGCCCAAATAGCCACATAAAGCCTGAGAAAGCTTAAAAAGCTTAAAAAGAGCACAGAAACTGCGCTAAAAGTATTTTCCAAATTGTGTCTTGAAAGTAGGTTATTGAACAGAGATGGCATGGTATCTGGGCCACAAAAAAAAAAAAAATGGTGGTGGACTCGCTGCAGGAAGTGTAAGCTGGAACAAAGCCAGTTCCTGAAGTCTCACAGAAGACTTGGCATAAGCCACAAGTTGTATATGGTTGACTTAAGGGTTCTGTTTATATTGAATGAAAAGGGAAAACAGAGTCCAAGATGGCTAATTAGCAGCAGCATATTCTGGAACCGCTCTGTTTATAGCAGTGAGCAGATGCAGCCAAAGTAGAGTTGCATAGTCTAGAATTTTAAAAGCTCTTCTGGTTAGAAAATGATTAAGGATATTCAATAAAACAGATTCAGATGGAAAAAAAAAACATCTAAATGGGATACAATGTGTGTGTAATGTACATAGGCTTCAGAGAGAAAAGAAAGAGGGTTTAGAAAGTCCCTAAAAAAAAAAAAGAAAAGAAAAATAGAGCATAAAATATAATAAGGTACATAAAGATGGAAAATACACGAAGAGTCTAGATTATGTTTCTTATTGTGTTTTATTTTAATTTTTGAACTGTTAATGAACTAACTTCAGAAAGACAATTCCAAAGGCTGCTAAGTTAAATTAAAAAAAATATATTTTAAATGTATCTTGATTTTGAAATTTGTGTCTAATGATGTTCTGCTTTGGAGGAAAGGTTCTTCTTCTTTTGCTTCCATAGAAGATAAGAACCTGTGGATTGTTTACAGGAAAATATGGTTTCATCAACCAAGACCACCTGAAAATGCTCTCATAGGAAGAGATGGTCACATCAGCTTCAAGGCTACAGACTAAGATGTTACAGCCTCAGGCCCCCATAAGATTTCCAGTGCCCCTAATTAGCAAGAAGTAGTAATGAAATGCTATGCCCATATTCCCAAAATATTATTTACAAATGTTTGTTTTCATTAGGAATGAAATTAGGTTAATGCTCATAGTTAATCTCTTTCTAAGAAGAAAAAAGGGATATGGTATATGAGTGATTTTAAAAAATCAGATTATTGAATTTACTTTAATTCAAAAATCAGCTGTTAATCTCAAAATATTTTATATTGGTATGGATTTTAGTTTATTGATACAAATTTAAGGTCAATTTTATTATGCTATATGTATTTTTCTACTCTTGTTTAAGGTATGATGTTTGTGTAACTTATGTAAAATTGTGTAATTAGGAAATGCAAATTAATAGTCACCTATGATAACTAAACTTATAGTCATGTTAGTTAGATTTTTTTAGGTATACAAAATACTTTCAATTAGATAGATAATCTTCAAACACTTCTAAGACCTACAGAATATGGCATTTAAAATATTTTAAGAATTTAGACTTTTCTGGTCAGTGAGATAGGTCTGCTCCTGGCAGCACTAATCTACTTTAAGAGAAAAATGGGCATTGAAGAAACTCCATATACACTTTACTTTCTTTGTAGTAACAGTTAGCCACTGGACAAGAACCTGTTCGTGTATTGACTGTTTGACAGTATGCTGTTTAAACTGGACATGGAGGACCTATAGGAAGGTGACCTCTGAACTTGGGCAGAACAAACTGAGATGGTCATTCAGGTTCCTGCTTTGCAGAGAAAATTGCCAGACTTCCTTTAGGACACAATGAGAAGCAACTGATTAACTATGCCAGAATAAGCATACCATTGTTTCAGATTTCCCGCTTCACTAAAAGGTATGTCATGTCAGAGACTCTGGGCCTGTAGGCTGAAGATGGATGCCCCAACTTTATAAAGGAACTTTGGGTGTTGGGAGCCGCTGGCCCCAGCCCCTCAAGATGTTGCCGATATCCGGTGCTGGCCAACCCGCCTGAGTCAGTAATCAAGGCAAGGGCCTGAGTCAGTAATCAAGGCAAGGGCGCATGCCTTTGCTAATTTTCCGAGACTGGTCTCTCCGCCTCTCTCGTGACGTCATGTGGGATGATGAGCTGCAGCCTATAGAGAGGTGACACGTCCAAGGCGGAGGTCTTTGGCCTATATAAGGGCTGGGCTTTCCCTACCTCAGGGTCTCCATTTTCTGTAAGCTGATGCTCTCCCTCAAGACGCATTAAAGCTTTTCTGCAGAAGGATCCTACGTGTTTCGTGCCTTTTCTTGTGGGCGAGAAGTTGGCGCGGGACATTTGGGTAACTGTCATGACAGATAAGTGTCATCTCAGGCATTTCTAGATTTCAGAAGTTGCCTGTACTTCCTGTTTACTTTGGTAATATTATTTCCCTGTGTGGTGTTTGAAATAGTTGAAGATTATATATAAGGATTTTTTTTGTTATTATAGAAAATATATATGAAACCTTAGACTCACAAGAATAAGATAGATTTTCTTTACTTTTGTTAAATACAAATAGGCTAGATATTGTAACTGTAATTCTTGCTCGAAAGCAGTTTTGTTATATGTAATTTTGCTATGTTAAAATTGAAATCTTCCTTTTAGATTAGACAGAAACAAAGAGGTGATGTGGAAATGTCTTTCTGTATGCTGTGAATATCATTCTTTAAATAAAGGAACTGTTTTGGCCCTTGGCGAACACCATAGCCATAGACATGAGCATAGGTAGAAGGAGGGGTAGAGTCAGACAGAGATGGACCAAGCTGCCCAAAGAAGCAACATGTAAGGAACACAGATGAGCTATGAGCCAAATGGCAAGATAGATTAATGGAAATGAATTGAATTAAGATGAAATAGCTATCTAGCAATGTGTCTGAGCCATAGGCCAAACAGCATGAAGTTAATATAAGCATCTGTGTGTCTCTTTGGGACTTCGGGTTTGCTGGTCCAGATAAGTTGTGGTGGGGAGGTCCAAGCCACAAACCATACGTAGGCTTCCTATCTATCTGAATACATAAAAAGCTTTTCTTTACCATACATGAAGGTTTTTTGGGGGGAGGGGGGACCTACCCTGCTGTAAAAAATACTCACAGAGGAGCAAAATCACCAGACTTTGATTTTGAATTTACCATTAATTCTGTTGACTTTCTGCACAATAAATGACACTAATGTGGGGAAGGGAGTAACTTTGAAGAGAATGAAGTTGAAGGGGGTTCTTTACCTATGTTCAACATCAATATCACAGCTATCAGTCCAAGGGCAACATAGAGATGCTTCTCACACATGTGGTAACACTCCAGATTTAGTAGACTCATAAGAGAAAATTAAGTTTTAAGTATGATGAGTGCCTAAAAGTAAGACTATAGGGCATGATTTTTGCCCTTTTTTAAGGGTTTAAGAACAGATGTCCATTTATTTAGCTCTTTAAAGATAGGCGGGATGGCATTAAGAGTACTTCTGTTCCAGGTAGATTTTAAACTAATGAATTTTTCCATGATCCTTTGAGATGAATATTGTTTTCCTTGTTTATTATTTAAGTAATATAGACATAGATAGGTGGCAATGCTCTGCTAAGGCCTCACTACTTGATAGAATCAGATTATCAGGAAATCTGTGTTTCTAATACAGGCAATCAGCCTCCAAAGCCTATGCTACTAACAAGAGTGCATTGGAAAGGTGACAAAATAAGGGCTCTTCCAAGGGGCTGCATTGTAAACATCTGTTTGCACATGACTTCAGCAGCCATTGACTTGGGCCAGAGGCAGCAACAGTAAAAGTGGAAAGCTGGGAATATTTCTGTCCAAAAAAGATTCATTACAAGCCACAAACAAAGGAGCTAGAGAAGAAAAGTAAGCAGACAGTTGATGTGAGATGTCTGTATGCTGGTTGATGTGAGATGTCTGTATGCTGTGAACAAAGGACTGTTTTGGCCCATGGCATGTGTTGTAGCAGTAGGCAGGAAATCAGAGCATAGGTAGGAGGAAGGCAGAGTCAGACAGAGACAGGAGCCAGCCGCTCAAGATTCAGCATATAAGGTAACACAGGCCACGTGGCAGGACAGATTAATGGATATGGGTTGAATTAAGATGAAAGAGCTAGCTAGCAATATGCCTGAGCCATAGACCAAACAGCATGAAATTAATACAAATGTCTGAGTCATTGGGGGGGGGGGGCAAGTGGCTGCAAGTGGGTCTGAACCATGGGGAAGTCTAGGCCAGAAACCTCCTTATACGGATGGTGCAGTGGTTGGGAGTAGAATGATACCCATGAACCCATGAGTGATTTTCTCCATTCCTTCTGAGCTATGGAAGAGACAGAAAGGAGAGTATGGAGGAGGTAGGACAAGACCCAGGGGACATTACTCATGAAAAAAAGTGTCATAGTCTTTGATGCAGCTTTAGAAACTTAGACTCTATTTGTAATCATTGACTGCAATTACTAAAAGTCTCTAAAAGTCCAAATGATTTCTCAGGGATATCAACTGGAAAACAGTTGGAAGCATTATAATGATGAGCTGAGACAATTCAACAGAATCATTTCAGTGGAAGCCAGCATAGGAACTGATTTTTAAAATACTTACTTAACTATTATCGCCAGCTTTCAGGAGTCCTGGACTCCTTTATATCCCAGGTGGCTTACTGAGAAGTGAGAATAAAGCAGTCATTCTGTAACTGGTAAAGATGAATGCTAAGATTAGAGCCACAGGAGTAACAGAACAGTAATAGCCCAGCTAATGACTTAGACCTATGTAGAACATTTATTTTTCTACCCATAGATGTAGCATATTATCGCTTAAGCATTGCTTTTCAAATGTAGTGTGACTAAAAGGACCATATGCCAAAGGAACAGTTTAATCAGAAATGGAAATATAAGCATTATATATACATGGATACATAAGAATGATTCTATTTCACTAAATAGAATACATAAGTACATGATGCCAACAAAACTGAACAAATGAAACAAACTAGGTCTAGCAAACCGTCCCCCAAATAATGGAATTTAAATACGTAATCTTCAATTTAAAAATACAAATAACATAAGCATATTCTAAGTGGTGCTTTTACAGAAACATTTTAATCTTTAGATTGTAGGAAAATAGAATGATGATACCTGACAATTGTGAAATCATAAATTTATAAAGGTTTTTAAGCCTTCAAAAAAGAATTAATAACTAGACAAGGCTTCAAGAAATTTTCTCATTTAATTGTGGGGATTTAATAAAAGATCCAAAAGTTTCAGAGATATCAGAGGGAATTTACCCACACAGTCAGTCTAGGAGGATCAGAGAGGAGTATAGGGAGTATCCTGGGAGTGGTGACCTATGCCCTTAATACAAACTGAGTTAGAGGTCATTTTAGATTACAGAAGGAGTTCCAGGCACCCAGAAAGGCAGTGGTAGGGCCACGCCTTAACTTACCAAGAGAGTATTTAAGGCAGGCGTAGAAAGACAGATGAAGAGGCCAAGAGAATCCAGGCTGAGGAAGCAGGAAGACAGCTGGGTAAGTTCTGACTGTGGTGTTTACTCTCTCTAATATCGCTGAGTTTCTCAGAGATCTATCCCTGAGTTTCATTTATACATGCAACAGTTAACTTTATAAGATAGCTATCATATAAACTTTTGATTAATTATGTTTCTGATATCAAAGAGATGTTATGTGTTACATCAGTAAGTTTGGGTAGTCAAACAGTTCATTTGTACTTGAATTTTCTACCTGGCTATCTTTGACTTTCAAGTGGCCATTTGTAATCATAACCAAGCATGTATTTTTTAATTAGTATTCCTATAATTCAAAAATAAATCCATCTTTCATTGTAACTTGCTATTCAGAATTGTAAAATATATCTCAATGAGTCCGCAGTGCCTCCATCTATACTCTATTATGGGATAGTAATGAAGAGATATGACAGAGTCCTCGTGGATCTGGATACCAAGGAAACACAACAGAACAATTAGCCGGAAGTTCTTCAAAGTTGATTTGTGGTGCTTAACATATAAAATGTGACATCAGATGTACAGCTGAGATTTTCCTAGTCTACCAATAAGCTGATATACATAACAATAAATGCAGCAATAACAATAAAAGTCCAGTCTGTTGATATCAGAATCTGTCTACTTGCCTTTATTTCTCCCTGGCTTCTCTGTATAAAAAGACAATTGCAGAACCTATAAAACCACATCTGTTGGCTGAGTAGTGTACCTCAACATACAGCCACTAGAAAGTATACTGCAAGTGAACTTCATAGGTTGCTGGTAGAAGGAGGTGTAACATGTTCAAAATAATGTTCATCAGTTTTCACAAAGCACTGACATGTTTTAGGATCAGATTTCTCAGTTAGGTATCCAGATACATGAACAACCACACAGGTGAGTCCTGGGTGTTAACATGTATACGTTTAGGGATAGGTTTGACTCTTCCAGATCCCTCGCTGAACGATTATTTCATTTTCATCTTTCATCTCCTGAAATCACAGCCAAACAGGCTTTTATAGCCTGGCATTCTGTTAGAAATAGAGTCTCTTTGGGGAGTTTTTTTCCTCTAGCCGCTTTATAAAATAACTACTTCAACAGAGCCATTTGCATAATGAAATTGTAACATCCATAACAGATTAAGAAAATTGAATCAAATGAAGCTAAAAGATAGATTGAGAATATGTTTTAGGGATAGATAAGGGCTTCTTAATCCACATAGTTTTATGTTTTGTTTTTCTGGGAGACAGTTTGTCTTGCAGCTACACAGGGGAGAATGCTGCTTAGAAACAAGGGCTGTTTGCTTTACCCAAGTGTGCCAATTTTCAGGATGTATAGGAGGCAGTTTTGAAAATACTCAGAGATCTTTTGTTAATTTTTTAATCTTTACTTTGTGAATTTTGGTAGAAGATTGATTGATGGATGATTGGTGTCTTGAGATCCCCAATGGTCTATCAAAGAGTCACCCTGAAATTTTCATTCAAGTGAACTGGTTTCCCTAGACATTTGTATTTTCCCACACTCATGCTGCCCTTGAAGAGGCCATTCTATTATGTGTGTGCTGTCCACTGGAATATCTGAGAGATTATACTCAGCTTGTTACTTTCTCTGGGACTTTCAGAATTTTTTTTTTGACAGAAGTCAAGAGAAAGGTGGTCAGAACTTTGTATCCATTTTCATGTATCACTGGTAGACTCTTCTACATTTCTTGGTTCACACTCTTGGTTTTTATGACATAATCCCCTTGGTAAGCAGGACAATTTCTTGCCAAGTTGAAAACTTCTAATTAAAAATTTTAAAAAATAATAGAAATGTATGTATCCTAATGAATAACAATAAATTCTCAACTGTCCAATAGGTGTTTTAATTAATTGCTGGTTCTGGAACTTCCTGCATCCTAAGTGATTTGGGATCCTGTTCCCCCAAAGTTGTAGCTGTCACCATTAAACATGTATTGAGCACTACTGTGTACAGGCACTGTAATTTTGGTTGAGTTTTTAAAACTAATCAGAGACTATTTTCCAGAGCTGAATACCCATTTCTAATTTGTGCACAGCCTCTTCTGCTTTCTCCCAAGTTGAGCCACCTGCTTCTGGCTGCTAAAAGATCTCAGGGACTCTTTAATCTTTGCTTTCTGGGTAAGAAGATGATTGCAGGAAATTGGCTCTTAAAAAATATCACTGATGCCCCATTACTAACAGCATTTGATTTTCATACAGCCATTTCAATACACCATGAGTAGGAAGGACTGGGGCCAGTGTCAAATGAAAGGTTCAGCAAAAGGAAGTGCAAATTTTCCTGCTCTTTTCAATAAATTTAATAATTGTAATGTAATAACAACATTTCTGTTACTCCAAAGCTATGAAATGATTGGTTCAAGACCACACATTTGCAATCTGACCCTAGTCTACATACCTAATCATTATAGTAGGCAATTGCACCCCATTACTAATAATTCTGTGTGGCTTTTGGCAAATCATTTGACTTTTCTTAACTTCCTCATATGTACACTAAGTGTGATACCTTGTTCATTACGAATAGTAACATATGTGCATGATCACAGCTTAACAATATAATTTTAGTCCTGAAAATTCCTACCATCTAGCCTTTTATTACACTTGTTCTGTATTTCCATAATTTAGATACTCATATATTACTATTGTAATACAGATGCAATGTGGTTCAGTACAGAAACATGCACTCCTTGTTTATAAACTAGAAGCAACAGGCTAGTTCACAGAGCAAGACTGTAAAGTAGTTATGACATATAGGTTTGTGTGAGCACATTCCATGATGTTTACACAGTAGTGGGATCATCTCATGACACATTTTTCATAATAAACCTCTAAAGTTAAGCAAAACATCAAACAGATTGTGATAATGGACTATCCATGTTTATCTCAATACACTCCCTGCTGACTCTACTATTATATCTCCCATAAAGTTTCAATGATGCAGATGAGAATAAAAACTTAAGATAATAACAGGAATGACATCTGTCATTTATTAAGGACTTCATACAAATCTGATGAGAGAGACATATCATTTAACCTCACTATAACATTATGATAAAAAATTAAATGTTCCCACTTCACAGAGATGATGTTTAAAAGGTCTTCAATAATGTCAGCAAGACCTACTAAGCTAGAATTCAAACCCTCAGCTACATGACTGTCCTCAACAAATGAGCCATTAAATATTGAAACGTTACTGAATATTGTGTCAGCTGACATTATTACTAAACTTGACAAAAACGCGATAAAGTTTCTAGTTTTCATTATACTAGTACTTTCCCTCTTATGACAACATTGTATATCATGTTAAATTCATCTATTTGATAAACAATTGAGAGAAAGATAATTTCTTTTTTTATATTAGGGTTTTGAGGCAAAGTTTTATGGTCTCACCAACTGTCTAGGGCTAGTGATGTCACAAGTCTTAAGGGAAAATCCACTACCACTAATGTACTGAACTGGTATAACTCCTAAATGCATTCTAATAAGACAGACAGAAGCTATTGCAAAAAGAAACATAAAAGAAAGAGAGAAAGAAAGAAAAGAAGGAAGGAAGGAAACCCACAATTGGCCCAGATACAGAGAATGAGTACTCAAAGAGTGCATAGCCCCACGTGTTGTATCTAGGGCTCAGGAACATAGAGGAAGAGAGGTGAAAAAAATTTTAAGTCATAGGAATAAGAAATCTGCAGTAAGATTGTATCTACTAGAAAAAACATTGAAGTTTCGTTAACAATACCTGGATGATATGGCTGGCTAAGCAAGACTTGAATGAGGACACAACCAGCAGACATGCTTATGTGGAAAGGGGAAAACTTACAGGCCCACCACTCAGAGACAGAGAACTACACACAATCTAGGGATGCTGAGATGAGTAGGCATCTTCACAGGAAGAAACCTCCAGATTGATATCCAGTGCCAACTGGTCATTCTTAAAACTATGTACACAAAGACTACACTGACTAGAGACTCAGCAAGTTGTATTTACGTATTTATAGATCTATGTCCATATACATATATGCATACACACATACAGGTGTGTGTATATGTGTGTGTTTGTGTGTGTGTGGTATGTGCAAGTATAACAATTAAAGAAAAGGAGGTAGGCATTTAAAAAGAAGCAAGGGGATTATGGAAAAAATGGAAGATGGAAAGGGAATGGAAGAAAATTATGTAACATTATTTATATAAGAAATAATAAAACTTGAAAATCTCATCTTTAATCATCTGACTGCTATGTTTGTTTTCCATCATCAATTCACTTTATTCTCAGAAGGAGAATGGAACACAAAATACAAGATGAAGGTGGAGTGAGTGAAATAGATGAGATCCTTATATTTTAAGTTCTTAAAAATAATAATAAATTCTTTCTGTTTAAAAAGGTTTTATTACCTGTGTTGCATAATGATGACTTCTAAGTGTTTAAAGACTTTGAAAGATAACTGTAAAGTCTTCCATCTGAGCAAATGTTATTTTAAATGCTTGTATGCATGCATTTATCCTCCATAAACATTAACCTCAATTCAGGACACTTGTTGACCACAACTTGATGATGTGGTCATTAGACGTCTTTCTTTGTCTTTCCAATATGGTAGATTTATTTGTGTCCACAGACAACTTCCTTCTACTGAGCTCTTTCTGACATTCTCATATCAATTACCAGAACTCACTTTTTATCCAACTTAAAACTGAAGCATTTAGCTATTTGATTCAATTCCATTTAATGTCCCACTTCGGTCCTGAGTGTTTTCTATGCTGTTCCAGGTTTTATTCTACATACACATAACAAAAATTCTTCCTTCATTCTCATTGATAGAATTCTGTTGTATTCGATTCCCATTTCACAGAGTGAGCAGCTCCTTGGTGTTGGTACTCCTTATCTCCAGTGTTATATTGCACTTATCTTTGGAGTATGAAATAACACATTACAACTTTGTATCTGAATCTTCAATATTAAACTTAGGTTCTGTGCCTCCTCTGTCTATGCCCCTGTATCTCTGTTACACACACACACACACACACACACACACACACACACACACACACATAATATTCTTTAGAATATAGATCATGAAATATCTTTAAGTGCTACTGGTGATAGGAGTATAGATTTGTTACACTTTCCATTTTTCCTCTTTCCATTCTAGGCACAGTCTAGACATGGTCTACTGCTTGCCTTGCTTTTAATTCTCTTTCCTCTGTTCATCAGGGCACATTTTGCATTTACATTTTGAGAATCCTATATCATGTAACTTCTATCACATGGTGATAAAATCAAATTTACATCTTAACTGACTTCCATAAATGAAACTAACCAACATAAGAGAAAACTTTTATTCCTAATATATGCTGTGAATGAATTAGCAAAACACAAGACTAGAAGATTTTATTACTTCTATAGTAAAAAGAATTCAGCAACAATGCAGATTGCAGAAAGTATATAAACTCATGGAAACTGAACCTGTATTTTGGGGTGCACCCAGGACTGGCCACTTCCTAACCCTAAGCTGGGATTTGAGAGAGCAACCTTTGCTGGCCTTTTGAAGTCTCTTTTACAGGAAAGATAAGGCATTCACTAGGGTGAGAGACTTGGCTGTTACACGTTTGTTAGAAAAATGCAATGAAAGGAAAGGAACAAGGTAGGGATCATATAAAAAGGGTTGCACGCATTTTATGTCAGATCTAAGAAATAGGAACTTCTTTGTAATTAAAAATAGAAATCTTAACTTGCAAGGACTTAACATAGGACAAACAGGAATTTATTTTAAGTGCAAACAGAAGCTTTAACCTCTAAAATATAGTTTTCCTGCTTGGTCTTTCTTTAACTTGCAAGGTATATTGTTCCTGTTTTAGTCTCACACATGCTCTGAGTTATGAAGAACACATCCATTTACCGTCACATTATCTTAACAAGTTTATGTTTAAACTTACTACCCTCCAAACTAATTATACCAAAGACACTGGGAAATATCATCCATCTGTCTCTCCTTGGAACTTTGTAAAAGAAACAGACAACAATCACATAGGTATTAATTCTTACGATCTTCCACAAGAGAAAAGTCATAAAGGCATAGCAAATGATCATTTTTATGGTTCTGTTCTCTCTATATAGGTAGACAAAAAATGAGCTTAATTATTCTATAATTATTAAATTTTTCTCAGGCCCATTGCTCTTTGACCTTATAACAGATTCTCTCTGGACAGCTTGCTACTCTACCATTTTAAAATTGAATTTTCTACACTGCCTTTATTTAAGGTCAGCTATCCACAGATACAATCACCTGATTAAGAAGTCTGCAGGTTCAGAGTTAAACATATCATGATTCCATCTTTTAATGGGATGGGTTTAGATGGTCCCAAGCAATATATTTAAACTGTCACTTAATCCTTTGTATCCAGTAAGTTTACCTACAAGATCATGGTGATTATCCACGATATTGTGTAATTTATCTTAGAAAAATGTTTTCCCACAGTATAAATGCTGTCATCAGTAAAACCAGGATAAGTTCATGTCTCTCTTCTCTCAAAATAATGATGTACTGTGTTAGGATGGAAATCCAACTTTAAAAGATTATTTCCAGACTATTGTTAAATAAAGCAACATTTTATTTCTTAAGTAGCAATGTCTATTTTATTTATATTAACTGATCAAGAATTATTACTTTTGGATAGTGTTTGGTCTAAAGAGATAGTACAGTGTGAAAATTTTAAAATCAGATGGGAGGGTTCATGGGTGATTTATGCCTTTTATCAGTCATGAGAACTTAGTCCAGTGGCTTGGACTTTGTAGTCAGTCTGTATACCAATGACCAAATTTCCAAGTTCAGAACAGTGATTATTTCTTACACATGAAAATATTTGCACTGTAGAATTAATAACCTAATAGAAAGTAATACTACTTACAGTGTACTACTTAAAACCTCCATTCAATAATTTATATTTAACTTAAAATTTAAATATTAGGAAAATATAGACTACGATAAATTTTTCATACACATCTTTACTATAGGATAAGAAATATATTTTTTCAGAATACTCCCTCAAAATTAATGCATTCTCTTGACTACTATTAGATCCAGTAATTATTATTAGATCCAGAATGTAGGATAAAATTTTTATAAAAGACATGTGGTTCAAGTGTTGACAAAAAGCTTTGAGCTGGGCTAAAAAAGCCAGTCTTAGATTGTGACTAAAAGTGGGTTTCAACAAAGGTCTGAAGTGGAATTTGAATTTGGAAGGCAATGACTTCCAAGAAAATAGATTTCTCCTGTTTTTTTTTTCTTTTTTTTTCCAATGCACTAATAAAAAACGTTTTTAATCTTTTTAATTAAAACTATCATGTCACATATTTTGTTCAATTTTCTTTTCTTTTTTTTTAAATGTTTGTGAATCATAGCAAAGTCCCACAGACACACACAGAAGAGAGAGAATGAGAGGTCACACACACCAAAGGCTGATCTTGTCCATGAGTTCTTTTCATCCTGGCTCCACATTTCCAGGGGAGCTGAGAAGCTTGGCAGAGAGAAGACACCTTAATCTCTGCCCCAAGGCTGAGTCCCAGCCAAAGTAGTTGAAGCTCAGCCTGAAATAGCTAGTGCCAGGGAACTTCAAGCATCAGAAGAACAAATGCACTTGCCTTTTGAATCTGCAGATGTAAAAACACCTCAAGTCCAGAAACCCTTGAACTCAGCTTCCTTTATTAATCCTAGTTTGCAAAGCAAAAAATTGCTTATTTCTTGTTCTATCGTCCCATTATTTTTTTCTTCCCAGATCTCTTAATGATACAACTCATGGTTAACATTTTAGAGTTGAACCAGGCAAGGTGTGCCTGAAGAAATCCAGCATTTATTCAGATTAAGGAGATGAAGGACTCAAAAAAAAAGTTTTACTTCTCCTTGTTTCTATATAGCAGTATCAGAACATTTGGGGGGAAATTTATAAGAATTTTTATTCTGTATTAGGTTCACAGCATCAAACACTTACTTGTTTTAATCAATTAATTAAGTTGTTGAATGGAGTAAGTTTTAAGTTTTATTGTTATTGCTATTGTTTTAATGTTTATTTTTTTAGATAAGGTCTCATTCTATTACCCAAAGTAGTCCAGAATTCAGTATGTGGTGCTCTCTGGCCTTAGCTTTGAAACAATCTGCTTCCTGAACTTATAAGTGCTGAATTTACAGACAAAATGTTACAGAACAAAACACACAGCTACTGAATACCTGAGTTTCTAACCTTCTTCATCTATACACAGAGAAATTGAGAATTATACTGATTTAGTAAAATGGTGCTAATAGGTTTTCTTCTAAGATTTATGACCCCACTGGCTATGGGTAGTAGGGCAGATTTGCATCGCCAGTCATAACTTCTTTTCCTGCTGAGGCCAATTAGAGAGCTGTTGGTTACTGCAAATATATGAGAGCCACTACTGCACCCATAGGGTACTACATGATTTTGTGATTCATAGAACTATAGTTAGGTTTAACTATTAGTTTTTTTCTTTCCTTGGAAACTTGAATTCTTCTGATGCTACAAAGATGTTTTTAACTCTTCAGAATCTTCTGAATCTTTTATCTGATATACATGGTGTCTTTAGCAATGAGGACTTACCTTAAACATCTGAAACTCTTTCAGGGATCATTCTCAGCCCAGGTTTAAAATGTCATTTAAATAATATACGTATTTGTATATCATAGATTTATATATATAATATCATATGTAATCTTAGATAAATAAAATTAATATAATTGCTTGTGGCTATTTAAGACATCTTTAGTGTTATTTTACTCTCCTTCATCACTCTACTTTGATACTGACTTTTTACCCACCCCAGTTAAAGCCCCTCCCACATTTAAATTTGACAAAGAGCACAAATGAGCAATACTCAAAAATGGGCCCAAACTTTAGTCTTCTGATTTCTAGAACAATCAAACTTTACTTAACTGTTCTTGGCTTCCTACTACACCTCCACTTATCATTTAATAATGCCACGTGGGTTATTGATTTGATTATTGTAAATAACACACAGATTTTAGTCTCTTTATTACAACTTGCTAATGAATTCCTCAGATGTAGTTTACTGGAGCAAAATAGACACTGCTGTTTTGACAATGCGGCAGGAGAGATCAAAAGGTAGTTGAAAGATCATTCCTCCTAAGTCACTATAACAGACTTTAAAGCGACCTCCCAATGTCCCCATCATGCTCTCCTCCTAAGAGAGAACAGAGGATGCTGAAAAGCTAAGGGTATTGCCCACATTTTACAACACTGTTGGGAGAAAGTATACATATAATTCATGCCTATAAACTCTGTATAAAAAAACAAAATTTAGAAAGCCACACTGTTGAAGAATGCAGGATTTCTCAATTCAGTCACTAACTAAATAATATTTTCAGTAAAATCTACAACGGAAACAGAGTTTGGAAGAAGAGCATATTCCATGGTGTCTTTCATTCCCTTACTCATTAATCATTATGGAACATTGAAATACACAGTTCACCTCTCCTTTTTTCCACGTGAGAAATATGTAGTACTCAGATGTTCATGTTTTTATAGTTTCTTTAAAACAAAATGTAACAACTTCTTGTTTCTTATTTTGAAAAGATAAAATTATTAAATGTCTCCATCATAGAACAAACCAGAATTTAATCTTGCTGACAGATGAATGAAAGGATTCAACTGTTTCTCCATCTCTAAATGTTTACTTCATTTTTCCTCTGTGTATACTGGCTCTCTCTATATTTTTCTTTGCTACTATTTGACAGTGTCTTTTCTTTCTTACATACAAACATTTGAACATGCATCTTTGATCTTATATTCAGAAAACCTTGCAAAGACTCAAACATTGTCATTTAACTTGGCAAGAAAAATCAATTAAAAATATATTTGTCCTGGCTTGGATTGGGTATCCTGTAAGCAATGATTGAATCAGAAGATGTACCACAATCATTTGCTCTTAGTCTAAGGTATACAACTTTTACCAGAATTAGTCAAAGCAGTATAGAAATTAATACTTTAGGGATCTCAAGAATATTTACTTGTATTATACAAAAATGTCATTGCTATGGCAGAATAGCCAACAAAAGCAACTTAAGAATGGTAGAATTTCTTTGTCTCTTGGTTTGAGAAGATGACTTGCATAACTGCAAGGAAGTAAGCATGGCATTGAAGCTTCAGTCATGCTGCAGTCAGAGTCAGGAAGCTCTCATTATCCTTTGCTCTTTGAACCCAGTCTCTGACCTTAGCTGTGTTTGTAACAGCCACATCTTAGAAGAAGAATTCTTTCTGGCTTCCTCACTGGCCAACTCAGAGGTGTGTCACCTAGGCAAACCTAAATCCAGGCAAGTCGGCAATGAAGAACATTAACCTCACACCATTTATAGCTACAAATTCTAGGTCTTCTCCCATCAGCTAACAGTTACATATGCTTAATATCCAATTGATTTACATTCATTTATTAAAATGTTAATTTTCAATGTCCTATATAACAATCTATATTATTCCTATAAGTGGAAAAAATCCTGAAGGTTACTGGAATTAATAATGTCTCTAGGTCACATAATTAGGAAGTGGCAATATCATAGCAGACCTCCAGACTACACACCATCAATTATCAGAAATTTGACTAGATTGTCTTTAGAATAACAAGCTAATATTTTATATCCTTTAGAGCCAGGAGCAAACTTTCTGCTTTTATCTATTAATGAAAAATCACTTTCATTGTCGGAATAGCCGGCCAAAAAAAATTAGACTCCATATTTATTTGTGTGTTTGCTTTGTTTTGTTTATGGATTTATTTATTTATTTATTTATTTATTTATTTATTTATGTATGTATGTATGTATTTATTTATTATTGAAGAAGAGAAAACATGAAATTGAATAAATAAGAAGATGGGGAGGTGTTTGGGAAGAATTAGGATAGATAAAATATGCTGTTTGAAATTTTCAAAACCTAAGACAAACAAAAATATTTAAAACTTCAGATAGAATAGACAGGTGAGACTATGCATCTGTATTTCTTTTTCCTGGGAAAAAATGAGGAGAAATAGATTATTTGATGTAGGCTAGAAAGAGTGAACACTCAAGAAGACTTATAGATTTCTTTACAAAATACTTTGTGGAATGACATAAAAAAACTAAGATATCAGGGTAAAACAGATTCTGCAAGGGAACCAAAAAAAATTTAGCTTTAAACTGGATGAAGTCTTTCCTCTTTTTTTTTTTTTTAGTTTAAATTTACTCTGAAAACAAGAGAGTAGAATGTTAACACAAATTTTTGATGCCTTAGTAAGTAAGCATCATTGTATATATTTACTGACGGTGACTCTATTCACAGACAAAGGTAAGAGAAATATGACTTTACCAGCATAATTCAACTGCTCTATATTGCATCTTTTAACTCAAGGGAGAAACAGTCCTCAGGAGCTTGAACTATTGTCTCTCATTTACTAGACTAGAAGCAAATCAAGTTATGCTAGCGCCCTTCTCTGTGTAACACAGATTGCACAATCATTTTGACAGGAAGGCATTGGTTTCAGGTAGCAACTATAGAAAAAACATAATAATTTTTTCTGAAAGAACTGTCTGGTTTCAAGAAACTCATTTGGTGCCAGAACTAGGCTTCTATTTATGAGCAACTAAGATGGTTCTTTCTGATGGAAAAATTTCCATTCCTGGATCCTCCAAAACTATGGATGGACTTGGCCAGTGACTCTTTGTTCCCTCTTCTGACCTACACTTTGTTTTAGTGTTTGCTAATTCTTTAGATCGTTATTCTTAGTACTATGAATATTGGTTACAGTGATCTCATTTGGGAAGTTCTGAGGACTATAATTCTTTTGTCCTTTTTACTTATTCTCTGATAGATTTTTGTTATTAATATCTGGTCAGTTTTTGGACATGGATTATGGTTTTATATTTTATTTCAGACAGATGCCCTATCTGAGGATGGCAACCCCTCTTTCTCACTATAGTCATCTGTGATATTCATGTTCTAAATTGTTAACCTGTTTTAAAACCAATGCTTTGAAAATCTAAGCATCTTTAATGCCTCATGTGTGTGAGGCACATAGTATACATAAAATGCTGAATGAAACCCTTCTTGCTTCCTGACATAAATAATGATTCACTGCTTCTGAATTCTAACATGGGTACAGCACAGAATTACAGATTTAAAAAGTACAAAATTAATGTTAATTCTACATAAAATACAGTTTCCTGGAGCATATCTAACAAAAAGAACCTCTGATGCATCCTTCCTGTGCCCAGATTCATTGTTTTCCACAAGGAATTGTCAGAATGAGAGCTTTTCTTTTTCTTCTTTGGGTCCGGTGCTTGGGGACTTGCAAATTAACTGATAGCAGTGAGATGAAAAGGCGAAAAAACAAGGTTAGTTTGTACAGCATTTGGTGGTGAGTAATTCACTGATACCCAAAGTTTGGTTTACATACTGAGCTTAATAAAATATGCAGTGGGGAATTGATGAAGCCTTTATAGGATATTTTGTGCTAATAGAAATGGATACTCTATTTTCATGGCAGTTGAATTTGTAGAAACTCTCATGGAGGGAAGTTAATGCATCTGTATTTCTTGGATATTATGCTCTATTGGATGAGAGACATTCAAATATGATGTTTTTAATTGTATTTAATTTAATAGTTTTTCCTTAAAGTAAACATGCTCTTCCTTTTGCATGTCTGGATGGGTCCCCAAATAACTAAACTACTCTCAGAGCAGAGCACAATGGAAAATGAACATTCAGTGACCTTTATGAGCCTACTCATCATAAGCAGATTTTTTTTTTTCAGTTTCAGTCCCACTGTGAGATAAAGGGAAGAGTGGAGAGGCATTGCAGAATACTAGCAAGTCTGTGAGTGACTATGATGTCATTCACAACTGCAAGCACCACATATGAGAGTCAGTATTAAATTTCTTATTTATCTCTCCATAAATTTGATTGATAGACTCTTGCTATATCATCTATCAAGTCTGAATTCTGCCAGTTTTGGCTTCTCTCCTTCAAGGACATTTTAATTTGATATAAATTTAATAGAAATATTGAGGAGTTGAAGGTGAATATAAATGTTCTGTCCAGCACTCTATATTTTTCAGTAGGACTAAACTATATTTTAGTGTTTTCCAAAGAATGAATTACAAAATGCCTTATGTAAACTTTTAGATGCTATCTCAGAATACAGAAAATTACTTTCCAGAATATAGTTTTTTAAAAAAATTCCTTCTGAAAAAGAGTTTATAAATTGATTATCATTATCTAAAATAATTTTAACTTTTATTTTAATAAAAGAGGAAATGATTTCAATGTTTTGGATTTTTATGGTGGAAACAATTCAAATCCTTAGTGCATAAATATGAGCCTAAAGACTCTGCTGCTTTTCCATGCAACTTTTTAAAAATATAAAGCATGTAATCAGTCCCCAAATCACACTTCATTTATTTTAAAAATCCCCATTAAAACAACACCCATCAAAAGTATTAACAGGAATTCCATATCTCAAAAGTATTAACAGAAATTCCATAGCTCGCAAGCTTACCTCTAAGACTATTTGAATGATTTATCATGCCCCGAGAGTTTGGTGTCTACATATGAAATCTTTAATTCCCACTCATAGCCTTGCAGATTTTATCCAAGTACTAATAGTGTTAGTGTAAACTTACCCTAAAGGGTCAAACTTGCTAATGCACATTTAATTCTTTCCATGGAAGATCATCTCCTTTGAGAAAACTAACCAATCATGAAAAGTAACAAAGATTTGCAGGAAGGGTATGACACTGAATACAGAATAAGTGAAGAATGAGGTCAGTAAGTTTTTATCACAGCCTTAACAAAATCCCTGTTGGTACCACTGGGAGTTTGGGTTAACTACAGCTCACCATTTCTAATCTAGAGAAATGCAGGTGGCCCTGAGGCTCAAATAAAAAAAAAAGTACACAGCCCACATGGCAAACATCTCCAAAAGAAGAAGGACTGTTCTGTAGGGAATGAGCCACTAGGAATTGCATCAAAATTTTGGTGCCTTAAAAAGAAACATCCTTGTGTTTATTTTCTGAGGGAGGTTTTTATTTTTTTATTTTTTATTTATTTATTTATTTATTTATTTATTTATTTATTTATTTATTTTACTTCAAGGCTTAATGCAACAAAAAAAATTACAAATTTATTTAACAACACAATTCAACAATTCTGCACTATGATCTTTTAATAAAAGAAAAAAGCACCCTTGGAGAGTTTTGTAATGTGTTCTTGACTTATTGTCATTTGTTTATTAGAAGTATACAGTAATTCTGATTTAAACCTCATAGAATATTAAAGCTTACTGAAAATCTTAGTGAGTGATGATGACTTGAAGCTGATAAGGGAAGTAGTAAAGAAATGAAACTTTAAAACAGCCTCTAAATTAATCTTTTAAATTGCTAATGTAACTTTGAACATCATGTCCTTCCTATTTTGTCTATAGATAGGATAAAAATCATTTCACTTAAAGACACTTGTACCCTTTCAGAAATATTATGGCATAATCACAATCTTGGATTTTCATGATTGAAGGTTACCTCTACCTACATTTCATAAAGCTCATCTAGAGGAGTCCAGCATTTCTCCTGTTCCTGGAAGGGGTGGTGGAGGGGATTCCAGGGGAGTTTAATCAGCTTTCATTCTGATTGAGCTTAGAATCCATTTGTCCATCACATGCACATTTACCAAGATGATTGCCACTTGTAGAACACAGCACTAGGAAAATTACCACTATGAAATAATCTCAAACCTTTTCAACTTGATAATTAACTTTGTTTTCTTAACTACTGACAACTGGAAAGCTATTTCTTGTGGAGGTGTCAAGTTCAATAAACAAATTTCTTCCTTGGCATATCACAAACATTTCTTGACTGCTCTTTACTAAGGCAGTTACTTGTGAAGAAGTTCATTATTTCATAAAAGTTAGTAAGTTACTTTCAGGAAATACATCAATGATTTAATTATACCATATATATATATATATATATATATATATATATCTTCAGACTCCTATCTAATTAGTAATAAATATCTAGTTTGGGGAAACCTGATTTTCCCCCAAAACTATTAAACTATTTAATGGGCTCAATGTATACACCACTAAACTAAAATAGCAACATTATAACCAGTCATCTCTGCTCTGCTGCAGATACCTCCAAACCAAAGACAAACTCATAACTATTGCCCTTAAAGACAATGTATTCTTCAACACTCTGTTTTAAGATGTTGCCTTCTCGGGTCTTGGAGCAGACTTCAGACATTCTATTTGTTCATTTAGCCACCTGGTCCAGTTAGTTAATATCACTTATTTTAAGTAATTGTACACTTTCATATATGAGTCTTACTGTGATAGTTAATTTTCATTGTAAACTTGACTAAATTTAGAATCACAGAGCTGACATACTTCTCTCTATATGTGTCCTTAGGAGTACATTTAAAGAGGGATGTAAATGAGGAGGGAAGATTTGCCTTAGATATGGGTAACATGCTCTCATGGACTATGAGCTCAGACTAAACAAAAGGAGAGGGAGAAAGCCTGATGAGTATTGGAGTTCATCACTCTCAAAGAGACTATGAATGCAATACAACCAGTTGCCTCCTCCTTTCCACCCTGTTCCTTCTCCATCACCATGGGCTGTATGAGCCAATATTAGTCCTTGAGTCCAAGAAAACAAACCCATCATTCAGTGAATAGCTAATTTGCTGTCATCTTAGATGTGAAACAAATTCCAAATGTATAATTCTTTGTGGGGTAAGAGAACTAAAAGTGACTGCTGCGCTTATTCCTTAGAGTGCACGCACTTTGTTTCTGTCAGAGGTAATGTATTTTTAATACACAATTAAATCCCATGATAAAAAATACATAAGCATGTTATTCTGAACTTCCCTGCTGGTGAATAAATCCTTACTTTTTTTTTCACTATTACTTCGAATATAATTGCAATATTAAAAGAGCCTATTGAAAATTAACAAATGATCTATCTGCTCCTTGTGATATAGGAGCCACATGAAGTGCACATTTAGATTTCAATTATTTATGTTACTTACATTAGAAACTAATACCAGTTGAAAATAATGACTAAGCAAGATTCCAGCAGTTTTTGCTGAAAGGCAACAGAGAAAAGAAAGATGTTTTCTTGGCTTACATATGAGTTTGGGATCTCCTTATCTACTGAAAGATCCCCTTTCAGAGAAGAATGATTCTTCACATTAGAATCAGCTGTAAGACATTTCCTAAGAATTTACTCAAGAAGGAAGCAGATCCCAGAATCCTCCATCCCACTGCAAATTAGGGTAATCCAGGAATCATGAAAGCAGGCTTACCTAGGTCAGTAATTGGCCTTTGTTTAGCTCCCTTGTAGAAGAATGCTGCAGGATCATGCATTGAACTCAAAGAGTGAAACACCAAGGCCCCTTTAAAGAGGAGGAGACTCCAGTAGGACTTTTCTTTCTTTTTCAAATTTAGAGTCTTGTAAAAATAGAGAGAATCCAGGTGTGATGCCTGTCTGTAATTCCAGTAATCAAGGGGATAATGCAGGATCACTGTGAATTCATGATTATCCTGAGCTACAGAATGAAGCTAGCCTGGGATAAATAATAAAATCTTGCCTCAAATTCCAACTCCTCCAAAATGACAATAATAAAAATTAAACTGAGTAAAAGAAAAAAAATCATAAAACAAGAGCTTAAGGGTACAAATTTTAAAAAATTGAATTTTAAGTTTGATGTCCTAATATCTGTCCAAAACAAACTTATAGAAGAACAACTATGTACTAGCAAATAGTAAAAACCAAGACAATTTAACTGAAAACAACACTGACAAATATTCATGTAAAATGTAGGCGTTTTCAGTCTAAAGATGAGCAGAACACAAAGAAAAAGGAGTAATTGTGTATCTGCCATCGAAGTACAAATTTCACCTGCCAAGAGAGTCTCTTTAAGTCTCCTTCCTAGAAAATATGCTCTTCTCTTCTTTTCAAAGAACTCTTTGTTTAATCTCTCTGAAATTTGTGTTTAATTTTTAAAATCACCTCAGTTGGTTTCTAATGGACAAAATTTCTCTGTCATTCTCTGAATATATTTTTAAAATTTATTTTGTATTATTTAATTATTTTTCCAGCCTGATCACATTTTCCCCTCCCTCCTTTCTTCCCAGTCCCTTTCCTTCTACCTCCCTTCTTCCCCCTCCTGCATCCACTCTTTGTCCTTTCTCTTCAGAAAAGGGCGGGCTTCCCAGGGATATCAGCCAGCCATGGCAGATTAAGTTGTAGTAAGTCTAGGCACCTACTCTCCTACTAAAGCTGGATGAGACATCCCAGTAGGAAGAATGCCAAAAGCAGGTAAGAGAGTCAGAGACAGCCAAGAGATAACTCCTTGTTAGGAGTCCCAGAAGAAGACCAAACTATACAATTCTAACATACGAGCAGAATGCCTAGTTTAAACTCATGCAAAACTCTGGTTGGTTCGGTCTCTGTGAGCCCCTGTAAGCTCAATTTAGTTGATTCTATGGGTTTTCTTGTGGTGTCCTTGGCCCCTCTGGCTTCCATAATCTTCCTCCCATCTTCCACAGGACTTTCCCCAAAGCCTGCTTACCGATTTACTATGGGTTTTCTCTGCATTTGTTTTCCTCAGTTTTCAGATGAAGACTTCTGATGACAGGCTAGGCACCAAAGTATAAGAATAGCAAGGTATCGTTAGGAATTATTTCATTGATTTCTTTTTATTTATTTATTTATTTATTTATTTATTTATTTATTTATTTACTTATTTATTTATTTACTTATTTACTTATTTACTTAATTATTTATTTATCTTATTTATTTATTTTATTTATTTTATTTATTATTTATTTATTTATTTATTTATTTATTTATTTATTTATTTATTTATTTATTTATTTTGGCTAGTCATGTTTGTTTCTATCCTAGGCCCCTTGGCTTCCCAGATGAATTTGTAGTTGGATGTACCCATCATCTTCTTTAAGACCTCAAAGGGTCATGGTTTACTGAAGAAAACATAAACATTCTAAATGTCATAGCAGCAGATCTCCAAGTGCTTAAAGGACCATGATCTGTTAAATAACTCTGAGGAACACAAACTTAGCTCCTAATTATATGGTTCAGACTCAAGTCCAAATTCCCATATGGGAAGTTAGGTGACACTTATTGCTAAACTTAGTACTATATATGACCATTAATATCACTACATTTTATATATATATATATACACATTTAAATATATATATTTATATATATAAGCACATTTATATATACATATATAAAATAACCATAAAGTTTTAGATAGTATTTATACCCTAAGAAAAGTTTTAGGTACTCAAATGAAAACCAAAGGATGATGAAACTAATGGTAATGTAATATTCCCATAATTGATATTTTCATCTATCTCATACAAGGTTCCTCTTTTGCCATAAGACAGAGATTTTACATTTTCTTTTAACAATTCAGGTAGGGTTTAGAGGAGAGATCCACACTCCAACTCCAAACCCAGGTCTAATTTTTAATTGAATTGGGACCACAGAAAGAATGCTTTATATGTCTCTTTGGAACAGCAGCAACAAATATTTGTGGAGAATTATGAAATTCTACATTGTCGGAGATGTGATATATCATTAGGCCAATTTCCTCTTTTTCCTGGGGCATTTTTTTTTTTTTGATGATTCATCTTTCTTCTTCAGAAGTAATTGGATGCTTTTATCTCCCTGGAAAAACAAAAACAAAATCTAACTTTCAGGAGCTTTTTTTTGGTGTATTATAGCTTTGTTAAAGGAAAATGTTTTATAGCAATTTTAAAAAGTATTGTCTTTTAATAATCTGTACATATGTATCACTAATGATACATATATGTCAAATCTGTCAAATAAAAGGCATTAGTCTTATAACAGTTTAGATTGAATGATCACACTATTTAATGAATTATGATCTCTCCTAATCAAGAGGTCTTTCCTGTATAAGTCTAACTCTTATCAGTCTTGAAGGTAACCATAGTTTTTCTTCTCCTGTGGAAACAAAAACGAACATCTTCCACAATATAACATATATCCTGGTTTCTATTATGAGGTCAACCCATCTTTAAAATATATTAATAATATATTTAATATTTAATATAATATTAAAATATATTAATAAAATATATTAAAATATATATAAAATATAAAATGATTTAAGTCAGCATTTTTTATATTATCCAATGTTCTTTCTTATTAGCATTTAAAAATGTAAAGATAACAAAGCATTATGTGTTCGATCTCTGGGAGTCTTTATTACCCCTTTCTGATTATCAAGTGTATTTTTCAGACTTTGATTAGATTTTTCTGTAGCTACTTGTAGTATAGGATTATGTGAAAAACACAATTGTGTATAATATACACAATTATGTATAGTATGTGTAATGTTTTTATTTGAAGAAAATCGTTTTATTTTACTAGACATATATGCTGGAGTATTGTCCTTTTAATTTGTGCAGGTATTCCTATAATGGACATAATGTCTAATAAATGTATAATTACAGAATCAACCTTTTCATAACTCAAAGTAGTTGTTCATTGACATCCTGAATATGTTCTTATGTTATGGTACACACACTTTAATTTTTTAAGCTCTGCAAAATAATAATAAAAAAATTCATTTGCCAAATGGAATTTTTTTAAAGTAGCCTTTTGGTTACTTATCCTGCAGATAATGGTGTTTTGTTTAACAAAGAACAAGTAGGAGATTTCATTATAGTTTCCTTGGTTTAAATGATAGAAATATCTTTCTCCAAACTTTTGTTATTAATATGGTGCTTCTTATAAAATTCTGAGAGTTCTATCACATTTTATATTAATATCTGATCAATTTCAACATTACTTTTTACCAGAGGGCCAAGTAGATGTGTATGAGATCTATTATGTGTTGTATACAATGGATGATTATATTTCTGATTAGTAGTTGTAGTTGAATGAATAACAAACTTAATTCTGAACCATCCGGGATAAGTTAAGCAGATTCAATATGAAAAACAACCATTTCTTCTTGGTGAGAGTCAGTAAATCTACTGTAGAACATGATCCTAAGTAGTCTTATTGCCTTTCTTAATTGTTCTATTTTAAACCAGACATAGTGTGATCATACACAGACCTAACTCCCTCCATTGTAATAGTGTTTCCCATTTTTCAATGTGAGAAAAATCTCTCTCTCTTTTTAAAACTAATTTTTCCCTTTAAGAACCCCAATTTCCTCACCAAATCTGCTAACAATGATGGTGAAGATGATGGTGAAGCTGACAGTGAAGTATGAGGCTGGCTGCTGCTCGGTGGAAAAGTAGAAACTCTAGGGGATGCCAAGGAAGCTACCTAGTATGGTAGCAGCCTGAGGATGGGCTCCAGAGAAAGCCCAAAATCCACTGGGAGAGGAAACAGACTGTCTGAAAAACAACCACAGGAGATTGTGTGTACAAAGACAAAGCACATGTGGTGGGAGCTGCCTGAAGTCATAACTTGCCAGTGGTGAGAGGTTGACTCTGGTGGTGTTTGGAGCCCAGGCACCTATGGAGTTTGCTACAGAGAGGTTGCAAGAGAAAAATCCCAAACTTGCTAAGAGGACTTGGGGAAAAAGACAGGAAAATCTAGCCAGTTGGGCAATGACTTAGGCAGCCTCCTACTCCATTTCTAGTGTGTGATGGTGGCAGCAAAGAAAGCCATGTACAAAAGGCTTTTCCATGAATTCCTGCCCCAATATTGGACACCAAATGAATCATAATTTTGTTTAGTCTTATCAATAAAAACCAGGAGTCAAATATTGGGATAAAGCTGCGAAATCAGAGAAATAGAGGAGCAGCCCCAGTACTGGGTAGCTTTGTGTATCAACTTGACATAAGTTAGAGTTGTAGAGAAGAAGAAATTTCAGCTGAGGAAATGACTCCTTGATGCCCAGCTGAAAATCTGGCATTTTCTCATTTAGTGATCAGTAGAGAAGGGCTTAGCCCATGATGGGTGGTGGAATTCCTGGGATGCTGGTCCTGGGAGCTATAAGAAAGTGGGCTGAACAAGCCGTGGGAGACACGCAGTAAGCAGCTCCTCTTCATGGCCTCTCCATCAAGTCCTGTTTAAGGGATTCTGCTTGCCCTGTTTGTATTTCTCTTCTGACTTCTTTCAGTGATAAATAGCAATGCTGAAGTTTAAATCAATTAAACCTTTTCCTCTCCAAGATGCCTTTTAGTCATGGTGTTCCTTTGCAGAAATAGAATTTCTAACTAAGACAGTACCTATATTAAGAGGTTCTAGAAAATCTATTAATACCATGAGAATGCATATATTTCTGACTTTTGAAATGATTCATAAGAAATTTGAGTCATTTTACTTATTTTTTTTCCTGACTTACAATCTGCCTTTATTGATTTATTTGTATCAGTATAAAGTGTAGGAGCTCCATTAATTGGTGTCCCTCATTCCATGTGAGGGAGGATCCAATTAGTTCATATCATATGCTGAAGTCCCTTGCTTTGGGTATATTTACTGTTATTTATCTCAAGAAATTACTGCACACTCTTTAACAATGCCCATTTTTCTGTTCATAATTAGTAAATTTCAGTATTATTAAAGTGTACCACAATTTCTTCTGGGTCTTTTCCTGATAATTGATAAAGTCTCAATTTTACTTTCAGAATCAGTTTAGAAACATTTTGTACATAGACCTTCATTTTTGTACTCTTTTTGTGTGGTAATAATATCCATTCTAAAATACTATCTTCTATCTGCATAAGAATTTCTGGGAGAGAATGCATTGAAGGTAAAATAACAAGAATACAATCAAGTTCTGGATCCAAGCAATCTACATATGTATCTAGCCCACATTTTTTTCTATCAGATCCAATCTTCTCTCAGCCTCAGTTAATAATTCTTGGGGTTACTTAAGTCCTTATCACCTTGTAAGTTTTAGAATAATTTACTTAGTTCTTGCATTGTTGATCCAATTGTGGGGCATATCCAGTTAATATGTCCCAACAATTTTTGAAAGTTATTAAGGGTTAGTAATTGCCTTTTCTTAATTTGTACTTTCTCTGATTTAAATTTTTTTGTAAACCTAACATATCATCTGTAGTTAATAGAATCTCTTCCTTGTATTCTTTTCAGGAACAATTTGTAATCTCCATCAATGAAAAATTCTAAGGTATCTGTATCTGAATCAGCCAGTAAGATACTATCCATATACTGGTAAATTATAAATTAGGAAACTGTTTATAAATTTTTTGTAATTGCTATTGTAGATTGTATTAAGACTAGGTATATCTGATTAACATTCATTTTAGAAATATCTTCCATGGCTATCTTCTAACAAGTTGAAAAATTATTGTAAGTAGAAACCATGAAGGCAAACTTTCTTAATCCTGTTTTTGTAAAGGTATAGTTTAAATCAGTCACTATAATATACCATCCATTACTTAGGTAATGAGGAAGGCAAGGATATTTCAGGCTGTAAAGATCCCATAAACTCAATTGCCTTATCTACAGCTCTTTGATCTGTTACCATTCTCCATTTCCCAGATTTCTTTATAATGATAACTATAGTGTAATTCTAAGGAATGATCAATTCTTCAGTATGTTGAACATTTATTTGCTTCTGTATGACCTATTCTAGTATCTGTATTTTTTCTCTTCTCATAGGCCATTTTTCTACCCAGATAGGTTTGTCAGATAATCATTTTAAAGGAAGGGTTGTTGTTAACTTTGAAAGACCAACAGCTGTTATGCCCTGGTTATGTATAAAAAGAATGGTTGGTTACTGTTCTTGATAATACCTTTTTATATTTTTTTGCAGAAACATTGCTTATTTTATAATTTGTTTCTAAGATTAGAGGAATATTAAATCTTAACTTCCCTTTGCTATAGCAAATCATGTCCCCACAAATTTATTGTCATTGAGCCATATATGGCTTTAATTTTTTACCTATCCTTCTGGCCCCATGCACTCAACCCACCATGTACTTTGTATCAACAGAGATTAAGTTACAGTCTATAAATGCTAAATATTTATGTCCTGAAGAGGCCAATATATATGTTAAAGTTTGGTGAAATTATTGCTACATATGTGCCTATGTTTATCAAACCTTTAAACTGCAATGGTATTTATTCAAATTTTTTAACTTTAGTCTTTAATCATTTATAGACATCTGCCAAAATACTTGTTTTATGGTTTCTCCTGAAGTTTTTGTTTTATCTACTAAAGCTGTTTTTTTTTCCTTAGTCATATATAGAACAGTATGTTTTTAACAATAAGCATTAAATCATTTATTGCACTGCGGATAAGTTTCTGTAATACTGAAAAGGAAAAATTGAATCAAATTTCATAGTGGGCCCTGTTTGAGGCACCCTAAGGTGTTTACCAATAACATAAGATTACCTTGACTGAACCTTGTCAATTCTCAATCACTAGTTCAATGTTGGCCTTTGTCACACTCTCTGGGGACTTCAGAGGGCTGGGGCCTTCAATTTAGGTTATCTCTAGGAAAAAAAAGAATGTCTTGACTGCAACACTTTTTAAATCACTTTGATTACCACAATCAAAGCATCTAACATTTTAAATTTTCTTAAAATTTCTAGAAATTTTACTTCTACCCAAGTAGATAATAAGCACAAGATCTAATATCAGCTGTACTTGTAATCAATTAACCTATTGATGCTAATATTGCCTTTAAATGCCCAAAACCCTTTTACATTCTGAATTAGAATTTTTGAAAGCCAAAGACTCATTTAATATCTGTCAGATCTTCTGGATCTGACACTATTCTAATCACACCTGAAGTCAGTCATTCAAAGAAATATTATTCTTTTGAACCTTGTATTGTTTTGGTAAATGACTCAAACCTTTTTGCTGACTCATCAACCTTATTCTAATCATTCAAACTGCTATACAACACAGGGTCATGGTGTGGTCATCAAACCCAAACTGTCTTTGCAAATCAGCATATTGGCCTTTTTGGATAAATGGTCTTCTGAAATATCAATACATCTAGCCCTATTTCATTGTTCTATGACCCTAGCTTCCTCTTTTTACCAAGTTCTCCATTGTTACTGAGGATGAGCTTCTAATATTATTATGTCTAAATTTCTCCAGTCTTGGGAGATAATTATGTTCTGAGCTGCCCATGAGTTTAACATCTGTTTCACATAGAGTGACTATATAGCATAAGAAACAACTACTTCTTTAAATCTTCTCAATTTCTATAGAATTACATTTATTTTATGCAGAAACTTGAGGTTATCTCATCTGTTACTCATTCTTACATAGTAACTGTATTGATTAACTAAGGTTGGTTTTATAATAACCTTGGTCTGCTCCTCTTCAGTTTCTTGATGTAGTACTGTGGTACACTATCCAAATATTCCTCTGACTATGTCTGAATTTTTCTTATTTTTCTTCTTAGAATTTTCTAAGGTTTGTATCTTATCAATAGCAAGTCTTTCTAAAGCTTGTATCTTACTGGGCAATTATTTTCAGTTATCAAACCTCTTTTAAGAATAAAATATAAATTGTCAACTGAGAGTAATTATAATCAACATACTTTCAATCCCAAATAAGTTGGTTATCCCCTTTTCCCCCATTTTTAATCCATCCATTTTGATACTATATAGAGTCCTAACTTCATGCATTGTGATAGTCCCATTTTTAATGTGGGAAAAATTTCTTCTATGACTTTTTGCTGAACATATTTTTTGGGACTTTGAGCTGGGATTCTTTTCCTTTATACCTATTATTCTTAGGTTTTTTTTTTTAATGATGCCTCAGATATCCTAGATTGGTGTGGGGTATTTTTCTGTATACTGTGAATATGCTTTACTACTACTGTTTAATAAAGCTGTCTTGGCCTATAGCAAGACAGCTTAGAGGCAGGGAGGAAATCCAAGCAGAGATAAAGACAAAAGAAGATGGATTCATGGGAAAAGGCTGCAGGCTTCTTCCCAGAAGGCAGGGTATAATAAGACACAAGTAAAGCCATAGAGCCACATGGCAAGAAATAGATTAATAAGAATGAGTTATATTGTAAGAGCTAGTTGGTAATGAGTCTGAGCCATAGGTCAAACAGTTTATAATTAATATAAGTCTCTGAGCAATTATTTGATAATCAGCTGGAACCTAAGATAGGAAAGCTTTATCCAGGCCCCCTGGGAATAGAAACCTTACCAACTATACTAGCTGTTCAGGTATGAAATTATTTTGTGTTTGAAAATTTTAACATTTTTTAACAATGTTTTTGTATCTTCTGTCATATCTTCAATATATGAGACTCTTTCTTCCATCTCTTGTATTCTGTTGGTGATGCATGCATTGGTACTGTTTGCTTATGTGTCCAGATTTTTTATTTCCAGAATTACCTCACTTTTGTGCTTTCTTGATTACTTCTATTCCTGTTTTTAACATTTTGAACAGTTTTATTCATTTGTTTGTCCCTTTCTTGGCTCTCATTGCATTCCTTGGGGGATTTATTGATTTCCTCCAATTTTTGGTTTGTCTTCTCATTTTCTATTATATTTTTTATTTCATCTTTAAGAAACTATCATCTATATAAAGTTGGTTTTAAGAGTTTTTTCTTTTGTTTCAGCTGTTTTGTAGTATTCAGGTCTTAATGTCCTAGGATAGCTGGACTATGTTGAATTCATGTTTCCCTTTCTGCTATTGATTGTATTCTTACATTGGAATTTAGGCATCTGGGTTTTGGATGATCATAGGTTTATGTTCTTGAGTTGTTCTTGTTTGGATGGTTGTTTTGTTTCTTTGCTTCTGTTCCTCTTTGATTTTCTGGCCTAAGTGACCATGGCTTCTGGTGACTAGTGAGTCTGCAAGTCCAGTAGGGGGTCTCTGATGGAGTTCTGTGGCCCCCAAGATCTCTGTGGTTTTGGGTGCCAATATTGTCTTTACAGTTCCAAGTACATGTATGGACTCTGAGTACCTGCTTAATCTCTTAGATTCCTAGTATTGTGTGGCCTCCAAAACAGCAGAAGTTTTCTAACAAAATTATGGGCTGAAAAATGGAGACCAGGGAAGGGTATGAAGTCTGATATTCTTAGGCAGGCTTTAAGGAGTATTGTCAGGTTATGGGCAATGTTTTATGATGGATCCCTAGACCATCCTAGCCTCTGGTATAGCCGCCAGAAATTTGACCTGCATATGTTTTTAAAGACAAACAATAGGGCATTTATTTAATTGTCATGGAGATAATTTGGGCGTAGTATTCTGAAATCTGTGCCTATGATCAAGGGACAAATGATGATGAATTAAAAAATGATACATGAGAATGAAGAGCTTACTGCAAAGTCAGAACATTTTGTCAGTGACTACCACAAAAATAAGCATCAAATTGATTAAGTAAGAAGAAATTTGAAGTAAACATCTTTTCAAGAGGCCTCATTTATTTTCAAACACATATAATAGGTTAGTATACACTGATATATAAACTGTTTAGTAAAAATAAAGCAATATAACTGCATGTGTACTTTCTCTCTCATATGTGTGTATGTAAGTGTAAGTGTAGATGTCTCTACAGACTTACTTATGCAATGGATGAGAGAGAAACACAGAAATCTTAGCATCAGAAAATGAATGTTGCAGGTAAACTTGAAAGAGTTTTTAGCATTATTGTATATCTTGAAAAGTCAACACCTATGTCTTGGGTAGTACTCTTTTTTAAAAAATTGTGCCTTCCTCTCCTATAACACCATTTCTTAAATCTATATTAAAATTGTTTGCTGTATTGTTCAATGCCTCATAAAAAATAAAATCTTTAATGTCCTTAAAATATGCTTTTATGTATATTTTTTGTTAGAATAGCCTTGGGAGTGAAAATTACAAATATTGACTTAAAATATCTATATTTATATGTAATATTTTAATAGTCTGGTTATATATATGTATCTATACTATATACATATATTGCATAGGTCATATAAACATATATTGCACAAGACACATAAAAAGAATTTAAACAAAATATGTGTTAGCTAGGCATCTGGGATTTAGAATGCTGCTATAGCTACATCATCAACTTTTATTCCTTTTTGTTTATAATTTGTTTAATTCTTTCTGTTACACCAAACCTTTTAGTTACTCTATTCAAACCAGAGAGAATTATTTAGGGAGGAATAATTTCCCGTGACTTACAGATAGATTATTTTTAGTCCCTGCTCACTAGGCTCCATTGCTTCTGCACTTGTGAAGTAGAAAATCAGAGATGGGAGACCAGGGTAGGGGAGAGTGGCTCACTTCAAGACAGGAAGGGGAGGCAGAAAGATAAAGAGATGCAGGACAAGGTATAACTTTACAGGTCATGATTCAGGAAACCAGCTTCTCCAATAAGCACCATATCTGAATGTTTCCTTGGTCTCTCAGTAATGTCACAACGTCATTCATCTATTAGTAGATTATTTCATTGATAATGTCAGAGCCTTTATGAGCCAGTTACCACTCAATAAAGAGCAAGTCTATCACACCTAACCATTTTTGATGGGACACTTCTAGACAGAGAGCTTTTATCTGAATATTTACAAACATGGGACATATCTACATTGGGCATCTTACAATTTATCATGATATTTCTAGAAGATTTATAATCACTTTTAATATTTTGGACATTTAACATGAAAAATAATTGACTTAATTTTATGTAATTTGAAGTATTTAACACTGAGAGTAAAATGTTGTTCTAGACAAGATTTTTCAATGTCATTACAATCAGTGCTAAGAAATGGCAAGATAAGTATTCCTGAAGTTTGACTCTTTTCTAAATCAAAGCCATCATGCCAGTTTTGAAAATGTATTTTTAATCTCAGCACTCTGGATGTTAAGGCATTACTAGCTACAGGCCCATCTAGGCTACATAGCAAAACCCCACCACAAACAATTTATTTTGAACTCTACATGACTTAATGTTTCCTACAAATACTTTATTATGAACAGCATTTCATTATAATGAAATATATCATCTATATCCTTTTTCATAGCCATTTAATGCTATGTTCTGTTCTCCTGGATGTAATGTGGCTATAACTTTCTTTGTCTCTTGGCCTTGTAATGGTGTTATCTGCTGCACTTTGAGAAAAAGACTGTATTTAGAGACAGTCTAAGTTCACAGTAAATCTGAGAGGCAGTTCCTAATCTTGTGTTTTAGTGGCACTCACTTTCTGAACCAACATTTATCCTCTTCTCCATCATTTCATCATGGTCCTTCAATGCCACTCTTAAAGTTTGCAGAGCAATTTTGCCGAAATTGGTGAAAACCATCTTACCTTTCTGAATAGACTGTACTGAGATTACACAGCCAGGAGGTCTATTTCTATGTCGGTGTATAGCCACATACTACTAATTTACAGTTACTATTAATAGTTATCAGACTTGGCATATTACATGCAACACAATCTAGATCTTCACTTACACCTCCAGTGTATGCTATCTCCCTTTGCACAGTAAATGGAAAAATTCTAGAGATAACTACTTTTTTTCACATATATTACTCCACCTTTTCATACACATTTCAAATTGTTATGGAATCATAGTCAATGAAAATAAATTGATATCTTTTCTCCTCAATAACCTTGATTGCCTGAAATTTTACTTAAATGTGTAAATTATTCATATTTTCTGTAGAGAAAAAATGTTTTGTAGATAAGTACATTACAGAATTTTCCAAAAAGTAGGGGTTGTTTTGTCTCATTTGACAGGTTGGGGATCCATTTCAGGCCATGTATGTGGTACAGGGGCACCTTTCTGATGAGCAAAAATTTTGAATTTTGCTATAATATAATTTTGAACATTTTGTCCTTATAATCAATGTGTTCTCATGAACATTTTGTGAACTTTAACTTCAAGGAAATACCCACGTATTTTCTTTACCTTTACATTTATAATTTGAAATTCTGAATTAATTTCCTGGATCATATGACTTCTTTTTTCTAGATCCATGTCTCCTGCTTGCTTTTGTTTCATCTTTAGTGGTCTGTAGAAATAAATTGTTTATAAGTTTGTTTGTTTGTTTTGGGTTTAGTGTTAAGAGGTTTCTGTCCCGGACATTTGAGCCTAGCCTCAAGGTTTATACCCACAGACCCATAGATGCTTACAATAATTTTAGGTTGATCGGCCTAAGGCCCAGGCATATAACTTGCTAACTCTTTTCCATTAATCTATCCATGACTCTTAATATCCTGTTCAGCCATGAGGCTTGGACCTTTCCTCAGAGCAGCATAGTTGTCCTCTGCTTCTTCTGGCTTCTCTCTGGCATTCTGGAGTCTCTGTGGCATTTCTGTTCTGTTCTTCCTGTTCCCAAAGTTTTCTTAGTCTGGTAGTCCCGTCCACACTTCCTGTTTGCCTTTGGCCAATCAATGGTTTTTATTAAACTCATAGGCAGGACAATTATTTACAGTGTAACATCATAAATCCACTACAGTCTAGGGTTAGGTTTTTGTTTTTGCTTGGTTGTTTGCTTGCTTTTAGTGTTTAGCCCATATTTATTTTTCAGTATGCCTAATCCAGTTCTCTTTGCTTTCCTACTACTGAAACTTTTTCTAATACAATCAATCTCCTAATGCCAAAGAAACATTTTTGGTAAAGTGCCACTAGATAATTTTCCTGACACACTGCCAAGAGTTTCTCAGTTTAATACTATGTTCTGAGATGTGTACTACAAAACAGGCCTCTCAGGATGAAATTGTTGATTCACACGAGAAAATTTAAATACAAGTACTATGTTTGAAGTAAAAGACTAAGCAACTCTTTCTTGCAGAGTACACAAAATAGCCAGTGATTCTCAAAACACAGTTTTTTTTGCATTTATTATATAAGATACTTCCACAAGCATTTATTTTTTACTTCTTAGTAACATGAGTTTTTATTTTGCAATAAAATGTTTTTATAACAATAAGATAAAAAGTGAATATTCAATTAAAAAATAAATAGTAAATTTTCAATTTTAGAACAGTTGACAAAAAGCAAGAAACTCATTTGTTTAGTTTTATCGTCCAATGTAACAGCCGATACTCATAGCTGTTGTAGAATTTAAAACATACAACTCTTCTATAGTATTATCTGCATCTACTTTAAAAGTTACTGATCTCATTGACCAATGAACTCATCCACTGAAGACAAAGCAAACACTCCCAAAGAAAAGCATCCACCTCTTGTTTTATGAAGTATAATTGCTCTTTTAGGTCAAACTTCTGTTCTACATTAATTTAATTTCAGATAGTTTGTGCAGATATGAATAAAACAATGGCACATTAGTGTATTGTTTCCAATGGATTAAATAAAGCTTAAGAAATAAATGAGTACAATTAGTTTGTATCAATCTCATCAAAGGCCCCTGAAAGATAACGAATTTTAAGTGGCTCGTCCTTTTCAGTTTTTAAAATTAAAGTAAGGTTCTTCTAGTTTTAGTTTGTTTTTTTACATTTTGAGATAAGTTATCACATTTTAGCCAGAAAAGATTGCAAATTACTTTGTAGTATAAGCTATCTTTGAACTGGTAATTCTTTTGCTCTAGACCCCACCACCTGCAAATGCTGGAATTACAGGAATGAGCCTCCTTTTCTCTTATATAATGTTCTTTCTGTTACATTTGTGTTTTCAGTTGAACATCTATATGCTCTGAGAGTTTCTTTAAATGTAAATATAAAATTAACTATATTACTTCAGTGATATTTTAAATAACAATTATAAAGGATGATACCAGTATGATAGAACTTTTTTTTTTTTTTACTAAGTGGAGATATTTATGGAATAAGATTTATTTCAAATAAGTAATGGTACATATATAATTCAAAATCGCCTCCAGTGTTTTTAATATTTTGCTAATTGAAATAAAAGATATAATTATACAAACTCATAAGTATTTTACACATAGAGAATAACAACTACATTGTTTCATTGCTACAGTATTCTTAAATGTAAAATAAAATCTTCATTATGACATTTTGCACTTTCTTTTCTGAATGTCAATCAAATTTTACTGTTTGTGAGAATGTAAGATCTACTTGTGTATTGTGTATCTTAAAATGCTATTGAATTCTTTGTAAGATAATCTTCTAAATTTCAGCAGTGGTTTGTCCTAAGATTTCTGTGAAACGTGCACATTGCTCAGTAATAAGGAAGCAATTTGAGCAGGTTAAATAATAGTATCTGCAATGACATATGTATTAGTCATAGTTCTTTAGAGGAACAGAAGCAATAGAAAGGAGATAATAGATATGATTGATAGATAAATAGATAGATAGATAGATAGATAGATAGATAGATAAATAGATAGATGATAAATGATAAATAAATTTTCTTAAGCCTGCTTATATTAAAACAGTAACAATACCTGTCTCACACCAGAGAAGCTTACAACTCACTGGTATCTCAGTCTTTAAAGCTGGGTAACTCAGATTTCTAAGTAGTTCCATAGTGGCTCTCTCTTGCTGGTGAGGCCAACAACCCCATAAATGCTCAGGACATGAAGCTTGTAATTTTAGAAGCCCTAATCTGAAGCCCGAAACCCAGAAGGTTTTTGATGTGAGAACAATTATGCTTTGTTTCTGACTGCTTTGTTGCAAAATCTAGGTAAAGTTGACAAATATTCTATTTGTGAGAGGTGTTATATTGTAACAACACATAATCAGAACAGAATAAGAAGTTAAAATAAACCAGGTCAAATTAATAATCCTTTGTAATCCATAATTAAATAAGTAATGCATTTTCAAAGTTCTTATCTCATGTAGAAAATGAGACAATAAGCCATGAGTCATGTGGCAGATGGGAGATAAGAAATAGGATAATTGAAAAGTATGGCTAGTAACAAGCCTGAGCTATGAGCTGAGCATTTATTATTATTAATAAGATTTTTTGTGATTATATAAGAAGTAGCTGTTAAGAATAGAAAACTCTGCCTACACAAAGGAACTTGAGAATTGTTCTCCCTGTTCCCGTTATCCATATCTAGTCCACTTCTCTAGCCTAGGCACCCAGTACAAAAAGCAGAAAAGTGGAGCCTCAGCTCAGGCAAGGAGCCATACAGCTCAGCCATGAAACATAATACTTGTAACTTGCCTTTCAGGGACTCTATGTCCTTGGAAATACGGTAATAATTACATTCTACTTTAGATTATATGTTAATGAGCTCTATATAATATAATAGTCATCATCTTAAATTGGCCAATCATTGCTATGAGAGTGGTCCTTTTAGAAATTGAATTATCTCTACATTGTTTGCCATAAATTTTAGTCATTAAAAATAGATTCTGACCTAGAGGAACAAAGAGTTCCTATAAAATATTATTATAGAGCATTTCACAGTCAAGGAATGCAAAAAGGTAAAAAAAAAAATATATAAAAACATATTTTCCTGTAGGTTAAGGTTCTAAAAACAACAATATTCATCTCCAAAGAATATGCCCTTCTCCAAACATTGATCATATTGAGTCCCACACAACCAAATACTCTATAGCCTCTGGGATACTATTTATTTACGGAACTAGATTCGGGATTCTTTCTTATAGGTAGATCAGATTTCTGTGTCATGTGGTTATTATTTATTTTCATCTGTTATCTCCATGAGCCAAATATTCTTATAGAATATATCCAGCTTTCCAAAATACAGCCACATATTATTCTGGAGAATTACCCAAGAGCTACTTGTTTACTTTTATATGTGGAACCTTCAAAAAATAATCCATTTACCACTGTCCATGAATTTATAAAAGATAGCATGACATTTTTTCTATTGGCTTGACATAATTCTTCAGTTGCACCTGAATAAACTCTGCTGTTCAAAAAGAAAGAAAGAAATGAAGTGAAGTGAAAGATTACTAAAATAGACTGAAAGAGACTCTGTGATGTGCTTTTCTGGTCTTATTATTATTATTATTCTGTCTTCACAAATGATAAGCTTACCAAGAATATGTTCTTGAGATATGAAATGTAGGGACAGCCATTTATCTCATGAGAAAAAAAAATCACCATTTAATAAAGGAAGAAATGGGACAGATCATGCTTTGACTTTATACCATTGTTCCTGGGATGATGAGCATCATGAGATTATAGGACATATGAAGAGCACAAACGTGTGATGGGTAGGCGGTAAGGGTATAAAAATGTGTGTGCTATGGAGAGAAGATGAACTAGCGATGTAATGGCAGTGACAAATGAGAGATGTGGCTGAGATCTACTTGCTGTCATTGTTCAGTAGGGAAATCAGGGTTGTGTACAATAGCCTGGAGGTTAGGTACACACAGAATCATCCTTCTAACCTTTCACATGGAGCCTGGCTGTGAGATACCCCTGATTTGGGGCAATAAGGAAGGTCTGAGATAAGTAAAGTCTCACTTTCTGGATTGGACCTCATGTTAATATCAGTGGTCCACGTTGCTGCCCCAGGTCATGAAGAAACCTGAGATTGACGTGGGTGTATGTCGTCTGTGTCACCGTCTAAAGCTTTGTTGATTTTCTCAGGCTATGTTGCCTCAGGCAGCCATGCTCATGTGAGTGGCATGTGTAATCAGCAGAGACCATGTTTATGGCCCGTATATGAGTGGGTCATTGATGCTGATACAGACGAGGGTCATCTATGTCCTTGTTTTTACCACTGAAGCCCACGAGGATGCAGCTAGTCCGGACTTAAGACGCCTGAAGTCTTCTCTTTGTGTAGGAGATCTGGCTCTACCCCTCCATGGCTGCCACACTGTGGCTGCATGCTATGGGTACAGGACAGCTAAGGCAGACAGAGAAAGATACGTTCTTCCTTATTCCTTAGGGCATTTGAGGACTGGCTACTAGGAATATGATCATACTGCAGTGAATACTTGGACAACACAGAATGAATTTATTTTGCTTGAAGTAAGAATTAAGTGGAGGGGTGGTGGACATGGAAAGACAGGTAGGTGAGCACTATCACAGTGCATAGTATGAGATTCCAAAATAATCAATAAAAACAATTTCAGGTGTCGCATAGTACTTATATACTCATAATATCATGTTATTTACACTATCCAACTCCATATGAAATTAATCAAGTCAAACACAATGCCTTATGCTTCTTCTGATATCTTACCCACCTTCCTCAAATCAATCTATGAATATTAAAACATCTCTTGCTTTTTAAAATATTCATATTTTCTTTATCTTTTCCCTTGTGGTGATAGCATTTTAATAAAACTGGTTACTCACTGAACCTTTATGTATTTCAGTAAAAGGCTTTTTACACAGAGAACAGAATACAGAAATATAGAAGCATCAAGCAGTTGCAAAATATATCTAATTGGATTATAATTAATATGCCTACTTACAAAGAAACCAAGCAATCAAACTGACCCTGAAAAGTTCACAGCAGCAAAGCAGTGCTCTTCTCACAAAGCATCAAGAGGCTCTATTGTTTGATAATTGTACTCTTTCACTAAAGAGCTCCAGGCTTAGACGTACTTTGAAAGATGATGACTTAAGTCCTTTGAATAATATAATAGTACACAGTCCATTTCTTATGAAAATTTAAAAGAACATTCCATACTGTCAGTATAGTGAGATTTGGTGTGCACTAACACCAGAGAATAACCTTGGATTGAGGACAGTTGCTCAATCTGTAGCAATGCTATGCAAGGCAAATCACTCATGCTTTCAGACATCAATGTTCTCATATATAAAATAGAATAATTACATGTCTTGCTTAGATGAAAACATTACTAAAAGATTAACATTAATAATAACCATGGGTACAATAGTATGAGAGTAACAATTATTTTCTGATTGGATTTAAGGCTTGCCTCACAAATAAAAATGTAAACCTGTACTCTAAACTTGGCCAAGAGCCCATGGTTGAGTTCACAGGCCCCAGAGATGAATCTATGACTATTAAGCAACTAAATGAACATGGTCTCAAAATGCTCTCTAATTTTGAATCTGTACATACACAAAGACTAATGAAGCTTTCAGTACTCATCAGAGAAGTTTCTTTGGACAGTGGATGACAGTTAACACAGACTTCACAACTGATCAGAGTATAAAGAAACGTGTCAGGGGGTTACTCGTTATAAATGTGACAGCTATAACAATCTCACCTCAAGACCAATACCATTGCAGAATGGGGGTCGGGGGAAGATCCTAAAAGAAAGCATCAGGAGTAAAACAGCATCTTTTGGACCTGACAGAATCTCTAAACTCATGTACTTAGAACAGCCTTAATTTACACAAGGCCTGCACAAGATCAAGCCATTCAAGAGAGTTAGCTATTGACAACTGATTGCGTGTGGTGGGAAGGTGATCAGTATTCTTAAGGGTGTGGCCCCAGATAGGTCCACCTTGCTCCAGTGGATGGCCTGAAAATCTTAAGCACATGACCAATACAAATTGGCCTCAGTGAAATAAACAAAAAAAAAAAATAGAATATAAAATTTGGAGGGAAGGAGAGGGTAAGAGGTGAGTCAGGAGACGATGAAGGTTAGAATGGAGCAAAATACATATGACATTTTCAAAAATCAATTAATTATTATTTTCAATTACATAATAAATGTAAAAACAACTGTAATACTGCTGAAAGCATCACAAAGTCTGCTTTCTTTCGGTACTTTGATGTCCCCAACTTCATCCATCCTAATTTCCCATGCCAAAATATTACATCCCTAGATACCAGAATCAACATGTTTTGAACTACAGAGTACATCCATGCTAAGTTGCTAGATTTCACCAAGCAGTAGTAAATGAGCTTGAGAGATTAAAATAGGGTGCCAGCCTAGCAAAGCAATTTTAATAAATATCAACATCAAAAATCAGCCTCTCCTAGAGCTTAAGGTAGCTCTATGAGTCAGAATGTTTCATTTAAAAAATTAATTTTGCATGTGATTAATTTATCATCTGATCATATTGCCTCTGGTACATTTTTATAATTATGAATTGAGCAAAGAATGAAGATAATTTAGATATTCTTATTGGCTAAAGAACAAGGCACTCACTCAGTTTATAATAGCAATAATGACCTCAGCCCAGGACATTTTCAGGCAATTAATGACTGGCTGGAGTTAATGACCCGAGTTTTAGCCAAGGACCATCAACTCTTTCTAACTTGTCATTAATCCTCAGAAAAAGCCCAGTGGCCAGAGCATAATCAGACTCATTCCAAGTTTGACACAAACTCAACTTTATCACTGAAATATGTTTGTTGTTATGCAATTTTTATATTTTACTTCATTGTGGGCTAAAATTATGTTGAATATCAAATCAATATATTCATATAGCATAAGAATTACTGAACATAATACAGGAATTTTACATCAAGTAATGTTTTAATGCTCACAATATGCTATGAACCCAAAGTACAGTATGAAAACTCCCACCAAACTCTAGAACTCCTTCTAAATCAGCTCTTCTCAATAGAGCCTGTGATAGAAGCCCATGTTTTCGTGTTCATCTCTCTCAGAGAAGCAGATTTATTCTACAATGCACAATGAACACCTCTGCTTTCTACATATAATCTGTCCTTTTTGACATTAAAGCCTTCCCCTGGGCTGGTTTGAAACACAACACAGAGCCACATGGTGACTGACATGCACGCTCAAGTGACACCATTCCAATACTGTCAGTCATTTAAAACTCCCCTAGACTGTTTCAGATATTATTTTTTCATTTTACAGAAGACATATGAAGCTGATAATCTGGATCAAGAGCATAGCAGTGTAGTGTTCATGGGCAATAGTTTTCATCAATCATAGATACAGCTAATTCAAGCACAGGGACATACAGTCAGTGAGCCACCATGTCTCCAAGGAGGCCCCAGGATGTTGTTTTTGCTGGGAACAAGATACTTTAGGAAAACAATGTAATATCTCATGTAGCTTGACTTCCAGTGGTCATTTTTCTTTCCTTCTTTTTTTTCTGATTTCCTGTTATTTTAATCAATTGTAGGGAAGATGGACAGCAGAACTGATTTTGTGCTAAATTAAAATTGCTTATACAATCAGGATTTCAGGCAGAAGGCATAAACCTGGATCACCTATAGTTGTTAATCAAGAAGATGTTTCACTTGAAGATTATACAAATAAAAAGTTTTCTGACTAACCTCGTTGTCTTCTATTTATCATCAATTTCAAAAGGTAAACCCTTTAAAAAAGCATGGGCAGGACATTCAAATGAGCAATTCACTCATTAATAGCTAATGTCCACAACAGGCCTCTGATGTGGGAATGCCTTTCTGTATGCTGTGAATCTCAATCTTTAAATAAAGGAGCTGTTTTGGCCCATGACAGGCACCATATAAGAAGTAAGAGGCGGAATCAGAATAGGTAGGAAAGGAAGGGCGGAGTCAGAGGCAGACCAAGCTGAAGCCCAAAGGAGCAACATGTAAGGAACACAGGTGTACCATGGGCCACGTGGCAGATAAATTAATAGAAACAGGATGATTTAAGATGTAAGAGCTAGCTAGCAATGTTCCTGAGCCATGGGCCAAACAGCATGAAGTTAATATAAGCATCTGAGTCATTTCTGAGGGCCTGAGCAGCAGCGCCGGGTTCCTAAGCGGTCTCAGGTGGCAGGTCTGTGGGTCTGGGTCTCTGGCCGCCCAGGACCCAGAAACCACACTACTACAGGCCTCTTGCGTGTTATGCTGATACAGGAATAAATGGAAGCAAACTACACATCAGTAGCTGAACTGGAGCTTCCCAGAGGGGATTTCTCAACAGCGAATGGGAGATACTGTGCCAAATAATTAAGTCTGCTTATCAAAGATGATTGATGATAAGAACAGTCAAAATAATGTTAATGATGACAAATAATAATTCATTCTCATACTGGAAAATATTGCATTCTGGGTTTTCTTACCAGGAAGATGAGTATCATTAAAACCATTATTCCTGCTGTCATAATTTAGACTCAGAATATCTCAAAAATTGTCAAAAAAAGAACATTTATATGATGAGGTTTTGATATCTGATAGAGCCATAAGAATTTAAGGGTCCAGAAAATAGGGTGTTTCTCATACCTAAGAGATTGGCATGTTATGGGGTGATAAAATACTAATGAATGTAGAGTGAGAACTGAACAGTGGTTCTCAACCTTTGGGTCATAACTTTTTTGGGGGTTGAATAACCCTTTCACAGAGATCACCTGAGACCATTAGAAAATATAGTTGATTACATTATGGCTCATAACAGTAGCAAAGGTAAGGTTATGAATTAGCAATAAAATAATTTTGTGGCTGTGGTAATTATAACATGAGGATATTATATTAAAGGTCATAGCATTAGGAGAGTTGAGAACCACTGGATTAAATGATCTTGTATATCATTTTGCTTAGTCAGATTTGATGTACTGAAATGGTTCATGCTTTAGTCTCATCTAGATCTTGCAAATTAATACAAAATTTTGGAATCAGTAAAAATATATATATATAGGCTAAGAAGAAAATAGCTTTAAGGTATGAAGACAGTAATTTTTATGTTAGGTTACAAAAGACAAATGCCAATGCTAAAATCCTTGATGTAACTAAAAGTAGACAAATCAGAAGGATCTATACTTGGCAGATAATGATGTAAGCAGGTGGCTGGGGCTATACCTTTGTGATAGAGCACTTGTCTAGTGTGTGTGAGGCCAAAGGCTTCAATTTCCAGTCTCAGAAAACAGAGAGAGAGAGAGAGAGAGAGAGAGAGAGAGAGAGAGAGAGAGAGAGAGAGAGAGAGAGCACATTGATTTTAAACTACATTGTCTATCTTGACCCTTACTTCACAGGAATAAGAAGTGAATTTGCATGGTCATTAACACAAAACCCATATACTTTGTCTTGATTCCAAAAAATTGTTTTTTGGTTTTTTGTTTGTTTGTTTTTATCTAGTGGGTGAAATTTATTCTTTGAGAAATTTATGTATATACGCACCCAGTTATACTTAATACCCCCACAACTCGTTCAGGACATTTTCAACATATCTTTTACTCAAGTTAGTGTGCTTTAAGACCAAAGCAAAATCAGAATAAAGGAAATATAAAACAACAACAAAAACCCAGCTGAATATATGTAGTGCTGCCTATATACGCATGGGTACGGTACGGTGCCCTTAGCCATTGAGGTATGCGGAAACTAACAGCACCGTACCCAGGCAGTAGCTATCCATAGCCAATGCATCCTCAACTTCTCCCTGATACGAGACACTCTAACACAAAACTAATAGTATGAAATCCAAAAGGTCTTGACTAGAGCTAGTGATGTTGGCTCTAATCAGGTTTCCTGTGTTCAGAACTATGAGAAATGCATTTCTGATGCTAAAGCTACATCGCATATATAGTACTTTCATTGAATAATCCAAATTAAGAAACTTCACATCTATCTAACATTATGTAGCAACAAACCAAAAAGATAACACATGCTATCAAAACACATGAAAAGAAGTAACACCATGTTCAGAGTGAAAAGCATGTTTAAAAAAGGTTTCTGGAATAACAATAATAATTAAAAAATAAGAGGCCATGAATTTGAGAAGGTGTAGGGGAGTTGTGTAAATGATTTAAATACAGTACTCTGTATAAAATTCTAGAAAAAAAATTTATAAAAACCCCTCTAATCAAGGCTCACTTTTGAAAATAAAACTCATTTGCAAAATAGAACATTGTTCTATCATTAGGGATAGAATAAAATGATAGATATCATTTACAACAATATGGATTTAATTAAATGTTGCTGAATTAAATGAAATTTGTAGAACAAAGAAAGGCAAGTGCCATGTGATATCTCCCGTGTGCAAAGTCTAACAAAGTTTAGACCGTAGTCATTGAAAGTAGATGAGTGATTGCCCAAGAAGTGGGAGGTTAGAGAAATGAATGAGGAAATGGGGTCAAAAGAAACTAAGTTATGACGGGGTAGAACTAATTCTCCTGTACCATTAAGAAAGGGGATTACCCACTGACACTGCTACTCTGTACTTTTAAAAATAGGTACTGAAAAATATCCAGAGTCAAGTATAAAATCAGGGATCCATGTGAGTATGTAAACCTGATGAGAAATATGCAAAAGTCAAAATGAAACTAAGACCAATGAATAATCCAAACAGTTATGATGATAACTAATGATAGTGTACATTACTGTATACTTTTAAAAAATAAAATTTCAGACTTTAAGTTACCTTGCTACAAAGAAATGAGTTATTCAGAATAGAAAGATGTTTATTCTTGTTGAGAAATCACAAAGTACGTATGTGTATCACATATAAATATGTACAAAATTTGCTTCAGAAATCACTTCAGCAAGCACTAAACTTGTATAACTATTATTTAAGCTAAGCACAGAAGAATAGAAGTCAAGTGGTTGAATATTATTCTTAATTGGGTTCAAGAGAGAAAAATAAACAAACTCAATGGGCACGTATATCTCCAGCTAGAAGGTGGAAATCTCAGACTTTATATGTCCTTTTAGCAAATGTTTTAAAATGTGTTCATTTTAAACAACATTGTGAAAGACATTTAAACTTCCACTTAGAGTGTACGCTGAGCATTAATTGATTGTCTTCATCTAAGGGCAATTTTATTGATACTAATAAGCGTGCTTGGTGTCGTTTCACACTTGGAAAGCATAGTCAAGAGACATGAATTACTCTAGAAAGAGTTATGACCACAAAGCACCCATGAAATTCAGATAGGAAACTTTCAGCTTTAAAATGAGTTTTACTCCAGAAAACTAAAAAGTACTTGTTCCAACTGACTAACTATGCAAAATGATTTTGATACTGAAATTTTGGCCAAACTGACCCAGCTATTAATATTGTTGAACTGTGACCTCAGATTTACATTCTGAGACCAGATCCAACCATGCAAAAAAGAAGAGGAAAGGACAGTAGAGGAAAAGCTTCCCTTTCTCATAGCTAAGCAAGGGAGCAGTTCAAAAACTTAAAATCAAGTTTATTTGAAAAATGATTTAAAAAAAAAAAGTGGGTTATGCTTTGGGTAATGTCCCCTTTCCCTAGTCATGAAGTTCCCTTGGTTCATGGTTCTCTGCCCCACTGATCAGTGTTGGCCAAGCAGAAGGCTGGGAAGGAATGCTCTAAGCCTTCCTTATACACGGAAACCTTTCATCAGCACATTCGCATCGTCTTTCTTCTGAGGGCTTCCAAATGCCTTCTTTTAATTACTCCAATCACAGTCAGTTAAAGACACAAGCATTACTTCATTTTTAAACACATAAATTATTTTAACCAGGTCACATAAGATCACTTTCATGAATGAATGAATTTCAAACATGCCTCAAGCCCCTTCTCTTTCCTCTCTCCCTATTGTCCTTTCTCTTCTCCAGACAATTTTGCTTCTGATTCCATGAAATCAGTTCAGAGAATGACCTCATGCTTTAACTTGATTACTTCTCTAAAGACCTCCTCTCTGAATAAGGTCATATTCTGTTAGAGGATTCAACACATGAATTTACAAGACAGGAGGGGCACAATCTAATCCATAACAATGGTCCTTTAAGAAAGAGTCTGCTGCTCTTGGGATAGAATAAAGAAGGTGGACCCAGCGGTTACAGGTCTCTTGATTCTAAATTTAAGTCTACCCCAGGGCAAGCCTCTTAAACCCTTGGAGTTTATTTTCGGATGCTGCAAAAGGAAGCAACCATTGGAGGCTCCTACACAAGAAATAAACATGAATAATTTATGGAAATTATTCTGAGACTTTGTTTATTTGAACTTGAGATTGGCTTGTCTTTAGTGAGAAATACAATGCCAGTATCCTCATAGATAATTGGGGAAACCTATGGGCACCTGATTATTCATTGGTGCTGAATCATGATGCTTAATATATATTGACCTGTATTTTCCCTTCAGTTGCTTTTCACTTACAACTTCACATGTCTTCCACCTATCTATCTAGCTTGAGAATAACCTTGCACACACACACACACACACACACACACACACACACACACACACTTTAAATTAAAAAATAAATCTTTTAAAACAGGAAAAACAAAGCTTACATAGCCTTAGAAAAGCTAACTATGAGGTTTGGGTGACCATGTGAGCAGTAGACAGCCCTACTGAGCAGAGATGTCATAGTCATAGAATTCATAGTGAAATCAGGAAAATGAGGTCTGCCAATATTATATTTTGATAAATTATGAAATCACACAGCATAGTGAGAAGTCAAGCTACTGAAATGCATATATGTCATTGTTATTCTAGGAAAGGACAATGTATACACTGCCCAAAAGGCATTTATTCATGGCATTGCTCCCCTCTCCAGGTAGGAATAAGACAATGTAAGCCAACCGATCCTGAAATCCTCAATAGACAGGATTGTAATCTTCTTGCCGTTTCTACTTGCTTTTGACACATTATCAGCAAAAGCACATTAATCCTATCTTATTAGTAATATGTCACTCAAATATGACCTTCTTCAGCTAAATTTCACATCAATTGAAAGAAAGTGTTTAAGTTAAGAAAAAAACTAGTTTTTTTTTACTTCTAGATTAATTCTAGCCAATTCAGTAAGTTTTAACTTGGCACTGCATTTGTGTTTTGTTGAATTGAAATTTATGAAAGAGATTTAGCTGAAGACAAGCATGAAATTAAAAAGTGTAAAATGAGCTGAGGTCTCTACTCTGTCATTTGAAAATACATAGGATGTCTCCAATTATCCAATAAAATAAAATTAATAATAATTATATATAATATTATATTAGATTTTATTCCAGTAGAACAACATTATTACATCTGATTATAAATCACATGAATAGGTTGTGGCAACCCAAAGGAAAAAATTTATACTGTTGGTAATTGTGTAGCTTCCCATATACCAAAATATATGAGGAGTATATGCTACTTGTATCATTAAATTCTTATTATATTATAATGTACTAATCTAATTTCCTTAAGTGCTTCATTATTTTTCATTTCAACTGCCAAGTGCACATATATTTTATGTTGTTAGTGAACTAACTATAAGCATACTAAACAGATTGATATTCCAGATTCTCTTTCTGATTTAAGCACAGTGATTATAATGTAAAATAAAATGAGAAAAAAAATGTGCTATTTTCTGCAGGTCACACATTGTGGTTTGTCATAAAAGCAATATGATTATGCCCAGAAATATATTGTATACAAACAAATGGTAAGATAAAAATATCATTTTAAATGAACATTGTAACTTACTTCAGCTGAATGAAATGAAATTTGAACCTTTAAAAATATGTGTAGTTAAAAAAAAAAAAAAAAACAAAACAAAAACCTGCAGTGGTGGAAATGCCTGTGATTACATTGTGTTGGAAAGTTCCCAAAACAATGAAATAAGAGCACAGTTACATAATGACTACCTGCCACCACAAGCAACAACATCTTTTTGGTAAGATAGAGATGATTATCACAGACGGATGGAACAGAGAAGCATAACAGTTAACAGAACTGGGCAACAAATCATACCAAACTATGGTCACTAAAATTTAAAATAGCCACTTACTTGCTTTTATAATTCCAAGTCTGGGAAATATTGGCTGAGCTATTCTTCTGGGCATGACATGAAGCCTTTACTTATTATGATCAGATATAAGTTTTAACTGTGTTTACATGGCCTTAATGATAGGTTTCAAAATCCAGTTTGCTCATGGGAGGTGTCATGAGGAATCAAGCATAACACTTAAGACCTGGGTGGCCAAATGGGCCACTACAATACTGTCAATATCACTGAATTATTTTGATTAAACAAATTTTGACTTAAGGTTGAAGTAATAGGCTCAATACCAGACAATAAATGCTGGAATGTCACAGATGGGAGCATAGTCATATAGCCATTATTGTAGTCAATATCTACAGCTGATGACTTATGAAGATGATAGTTTGAACAAGCATTGAGAGAATTCTCTATCATTATTGCTATGAGGATTAGAACATGTGTACATGTGATCATGTGTACATACCTGAGAATTAGGGTAGATAGAATGAACCATTATAAATCCCTGTTTGCCACCTTCTAGAGTTACATAATGATCCAGCAGGAAAATGTAATTCATGTGTTAATTTTATTAGAAGCTCTTTTCATGCCTGATAATCTGTGGCATGTGGGTGTAGGAAGGACCTTGGTGAGAAATGATGAGTAGAGCTCTCTGACCTATGTGTAATCAAGGCAACTAGACCTATTTCCAGCCCCGGCCATCACTCCTTACAAATAAATAACTCAATATAATTAAGGTTTTACTCTCTTGGATAAACTAAAACACACACACACACACACACACACACACACACACACACACACACACACACACTCTAATAGCAACCTTACCAACTGCAACATAAACTTGGTGCTGTAGGATGATATTTTTCTTTATTCTAATCCGAGCTTATAATTTAATAAATATAAAGAGATAAAAATAATCAGACTCCTCAAACAAAAGGTTAATCAATCCATTCTTGAGGTCTAACAGCTGTGTATCTTGAAGGAAAACTAAGATAACAGTACCCTGCCCTCTATTTCTTCTTATCAACACTTGCATATGTTTAAGCTCCTTGCAGTTTAGAAAAAGTAAAATAAAATGAAAGGGAGTTTAAAGCACCCACAAATCCCCCATTCAGACTCACTGATCTCTCTCTGTCACTTCTTCCACGTAGTCTAATTCCACTTTGGTTCTCTCTCTTTCCTCACTTGCCTCCACTAGCAACAGCTCACTGCAGTCTGGCTTCAGTACCTGTAATGCCATAAAAACTATAATAAGACCATCGGTGATTTCATGCTATTAACCTCAACAGAAACATTTCAATTTTCATGAGTTTGTTAGATTTAAATAGCTGACATATTGAAGCATTAGCTCCTGTGTCAGAATACCCACCCTTTGCTGTTAATGCATTATCTTTCCTGGCTCACCTCACCTGCATTCTGGTCTCCTCTCAGTTCATACTTTGGCCTCTTTATCATCACACTTTTATTTCAATAGCTTGGTACATTGCAACATCAGCTACATGTTTATACTTCTTCCACTTTAAGTAATTACTTATATTGTTCTATTATTAAATAAAATACAACTGGTCAGAGAAGCAACCAGTGACCTTCTTTTCTTCTCCTTCCTCAAACAGAAAGGGCCTGTGAACCTTTCTAAGGTCTTCCCTACTATTTCCTGTATGTATATATTTATATCTCTATCTCTAGCTCTATCTCTATATCTATATCTATATCTATATCTATATCATCTATATCTATATCATCTATATCTATATCTATATCTATCTATATCTATCTATCTATATCTATCTATCTATCTATCTATCTATATATATATATATATATATATATATATATATATGGAGAGAGAGAGAGAGAGAGAGAGAGAGAGAGAGAGAGAGAGAGAGAGAGAGAGAGAGAGTCCTGGGTCTTCCAAAACATCTATGGGTTACTCTGGTCAGTTAGTAGCTATCTCCGCCCTCTCATTCAAGGTGAACATTAGTCTTGGTAGTGTCAGAGAGCAATCAAAATATCTCACAACATTTCCTGTAGCCAGGCCTGGCCTAACCCTGAGGTCTGGACCTGTAGCCCACAGCTGCTTAATACCAAATAATCACACAAAAGCTTACATTAGTTATAAACTGTTTGACCTATGCCTCAGGCTCATGATTAACTAACTCTTGTAACTTAACCAATTTTTATTAATCTACGTATTATCATGAGGCTTTGTGGCTTTACCTGTGCTTCATTTTATCTTGCTTTTTGAGTGGCATCGTGCACTCTCTCTGACTCTGCTCTTCATCTTTAGTTCTAATTGAATTTCCTGTCTGTCTCTAAGCTGCCTTGCCATAGGCCAAAACAGCATTTTTTTAAAAAAAAATTAACAGAATAAAGTATATTCATAGCATATAGAAAGATATTTCATATCACTTTCCTTCTTCTATCTAATCAAACAAGAATATTTTAGTTTTAACATAATAAAACAATATACAACAATACAGTTATAAAGCAAGAATGGGGTCTATTTGTACTTAGCAAAATTAAAGAAAATATTTTACTATCTTATTTTTTATATATAATTTATTTTTAAGACTAATAAGGAAAACTATAATTATAACTATCTAGTCTTAAAGACTACAGAAGGATATCATATTATCTGAGTAAGAAAGGGCATTAAGCAACTTCTAAAATTTTAGAAATTACAAAGACACCTGGTTGTCTGGACAGTCACCCAAAGTTTGTGTTTGTTTGTTTTTTGGAGCATTGGGGCATCTATCTTTAGCCTGCAGGCCTAACATCTCTGTCATATTTTCTAGTGAAGCAGAAAATTTGAAGAACTGTTCATTTTGGCAATGAGATTGTCAGTCACTTCTCCTTGTGTCTGCCAATGTTGTCTGAATAAAAAAGGCAGGTTTTAACTCTAACATAGTAAAACTACATATCATAAAAATTTTCAGGCAGGAATTATATTCACAATGTCTAGTCCATTTGCATTTAGCAAGTACAGAGAATACTCCAATATCTATACTGTCTTTGTGAATACAAAGTTTTGTATCTAATTCAATTCTATTCTAACTTGTATTACTAATACAAAGCTATCTTTATATATCCAAAAATGTTTTCTTAGATAAAAGACTTAAGGTTTTATTTCTTTCAACTTTTTACACTTTATACCTCTTTTGTGAATTTCTTTTCTGTATGTAATAAGGAAAATTGTAACTATAAATATCTGGTCTTCAACCCCATCAAAGACTTGAGAAGAACAGGAAGTTCAGAGCAAAGAACTTTCAAAACTACAGAAATGACAGAGACAGCTTGTAGTGCGGAGTTTCTGGCTCAGACTTTTGGGCCTATCCTCAAGGTTTAGGCCCACAGACCCGCAGACCCACAGACCCGCAGACCTGCAGTCCCACAGAGACACACAGATGCTTTCAATAGTTTTAGACTGATTGGCCTAAGGCCCAGGCATATACCTTGCTAGCTCTCTACCCTTCATCTAACCCATGACTCTTCCTGTTCAGCCATGTGGCTCAGTACCTTTTCTTAGAGCAGCATGGTTGTCCTAGGCTTCCTCTGGCTTCTCTCTGGCATTCTGCTGCTTTGCTTCCTGTTCTCAGAGTTTTTAGTCTGGTAGCCCTGCCCACACTTCCTGCCTGCCTTTTGCCCATCAGCACGTTTTATTAAACCAGTGGGTGGGACAATTATTTAACATGAAACAACACAATACTCCTACAACAGCTGGCTGCCTGAACAGTCACTTACCCAAGTATTCTACACAATGTGGGTGCATCTGTCTTCAACCTACAGGCCTAGAATACTTACAGACTTTTCTGTGAAGCAAGAATTTTTAAGTACTGCCCTACCTACTCTTAGCAAAGTTTGACAGTCAGCTTCTTTTATATCCTCTGTGTCCAGTTTAGACATATTGTCAGCAGTCAAGGCAAGAGAAGTTTCCTTCCCAGCAATTAGCTTTGAGACAATGAAAGACAATTCCACAAATGGAGATTCTTTGAAGCCCATAATCCTTTTATTTGAAGTAAATCAGAACTACTAGAGGCAGAAGTAGCTCTCACAAAAAGCTTAAGGTGACTAAAACATCTTAAATGCCATATTATAACAAAAATAAATTTATCAATGTACAAAAATACCTTAAACAAGAGTAGAAACACATATACACTAATTCGTATTATAATTATCTTAAATTTTCAGCCATACACAAAGTCCATACCATTGTAAAATATTTGAGTCTAGTAGTTACTTTTTAGTTTAAAAGTATATTTAATAATCTACCCTTTTATCCAAACATTTTTATAATCTCCTTTTATATTTTCAGGAGATCCTTGAACAACTTATAACCAGCACCCTCCAAGTGATGATAAACACCTATGAAACACCTACCAAACAACCAAAAACTAACCAAGTGTTACAGCTCTAGAATAAAAAGTATCCCGACTTCTTGGGAAGTCAAGCTAAAACTACAGTGGTGAAGGAAAATATGCTAGATAACTACAATTCTGGGGGAAAAGTACCCTGATTTGTCTGGAAGTCTTACACCCGAAACTAGGGCATGGAGAGGAATGGTCTTCTCACAGAATCAGAATGTTTCAATCCTGCCCTCTCCTAGAGAGAGCCCGTACAACAGAATTCTCTATTCCCAAGGGAGTTCACCAACAGAGGTATCTGATTTTTCTTAGGTCTGTCCCAAATTGTTACTTCTTTTGCTTCACTCTGCTATGGGAAAACTCTTACAGACATGTAGCAATCTGTTCAGGCTCTGATGAAAAGTTGCTTCTTCCCTCTCTGCTCCCCTAGAAAGCTTTCCAGAAGAGATTCTGTTCCACACCAACGAAAGATCTTAACCCAAAATGTTTTCAATAGATTTGGAAAGGAGCAACCCAGGAGAGTAGATACCTCTGCCAGGGTAGAGAACAGCTGTCAACTAAACTGGAAGAAGGGCTTACAGGGGGTTTGAGGGGAGTTTTACCAAGATTTTTCAGGAAGGGAATTGGTCAGATTTTGATCCCCTTGAACTTGAACAACCTCAGATTGGCTCCACTTCATGCTCAGCAACTGGATAGTTTTCTTCTTGGGGATTTGTTAATTTTCCTGCTTAGGGATTGGTTCTTTTTTGTTCAAGTGGCCAGGAACAGACTTGGTTCTTGTTTCAGGGACAAAGTGTGGCTCTGCCCTTCCCACTGGCTCCACCATCTCAACTACCCACTTTGAGATTAGCCTGAGCAGTTTGTAGTCTGAAGCTGATCTTTGGGTAGTAGTTGTCAGCTTAGTGGCATTACCACAATCAAGGTGTAATAAGTGTTATGGGACCTCATCATCTCAGAGACTCCAAAGGTTACTACCAGGTTAACTGAAGAAAAGGCAAACATTTACATGTATGCATCAGATCTCTGAGACTACAAAGGACCAAAATTTGTTCAGTGTATCCAGGATATACAATTTTAATTTATATTTTGTTTAGACCCATGCCTGAAACCCATATATATCAAACTAGATATGATCTACTTTTATACCTAATTAATATTCTAGTATCATAAAAGAAAGTTTAAATATATGCGAATTAATCTCGAATTTAGCAATAATATTTATATCATAAAAGTTTCAAAGAGTCAAAATAAAACCAAATGATTATGAGATTGGTTAAAATTAGGATAGTTCCTTAATTTTGGTTTTCATCTGTCTGATACCAGGTAGCTCTTTTGACATGAGACAGAGATTTTGAATTTTCTCCTTACAAATATGCTTGGATTTAGATAAGGAGAAATCCATGTTCCAAATTCAATGCCAGGTGTAATGTTTAATTGAACTGGAAATGCAAAAGACCATTCACACCAAATATCTGTAAAAAAACAGAAGAAAAAAATACAGGAAGATTTGTGAAATTTTATCCTGTGAGAAATGTGCTATATAATTAGGCCAGTTTACTCTTTTTCCTGAGATATTTCCTCAGGTTGATTTCTCTTTCTTCTGGAGTTATATCATTTGTCCACTGGTTTTTAGGTTACTTATTTGGATGCTTTTATTCTCATAAAAACATAAAAACAAAACCCTATTCCAACTTTGGAGAGTTTCCCTTTTGGCAGGTTATATCTGATAAAATGAGAAATATTTGTTAGTCTTATATTGACTGAATGGCCATGCTGTTGGATAAACTATTGCTTCCTTAAATCGAGAGGTTTCTTGTTTGAATATAATCTTTACCAATCTTAATGGTATCCATATCTTTTCTTCTCTTGTGGAAACAAAAGCAAAACCTCTTCCCCAATGTAACACATACCCTGGTTCCCATTCTAAGGTCAACACAACCTTAAAATTTACAGGTTGATTTAATGTAGCTTTTTTTTTTCTTTACTATCCAATGTCTCTCCACAGCTGTTATTCCTTTCTCGTTAACAATTAGAAAATTATCTTTGAGGATCTTTATTGTCATTTATATTTTTAACCATCTTTTACAGTACAATTTGATCTGTCTGTACCTGCTTTTTCTATAAGACTGTGTAGTATATGTTGTTATATGCTTTATGCTGTAATATGCAAAAACATTTTATTTTACTAGATGTGTATGATAGACATTGGCATCCTTAAATTATACAGGCATTTCCATAATGGCCATAACTTCTAATAAGTTTGTCATTACATAATCAGCCTTTTCAGAACTCAAAGCAGTTAACCATTAAAATCCTTATATCTATGGTATGGTGTACCTATATTAATCTCCCAAATTCTTAAAAATGAAACACATTCATTTTCAAAATTTTATTCTTTGAGTACCTTTGGGGTTAATTTCTCTAAGTAATAAATTTTGTTTATACAAATAAATGAATAGGACATTTTCTTATAATTTCCTTGGCTTTCTGCCAAGTGATGATAGAAATTTTTTGGAAATATTTTCTATTAACATAGTGGGTATTTAAATATAAAATTTTGGGTCTTTTAGTGAATTTTCAAACAGTCTCTGATTGATTTCATCATTACTGTATACTAGAAGTTATAGTAGACATGTATGAGATCTGATAAGTTATTGTACAATTTCAATTTAGTATTATAATAAAAACCAGAGCCATGCATTGGGGATAAGCTGGGATATTAGAGAGGGGAAATAAACCACAGGTATTTCTAACTGAGCCAACTTTTCAGGCCAAAAAGGTTGAATGCGATCTTCAGAAGCCCTCAGCCTGACTGGTTGCTTCTACAGAATGACTGAATTTCTGCTTTCAATTGCCTTATATCCACCCTCACCCTTACCTCCACACCCTACCCCTGCACAGTTATTTTACTTTCTCTTTCAATTTTGTTAGAGCTAGGATTAAATGTGTGAGCTACCACTGTCTGGTTATTAGTCCTTGAATTCACAGAGATCCAGACAGATCTTTGTCTCTTGAGTGATGAGATTAAAGGCATGGGTCACAAGTTCCTGACCTTTGTGGATTGGCTGTGGATGATTCTGTCCTGGAATATTTCAGACAAATTTCACAAAATATACAATATATCACCACATATCTCCTTTTGTGTTAAAAATAAAAAAAGCAAGTTATAACTAATATAAGAAAAACTATATGAAATAGGTACAATAACTATATGTAGTATATGCAAACAATAATTATATCAGTAATGTTCAGTCCATTAACAATTGACAAATTCAAAGAAAATATTATTTATCCTATTTTGGTTAGTCCAAAGGATTGTACCTAATTCACTTTCTATTTAACTTGTATTTACTAACTGAAAACTATCTTTTGATGTCTCGCAAACTTATAAACTCTTAGTGAGTTTCTTTAAGTGTCACTAGAAAACTATCGTTAAAACGGTCTCATTTTCAACTCCCTGAGAGATCCAAGAAGGAAATAATATTAACTAAGTAAACATGACATGCAAGCAAAGAACTTCCAAAAAAAAAAAAAAAAAAGGGAAACAGTTGGCTGCCTGGACAGTCACCAAAGGTTCTTCTGCAGCATCGGAGCATCCATTGTTGGCTTGCAGGCCTAGATTATCTGAAAAACTTTTCTGTGAAGCAGGATATTCTTAAAGACCTTCCTACTTTGTCCTGGCAAGGCTCAGCAGTTCTTTTTGTGTATGTCCTGCTTGTCCATTTTGGACATCATACTTCAGCAGTTGAAGCAAGAGCATTTTCTTGCTCAGTGGCTAATTTTTGCCACAAAGATAGTAAACTCCATCTGGGGTCTTCAATGCCCATTATCTTCTTTGAAGTATATTGGTGATCCTAGGAGCAGACTTCTCATTGTCATAAAACTAATAAGAACCTATGATATTAAAATAGTTTAAATCTGATATTTTATAGATCTCTGAACTTTTTAAAGAAGACCTGTCCATCTAAAATATACGTTTGGCTATGAAAGCATAACTAATATTACTATAAGTGTTATTGTAATATCTAACCACTAACTTTTATTTCTTTTATCTTAATTAGTTGACATTAATAACTTTCAAGTACTAGCAAATTTTTATTACATTGTTAGATGAAGTGTATAGGTACAATACATTGAACAAACATAGAAATATATAAACAATGGCAAAATTAATCTCAACTTTATATAAATGTTCACAATTTGTATACAATATGCAAAAATCCAATGCAATGAAAATTATTTACAATTAGTAATTGCTTTATAAAAGTAGATTCAATTATCTACCTTTATATCCAATCATATCTGTAATCCCCTTTTTTTCTTTTTAAATCTGGAACCCTTACTTGATTAGCCTTGTTTAGCCTTTTTCCTTAACTATAACCCATAACAATTTGTAACCAATGATCCAAAATCATCACAATTATTCATAACCCATAAAAAGACCAAAAACTAACCCACAAACTCTTGTAAATATGTGCATCATGTTCTTAAATTCACTTCCTGTTGTCTGGGAGTGATGGTATCTTTAGGGGATCCTGAAAAGAAAAATTTTGTTAATTGTCAATTTCAGAAATAAGTAGCTGCATTATTTCTTGTCCAGTCCCCACACAATGGGAAGTGCAGGTTTGTCTCAAGTCCTGACTAGAGTATTCTTTGAGGTTGGCTCATCTCAGCTAGCCACCTTAAGATTATCCTGAGCAGGTTGTGGTACAAATTCAATCTCTGGTTGGTGTTTTTCAGCCTGTTGGCATTGTCATAAACAATGTGAAATCATCATTGTGGGGTTTCATCTTCCTTTCAGAGGCTTTAAAATTGCAGGTAGCCATCGTCATGGTTTGCTGCAGAAAAATGATTAAAGACTCAAATCAAAATCAATGTACAAGAAGCTACATAAAGCTTTTTTCCCTAGAATTAATACTCTATATGAACATTAATATCATAACTAATGTTTAACATGTATATAATTTTATAAATTTCCATAGATAGATGTTAAGCAGTGAGAGTTTACCCTGTAGAGTGTATTGGTACCAATACGTTCAAAATTCCTTAAAGTAGGAATTATTTGCTGACAACTTATATAAAAAATTAATATTTATTAAGGAGTATATATGAAACACTCACTGATATAAGATTTAATGTGGGACAATTTCTGGAGAGCTGAGTTATTCCATGTGGCAGCAATCCTCACTCTGAAAAAGCAGGGGGAAAACACGAGGGAGAGGCAGCTTGCAACTGGTCTTAAACAGACTGGCCATGCACCATATGGGGTCTTCAAGACCTAAAACTCACATCTCTAGGTCTTGCTAAATAGTGTCTGATCCCACCACATCTCCCCGTTTTGTCTAACTAAGAACGTTCTAAAACTAAATATAAACTATATAAAATAGAAACAATTAAAAGGTAAGGTCCAAGAGAGGGTAAAGGGAAATAACATAAACAGGGTCAAACTAAAACTAACAAAGAACAAGCATAAAGTATATATTAAATATCCAGAATATTGGTGAATGGTAATATACAGAGATTACTTCAAAGCTGTTTATCTTTGATAATATAAATCAAGTACCTAAATATTCTTAGCTAAGATATGAGTCTGAAACCCTATGAAAGAGATGAATATAGTAGGATTCAGGTATTATTGAGGGAGGCCTAGAGGCACATAGCTTTAGGGTCTCAGGACCCTGAATGGGGCATGGCCCACCCCCATTGAGAACCCTAATGCACACTGATCTTCTCTGTTTATTCCTGAGTTCTTGGAGGAAGGATTACTGCCTCTGTGTGGGACATTTCAACCATCCAGGAAATACCCTAATGTTCAATCTTGTTTCAGTGAGTGTTTATATAACCCCTTAATAAATAGTAATCCTTTAGATGATCAATTGCAAGTGAATAATTTTGCAATACATGAGAAGGAAAATATATTATCTGAACAAGCTGGAAGCACAAACATGTAACTTCCAAACTTTAGTAGGAGAAGACAAAATCAGTCGGCTGTCTGGACAGTCACCTACAGCTTTTCTGAAAAGTTGGAGCATCCATATTTTGAGGGGTGATGAGGCTACAGGGTTAGAATATCTGACAGGTTTCTCATCCTGTCCTGGCAGGTTTTAGCAATCTCTATCTTTCATCCTGCACATCTGGATTGGACAGTGTTATGGTCAATAGTCAAGGCAAGGGCAGTTCTTTGCCCAACAGGCTATAATCTGCCAATGAAGACAAACTCCATGTGGAGTGTCTTTGATGCCCAGTACCATCTTAGGAAAGGAAAGTGCTTCCAGGAGTAATCATGTCTCTCCTATCCAAATTCTGAATAACAAAACATTAAATGTCAAATTCTCTAGGTTTATGAAGTCTTTGACATATTTTGCTATATTTGACATATTTTTCGATATATCTGAGAAACTAAACAACATAACTAGTACATAAAAAATCTAAATAACAGTGATCCTCAATTCTTATCATCCTAAAGGCTGAAGCTTACATTGTAAAAATAGACAATCTATAACTGGGTGTACAGTTTTTAGATAATGACTTTATGTATGACAATCTTATAAATAGTAAATGAAGATAAATGCATAATGCAAAATGATAAAAGTATCCTAAGTAAATATCATTATACAAAGTGTCTAATCAGAGCTATACAAAGTATCTAAAACAGAGGTAGAATATATATGGATATATATGTACATGTGTGTATACATTTATATATTATGACTAGTATAATTAAAGAGGTAGAAATTGCATAGCACAAAAGACAGTAATATGCTTAATATGCATTAATGTGCAAAATATTTTAAACAGTAGAAGCACATGCAAAATTTGGCAATCATAGATTCAATTTTGCATCAATATACAAATTACCTGAGACAGAAATATATAATAATTTCAGATTTGAATTTGTAGAAGTATATAAATTATCTTAAGCAGACTTATAAAATAATTTTACATTTATACCAATATACAAAAATCTATACTAGTGCAAATTGTCTATGGCTCATATTTGGCTAATAATTGTTTATAGGTAGATGCAATAATCTACTTACATCTGTGCTATCTACTTCCCTTTCTTTTATTTAAAAGGGATTCATGAGTCTATGTTATTGTTCTGCCCTCAACTTAAATATAACTTAAACCACCCTTGCAGAATTATAATTATCCATAACCCTTAAAGTTCAAAACTTATTGGGAGAGGGTATAAATTTTCATAGAGTTACTTCCTGCTGACTTGTGGGTAACAGTATTTTAGCAAAAACTAAGAGAGTGGTTAGGTTCTGATATTTACAAATAAAGCTCTTTTGGATTTGGGTTAAGTAGCTTTCTCCTTCTCTAAACCCAAGCACACTGGTCTCAGAGTACTGGGTAAGTCCATCTGGAATTCTTCCTTTTTACTTCATTTTATTCATTTTTTATTTTAAAATGTCTTTTTTTTAAATCCATGTATCCCCATGCTCCCCCTCCCTTCCTTCCCCCCAATCCCTGTCAATTGTCATGGGCAGTATATGGAGCTTCAAGGGGTGGGATCAGACTGTGTTCCTGTGTGTGGGCTGGTACCTTGCAGCCCATTCCTTGCACAGGAACGCCTAACCCAGTCTTGACTTTGGGCTAAGGAAATCAGACTTGCCTGGAATGGATGTGCAGCCCTGAGCTAACTCACCTTGTGATTTCTTACCCTTTTTTTTGGGGGGGGGGGAAGGATGGGAGGATGGGGAAAGGGGAGGCTGAAGCCTGACTGGAATTCTTGAAAGAGATGTGATATGATGGATAATCATAGTAACCTATCTTGGAACTTCCTGAACAGTCTGTATTTAAAAACCAGTTATTAAGTGGTATACACTATTTTCTTTAAAAAAAAAAAAAAAAATCACAAACCAGGTAGAATTGCTGTAGTGGGGCCCCATCTTCTTTCTGGACACTTTGAAGATTGCTGGTAGGAGAATGTGTTGTTTACAGTGGAAAACTTAAGCATTATTAATATCAAATGGAGAATTTACATTTTTAGGAGAGAATTGTATGCAAAAAAAGATTTTAAAAGGTCATGAAAGAGTAAGTACAGAGAGAAATAGAATTAAAAATAAAATTACAATAAAAATAGTCCCTATTTATCTTGAATGTATTCTGTTTCACACCAGGTGGTTTTTCTGATTTGAAAATCTTTTACATTTTTCTTTACCAATTTGCTTGAGTTTAGAGAAGAAAGCCACTTAACCCAAATCCAAAAACAGCTTTAGCTTTATTTGTAATTAAATCAGGACTACAATGATATAAAAAATATATTAAAATAGAACTTAAAGGCATTCTGGTAATTTTACCATCTAAGCATTTTAATACAAAAATGTTAATGCAAAAAGAAAATAATATATTGGAATGAATATTTCTACCATATAAACTGATTAAGAAAGTAAGAAAAATGTCAAAAAGATTTCTGATTAGATTTTTTTAAGGGAAAAATAAGATTTCATCAATTGACAGGAATGGACTCAGCCAAAACTGTTATACCTTTAACTAATGAAGAAATTGACCAATTAAGGCTAGAAAGTGAACTTTAGCAAAAAGCTCGCAATTTTTTTTTTTTTGGAGAGATTAACAACAGATACCCTCAAAACAAAAAAAAAAAATCAATTTATAAATATAACTAACTGGATTTTTCCTCATGTTGTATGGGGAATAACAATTTCTGGAGCCTCTATATTTTATACTGATACAAAACAAATCAGGAAAGACAGGTTACAAATCAGAATTTTTAAGTAAAGCTGCCCAAAGCCCTTATAACTCTGTTCAAATGTCAGAATTATTACTGTTCTGAGGATATTAATGGATTTTACAAAACCTTTTATCATATTCATTGACTCTTGGTATGCAGAAAGGGTTGTTTTATACATTGAAAGTGCTGACTTTACTTTTGATGAGTCATAACTAAATTTATTATTTAGATGTTGTAAGAAATAATTAAAAATAGGAATCATCCCTTCTGTATATCATATATCCAATCCCATATGGGTCTGCCAGGCCTTCTAGGACAAGGTAATGATTAAATTGATAGATTATTAGTAGGACATGTGCTAGAGACCTCAGAGTTTTATAAAACATTACATCAATAGCAAAGGCTTAAAAAGATTTCTCTATCACTTAACAAGAAACCAAAGAAACCATAAAAGGATGTCATGCCTATTCCTTCTATAACCAAACTCCATTACCAACAATAATTATTTCTAAAAATATACATTGAAATAAAATTTGGCAAATAAAAAATGTGTTTCATTTTACACAATTAGGAAAATTAAAATATGCATAGCATACAATAGATATGTTTTCAAGATTTCAGTGTGCAACTGCTTTGAGTTCAGAAAATGCTATAATCACACATTTGCTGGATGTTATAGCCATTATTAGAATACCAGTACAAATTATGAATGACAATTTTTTAGCATATGTCTTCAGTAAAATAAAACAAGTTTTTGCTTATAATATAAAGGTATATGAAAGGTATACCACATTCTACGGGGCAAACAGTCATAGAGAGATCCAGTCAAACTCTAAAGGATATGTTAATAAATAGAAAGGAGTAACAGAGACACCCAGAAATAGATTACATAAAGCTTTATTAACTTTGAATTTTCTCAAAGCTAATGTGGAAAAAAAAAAAACAGATGCTGAAAGGCATTGGACTATAGAAAAAAAAAAGACTGAGCTAACATGGCCTATTTCAAAAATGTGTTGACTTCAGAATAAAAACCAAATATGTGTCATGTTGTAGAAGGGGTTTTGCTCTGTTTCCAGAGATGAAGAAAAGATATGGATATCATTGAAATTACTAAAAACTTGATTCAAACAGGAGAAACTTCTTGGTGAGGAGTGATGGCTTATCCACCAATGTGACAATTCTATAAGTTGTAAGAAAAATTCACCAAACAAGGGTTAAGACAGCATTTTGTTTGGTCTTTACTGAAAACTAGAAATACCCATCCTTAAGAGTCAAAAGACCTTGTACATCAAGACATCTAAAACAGAAGGGAAGGCTACCTAGAAGGGATTTATTGCCCTATTCAGGCCCAATCTTGTATTAGTGAGTGTTTCATATGAACTCCTTAATAAATATTAATCCATACACACACACACACACACACACACACACACACACACACACCACACACACACGAAACTTGTAATTTTTTCCACCAGAGGCACTTCTCTCTCAGTTTCAGCTGATAATTCTCTTGGACTATTTAAATCTTTATCACCATCTAAGATTTTAAACAAATTATCTAGTCCATGAATTTTATCCCAATAGAGCCATATTTAGGAAATGTCTCCTAGAAATATTTGGAAACCATTAAAATTTCACAGTCTATCTCCTGATTTGTACCTTTTGGGGTCTAATATTTTGTTGACCTATTTTATATATAAATAGTTAATAGAATCTCACCCTTTGAATTTTTTCCAGGAGCAATATGTAATCCCCAAGCAGACAAAATCTTTTTTACTTTTTAAAACATTCTTTCTAATTAATCTATATTTAAATTTGCTAATAAGTTTGTAGTGGTAATTGATATATTGATATATTGTGGGAATTGGTTATGTATCACTTCTAGCAGCTGTTATACAAAATATTGTCACAAAGTGGGGCTATTTATCATTCTTTGTGGGAGAACCTTCCATTGATAACTCTTTACAGGCCAAGGATTATCATAAGTGGGCACTGTAAAACCAAAGAATTCACTGGGTTATATAGGTATAGTAAAAAATATCTTTTGAGTCAATAGCTATAATAGGCTACTCTTTAACAGAAAAGGCAAACAAATTCTAGCTTATAGAGAGCCCATTGGCTGAATCACCTTAGAAGCTCTTAGAAAAGTTGCCATTTTTTGTTTTCCAGATTTTCCTTTTAATAATAAATATAGAAGAATTCTAAAGGCTGGTTAGTTATTCAATATGCTATTTAACTGTTTCTGTTCCTGTTCTATGGCCTGCAATTTCTCTTTTGTTAAAGGCCATTTCTGAACCCATATAGGCTTATTTAGTAACCATTTTATAAGAGGTAGTGCTATGAGTGCCTTTAAAAGATCAGTATCTGTTTTGCCTTGTTTTCATATAATGTGATGGCTGGTGACTGTTTCCCATACTGTCTCTAATATCTTTCCCAGAAAATAAAAATCCTGAACATTTAGCTCAGATGACAATATTCTAGGGAAATTATTGTTACATCTTTATCTGTCTAGCATACCTTCAATGACAGCAAGATTTATTATTATTTATTATTTATCTATTTGTTTGTTTGTATTTTTTAAATTTTGGCCTTTGTTCTTCTATAGAATGTTGCCAAAATATTCACTTTATGGGTTTTCTAAATTTTTTGTTCTCTTTTTTATAGCTGTTCTAGTGTTCAGAGCAGTATGCTTTTTTAGAATAGGCTTTAATTTCTTTAATCCCTCTGGGAAGACATTTTCTCCATGATAGCAGGATTAGACTGAAATGAATTTGATATGAGGCTTGTGAAAGCCCCCCGCCCAGAGTGCATTTCTCAAAGATTAAAGGTTACCTTGTCTCTCCCTGGTTGATCTGTACTCATTGATCCAATGCCCTCTTTTGCCAAACCTTCTATACACTCCAGGAGGGAGAGGTATTATGTAAGGATTATTCTTAGCAAAAACATTGTTTCCGCTAATTCCTTGTTTATAGTCTTTTTTTACATGACCTTACTTTCCACAGTTAGAATATTTGATATATTGTTTTTTTCTTTAAACCCTTAGAAATAGCTTCTTCCCAATTATCCTCACAGTTATAAAATTCCACATTAATTGCATGCCAAATTTAATCCTCCAAGGCTGCTGATTTTGCCTTTAATGGCCTAATTATTCTTTTGCATTGTGAATTAACATTTTCAAAAGCTGGAGATTCAATTATTATTTGTCTAGCTTTTAGATCTTGTACCATTTTATTTACTGCTGAAGTTAGGCTTTCTAAGAATTCTGTAAAAGTTTTTTGTGGCCATTGGATTACTTTTGTAAAAGATTCACTTTTCTTTTCTACATCATCGGTTTGATTCCAGGCATTTAAGGCTACATTTGATATAAGCCAGGGTGTGGTTCTCATATAAATAGTCTGTCTATATTAGCATAAACTTCCTTTCCACGAATTGGTCTTGTGAGATTAAAAATTCTCTATCTCTACTGCATTTTTTTTAAATGATTTCAGCTTTATTCTTCCACCAGGTTCCCCACTGTAAATTTGTCCAACTTCCACAACAGCTGCAAGAATATCTGTCCATTATTTATGGATAATTCTGTTATAAGTTGGCTATGACCAGGAATTTAACATTTGCTTGACAAATAGTGAGTATATACCGTAAATGACTATTGATTTATTGAATCTCCCTAAATCTAACATTTGTACCAGAGTCCATTTAGCTTTTACACTTTTTTCATTTTGCAATTTGTGTAAGTTTACCGAATATACTAAGATTGGCTGTTTGAAAACTTTAAACTTTTTCTCTATACTCTTATAAAGTAATGTTGAGATGGGTTCTGTAAATTTCTCTGCCTGGTCTGAATATCTCTCTGTTCTGTGTTTATTTGGTTTTCTAATATTTGTATCTTGTCACTCATATATATCAACTTGAAACTCATATCAACTAACAGCACTCACAGTATATTCCTGTTAATTAGAAAAATTATAATTTTTATTTTTTAATCAACTCAAAAACCTTTTCTACATAGAACTTTAATTTTTTACTCTGTATGGTAAAAATATCATCCTTTCTAAAATATTATCTTCTCTTTCCATAAGAATTTTTGTAGGAGAATGTGGAAAAGTTAACATGACCAGGATTCAATCATGCTCTGGATCTGAGAAATTCATATATGTATATTGTAATATGTAGGCAGAATTTTACTTATAAGGCACCAGTCTAAGATTAATGTTTATTAAAATATAAGTCAACACTCACAATACAGGTAACAGCTTATAGTGGTGCCTGAACAGGTACTAGAGTATCTGAACAATGGATGATGGATTCTAAACCGGTCTCTCTAGCAGACAGGAACCAGGAACAACAGAACTCCCAGGGTCCCGGCAGCCCCTTATCAATGGGGTTGGCCACACCCCCTCTAGGAGCCTAGGACCCTGGATAAGTGTCTTTGGACCTTATCAGCTGACACCTGAATCCCACCCCATCTCCCCCTTTTGTCTAACTAAAAGGTTCTAAACTAAGACTATATACAATAGGAATTATTATGAGGTAGTATCTAGGAGAGGATAAGCTACAAATTACAACCAAAACCTAACACCTATAAAGTACATCATATAGTTTTAGAATATTGGTAGATAGTAGGGTGTATAAATTACTTCAAAAGGTTCATCTGGGAAAATGAAAATTCAATACCTGAATGTTCCTTTCTAAGGAATAATGAGATAGTAACCTTAAATACCTATTCTTCAACCCCTTAAAGACCTGAGAAGGAAGAAGTATCACCTGAAAGTCAGAAGTACATGGAAGTAGTAGCTTGGTTATGAACAACCTAAATGTTCTATGTGAATGATCTATGACTGTTATTAACAATACCTTTTTATATTTCTTCCTGAAGCATTTTGTATTTTATGTTTGCTTCTGAGATTGGAGAAATGCTGATATGGGTTTTTCCATTGTTATAACAAATCACAATCCCATAAATTGACAGCATTGGTAGTCACATATTGCTTTAATTTTCCTACCTGTCCCTCTGGACTTTTATATTTTATCTACCCTTCATTTTGTTTTGCCTGAGATAAATTTATAATGCTTAGAAGATGAATATTTACTTCCTGAAGAGGCTAATGTAGATGTTAAGATGTTTGTGAAATTATTTTATATCTGTACTTGTGTCTAGTAAACCTTCAATGACAATATCATTTATTTGTATTTTTAGCTTTGGCCTTTTGTTATTTGTATAAGTTTGTCAAAATTCTTGTTGTATAGCCTCTACTAAAAATTTTTATTTTATTTACTGACATTTTTCTGTCATCAAGAGTACAATGGTTCTAAATAGGAGTTAAGTCTTTAATTCCTCAGTGGAAGAGTTTCCCCCAAAATTCTCAGGAAATGTTTGAATAAAATTTGATATTGGGCCTTTGTTGATTTGCATTCAGTAATCCAAGGTTGGCCTTCTGTTTAGATTGTCACTAGAAAAAAAAAAATGTTTCTAGAAATGCCTTGTCTGCAATTCCTGCTCAGATGACACTGTTCAGCATAATTAAGCATTTGATTTGTCTTAAAATTTTTAGAAATCACTTCTCCTATCCAAGTATCATAAAAGTATAGATCCAATATCAACTTTATTTCTAACCCATTTATCTATGAGTATTGATTTTTCTTTAAAAGCATAAATCACTGTTCTGAATTCTGAGTTAACACTTCAAAAACCAATAATTCAATTACTATTTGCCTGGGTCTAATATCATTCTATTTATATCTGAAGTCAATTTTTGTAAAAAAAAAAAAAAAAAAAAAAAGATAAGTCTTGGGGTCTTGTACAATTTTAGGAAATGCTGATTCTTCAGCCTTGCTTCAAGCATTCAAAGTTGTTGTACAGCATAAGGCAAAGGCATGATAATCAAATCTAGGCTTCCTTATAAATAATCATACTGTCTTGTCCTTCACCAAGAAGTTAATCTTAAGAAATTTCCATACCACTGACCCTACTTCATTTTTCTGTGACCCTAACTTTCTCTCTAGAGTGTGTTTTTCACTGTAACTGAGAACCAGTTTCTGATATTGCTGTAGCTAAATCTTTCCACTCTTGTATAATTCTATTCAGAGTTGCCCATTAATTTAACATCTGCTTCACAGGAAACAGCTGCTTCCTTAAATCTCTTCAAATTCAACATTTCTACAAGATCCCAGTCAAGTTCTACATAGCCTCTGGGGTGCCCATCATCTGATAGTTGTTCTTGTGTAATAAGTGGATAAATTATGGTTGATTTTCTAATAACCTTTGGTAACTCCACTCCAATTTTATAATGGAATAATGCAGTATGTTCTGCTCTACATTCCTCTGAGTATAAATACATTTCTTAGTTTCATTAATAGATCTTTTTAAGGATTGTATCTTATTTGTTTTGTTTTTTGCATATTCAGCACTGATATCAAACCATTTTTAAGAAAAAATAAATTACCAAACTAATAATAATTATAATTGAAATTATGTCAATCCCAGCCAAGTTGATTATCCTTTTAATTTTCCCATTTTCAAACCATTCATTGTGGAATCATAGAGAAAGCTAACTACTCCCTGTATCATAATTTTGCTCCCTATTCTTAATATGGGGAAAATTAAAAACAACAACAACCCACAAACGAACAAAAGAAAAACAAATCAGAAAACATAATTACCCCCTTAGGAATTGCCAGGTGTCTCACCAGGTCTACTGATAATAACATCAAAGGCAAAGATGTGGGAAGGTAGCCAGCTGTCCTGGTGGTGCTTGTGGGGGTGGGGGTGGAAGTAGAGGGCCTTGGCAGCCAGGCTACTACCGCAGGCACTGTGGTGTCAGTGGGCTGCCACTGTGATGCATGGAGGTTGAGGGCATCTGCAGCTGCTTGGTGTAGCTAGGGCCTGAGGGTGCATAGCAGTGACATGCAGGAGTAGAATACTGAGCAGGTGCAAAAGCAGGTGTAGAGTAGGCCTGGGTAGGGGGTCCAAGGAAATCCCACAATCTGTAGGGAGAAGGGGCAAGCCCCCTCAAAAGCAGACACAGTGGGACACGCAGCAGAAACCCTGGTGATGCAAAGCTAGTGCATGGAGCTGCCTGAATTTCAGAGCAGAATGCTATCAGCAATTCCGTGACTTACCCATGATCTTGTGCCACATTGGATGCCAGAGGAAATGATTATTTCTACTGTTCACTTGGTAAATAAAACTCAAGAGTGAGATACCGGGGTAAAATCTTGATTGATCACAAAAGTGATGACTGACTTCCTCTCTCTCTCCTTCCTCAACCCAAAAGGCCCCCTGAATCTTTCTAAGCTTCTCCCTACTACTTCTGTGTGTCTCTATATGGCCCTGGTTCTCCAAAATCTCTATGGCTAATCCTGATCAGTTAGGAGCTATCTCTGCACTCTGACTCAAGGTAAATTTTATTGCCAGCCTCAGGAGTGTCAGAGTGTAATCAAAATATCCTACAACACCAAATAGTTACCTCTTTGTTCAGATCAGTTAGAGGAAGTCCAGATAAACTCATTCTCAATCTACACTATGCTTTTGTTTTTGTTGTTGGAACATTTTTAAAAGTTTTTTTTAATAAAATTCCTTAATAAAATATATTTACATTGTTTCTATTCTTCCTATTTCTCCCTACAGTCTTGCCTCTGTATGCCCCTTCCACACTCCCTTTCAAAATCACGGTCTCCTTTTGTTATTGTTAAACATGTACGCACACGCGTGCACACACACACACACACACACACACACACACACACACACACACACACACAGTACTTAGGTAAATAAATAAAATCAACCAGTCCATTTAATGTTACTGATCCCTAGAAAGGACTATATTTCCTGTTCTCAATATTTCCTACTTGCATGTAGTTCCTTGTCTATATGTGGGTGCCTGGAGATTTCCCCCTCCATATTAAGATGATTCCTGGTGCTGTATTTCTTCAACCCTTATGTATGAGGCAATGTTGTTGTAATATTTTGGTGAAGCTTCTTTATAATTCTAGGAGGCATAATCTCACAACATTATTCCTAATGGCATTTTAAATATTTATCCTTATACCTATAGATAAGTGTAGCTCTTTTCCTTCATCAAAGAAATTTTCTTAAGAATATCACAGTTTGTCAAATTACAGATAACAAGTGATCATAGGGTACTTGCCCCATATCTCACAGAAGAGTTTGAAAAAATAGTGAAATGATCAGAGCCAGAGAATGAGGATGATATCATTCCCCCTAAAATGATACCTACACCAGTATCCTTATTTCAAAATCTAAGTGTTCATCCTAAATGTCTTTCCTCTTACACCATCGGATCTCCCAAACTATCTATATCTCATGAATCCACCACTTCTGTCTACTATTCTTTCCTCCCCCTAAATTATGGTAATTCTGTCTCTCTGTCTCTCTGTGTGTGTCTGTCTATCTTTGCCTCTGCTCCCTCCCCCTTTCTCTGTGTGTATGTACTCATTCTTTCCAGCTCAGAAGATGCAAATCTGCCTGCATCATCACCCAACTTCAAGCCAGTTCTAGGACCACAGATCATCAGCCTCCAGCCACCACTCCAGGACCACTTCCTGACTCTCCTACTTGCCACTGAATCTGGATTTCTCTAACCTTCTGCATCATTCCTTGATTTCTGTTTGTTTGTTTGTTTGTTTGTTTGTTTGTTTGTTTCCCCTCATTATTGTCCATTATTTAAATTCCTTTATGGAGAGGCATTTGCTCTGAAAGTGCTGCCAAGTGAGTAGGTCCAAAATAAATGCAATAGCTTTTTCAGGAGCTGCACACCTTGTAGCGTATGTGTCCCTGGATAATAGGATCTGTCAAAACTTTTCTGCCTGGTACAAGATATGACGCATAATAATGTTGTTCAGAAAGTATTTCTTAATTAAATAGACTTGTTTTTATCACCTCCATCCAAACTCTAAAGTAAAATATGAAATTATATTCTGATCTATAACATCAACCATATGTTTAGATTATTTAGATGAACATTCTACCTACTTTGATGTTCAAAGGCAACCCGGGAACATCAGCAAAGCCATCTTTCAAAAGAATACTGGTAATAATAATGATAGCAAATACATAAAAATTAAGTTGATTGTTTCGGGAAACATACACAATCACAGTCTTTGGAAGTAGAGAGGGATGTTAAGCATTCTGTGTACTTTTAACATAAATGCCTTTAAAAATTTGAGGAAGAACAAACAAGAATGGAAATGATCATGAATGAAAAATAATGGCTAGAAGCCTTTTAAAAGACATTGTAATCTTAGATTGATTGCTTCAGGCCAATTGTTATCAATTCAATTATCATCTAAGTACTTAAGCTACTAATTTCATTCATTCCAAGATCCCTGATAAATGTCTCCTTAATAAGCCTAGTACCTTTTGTAGCTTTCCACAGAAGAATAGCTCATTGTCTCCATTTTTTTTAAATGTCTGTTTTCACTTAACAAATATTTTTCAGGGGAGAATTGTGACACCAAGCAGTAGGGCATAAAAGTAGCCGTCATATCATTCTACTAACCAATTTTACTTGTTGTTGAAATCATAGAAATATACCCATACAATGTGGCGCTTTTGAAGTAATATTCTGTGGCTCTAAAGTTGTGATATGAATGATACTACCTCAATATACTGGATATATGGGTCTCACATTGCCTACATCTATGCATCTCATGTCCTTATTCTATGCATCTCATGTCCTTATTTTGTTTTTGGCTTATTTCTTCTATATTGGACATTACAATATAATTATATTATTCCTCCCTTACCTTCAAACCCTCCCATATACCCTTATTTTTTTCTTTCAGATTCATAGCCTCTGTCATACTAATTGTTGCTACTTTCATTGTACATATACATATATATGGTTTTGTATGTGTATATAGATGCATTCTGCTAAGTAGAAGTTGCTCAATACAAAACAACTATAGGGCCAATTCTTCAGGCAAGCTCGAATTAACTCAGTTCTGTGAATTTTTCCTGTATGGATCCCACAGAATAATTAGGATGTGCTGGAATGCAATATTATGAAACAAGGTGGAGCTGTCCAGAACCAGCAATGCTCCCTGTTCCAGTTCCCTCCTACATAGAATTTAAACTCAATAGTTAAATGTTAAAACTTGAGAGCTTACAATGAGCATCACAAACCAAAGACTGAGCTATGTCATAACAACATAGAAATAGTGAAGGAAAGAAACACAGTATGTTATGATTAAAAGGAAAAATGACTAATTTCACACATATGTGTACGATATATGTATACATATGAACACGAAGAAGCACCAATGAGAATGTTAGTCTCAATCTAAACAAAAGCTTGTCTTTTAACACCAAAGCCAAGCCACATTTTACCCTGCAGATAAGTAGAACATAAAATAGTGTTGCTATATTTAGTTCAGGAAAAGGTACATTGTGGCAAACACAGGACTTGGTAAGACTATTAAAGCAGGTTAGAAAATAAGTGGGAATATTTTCTCTAGAAATTAAAAACTTGCTAATACATTGGAATATATTGTTACTTTTCCAGAATTCTTTAATAAGTAAAATATCTTTACCATAGCTTTATAGAAAAAAAAAGTACAAAAAAATGTGTATTTAATGAGAAATGATTAACTGACTCCTTTATGACTCAGAATATTATGTAACAATTATGTTATAGAAATTTAGCAGAGTCTCTATATCTGGGGTAGACATTGAAATGAATAGTTGTTTTATAGAAGTGCTTTGACCTTGAAGAATCATTGTAGTAAACACTAAAGAATTTGGGGAAAGCAGTAATTGTTTTATGTTATTTGAAAAATTGTTTTTCTGAAGAAGTGTTACAAGCTTTGCATGACTGGTCTGTTATAAGACACCTCTGGCAAACTTAAGGCTCTTTACTGTGTGTCTCAAGTAATATGCAATTAAGAACTAATGTCATGAAAGCATGTGACGCCTTCGTTTCAGGAGAAATACAGATTATATAGCATAGCATAGGATGCTGATATGAGAAAATACTTGACCCCCTAATTCAACTTTGTTTAACAATCAATGTATGCCTGTGTACAGCTGTTCAAGGTTTGGTCTCTTGGAGGTGGTGGACCTTCCTGCTGTGACACAGGTCTAAAATTTCATCTTGGAGTGACTTCTTCAACTGATTCATGAAACAGAACACCCCACAATATGGCATCCAGAAAATCATGCCAATACATTGGAATATATAGTTACTTTTCCAGAATTTTTTTTCTAATTGAAATATATTTGCCATAATTTTATGGCAGGAAAGTACAAAGTATATAAATGTTTAGCAAGAAATGATTAAATGACTACTTTTCTGGCTCTTCCAGAATATTATGAAAAAAATAAAATATAATTTGTGAAAATATATAATAACACAGCAAAGTACTATGTATACTATTATATATTATTAAGGAGACATACAGTTTTGAAGCACATATATACTCATAGATACATAAATATCAATTTATTAATATGTAATTGTTAAGTAAAGTGTAAAAATATTGACAATGACATGAGAGAAAATTATTCTAAACAATGCAGTTTTGTGGGTATGGTATTTGTAAGATTTGTTAAATTACCTGATTTTGATTTATAGCTCAGAACAATTCTAGTTTTATACTTTGCCAGTGTAGCCATCTAACCGTATTCCATAAAATTGTTCCCACTGTTTTGATTAGATGGGTTATTTATTAAATTGTTTACTTATGATGCCATGTTATATTAGTTGAACCTCAGCTGGAGGATTAACTATGCTATTTCACATTCCTGATAAAATATTTTAAGTTTATTTTGGTCATTAGTTGAACTGGTGTTTGTACTACACAGATACCCTCAAAGCAGAAATATTACTCACTATTTTGCATTCATCTAAAATTGCATACATTTTCCTTATGTTCTTTTTTGTTCTGGTCCCCACTTTTTGTTCTCTCTTTGTAATATTATGTGACAGTTTTATGAGTTTTTCTTTCTACCCATCAATTTCAGATACAAAACGAGAGAACAAGGTCTTATAATTCTCCTTTGAATTATACTTTTTGTGGTTTTTAGATATGTGCTAAGCCCTTACCAGAAACTCATTTTATTTCACTCAACAACATTCCCATGCTGTGTTTTACTTTTGATCTTATTATTTTTACTTGTAATTGTCACCAAGCAGAAGGCTTGTCTCTGCCTCCCACCCACAGGCAATCCCTTGGTTTTTCCTTCAGATAATATTTTCTGTTAGATGCACTACATTTCCACCTGCTTAGCAGAAATGAATAGTCTCCAGAAATTTTAAAAAGTTCCCAAACTTCACTCATTTTTAAAAATAAATGGGATGAGCATATTATAAGGGGAGTAGGCATAGGTGCCAGCTAGTAGTCCTGAGATTGTTTGGTATGGAGCCATCAACAACCTGTATGACCTCATTGCTGACAGTAAGGTCATCTGGTCTTCCTGGACCTTCTTGCCTGAGTCCTTCTATAACTAAGAAGTGGTACATATATCTAAAGATAGCCTTAAGGAAAAGCTCCTCTATTTTACAAGTCTAAAGATAAAGAAGTTCTTCTTTAATTGTTCTCTATTATCTGAATATTTCATTTATCTCTGGCAATATATTTCTGACTCTACTTAGAATATGTCTTTTTAAAGAATTCCTTCCATCCAAAGATTCCCCAATGAGGTATAAGACAGAGGGCATAAGAATCATTTCAAACTCTATTAATAAATCAGGTTCTTGGTTATATCTTCTGAAAATTGTTTCTGCAGGTCTAATGGGAATGAGGATTAAGCACTATATATGACCTTGCAGTGGCTTCTGAGGCAGAGAGGTTTTCTCAAAGTACATTAAGAAAGGCATCAGCAATAAGACTTCACAAATGGTCATGATGGACAAGAGACAGCAATGGCAACAACCTGTGTCATTTAGGGTGTGCTGGGGCCTCTCTAAAAGATAACTCATAAGAAGTGACCAGAGAACTCTCCATGCTGGTTATATGTGCTAGAAGGTGCTATCAAGGTAACTAGGGAGAGAGGACATCAGTAGCCTTATCCAAGACTGGACTCTGTACTATGATTCCAACCTGCAAGTCAATATGTGCTCACTGCTGCAATAGTAGCTACCTATACCTCCTGCCTAGCCTTTGGCTATTTAGCTCTTTATTAAGCTAATCGCTGTTGCACGAATAAATGAAACTCCAGGATAGATTTCTGATAAAGTCAGAGATATTAGAGAGAGTAAACACTACAGTCAGATCTTACGCAGCTGTCTTCCAGCTTTCTCAGCTTGGCTTCTCTTGGCTTCTTCTAACTTCTGTCTTTCTATGCCTGCCTTAAGTACTCCCTTGGTAAGTTAAGTCGTGGCCCCACCACCACCTGCCCGGGAGCCTGGTATTCCTTCTTTAAACTAATATGACCAAGCACTGTTTGGATTAGAGGCATAGGTCACCACTTCCAGGATACTCCCTGTGATGAGATTAAAGGTGTGAATCACCACTCTCTGATCCTTCTAGACTGACTGTGGTTAGATCTCTCTTATAGCTCTGAAACTTCTGAAGCTTTTATTAAATCCCCATAAATCACAACAAAAATTTTCACATAGTGTACAAATACCTCACCATATTTTCTCCATTTTGTCTAAATAAGAAGAAAATGATTTAACTCTATTAGGTTAATAGTATATATAATAAGAACAACTATCAGGTAGAAATAACATTTATAATGTTCGGTCTATTCATATTTGGCAAATTTAGAAAAAAGTATTTCATTATCTGTCCTATTATGGTGAGTCAAATGTTTTTCACCTAAATTTTTCTGCTCTAACTTGCACTATGAAATAAAAACTATCTTTTCAGACATCAATATATTTTCATAAAAAAACTTAGGTTTTTATGTCTTTCAACCTTATATATTTTATACCTCATTTTTAAGTTTCTTTTTTTAATTTGGTAACAAGTAAAACTGTAATTATAACTTCTAGTTATTAATTTCATCAAAGACCTAAGATAGTTATATTATTACCTGATTAACAGAAAGTAAAAAGCAAGCAACTTTCAAAACTAAGAAACAACAGAGACATCTGGCTACCTAGAGTGTCACTATGGTTCCTTTGTGATGTTTGGGTACCATCTTTGGCCTACAGGCCTAGACTATCTGGCAGACTTTTCTATGAGGCAGAAAACTTAAAGGCACATTCTAACTCTTCTTGGCAAAATTTGGCAGTCAAATTTTTGTGTATCTTCTTTGTCTAATTTCAATAATGTACTCTCAGCAGTTAAGGCAAAAGCAGTTTCTTGCTCAGTGACTAAATTTTCCACGATAAAAGCAGACTTCACATGGAGGTTCTTTGATGTCCATCATCATTTTGAAGTATATTGGTGCTGTCAGGAACAGGTGTGACTTATTCTCAAAAATCCTTGTTATTAAAACAACTTAAATGCCATATTCGTTAGGCCTCTGAAATATTTGAAGACTGTCTATCTAAAATATATCTTTGATTGACTTTGAAAACATACCTAGCACGACTACTAGTTTGATTATTAGAGATGACTATTATCTTGTATTTCTTAATTATAAGATATATTTTTAGTGAGCTACATAGGTACTATACCTTAAACAACAGTAAAAGTATGCACACAGTATAACAAAAATAATATTGTTTTGATCAATACACAAAATCCATATCAATTTAAAATATTTGAGACTAGTAATTATTTTGTTGTTGTTTAAAAGTAGATTTAATAATCTATGTTTTTATGTTATTCTTATGTTAAACAACACATTCTTTTAACTGAATTTGAGGTCTGATTTTCAGGGAGATAATCATGCCTCATACTATAAATATAATCAAAATCCATGAATATAGGAGTCATTGGGCCTAGGAAAGAATATATTGATGGTGATTTTCTAAATGATTCTGTTATCAAGTTTCATTCTAAATAGATTTCTGTTGCTTTCTATCTTGGCCAGAGACACTTCTAATTGTAATAAATAATAATTGTTTATTATAAATAAATAGTTGTAATAAATAATAGTTGTTTATGCAGAGAGGCTTAATTGTTCAAAGTGTTAAGAGTAAGTGAAAAGAAATGGTCAGCCACAGATGAATAACTTTATCAATCCCAAGCTCAAAGAACATTGTGCAAGAGGAGAGAGATAATGTAGTAACTGAAGGATGAGAAGGAGAGTTTAGAAATGATGCCGTTGGGCATGACCTGGCTGTTATACCAATGAACTCACAAGAGCTACGGTGACCTACACAACACCTATACAATAGCAAGCCAATTAAAACTTCTAGCATGGGGATGGGGAGATTACAATCTTAGCTGAAGCACTGTTGGCACTTGATGGCTGCTGCAGCATAGGAACCTCTTTTTCAGGAGTGTGACCACTTGCAGGTTTTTCACATCCAGTGGATAATTCCACATAAATTCACAAATGGGCAGTAATAATTGGATTCCGTGGGTTTAAAAAATGAATGATGAGTAAAAATTAGAATAAAAAATAAAGTTGGGAAGGAGATGTGATGAAGAAAAATGTGGGAGAATGGGAAGGGAGGAGTGACGGCTGAGTACAATCAGGATGCAGTGTATATATGCATGAAATTTTCAATATATGGATGAATGAATATCTATCCTGAAAAATGACATTATGATTTTCACTGTATCTTAAAATTTCCTTCAGTTCCTCCACCTTCTGCTGTAACAGGTTGTCACATTTGGCAACAGTATGAATAGCAGCCTGCATACCAGGGTAATGGTGATTGCCTTGTCAAAGTAATGCAGTATGACCTCTGACTTTTCTTTAGATGCTGTGTGTTATCAGATTAGGACTCTAGGGGTTCTTCCTAGAAAACATACACTTACTACTTATCAAAGTACATCCTACAGACTCTGGGTGCTCTGCTTCCAGAAGGTTCTTTGATACTGACCGCTCTCTTCCAATTTGCTCCTGGGCTTTGCTATGCTCTCGTCATAGGTCACAGACACTATGTGCTGCTACCTAACTCATGAGCAGCTTTTGAAATTTTGAACATTATTGCACATTATGAAACATAATGACTAGTTATTTTTAATTTCTTGAATAAATTTAAATTGAGCCTCTTCAGCTCCATTTAACTTTAACATCTGTTCATTTACTGCACTTTCTTCAGACTTTCTTTTCTATATTTTCCCCTAATCATCAACCCTCTTGAACTCTCAGTGTGTGTGTAGGTCTATTTCAAATTAGTACAGACGCTACACAAAGTCCAAAATGGTGTTTAATATTAATACTTGAAGGACAAGATGCTGTTCTTTAACATCTAGGGCTTTTCCAATTAGGGCTCTGATTTCTATTATGTAATCAAAGCACAACACAACAACAAACAATAAGCTTCCCTCCTCATCAGTCATTTGAGAGCAGTCATCTCTAGTGAAAAAAAGAGAGATTTGATCCATATAATAGTAAATTCTGTTTTCAGTTGCAACAGTAGTTGGATATTGAAATTTTCTCTTATGTAAGAGTCTTTTTCCTCATTTTCTATATCAAGTGACTGATAGCTTATAAAGAAAGAAAAGTCCACTGCTTAGGAAAAAAATGTAAACATACTTGGCTCTCCATATCTTCACAAACACCATGAAATGTAATTATTTCTCATAAATACGTATTTAGTACAGTTAAACATAATACATAAAATATTCATAGAATCAGCTCACCATATGTAACTTCTGAGCTAATGCACTCAGACACCTTTAGAAGAATGATTACTTCTTTGACGAATTTGAAATAAAATAATAAGAACACATTGCACTTCCAGAAAATATGACATCTCACTTAAATATATACCCACTTATAAATATTATGAATACTTAATGATTATAAAAATGATAAATAGAAAGCAAGCGAGTGGTACTTTCCCTTGCAATACAACTGAAAGCAGAAAATACCTCAATATTCTTATCTATGAGAGGCATCTCTGACTGCATAGAAAACATGAGTGAGCTATGGCCTTGTGAGGTGGAGCCTAGGCATCATTTCCCTGCATTTCAAAAGTTGGAATTCACTCTGCATTCACATTTCTCAACATATCCTGGAGGAAATGATTTAATCTAGTGATACCTATATCCATATAAATATATAATGTATACCAGTAGAGTTTTCTAACCCATAGGCTGGTTCAGAGCAATAGATTAAAAAATATAATGCAACATATTTTGTGTGCATATTTTTAAATAAAAATATATGGGAAATAAACATGAAGAAGATTGAGAGAGGTGTGATGGTGCATATTTTTAGTTGATGCTAGTTCCAGTTACTGAAGAGGTTGAGGCAGGAGAATTCTGTAAAGTCAGTAATATGAAGTCAACCTGAATATAATAGTGACATTCTATGAAACAGAAGGGAGAAAGAGAAGAGAAGAGATGGTAAACTTTTCAGTAATTTATCCTAACTATACATTATTTATAATGCTCATAATCATTATAGTCTTTGGTCACTCAAATTATCTTAATTGTGTGATTTGAGGGGTTCTACTTTATTTATTTCAACTATATTTTATAGTAAAACTTTCAATAAGTAAATAATATAATACTAAGGCAAAATGATTTTAGAACTAAACTATACACATTTAAAGCATTATCATTAGTGATGATGGTGGTGACAATGATGTTCAACACATACTTTATAATTTAAATGATCAGCCAGTTGCTTCCTTTTCCTCCAGGTATTTTAAATTCCCCATCCTGAATTTTATGGTTCCTCTGTCACTGAAGAATTGTTGAGGAACGCCTGCACAAGGTCCTTTCTGGTTTGTTTTATCTCATAACATATATAGCCATCTTTAGGCATCCAGAATGTGACAATGACCAACATAATCAGAAGACAATAGTAATAAAAGAAAAATAAACCTAACTTTTCATGTATTCATGATTATAATTAATTTGTAATCTTTCAACTACTCATAGCTTATCTTAGCTTTAGTCTATGATCATACCATAGATTTTGACTTTAATCTTTTCAACCGAAGTCTCACTATACTGTGGCTCTCCTGTGCTTCTCAGTCTAGGTCAGTTTCAGTGCAAAACAGGTGTTTCCCTTTGCACAGCCAAATGATAGCCAAGAGTTGTTGTACCCAGAGAAGAAAGTATCATAGTAGTCAACAATAAATTCCCAAAATATAGAAACCTCCACAATAACTTCATCTGGTCCTCTTCGTTTTTCTGTTGCCGTGTTAAACACCATGACCAAAAGCAATATGGGAAAAAGGGCTTATTTTGGCTTAAAGTTACAGAGGGAGAGTCCATGATGCCGGCAAAAGTATGTATGCAAGCAATAAAAGCAGAAAGTTGGATGATCATATTTCTGTTCACACACACACACACACACACACAAAGAGAAAGAAAACAACAGAAGTAGAAAAAGTCTACAAACTCTTTAAAGCTCACCCTTGGTGCCCTACTTCTTCCAACAATGCTCCACCACCAAAGGTTTTACAGCTTTCCTAAAGAATGCCACCATCTAGGAAATATATATTACAATACAAGAACCCATTGTATAATACTTCCCTTCCAAACTATAACACCTCCATGTATCTATTTCTTTATTTAAAAGGGATGTTTGCTTATCCTATCAATATCCTCAGTATTGGTGAACAAATGTGAAGAAAGGAAGACGGGGAAATAACCCTACCTGTCAACACTTGATAATCATTTGATAGAAGAGTCTAACAAAGAGCCATATTGAGAGGGATAATATGGAGCAAAATTCTAATAAATATGAGTCCATTAACATTGCAGTCTGAAGTATCTCTATATTTGAATTATTTCTGTGATATGTTTTCCCAAGTATTATGAATTAATAAATTAATATTTGTTTTATATCTGCTTGGTTTTAAAAATGTTCATGTTCAAATAAGAAAGCTTTAAAAAACTACTTACTCCCCCCTCAATGGAATTTTTCACTATTTATTTTAAGATTCCATAATTATTTTAAGATCTGGGCATTCAACACTGTAAATATGAATGTCATTTTACATCTAAGTAAATGTATTTATAAAATGCAACTCTAGAAAATACTGCTTGGAAAGGGATACAAGAGACAGACAGATAAAACTCATGAGAGGCTTTTGGTAGAATTTTAATAAGGTATCAGATTATTGATCTGGGAGTTTTAAGTCAAGAGGGAGAGTTACAAAGAGCACATTGACTCCCCTCCTCAAGCCCCATGTAATTCATCCCTTAAATCAATTGAAAGGTGATTTCAAGAGAGTTTCTTTGATGAACATATTTTAGTCTTTTAACTTTTGGTGAAAAAATTATATTATCTTATTAGACAGCTCAGCCTTCTTATAAAGGAAAAAAAAAACATGGTTGAGAATTACCCATGCTATAATTTTAAACCATAAAATATCAAAACGCTAAGAAAATTTTTTTGAAAATATGTAGTTATATTTAGATACATTTATAATATAGATAGTATTACAAGGCACAGATACTAAAAAGTAAGAGTTCTATCTCTCTAGAATTGTCTTTCCTCAATGTCTTAGTTATGATTTCTATTGTGTGAACAGACACCATGATCACAACAATTGTTATAAAAAGAGCATTTAATTGGGGTAGCTCACTTATATTTCAGAAGTTTAATCCATTATCGTCATGGTAAGACATGACAGAGTGCAGCCAAACATAGTGCTGGAGAATTATCTGAGAGTCCTACATCTTGAAAGCAACAGGAAGTAGATTGTAACACTGGTTGGTATTTTAAGCATTTATGAGACTTCAGAGCCCACCTCCACAATGGCACACTTCATGCAAAAAGATGACACCTGCTCGTTAAGGCCACACTTCCCAATCGTTTTGCTCTCTATGATCTTATGGGGGGCCAATTACATTCCAACTACAACACTCCATCAGTAAATATAGTATGTAAATGGCACATTTTTAGATGGCATAGAATCTCATAAAGCAGAGTCTAATTACAGAAGATGGATAAAGGTCCAAAATGTCCTTTTCGGAAGTTAAATAAAAATTCTGCCTTAACTATTACAAGTCAATCAGACATAAACATGAGTATTGTTGCCACTGTCAGGGATAAAGTCTTTGGTGTATACATACAAGTGAGGTATATCTGAGTCATATGATAGTTTTACATTATTTTATTTTGAGAAGCTTTCACACTGAATTTCAGAATGTATGTACCAGTTAAACGCTAAACATGGGTTCCCCTACCCAAGATCCTCATGGTAAAAGCCAAGACTGTGTTAATAAAATCAACCATGAATCAAGCTCCAAAGCCACCAAATAACTGACAGAAATTAATAATAGAGAGTATGGAGGAGCTAAAAAGATAGATAGAGACCCTTTGTGACCAAGAACAGTCACAGACTGTATAGATTATACATAGCAGAGCACAAAAGCTGTTGAACTTTCAAAGGTACCAATAGCCCCATCATTAAAATGGTTAATTGACAAACCTATGTAGGTGGAATATAGCCTTTAACATAAGAAAAGTGAAAAGCAATATAACAGCTGATGCAGGATCTATTAAATGCTCTACATTTAAAAAATTGACCAATTCTTAGAATTCTACTATATTCGGTATTCAGAAAATCTAATAAATGAAAATGGTTGATGTGGGAATGTTTGTGTGTTGTGAATATTAATCTTTACTACAAATGGTAATAAATATGAGAGCCATAAATAAGGTGACTCAGCCAATGAAATCTTTACAACCTGCAACTTCCTTGCTTTAAAAGAAATTTCTAAAGAATAGTCTATTACTATTTATTTATTTAAAAGAATCTTTTTTAACTATATTTTTACAAGAACATGATAGAGAAGTATGTCTTCATTATATACACTTATTCTAATTTTTAATCTGTTATAAGATATGAGTGGAGGATCTTGCCACAATGAATGTTAAACAACCCCATATAGTATCAATATTATGTATAACTATTAGAAATATTTTATAAACAATTTCCACAATCTATAATTAACCATTATATTGATGATATCTTATTGACTGATTCAGATGCAGATACTGAAACAAAAAGTTTGAGGAAGTAAAAAGAATTTTGTCCAGTTGGAGCTCCTTAAATAAATAAAATATAAAGATTCTATTAATTATTAAGATGTGGTAGGTTTACAGAAAATTCAACCACAAAAATATCAGGAGAGATCAATTATAAACTCTTCATTTTCAAAGATTTCTGGGATATATTAACTGGTTTTAGCCCATGGTTCAATTAACTCCTCAGCAGCTAAATATTTTATTTTAAACCTTATAAGTACTTAAGTAGTCTAAGAAAATTATCAACTGAAGCTGAGTGAGAATTTCCTCTGGTAGAGAAAATTACAAAATATACATGTAGGTCACTTAGATCTAGAGCTTCATTGCATCATAATTATTCCACCTTTTACTCATTCTCCTCTGTATAACCTGAGTAAATGACTGAATTTTCTATTCTACTTCTTTAATTATGTCCCAAGCATTCAAGGCTGCTGCATGGCATAAAGTCAGGGTGAGGTCATCATATAGTGATTTCCTTCCTACATTAGCATAATCTCCCACTCCAAAATGTTGGCCTTGGGAGATTTCCATATTCTAGGCCTATTTCATTGTTCAATTATCTTAGCCTCATCTTTCTACCAGGTCCTCCACTCTAGTGAAGAACAAGGCTCCAAGACCACTGTAACTAAATCTCTCCAGTCATGAGGGATAATTGTATTACAAGTTGATTATGTGTTTAACAACTGTTTCACAAAAAGTGAATGCATGCCATATGAGACTACTGCTTTCTTGAATTTCCTCAAATCTATCATTTGCACAGGAGTCCATTCAACTATTACACAACTTTGGAGATATCTATCACTTAACAGTTCCTGTAAAGTTACTAGATACACTAAGATTGGCTGTTTGAAAACCTTAGTCTGTTGCTTTCTAATTTTATAATGCAATGCTGAAGGTGATTTTCCTTTAAATTTTTTTGACTTAGTTTGAATATCTCTGATCTGTTTGAATATATTTTTCTAAAACTTGTATCAAGGCACTTATATTAACCAATATTTTAAGTGATGAAACAAAAAATAATCAAATAAATAATATTTATAATTGACATTATACAAATCCCATCAAATTAATTATTTTCTCATTTAATCACTTTATTTTTCAAATTGTCCACTTATATAGATACCTAACTCCTTCCATTGTAAGTCATTCCATTTTTTGATGTGAAACAAAACTCTTTTAACTAATTCTGCCCTTTAAGAAATTACAAGTTTCTTACCAAATCTGCCAACAATCACTATTCAGAAGATGGTGAAGTGTGGGGCTGATGCTCTATGTATAACCAGAGTGGTTTTCAAGGCAGCTACCTAGTGTGGTGGCAGCCTAAGGAGGGGGTTCAGGAAAAATCCACCAGGAGTGAGAATGTGCTGTCTCAAAAAATTACATCAGGATAGTGAATTTATATATAATATATATCTTGTTCTAAAAGTTGAATATCAGATTTAACATGAATCTTAATTGATCTTAATAATAAAAACTCAGATATAAAAACCTGGAGACATGGCTCAGGTTAAATGTTCTTTAGAGGTAATGAGTTTAATTCTCAATAAGTACATAGTAGCTCACAATCAGTTGTAATAAGAATTTGTGCCTTTTTCTGGTGTCCAATCAGTCTTACAGAAGTATACATACTAAATAAATAAAATCATTGAAAAAATAAAGAAAACAAAAAAGAGGTAGAATTTCCAAGTTACCCTCTGATCTCCAGCCCCTTTCAAACTAAGGATTTAATAGAGGTAAAAAGTTTCTCATGCCCCTCTCTCCTTCAAACAAATTTACAATGTTATGGCAAAACTGCCATATATTTTTGGGCAAGTGTAACTGATAAAAAGAAAGAAATTAGAATTTTTTACATGGCATCTCTACTGTTCCACATTATGTTGTTTATTATGTGTGTAACTGTACATAATAAATAATCTGTCAGTTGAGTTAGAAAATAGATATTAAATTTTTTTCTCAAGTCTTATCTTTAGTCTAAAGAAAATATTTTTCTCAGCCTATTAAATTTCTGATTGAAAACAAAATCTATAGAATAAGAATCAGCATATGAGATAAGAGATTTTAGAGTGCTCAACCTTAAATAAAACATATGTATAGAACACACCCTCCTTGGGAAATTTTGCAGAAGGTGGTAGTAAAAATCAAAGAAACTGTTTTATGGACTTAAGGACACAATAGGGTACTTGCACATATAGACTCATAGCAATTTTGACAGCATGCTTAAGACTTGAGTAGCTCAAGATAGACAAAACCCCAACATGGAAGAGGGGAGGAGGAAAGAAAATCCAACATAGGCTGAGGAGCTTTTGGCCCTTGAAAGCTATTGGAGGAGAGAGTCAGTTTCCTAATGATGTGACACCTGGTAAGTTAAAGACAGACCAGGGCAGGCTCTACTCCTAAGCCTCGATGGGTAACACCAACTGTATTCATCAGTATGGAGAAAAAACTCAATCAGATGGAAATGGAAGGGAGGGAAAATCAGGTAGCTGTGAGAGAAGGTCTGGTATGGGATAGAATGTTCAAAATACATTGTATGAAATTCTCAAAGAGTTTATAAAATTATTTAAGAATTAATATATGGGTCTGTTTCTTTTCTTAAGTATAATGGTTATATTTCAATGATATTTCATTACAGAAGAAACTTTAGGGCTCCTGATACTTTATCTATAATCTAGACAGAGATGAGAATTATATACATTCTAATAACTATATTTCCATTAAAACATGACATATATTACATGTTTAGATATGCACAAAATTCATAGATCAAAATCTTAATCTATAAGGTGGTGGTTTATAAAAGTATATATTTGTGCAGGCCATGCAATCATAAATCCTCATATAGGGATAATTACTTTTATAAAAGATGTGTGAGAAGACTACTATTTCTCCTACCATATAGAGACTTAAAATACCTAATAGCCACCTGCAAATGCCAAAGCAAGCCCTCCTGTGCCCTGAACTCTTAACTCAAAAAATTGAAAACTATAGTTCTGTAGTTAAGAAGTAATTTATGCCCCCAAGTTATACAACTTAAAGTATAATCATGAATTTTGAGTTATTTTAAGAGTCCTGAACACATATGATATTTACAATTTGGTATTTATTTGGAAATGTTTCTGTATAGAAAATACCAACTATTATCAATTGGTAAAATTAAAAGTGATAGCCAGAGAAACACATGTAAGAGAGTTAAAATAAAATCTATTTTATCAAGATGAGGCTCTGAGAATATTAAATATAGAATTTATTAAAAAGAAGCAAAGATGACTTCTGGTTCCAGATTCTGTAAATGCCAGGACTTGAGAGAGAGAGAGAGAGAGAGAGAGAGAGAGAGAGAGAATTCAGCTGAAAAATAAATTTTTTCTGAGTTTGGGGCATAATATTTGGTTAAAAATAAGTGTTTAAGTTGATACTGAACCCATGAATGTCATTGCAGTAACCTCATGAGGGTGCAAAGGTAATTGAGAGATAATGAGGTCAACATAGAAAATCTAATTACTTAAGGAATGCATAGGGAAAGTAAGACCACAAGTAAAATTTAGAAAAATAGTAAAGAGAAATAGGAAAAAACACAGAAGAATATAAAGTCACAGAAAATATAGTAGTGTTTCTTCCTTACAGAAGAAATAAGAAAACAGCAAAAGGTTTTATCTTATAGTCATTCTAACTACAGGAAAAAGTAAGAAATTTGTGCTGAAATGGTAGCTGTAAATTTTTGCTGTTCTGTAAACAAACTTGAGTTTTACAATAAAATCAGAATGGGATACACAAACAGAAGATAAAACATCATTGACAGCATGTTGCATCATTTTTCAATAACTTTTATTTAGGAAATAAAAAAAAATTAAGAACTGTTGAGTCAATCCAAAGTACTTTTACATGATGGCCAGCAGTTGTGGACAAAAGAGCAGAGCAATAAGTAAGACTGACAGAATGACCAAAATATCAGACTTCAAAATCTAGGTCAAAAAGAGAAAATTATATGTGGGTAAGGTGCCACATTACTGCAATTTGAGATCTCAAGAGGATAGCAAAGATATTCAGATTGTCTTAAATATTATTAAGTATAAAGTAGATGAAAACACGATAATTTGGGTTTGAAAGTAAATTTAGAAGCATTATTAAGGTGTAAAAATGGAAGTGTAAAGGAATGGAAAATAACTGCACAAAATCCTAAATGACTTGGGAGAGTTGGAGTAGCTACTTCTCAAAGTGGATTGAAAAACCAATTCAACACGCATTGTATAAATTCTATTTAATAGGATGAGATAGAACTAAAACCATGTGATTGCTTATCTGACTGTTCATTGGCAGCCTGGCCACTCTTCCTTGAGTGGCTTAAACTTCCTGGCTTTGGAGAATTCTACCACTATGTAAGAAAATGACATACTATGGGAACACTAACCACACATATAGAGATGTCCAACCTAGTTAAACAACACCTACCTATTACAATATTCGAATAATACCAAGCCAAACTCAGGCAACTGACCAAATTAGGGGGAAAGAGTGTTATTGTTTTAATATATTTGTTTTCAAGATGGTTTATTAAAAATATGTAATAATGAAAATGGTTAAGCAAACACATGGACCCAGAAATGGTATTTTTTTACTTTTTATAAAAGCATAAAATGAGTTATTTGCGCAGGATAACGTAGACTAATGGAGTATGTGGATGAGATGAAAGGATACAGCAGAGTGATGTGGTCTACAGTTGGTAAGCATGAGAGTTAACAGATAAAAATGAAGTGGATCTTAGTAGGCTACCATATATTGACTTTGATTTGAAGCCATCAATTTGCAGTGTCACCTATAAATTAACAGTTACCATAATATTTGTGTTAAATTCACTCATGAGAAATAAATCAAAAGTTTTATAGTATTACTGCTATATAAAAACACAAATATGTAGATAGTGAAACGAAGGTGACAGCTGTCATCGACAGAATCAGTGTGGGTTAGGAAGGAAAGTTAAGCACAAAGAAGAGAAGTAAATACATGTAAAGAGAAATGATGAAGAAGGTAGAGTCACATAAATACTGTATTTTCCCTAGAAAGAGAAGTATTCCCTACTCTTTAAGGGCATCTATTTTAATTAACTTTTAAAATTATTTTTCTGTACATGTACTTGTCTGTATGAATGCACATATGTGAGGGTTTGATCCTTTGGAGGTGGAGTTCCAGGTAGCTGTGAGACATCCAATGTAAATCCTGGAAACAGAAGCCATGTCCTCTGTAGGGACAAGTGCTCTTTATTGCTGAGCCAGCTCTCTGGCACTGACAGCTATTTTGTCCTGGAAAAGTTTCTGCTTTTATGTCACCAAAGAGAAGACTTTTTAACTTCCCTGAGATGTATCAAATTTGTTCCTAATTGATTTGTTGAATGTGTATTTCTTTTATTCTGCATTTTAAGACAGGTGTGTGGCATTCCATCTCACAGGGAAAAGGCCACAATGTAAGGATCTGGACATCTACCCTCGAATTTATATAAGATCAAGCACTAGTTTCATAAATATTTCTTCTTCACACTTTCCACAGGCTGTTCCCACATTTCTTTTTCAATTTTCTCTTTGTCACAACAACTTTATTTAAAACCTTCTAACGTAGAGAAGCCTCTCAAAATGAATGTGCAACCTTCTTGTGGGGACCATGTTAAATAAATCCCTTCAGCTTCCAAATAGACTAATAATTGAATGCTAATATAGACCCATGAGTAAGAGAAATGGGTCACTTTCATGTCATGAGTCATATTTGACATTGAAATTGGATTTATCATAAGAACTTGTGGAAAAATAATCATTAAGAATATGAATGGTAGCAAAGGTAGCAAAGCATGTTAATCAATGGTGAAGAGGTTGCCTATCATGCCTATACCTGAGTTAGATCCCCAGCTCTGAAAGAATAACATAATAAATTTAAGGCAATATGAGATAAATAGAATTGTAATATATTACTTATAAATAAAATTTTCTCCTTTTTGTTATTTAACTCATATATGTAGAATTTTGGGAAGTTCTCTCTATAGAAAAACATTTAAATGACCTAAGAGTGCTTAAATCCCTCTATTTGAGAATATTAACTACTTAGTTGTACAGTAGAGGAAGAGTTAAGAAAGCTGATTGAATTATTCAATAGATGATTATTTGAGATCTATTGGAATTACATAAGTTTGCTATGAGTCCCAATTTTGTAACTGCTAAGCTAGTATTTTCCCCTTTTTGGGCAGTTAGTAATACAAAATGGTTTTATCAGCTTCACTCATAAATAATTATAACTAAGAACTTAATTTTCTTAAAACATAAATGAGTCCATTTCAACTTTGATAAAATGTTAATATTATTTCCAAAACATTCATTTACAATTTGCAAGCATTTTCCCAAATATTCAGTGTTACTCTTGATTTAAAATAAAAGCAAATTTTGATACATACAACTTTTCTTTGGCTTTTCAAAGTAGAGGTTTCTAAGAGAATCAGGTGAAAATTCAAGCTACAAGTTAGATTAATTTTTTCACATAAAAAAAAGTCACATTTCTAGAACTTCAGAGATGGTTCCTACCAGAGGTTTCTCCTCCCTCCCCCCTGCCCCTTGGTTTTTAAGATAGGGGTTCTCTCCTAGAGATATTCCTGCCTTTGCCTCCCAAGTGCTTGGATTAAAGGCACATGCTACCATGCCCAGCTGTCTATAAGTTCTATACCACATTTCTATGATCTCTTTAACACACTCCCAGTCAAGTCTCTCTGGAGATACATTTTAGTACTTGTTGGAATTGAGTCATGTTTCCTTTGCATTTTTTCTCTGTTTACACCTTTTTTGTCCTCTTTCATGCACTATTGTAAGTACTGGTAAAAATTTAGGGATATGTTATCAATAACAAAAAAAAATAGATCCTCCCCATATGACAAGCAATCATCAGAAATTATCATGGCTTAAAACTAATGTGGGATGTCTTTCTGTATGCTGTGAATATACTTTGTTACCACTGATTAATAAAGAGGCTGTTTTGGCCTATAGCAAGCCAGCTTAGAGGCAGGCTGAAAATTCAAGTACAATGGAAGTAGAAGAAGGCAAAGTCAGGGAGATGCTGCAGGTAGGTGCCTAGAGAACAAGATGTAAAAGTACAGGTAAGCTACAAGCTATCTTGCAGAACATAGATTAATTGAAATGAGTTGAATTAAGATGCAAGAGCTAGCTATCAAGAAGCCTGAGCCAGAGACCAAATAGTTTTTAATTAATATAAGCAGCTGAATAATTGTTCTATTAGCAAACATATGTGGAATATATGGAATATATAAACATATGTGGATATGTGGAATAAGTATTTTATAAGCATATATATGTGAATATATGTATATATATTATACTACCATACAAACTACTATGTAATATATTATACTACTGTTCCACTGTTAATATATACATAACATAGGTATATGCATAACATATATACATATATATGTATATAATACACACATGTATTTTAACAGTTGAACACTTTTGGCCAGGGCCAAAGAGTGTATAGTTCAATGTGTCAATGTGTTTGGACATAAGGAATACAGCAATAGAAACCATCACTACTTTCAAGATAATGAACACCCACTCACTCAACACTTTCCAAATCCACTCTATGCCTGCACATAGTACTCCACCACTTCTTATAGCTTCAGTGAGTTTCAACTGACCATTGATCTGCTATCTTCCTTCTCTGTAGATTAAGGCTACTTGTCACTTTTACTCTATTTTGAGCCGCTTATTTTACTTAATATAGCTACTTTGGAATTTATTTACATTTTAGCACTTACCTATTGATCATATGATTTATTGCTGAGTAGTATCAACTAAATGAAAATATAAGGATTTATATTAATTTTTGAATAGACTTTGGGGTGGTTACCTGTTTTAAATTATTATAAATAAAGGTATAATGAGTTTTTATATATAAATCTTTGAATTGATATATTATTTTTCAAAGAAAAATGCTTAGCGGTGAAATGACTGGAGCTTAAGCTAAGTACATGTCCATCACTTTATGAAAACTCTGAATTGTTTCATCACAATATTGTATTATTCTACAATGTCTCAGTATTACCTATCCATGTCTTTGGTAACACTGGTTAGAATTTTATTTTTTCATTTCATTCTGTTTTACGGCATTTCATTATGGTTTTACATTGTATTTGTCTAATGGCTAATGACATTGGACTTTTTACTTTGCCTGCAACAGCATGAGGAGAGTGAATTTGACTTCCACACAGATAAACCAGTGTTTGGAAATCACTAGTCTGTTTAATTTAAAGCTCTCCCAACAGAACTTTTTCTGCCATGAAAGGATCAAACAGGAAAGTAGAGGGCAGAAAGAGAGAGGGAAGGAACACATGGAAGTACAGGGAAATCTAAGAGCCATTTGAGGCTTCATATTAAAACCTAATGCAGTAGAAGTTTCTTATCATACTCATATATTTGAAGGTAATTTAAATAAAACCACAAACAGGGGATACAGAGCTCTAACTGGACATCTTTGATCACCAAATGAAAACTTGCAATATCCAGAGTGAGTTGCATTTAATTGAATTATCAGCCAAAGGTGTCCCATAAGTACCCCCAAAACAATGTAGGCTATTTTCAAGCCTATTAGGCAGCTCCCTACAAACTGATGATGAGGTTTATTGCTGAAGACAATACCCACACAAACCACTGAACACAGAGTTAAGCTAGTACCTACCTATAGCCTTTAGTCATATTGAATGGTAATGGAATGTACTCTGGATGCTACAGATGGAGAAAGGTAAACACCATCTGAAGTACAAGCCTTTTGATCTACAAGAGTGACCTGCTTGCAAGATACTTTGGTGCTATAGTAACACAATGTTTGTGAAAGTAGCCAATCAACATCTGATTTGCCTTGAGGACCATTTCATGATATGAAGCATATGCCCAACCCTGCTTGATGATCAAGATCCTGAGACTAAATAGCTCAGGGACCTAGGGGTAAGCCAAATACTACTATTCCAAAAAATAAGACAAAACAAAATGCAGTAATGAAATAACGTGTAAGGACATTCTGCTATACTCATAGCTTAGTGCTTGTTCAGTTATCATCAGAGAATTTTCCTCCTACAACAATGGGACAAATATAAAAACCTGCAGCTAGAAAAAAAATGCAGATAATAAGAAACCTTGGCAACACTCTGCCTTAAGCAGAGTAGCTCCGTCAAACCCCTCCACTCACTGCTCAAAGAACTCTGCAGAAGAGAAGAGGCAGAAAGAGTGTGAGAGAGAAGACCATGGAATTAAAACCTTCTAAACACAACAGCTGGCTCACATATGAACTCACCAGAGACTGAGGCACCATGTACTGGGACCATCGAGATCTTTACAAGATGGGATCTTAGAGATGAAAGGAGAAGTGGGCACATGTCCCCACCCCTAACCCAGAAGCTATCTGAACTGATACTCATCAAAAACTTAATTTTCTCCAAGAGTCTCACTGAAGAAACATACCACTCTTAAGGGTATGACTCATTCCCTGAAGTAAATGGCCAACCGAAAACAGACTTAATGGCATCTTTAGAGGTTATTCATCTCATAACTTTACTTAGGGCATTTGTTTGTTTGTTTACCTTACAGGAAATTTGCATATGTATTATGAATTCTAGTTTGGTATTTTTTATGGGATTCCAACATACACTAACGTCTCCTCCAGTAAGACAGTACAAGTGAGTGGAAACTTGGTAGTACAAATAGAGGGAAAATTTGGGCTGTCTCAAACACTCAGCTGAGAGCGTTCTATAGAATTATTTATTGTAACAACTAGAACATATTTTTTTAGAAAACTGTTTGAAGGCTTATGAAATGTAAAATGAAATGATCAGAATAAAACTAGCATGGAAAACCACAAGAGGAGGCAACATGCTGAGATTAAAGAGCAAATGATAAAATGGCAGAGGGTGTGACAGCACCAAATGTTTGAAGAAAAATGTTTGTCATGTCAGATTTATGCCAACCAATTAGCTTTCTCTTATGAAAGCAATGAAAAGATAAAAGACATTTGCAAATAAGTAGGATCTACCAAAGTAGGCAATTTATGTACTGCTTTTTAAGTCATAACATGTACTTCACTAAAATAAAGAATACATTTATTCAACCACCCACTTATTAATTAATAAATATGTATTGAGTGGTTGCTATATTCCAGGTAATGCATTCCAGTTCCTCTGAAACAACACACTTTTCCTTCCATTGATATGCAGCAATAAAATTAGTCAAAAAAACTAGTAGAAAAATAATGCATTTTGGTCCCTAAAAATTAATCTTTGGTTTCCAAAATACTAAGCAACACTTCCTTCTTAAAGAGTAGGAATTTGCCTAGAATTGACATATTTTATGCTAAACCATTTTATTTGCTATAGTCATTGAGTGCTCTGACAAATCTAGATAACAGAAACATTTTGGTAACTTACTACTTACATTAGCTACCAGTGACCAACTATTAATAAAATAATTTTAAAAAGCATTTGATTATAAAGTTAATCACTATATTCATGATAACATTCAAAGGTGACTGAAGGATAATAAAATATCTGATATCAAAATCTTGTGCTTTCATTAACCAGTGGGAAGTAACGTTATTCATTTCTGTATTGTTAAATAGTTTATAATTTACTTCATGTTGATGATGAATTTCGGAATTTTGGTATATGCTCTAGATGATTAGATAAGAAGTAGAAGAGAGGGATATGGTATTTTTATGATTCCTCTGTCCCAGGATCTCTGGTTAAACATATTCTTGATAATGTATTGGAAGACTTTATGGGCTGCTTTTCTTTTCATTTTTAATTGTTTGTTAAGATTATCAAGCATTGTGATCTTTTCTGGGCAGTGACAACCAAAAAGGATCTCCAACCACAATCTGGATAGTTGATTGTCTCCAGAACAAAAATAAGAATGTTAAGAAATCCTCTCATGAAGTCCCTGGAAACTGAGTGGTAAGTGCCCCATTTACAAACTCATGTTATTTTGAACATTTACTTCATATAATGGAAGGGTTTTGTTACAAGCAAATAGCAGGGGAGACTAACACTCAGACCCTCAAAAAAAAAAAAAAAAGAACTAAACATAAATTTCTTCACTATTATTTTCACATTTCTTGTTGACTTTCATGCCCCTCTTGCAATAAATAATTTACTGTAATAAAAAATTTACTAGACTAAAACTATCATTAAGGTCACTGAAATAATAAATCATCACATTTTTACAGAGTATGCCTCACTAACAAACTTTATTGCTTGGAGTTTTATTTGCTGGGAGATAGGATGATCAAGACACTTAGAGGAAGTAGGGATTTCTAAATGAAAATTAAAATGTTGCTCCAGAAAGCTACCAGGACCAAACCTGACCTCTGAGAAACAAATCAAAGACCCTCATAAAGCTGTGCTTCTGGCCACATTAGAATTATTTTTATGGACAAAATTTCTACTGCTATCTATGGCAGTGTGCACATTCATGACTCTCAAAGGAAAGGGCAAGATACAATGTCAGCTTGTTAGTTAGCATCCTCCAAACACAATATGGACACTCTCAAGCTATCTTGGAATACTTACAAACACCAGTATAACATATCTGGCTTTAGCTTGTGTCCCCTATGTATGTGAAGAAGTGTGTGTAGGGATATATGTGTGTGTGTGTGTGTATGTGTTTGCACGCGCACACGTGTGTGCATGTATAACTTGTATAAGGTGCCAAATCTATTGAAACAGCTTTATGTGGTAGTTTAATAAATGTAATTTGCCTAATATGTAAATAAACTATTATTTAATTCTATGATATAATTGCCAAAATAAAATCTTAGACACAATCTAAATTACTTTGGAAACTTAATGTCTTGTCAAGGGATAATAGATGGAGCAGTGTTCAAATGTTAAATGGTATTTTAAAAGACTCTGAGAACATTATTAATATAAACAGGTGCACAATGTAATTAGAAAATGTATAATTTATAACATTTGTTTATTTATTTATATTTACCATATATGAAAAGGGCAAGTACTCTTTGAATTTAAATGGCAATTCCATAATGTGCTTCCTGATCATAACTTTTACTGACTATTCCCAAGATGCAATCTCACTCTAGCCTCACTTATCATCCCTGACTTTATAACTACTCTGTTCAAAAATTTATTAATTCATTTAGCCAACAAACACCGATAATATTCACTTAAGCAGCGCACTGTGCTTGACTGAAGTGTCAGATGACTAAAGCATCCTTTCCTTCTGCTCACCAAGATCAAGTTTTTAATGTAGAGAGGCCAGAGAGAAGCAGGTATCATGGAAGGCAGTGTCTTAAGCTAGGAAATTAGACTATTGGTAGAGAAAGCAAGCAGTAATGATGCTGAATCATGGGAAATGTTTCTATGAGTTCAATGAAAAAAAAGTGGAGTCAGGCTCTAAAAACTCAGGAAAAGCCAGAAAAATGACAAAGGTTCTTCCTTTATTGTTTCTTTTGCCATTGTTTCTTCCACTAAAATTTTCACTAAATTCTTATTCTGTAGAAAAACATATATTTTTTCGTTATAAAGCTTTTCATATTTCCTGAGGATGATTAAGATAGATAGCAAAAATGATTAAGTCTCTATTCAACTGTAAACCAGGATTAATATTCTGGTAATTAAAAACAACACTCAGATAAGGTGAGATGGGGTGAAGAATAATAGAAGACCCAGGCCCAGCATTCAAGACAGTTAGTGACCGATGCCACCCTATGTGTTGAGGAACAGGAGATAAAGCACTAACAGCTGAAGACAGAATTATCTATTCCTGAGCATCTTAACCTGAACACTCGCAGGCTAGGAAAAGAGGAAAAGACCACAATGAAGAGGTGACTTACAAAAGTAATAGAGGAATAGTATAGTCCTCACAGAGGGAAAGCCTGGGCCACTGTACTCATCTACATGATGAGATGTAGAGAGGAAAAAGAAAATACGGTTAAGTCTGAGTTTCTAGAGTTCATGGCTCACATTACTTCAAGGCTCTTGGAGCCAGAGGATATATATAAGCTTAGATGTCATATTCTCCAAGCAAAGATAGAAATCCTTATTTGGAAACAGGGTTCTATAGTCCAAACTCCACTGAATTTAGTGTATATTCACCTTTAAAAATATTTATTATTCTAACTTATGCGTATGATTGTTTGTCCTGTATGTGTGTCTACTATATGAAGACTTGGTTCCCATGAAGGCCAGAAGAGGATGACAGATAAGAAGAAGAAGCAGGCACGGTGGCACACACTTTAATTCCAGCTCTCAGACAGCTGGGGCAGGTAGATCTCTGTGCGTTTGAGGCCAGTCCAAAGAGACTTCCAGACCAGCCAGCTAGCCAGGACTACATAGAGACCTTGTCTAAAATGAGTAAATAAATAAAGGAATAGAGGGATAGAGGGTCGATGAAGAATGAATTGACTGAAGAGGAAGAATAAGACATAAGGGTAGGTATGAAAATTTAGTAATTGCCTTGGAAACATCTGTTTCTAGACTAAAGTGTCAAAGCTAAATTAGTTATTTACATTTTGCTCTTTCTGAGTTGTACAAGGCCCTATGTGGAACACACGTATTTCCTCAGGGAGTATGAAAAATATCAAATATAGAAAGTGAAGCAGGCAGTTTGCATTAAAAGATTATTTTGTTTGCAAAAGTCAGCTGAAAATACCTATTTCCTCTGACAGGTTTCCAAAGATGTCTGTTGGAAATAAAGCTACTTGGACATATGCCTTATATATAAATAAAATTAAATATGGAAATATTTTATTATATATCAGAATAGAACAATAGGTTGATGACATGTTTAAGTTTTTTAAAAAATGACCATCACATTACAGAATAATGAAAAAGCCTATTCTCAACACTCATATCCATTAAGACTGGTGCATGCTTCTCAGGTTTAAATACACGCACAGTTGCTTATGCAATTTCCAGTGTCCTTTGAAAAGAAGGAAATTTTACTGAATCTTAAAATGGACCTCTGTTCCTTTAACTAACTTTCCAACTGTGTCCTTCTTGCATTGAAAGTGGTGAACCTGTGCTTCATGCTTTAGCCATCATTTCCAGCCTTGTTACTGACTGCTTAGAATGGCTAATGCAGCCCTCAATTTCATTAATGGAATCATAATGCCCAGAACATGAGTGTTAATAGCCCCTCTTTACCCTAGGCTGGAGAGACCACATGTAGATTACCATGTTCCTGTTCAGAAACAAATTTTAAAAGGGTCATTGACAAATGGTATTACATTCATTTAAAAAAGAATCATCGAGATGCTGAATGCCAAAGGAGGGACATTAAAGAAATTGAGTGTTTAACCTTGGAGAAGAAAAGCTCTGGGAAAAAAATGAAGGACAGGATGGATCTCATCAATTCTTTGAAGTTTTGATGTGTGAAAAAGGCATTAGGCTTCTTTCATGGGGTGGAAGTGACTGGAAATCAAATTACTGGTTCGTCTCAAAGAACTAATAAGGAAGGCTCCTATTGAAATGTTACTGGGCTCTCTACTCACCATTCTGGAGAAGGCTCAAATAGAGATTTGAACAACTCATGGCACATGCTGGAAGATAATTTGAACTAGCCAGAATGATAGTCCCAGCATCTTCAAAGTCCCAGGCATGATATGAGAGTGTCTTAATCACTGTTCTGTCATTGAAAAAAGACACCATGACCAAGGCAACTCTTATAAAAGGAAGCATTTAACTGGGGGCTGGCTTACAGTATTAGTGGTGAATCAGTTATCATTACAGCAGGAAGCATAGTAGCATTCCTGCAGGCATGGTGCTAAAGAAATAGCTAAGAGTTACATCCTTATCTACATGCAGAAAGAGATAGGGAGAGAGGCAGGAAGGGGGAAAGAGTGAGGGTAGAGCTGGTATAGGCTTAAAACTTAAAATAACACCCCTAGTGACACACCTACTCCAACAGGGTCACACCTCATAATCTTTCGCTGACAGCTCATCAGCTGGGGACTAAGCATGCAATGAGCCAATGGGGGCCAATCTGGTTCAAACCACCACAAAGAAGTTGATGGGCACCCAGAGAGGAGAATGTGACATGGTACAGAATGATGAGAACTCCACCAGGCTGATGGCATCCACATTCATTCAAAACACACACACACACACACACTATATTAACACATACCATATTAAGCCTAATGGTGTGAATTACTTAAATCTTTTTCAATTCCTGTGACTTCTTCCAAAATTATAATTTTTCCATTGCAAGACTATCTTCTACAGATTATGCAATACTTTATAGCAATGATAAGTAATAATTTTTCATTTAACTTACCTTATACAAAAGCTGAAAAAAAATCCATTGATGTTTTACATTTTGCAAGAAAATTTAATTTTTTATAACAGAAAGTATTTCAGTGTTTATTCCCAAGCCTCTAAAACCCCCAGGTTAATAAAAATTAATAGCAGTGTCCTTATTTATGGTACCATCTGTCATTGTAGAGGTAAGTAAACAGAATCCTTAAAAAGTCTAAGTATTTGGGTAAAGTTTCTCTTATTGAATTACGAGTATATCTATTCATTCCTTTCTTCAGTATTTTATAGTAAGAGCCATATGTATAATTAATGTTGAAAACAAATAAAAACTAACTCCTAATATTTGAAGAGCTGATCCCATATCTAAACAGAAAATCATGCTTTTAGCATTGTTTGAAATACAGTTACTCATCAAGTACCTATGGGAATCTATTCTGAGAAATGCATCAATTGGCAGTTCTACTGTTGTAGGAAATCATGGAACATGTTTACAAAAATCTGGATGATATTATTTACTATATATCTGGGCTATATAATGTTTATGAAAGTGCCATATAACCAAAATAGCTCAATAGGAATTATAATATTCTTACTGCTCCTAGTACTCGATGAACAAACACAATATTAAATAGGGCACAAGAAAACATCACTAAGTCAAAAACTTGTAAGTCATAAGATGGAAGAGGCCTTTCAGCATAGAATAACACTGCATGCTTTCTTATAATGATGTTTTGAATACAGAGAATTGCATTCTAAAATAATGATACAATGAAGGTAACTATATAAAGTAGAACACAGTTGTTTATTATTAACGATATCCTTTATATTAATGTGTGAGCTCTATTTTCTATGATACACAGTGCAGGGATCTTGCTTATATTAATGATAATCTGACACATACACATAGTGTATATTCATGAGATTATGATGAATATGGGACCACTTGTTGATACTTTTGGCTTCATTATGCTCTTACGGGACTACCATTTTATATGAAGTTGCAATTGCATATGAATGTGATTAAATGTAAAGTCTATCTTGCATAAATTTATTGAATATGAAGGATTTGTATGCTGCATGTCAGGTCATTTAAAATAAAAGTATATATTTAGTGTCACAAAATAATTATTTGAAGCAATCATAAATACATATTTGATTTAAAATATATGCTATTTCAACATTACTAAAATACTATTTTGAAGCTCTTATATTTGAAGTGCCTAGAAGATACTCCAATTTTGGAAATTTGGCTAAGTTGGGAGGGACAAATTCCAAGCTATAATATTCTTTTGACTGTGTGCATTGTTCTCAAAATATGCGAAAGTCCATATTTTCCTATCTCAGAACTGTTGTTACTTACTGTAAAGGACTAGAAAGAATCAGAAGAGCTAACTCATTGCTTGGAACCCCCTCATTCTTGCCAGCACATGCTAATATTTCTCACCAATCCCCAAATCAAAGAAAAAAGGAAAACTCCTTAGGTATGCCTTTATTCTGACTTTATTCCTCTATTTTCTTTTCTTTAAGATACTGCAGTAAGACTTTATAGTGCTTAAGGGTACAGACTTGGAAACTAAAGTTCTTGGGTTCAAAATTTGCCTGCATTCTTACCAGTATATGGTTTGGGAGCAGTCATTTCACATCGCCATGTCCCAGTTTCTTTATCTGAAAAGCAAAGACAGAGAAAAGTTCATATGATTGCTGTGTTCAAATGATTGAGCTCAAGTTATTCCTAAATGGCTCATGGACTATTTGACTAGTAGCAAGTGGTTTAAGTTCTTATCAAATAAGTGACTTTTGAAGAATTAGGCTGTGGCCCTATCTCATCTTCCCTGCAAAAATAAACTTAGAATAAAACTTGAAACTCAATGAATAAAATTATTGAAAGTTTGAGAAGAAAAAGTGACTGTTTTTATAATCACAAAGAAATAGTTCCTAAGTGAGCCATAGCATGTGGATTGATGAATCTTACTATAAACCAATTTTAATATTCCACATTAACCAGTAGGAAAAAAAAGGTATAACTCAAATAATGATTTTTTTCTATTGATTAAGAACTCCTAAATAACAAAGTCAATATTACCTCCAAAGAAATGACAGGTCATATACATGTAGAAACAATTTATAGAAGAAATACACATTTTTTTTATTGTTGAAAAATAAGTGATTACAAGTGTAGTCACTTAAGGCAGCATCTCCTTCACTCTTCTATAGGTCAAATGTCCAAGCATAGTAGAGTCAGCTGGGACCTCACCTCGGGTGCCAGCCTTCTTGTGTCTCCTCTACAGGCTTCATTGGGATTCCCTCAGGCTGTTGATGAGGTTTCCCTTTATATATTTGTTTCCTTGTTGTCTATCCACTGGAGGTCACAACTTAACTCTAAGAAGCCACTCACAGTTCCTGGGGACTCTTTAGAGATCTTCCCATACATAATTCTCCAACATGACTGTGTATTTTATCAGTCCCATCAGGAGAGTTCTCAACCAATAGACCTAATCTCTCCTGTGAGGGCTTTTGTTAAGTCAGGCCTAAGAGCAGTAACTCTGAGTAACTGTAATTAAACCTTCAGAGTGACGTCTACTTCGCAAAATCCATTGGCTAAAAGCAACTATAGACTCTATCACATGAAAGGAAAGGGGAGTATGTAGATGTAAGCAGAAGGCATGGGAACAATGAGCCACCCCAAATTCTGCCCTCCACAGAGAAGTGAATACTTCATATTGTTCTCAATGATAAAGTGAAAACTACCAACAAGCATTCGAAGTGGTTACAAACTGTTTGGATATATGCACGCATGGAGGGTTTTAATATGAACAGTGTTTGATAGCATCTATCAAAGTTGAACAGACACATGTTTAGGTGACTAATACCATTTCCTAATATCCATATTGAAATATGAGGACTAGGTGCACCAAAATGTTCAAAAACGCATTCTTATAACAACAAAACATCCTAAATGCACTGAGAATTAAATAACATAGTGTTTGCACTAAGAAGTATGCACATGTTAAAAATGAATGAGGTAGGGCTGTATAGGCTAACATAGAAGATTAGTAATACATGGTTGATAAAAATTTAAAAGCAAGTTTCAGGATAATAGAATCATGGAATACAATTTTTTAAAATGTATGCATGTATATCTACTCACTTATGCATCCAGTCATCTATTTTTTCATGTTTTAATGAGAAAGCAGATACAGAATGATACCTAGCAGATTGCTAAAATTTCTTATTAGTTAAATATTTAGAACATACAAGTGCTATTTGCATATTTCATAGAATTTTCAGTTTTTAACAACACAATGATTTCTGCTTACTTTATATATGGATGACAATTATTTATCCATGAATCTATTTTACCAAATGTACTCTTTTTCATTCTCCAACTCCCATTTTATCGTTTTATCAAGTGGGTATATATTTTTATTCCTATGCCTTCTTAAATATTAATTATACTTTTCAATATCATTTATAGAGAGATATGTCACATTGGAATATAAGTGTAAAAGTGACAAATTCTATACTACTCTAAGAAACTGAAGAGAGCTCTCTGATGAAGTATATTGAGTGATCAAAGACTACAGCCATTAAAAAGAAAGACTTATAGTTACAAAGTGCTTCTTTTTAATAAATTACACCTCACATTAGCAAATATTTATTTTGTAATTTTATAGTTTATACTTAAAAATTAGTTTTCTATTGTTATTACCACCTGGTTTGGGTATTAAGGTTAATGTAATCTTGCTGTAGGAGGAGACAGCCTTTCTACTTTTTTTCTATGACTCTGTGCAGCTTCACACAGTGAAGATCAACTTTTCCTTTAAAGTCATAAACATTCTGGCCCAAAAGCCACATAGACTTGGATGGTTTTGCAACCTCTAATTTGCTTTCAATCTTCTGTAGTAGCAGTGAACAAAGGACACACTGAAGAAAGTGAGCATAAAGTTCTGATTTGGAAGATATGCATTTTGTAAAATGTTCTAGAAGTGCAAGGCATGCTATAAGCGGGAGCTATAACTGATAGCACATAGCAATCAGTCGTTGCTCAGGAGAACGGAGGAAGATGTGTCCTACACATTAGACAATGCATAGGAAGCATAGATGGAAAAAACTTATCCCAAGAATCCTGAATTTAGCTCTGTTATTTTGCTTTGGTACTACAATTAGATGAGGCATTATCTATGAGAAGTCTTTGTTAGTCAATGGAACAGTGATTGGGGAGGTAATTGGGGGAAGACAAGCCTTGTGGTTTAAGGAAAGAGTTATTGAGTTTCCGGTCCTTCCCAGATTTAAGGCATTTTAGCATATGCTTCACTAAAGCAATCTCCACTTATTATATTGATCATTTATTCCCTTCAAAGACAGGAACTCTTAGTTGAACATATTTGAGCAATGGACCCAAAGGTTGTATTTAGCAATATATATTTATATACAAATGCATATATGCATGCAATGACAATTAATGAATAAAAGAAGCCATGAATTTGAAGAATTGGAGGAAGATAAACAGTAGAATGTAGAGGTGAGAAGAGAAAGAAGATATGTTGAAATTTAGGAATAATCTCAAAATAAGAAAGATAATTTTAAGAAATTATTCAGTTTGAAATAAATTTTTATTTGAGGGAAAGTTGTAAAATAATTTCTCCAGTTCCTCCAAGTATTTACAGGACAGGAAGAGCTTTAAAAGGAAAAACCTTTATGTAGTTTAAGTCAGAGACTTGGGTCAGGGCTATGTAAAGAAGCTAGCTGGTGACCCTGTGATCATAAGAGTGGGAGAGCCATCCCTGACCCCTACCAGCTGCAACACTCAAGAAAGCAGGTCCTGCACTTCACAGGGACAGCACATAGAGCTGTAGGGGTATTGTATTGTTTCATGGTAAATAATTGTCCTACCCACTGGTTTAATAAAAAGTGCTGATTGGCCAAAGGCAGGCAAGAAGTGTAGGCGGAGCTACCAGACTAAGAAAATCTCTGAGACCAGAATGCCAGACAGAGCACCAGAGAGAAGCCAGAGGAAGCCGAGGACAACTATGCTGCTCTAAAGAAAGGTACCGAGCCTCATGGCTGAACAAGAGACATGGGTTAGATGAAGGGTAGAGAGCTAGCAAGTGATATGCCTGGGCCTGAGGCTGATCAGCCAAAAACTAATGAAAGCATCTGTGTGTCTCTGTGGGACTATGGACTGCGGGACTGCGGGACTGCGGGTCTGTGGGTCTTTGGACCTAAACTTTGAGGTTAGGCCCGAAAGTCTCGGCCAGAAACCTCATACTACATAGAGCCAGCCCTGAACTATGACCACGCGAGCACATTTCCCATCTGGTGGAGCAACCCTATAGCAGCCCAGATCCAGACCAAGGTTAAGACTTGGCTGGCTCCAACATTCATCCCATCTATGATCTGCTGGACCTGATCAAAGACCAGACGCTGCAGGACCTCCAAAACACAGAGTGCCAGTAGGATGTCCAAGACAAGTCTTACTGAGGGCCAGCATTAATATGTGTAGTGGAGATCAGGGACCTCGAACCAGATCAATGACTCTTTGCAACGAACACTTGCAAGTAGAAATGTATGGACAAAGGATATACAGAAGTCATAAAGTAGTGTCTTCATGAAGTCGCACTGCTGCTTCCATGATGAGATTTTTAATCCCTTTCCTTTAATTTTTTTCATTTTATTTTCTTCATTCTTTCTCTTGAATTCTGTTTTATTTGTGGGGAGGGGTGGGGTGCAGAGGTGGAGGATGCATGCAACAGGACAGGAATGAATGGGATCAAGATACATGATGTGAAAAATCACTAAAAATAAATAGAAAAATTTAAAGAAGCTAGCTGAGCATGATGAGCCAATGAGGGAGCCAGAGTCATCCATCAAGCAACATGCCTCCACGATCTTTGCTCTATATCCTTAGCTATGAGTCAGTTCCCCAGTCAGAGGTACCTGAATGCTATGGCTAGAAGTTCTGTAATTAGGCTCCTGACTTGAGTTTAAGCTTTGGATTCCCTGAATAACACTGATTTGGAAGTAAAAGATAAACTCTTTTCTCCCCATGTTGCTTTTGGGCAGAGTATTTTATCCCAGCAACCAATTACAAGTAGAACAGAAAGTCCCTAAACACACCTTACAATGCATGGATGCAGAACCAAGTCTCACCTTCAGAAAACACAGTTTAACATATTTAGAACTCTTCTGTAAGAGATGGTCTATTTAATTGTTTATCATATTCATGTAAGTATAGTCTCTTGGATTTTATTTTTGTACTATAATTATGCTCTGTTTTTATTGGTTTCTCAGAGTTTAAATTCTCTTAAATTCCTGTTATTGAGCTACTTCCCACCTCAGATAGTCCTCACTGTGCACTGTCCAGTGGTAGGAATCCAACTCTTTTGACAGAATGAATGCATCTCCATTGTTTTCCTATGCAGCGGCCAGTGTAAATAGCTGAATATAGCAATGTTATGTATTTTGGTAAATGGTAAGCAAAGGCAGATGCAGACCACAAGCTGGATTGCAGATGCTTTTGTTTACAAGCTAAATCTACATGAAAACCATTCAGCTAGGTAATTTTCTGCCCTAGTTTTTTCAAATATCAGTATAAGAATCACAGCTTGGAAATAGACGGCACGCTAGAGATATGGTTCAGTGGTTAACAGCACTAGAGTTTTCTTCCAGAGAACCTGTTTTTGGTTCCTAGCACTCATGCAGTGACTCATAGCCATCTGTAATTGCAATCCTAGGGAATGCTATGTCCTCCTTTTGCTTCCAAGAGCACCAGGCACACATGTGGTACGAAGATGTATATGCGGGCAAATCACCCATACATATAAAATACAAAATTTTAAAAGAAATGGAAGGCCAAGACTATGTGTGGTGGTACAGATCTATAAGCCAAGTACTCGGAAGACCTATGCAGGAATACTGTTAGCTCAAACATTTAAATTCAATTAAATTTAAAGGAATAAGTCATGGTGGCACACAACTGTAATCACAATACTCAAGAGGTGAAGGAAGGAGGATTGGAATTCAAGACCAGTGTAAGTAACACAGTGAGACTGGGCTAGCCTAAGCTACATGAAAATCTATTAAAAGAAGGAAGGAAGGGAGGGAGGGAGGGAGGGAGGGAGGGAGGGAGGGAGGGAGGGAGGGAGGGAGGGAGGGAGGAAAAATAAACAAAATAAATCTGAAGTTCAGAAGAAGGGAAAGACATTATCAAGACAATCCTTGAAGGGATAGGGCTGTTTCTGTCAAAGCCAACTTCCCACTTAGCAAAAGTCTTGACTTTCCTCATTCTATAATGTCACCATCTCTGACACTCGGCCTTTCCCATAGAACTGTCTATTTTATTAAATGAGCCACAGGTTTAAGAAAACCAAAGCCCAAATGATTTATTTTAAGTTAACTTACTTTTTAAAGAAATAACATTTACACAACATAAAAGGAAACCTTGCAAATTTTAATTGCCTAAATTTAAAAAAAATCAAACTGTTTATTGTTACAATAATCAATTCCAAAGCTGCATATATTAATGAGATAAACACACTATTCTGATACTTGGGAGCTCTTGACCCTAATGTACTAGAGATGTGAGATTGTCTAATTAGGATTCACACCGTCATGTGCTATTACATTTACCAGCCAAGGGATGTGTTTGTTAATTCTTTCCTGTGAGCAAAATGCCAAGTGCTCAAAGGCCAAGTGTAAACAGTCAAAATGAAGCAGAATATTAAGTAATTACATAACAAATTCAGACAATGTAGATAATAATTATCAAGACCAAGGCACTCGTCACTGGCTCTTGGACATCTAAGCTATCTATTAAAGTACTGGCCCAAGTCCATATAGAAATGACACTGGGTTAAATGTATTCATTAAGATAAATTTGAACAGCCTTGCTTGCGATTTATTATAATTAGGAAAACAAAAGCAAACTATAAAGGAGACCATCATATTATAATTGAGATCAGATAAGAGGGACTCCTCCAAGCTGTAAAGTTCTTTTGCTATATAGTTGGGAGAAAATATGCATGTATTGGGGGAGAGAGAGTACCCTGAGAGAAAGATGTTTTAAAAATAAATCAGAAGCCATTGGATTTCACAAGGCACTAGACTCAGAAATCTTAATTTTTCTAATCTATGTTGAAATAGAGTCATTGCTGTTTCAAAAACACAGGGTCAAAGCTGAAGGATGTGTGTGTGTGTGTGTGTGTGTGTGTGTGTGTGTGTGTGTGTGTGTGTGTGTGTGTGTACCTTGCTGGCAGCTTCAGTGGACACTGTTTTATGTTTGTCTGTTCCATCAGGCACACCACCTGATCTCTAACTAGCACAGTGATTCGCTTAGATTGAGAGCTCCAGCCTCTTCATTTCACCCTCATCCATCTGTAGTATTCCCAGATAGAAAAATACCAAATGTCAGCTGACAAGTTTGATGGGGGAAATTCCCACCTCCTCCATCCCAGTGAGTAGAAAACTATTGTTCTCTTTGCAAAAATGTTCAAGTACTCAGCATGGAGTAGTGAGAAAAAAAAAATCCAACTTCTGACAGGTCCAGCTCTCACACTTCTTACTCTGCTCCTTGGGTTATTTCAAAGCAGAATTTCATCCAGCAACTGAGAGATAGCAGACAAGAGACCCAGGTCATGTCAAGAGTACTAGCTGTTTCCGTGGCAAAGCCTCCCAGATGAAAGAGATCTTGTTCAATCAACACTGTTAGAAATTTCAATTTGTCCCAATGAGGAGGGAAAAAAGTGTTTGAGGAAGCCAGTAATCCCAGCAGCCTCATGAGTCAAAAGCATGTGGCTCTGGGCCAATTACCCAGTTCCCCTGGGCTCTTATTTTAAAAAGCACCTAGAGAGAGCTTTCTCTTTAGAGATCATGCCCCTGTCCCATTTCTGCCATTTCTGAAGGCCTCTCTTGAAACTCAAACGGGCTCCTTAGAAAAGTGGAGGATCTAACTATAGCTGTTTAGGAATCTAAGTTTGTGCATTTTCCTCTGAAAATGACATGATAAAATATATTCAATAAGAGTTAACTTATTACCGCAATGTCCATTAGGCAAGGCTGGATGTCTTTTGCCTGTGTTTTTTCTAGTAATAACTCAATTAAGCAGGAGCAACTAGAGATGCTAACACTGTATCCCTTTTCATATTTTCAGCCCCCCCCCCCTTTTTTTAAACCAGGAATCAGTCTTTTCTTCAGCCTATTGCTCTACTGCTGTCTATAATTAACAAATGACTGCGGTAAGCAATTCACCTGGTAGTTTTTAACACTGTGGTTTAAATGGAAATAAAATTATCTTTTGGCACAAAGGCATCCCTTCAAATGCAGCATACTTTAGTCCTACATTTGAAATTCTGAAGCTGTTGGAAGGGATAATCTTGAAACAGTACCTTTAAATCTGTTATCTGTTTATGAAAACATAGAAATAAGTTTAAAATATAACCATATAAAAGATATGGATTTTCTTAAATTTAAGCTATACAATGATACTCTGGATTTTTTTATTATTATTAAAATTAAGGACACATACTAGGGAGACCAATAAGGGGTCTAAGTCTTAGAACAAATTAGACATTTAGACATTTGATTTAAGGAGACAGAACAAAAGAAAGTATAAAATAAAATAACTGCATCTGAAATTTAAGTTTCAGAAAAGCAGCAAGGAATTCACTCTTTGTGGGGAGGGCTTGACCAGCAGCAAGAACCAAGGGGGAACAGTAGCAATAGTGGCTCCATTAAAAGCCATGGAGAACACTTTTCTTGTAGGGGGTTTCTGGCCTCCTAGCCTCTAGATTTAGACCCACTGACTCGCAGACCCGCAGACCCGCTGAGACACACAGATGCATTCGATAATTTTAGGCTGATCGACCTAAGGCCCAGGCATATAACTTGCTAGCTCTTATCTAACCCATGTCTCTTATCTTGTTCAGCCATGTGGCTGGGTAACTTTTCTTAGAGCAGCATGGTTGTCCTCTGCTTCTTCCTGCTTCTCTCTGGTATTCTGTTCTGTGCTTCCAATTCTCAGAGTTTTCTTAGTCTGGTAGCCCCGCCTACACTTCCTGCCTGCCTTTGGCCAATCAGTGCTTTTTATTAAACCAGTGGGTGGGACAATTATTTACAATGAAACAATACAATCTCCCACACATTTTCTTAAAACATTTATCCCGGTTCACTCTTAGCCCTATGTAGAGTGTTAATGTCACAGTTCATTTTTCCAGAGAAGCTTAACACCTATATTGTCATGAAAAAAATTGTTTTTTAAAACTCAAAATTATTTCCATCCCCAAAATGCACAAGCAAAATCAAATCAGATGGAGTAAGGCCCTAAAAATCTAGATTTAAGGAGATTTCAGAGGTGTGAAGAAGTCAGTAATGCTGGTAGGTAGAGGATCAAACACCATTCATTAAGTGCACTAGTATGGCCAGCTCAGGGAGATCCGCAGTGCAACCCCTATGGATGCTTGACTTAAAGTTACTGAATGCTCTCAATGAAGCTCATTCACTTCAGGACACTGAATGATTTTCAGTTTTATAATAGTGTTTATGATGATGATGTAAACTGTTTTTAGGAACCATTTTGTTCTCCAAGAAAGTATCATTTGTGGCTATTCGTCAGGGTTAGGAAAGAAAGGAACCAGGGTGAGAAAATCAGATATTCAGTATGAAACAATCCTACTTATGATAAGGCCAGCAGCACTTCAAAGTCTACCAAAGAGAAAGCCCAGTAACAGGTTTAAGTAGAATGCTGACTATTGCAATTGCACTTTATAACCTAGAACTTGATGGTGAGACCACATTGCTGAAGATACCGGCATCCCAGGTCATGGAGAAATCAAACCAGTCCTCACCGGAAGCTTCCTTCCCCTCATGTGATCTTGAAGTAGATACTGTTACTTCTCAAAACCTACAAAAAAGAAAGAAGGCTGAGGCACAGACATGCGGTTACTTTCTCGAGCCACTGAACTCGAGATTCTGTCATTTTGTCAATATTGTACTTGTGCCCTTAACTACCTCGTTATAAAAGCAGACAGCAGTCACAGAGCTATGATGTTAGAATGGGATCACAATGTAGACATAGAACATGACTTCAAGGGTATTAGCTTTATATGAAATAAGTACATCACTGTGGTAATTGCCCCAGAAACATTTATTCAGTTGCATTAAATAAGCATAAAACATTAGGATCTCCCATTAAAAAGCAACTGAATTTTGATTAAATAAATGCCATAAGCTGTGCTATTCACTATACTCTTCAAGTGTCAGAGAAAGGCATGAATGTAATGACTATAAAAGGTAACAATGGCCATATTCCCACACTATATTCATAAATTGTATGGGCCCTGTGTAAATTTTTAAAGAGGTATTACACTGTGTATAAAAGCACTTCTACCCTGCACCTGGAAATTACTGAACTGTAGGAAAGAATGATGCTCTGACAGAATAATGTTTGCCTCTAGGGAGAAAAATGTGCTAGATTTGTTTTTTAAAAATTTCTCTTTGTATATTTCAAGGTTTATAACTCCCAGAGAGGCGTGTGCACATCTCTGCCTGAACGCAGGCTCATTATGTTCAGAACAAACACGGGAGCAATGTGTCCTGCAGGTGCAATGTTTTTTCCAGCAAAGCCGTTAGTCCACCAGGAGTTGCCCATTAAACGTGTGTCTTTTTACAACCAGCTGGATCACTTCCTATTACTCATAACAGGGTTATTTACAAATGAGATGCTGAAAGGGTAACATTGTCTGCCTCTGCCAAGGTACCTTCTGTTCTATTAAGAATATAAAAAGTAAGAAACAGAAGGGAAACACATCCTGCCAGTTAACGAGACGCTGGTTAAAGGCCTGAGGCAAAGCCCAAGGCCCTTAAAGTAGCCAGTCATTAACTACCAGGCAATGCCTACAAAGAGGTCAGCTTTGGGGTTAGAGGGGAGCGCGGAGACGTCCAGGATAAATATTTTCCTGGACATAGGACAGGAAAGCTGAAGAGCTTTAGAAGGCAGATGAGAACAACCCAAACCAAGAAACTTCCTTCATCTTCATCTGAAATCAGCTCACGACACCTAACAATGTCAAGAAGAAAAACAATGGCATGCATTGTCTCTTCTTGTTTTCTTATTAACATTTCCTTTCTCATCCAGCATGAAATGGAACATTTTTTTCATGTCAGTTTCAATTGTAGGTCTGGACTAAACATTTGGAATTTTATGAAGCAAACTCAAAATGAATGCCTATTTGCTTCATCTTAGCTGTAAGCTGAGAACAATATTGTGTTGACCAAGGATCCGAAAGAAATGAAGTTTCAAAAAAAAAAAAAAATCCCTAGGTTGTTCTAATCCTACAGTTGCAGGAAAATCACTGTCGAGCAGTAGTCACTGTTTGCCATTCTTGCTTGATTAAAATCTAAAACATAAATTTGGGTTTCAAACAGACATCAGCCTTGAGCTGTTCTCGGAAGAAATGCTTTTGGCTTGATTTTCAAAAATGTCAGCAGATATATAAACCAAAAGGAAACAGAAGGATCTACATGGGCTACGGAAAAAGGAACTTCAAGTTTCTTTCTTGTTTATCTATCTTCTTACATCCATATGCAAACTCACTGGTATTATTTTTGTAATACAACCTTGTGCCTTGAAATGATGCTTTCATGGGTTAGGAAGTGCCATCATCCTAAATGTGTTTAATAGAGCTCAGGGATTTGGGTCAATCACTAGAGACAGCATTCCAATGTACTGAAGAAATTTGGTACACACCAGATAAATGAGGCTGCAGATAGCAAAACATACCATCATGTCTCATAGCAAATTTATATTTTGTAAGTAGAAGGAATAAACCTGAAATAATTAAAAAGGATAGTAAATACATAAACTAGTAGCCATTAGTATCTTTATCATCTGCTGTGCATTGCACACGATTGCATATACTATGTATTTGAGACGGGGAACACAGTGGGTTTGTATCAGATTCCCAAGGAATATGTGAGTGATGTGTTGCAAGCCATCATGATAGGATATCTATGACTGTACTAGGCAATGAGAATTTCTCAGCTCTGGCATGATCCCATGGATTCAGCATTGTGTGTGTGGTCTGTCACTGGTAGAAAAATTGCAGTGCAACATGTCAATGAATATTCTCACCTATCGTTCTGTGGGTTTTTCTCCATACCTTGTATATTTGCCTCATTGACCATAAATACACAGAGATATGAAGTTCTTCACAAGTCCCAGACACAGGCAACCAACAACAAAAGAAACAGAAAGCAATGTAGACATGTTCCCTAAGTTAAAATCAGAGAGGTTTATCACATACCCAGTACAGCCTAATTATTTTTTCTTTCTAAAAAAAATTATTATTGTCTCATATAATACATCTTGACTATACAGCCTTCACTCCCTCTACTCCTCCCAGTTCTGATTCCTACCTCCCCTCTCCTGAAGGGCTACTCTTCCTGTCTCCCTTCAGGAAACAGCAGGTCTGCCAGGGATGTCAACCAACACAACATAGCAAAATGCCTAAGACTAGGCACAAACCCTTATATCAAGGCTAGAGAGGCAACACAGTAGGAAGAAAAGGATTTCAAGAGCAGGCAAAACAATCATAGACATGCTTATTCCCACTGTTAGAAGTCCCACAAAAAACCTAAGCTAAAATAACCCCAGTTTATATGCAGAGGGCAGACCCAAACAGGCTTTGTATCTGCTATAGCCTCTGTGAGCCCCTGTGAACACTGATAATTAATTTTACTGGTCATTTTCTTGACCCCTTTGGCTCCTACAATCCTTCCTCCCCCTTTGTTGAGCTGCAACTAATGTTTACCTGTGGGTCTCTGCTTCTACTCCCATCAACTGCTAGAAGAGACCACTCTGCTGATGATCAAGCTAGGTGTTGATATGTGTATAGCAGAATACCATTCACAATCATTTTATTTACTTTTACGCCAGTCCTGTTTGATTCTACCCTAGGTTTGTGGGACAACCAGCTTCCGATAATGATCAGGTTGGGGAGGGAGGGACAAAGAGAGAGAATATTTGGAGAGGTATCTGGATATTGGACACATTGGGGGGGGGGGCATTGGAAACCTCGTACTGTGGAAACTTCCTGGAAACTGTAAGGGTGAGTCCTCATAATGGAGGATACAGAGACTAAGCTAGCCGTCTCTATAACCAGGCAAGGCTTCCAGTGATGGGACTGAGATGTCTACAAAACCACAAAACCTTTGACGTAAAACCGATCCTACCTACAAAATGTGCCGGGGCAGCAGTGACTCAGCTTGCGGAAGTGGCCAGTCAGTGACCGGTCTAACTTGAACTACTCAGTGAGAAGGGGTGCATTCCTGACACACACCTAGAATCTAATTCTTAACTTCAACAGCTCTTTGCCAAGCTATCCTTCCTTTGCTATTACTCAAGGAGCATCTTTTTATGATCTTTCCACTCCAGAAGTTGTGAGCAGCAGTTATGCATTGTCTCACCTAACATGGAAACCTCCCTTTAGTGGTGTCTTCTCCACGGAAAACATTTTGAGTTATCTGTCACTTTATTGCTTCCCCCATTTTTTCCTCAAGTTGTTTATTAAAACACCTGTCACGTACAAACTCTTGAGGTGAGGCATCTGGTAAATTAAATTATTCCATCTTTATCACATAGCTATTTCGAGCATATGGACTCCACTGATATGGACAATTAATTTGACTTACATTGATGATTCACATAAAGTAAATAAGGAGGCCAAAAGGAGGTAGAGGTAACTATCAAAATGTGCCCCTCTTAATTCAATACAGAATATATCTTACTGCTGTGAAAAGTTAAATGTCATAAAGAGAAATTTAGAAGACTCCTCTCAGTGAAGGTTCTTCCAGGTTGAACGATTCCCTTTGCATACTACTGACCTTTGCATGTCTGAGACCAAAATGAGAAACAAAGTTCTTCCAGGTTGAATGATTCCCTTTGCATACTACTGACCTTTGCATGTCTGAGACCAAAATGAGAAACAAAAAAAGGGCACAAGGTTCAATGTGTTATTCAGTCATTATCAAAGAAACGTCATCTTAGAACAGATGGTAATAGATGTAGAAACCCAGTTAGACATTAGACACACACACACACACACACACACATACACACACACACACACAGAGGCATGTAAAGAGAGAGAAAGACAGACACAGACAAAGAGAGAAAAAGAAATGTCTCCATCAAATCTTTCCCCTTAGAGTTCAGGGAATCCCTTGGAAAAAGGAGGCAGAAGGAATGTAAAAGTCAGAGGAAATAGAAGACTTCAGGAAAACAGGATTTTGAAAAAAGAACGGAGGTAGGATCATAAAAACTCATGAAGACTGAAGCAAGCACAGAGCCAGCAAGGGCCTGCATCACTTCCATTGCAATAAAGTATAGCTTTCATCTTAGTACTTGTTTATTTTATAGTACTTAATATATTTATAGTACTTTTCATCCTAGTACAAGTGTGGAATGAGTGGGTCTCTGGAGTGTGTGAATGAGTGGGTCTCTGGAGTGTGTGAATGAGTGGGTCTCTGGAGTGTGTGAATGAGTGGGTCTCTGGAGTGTGTGAATGAGTGGGTCTCTGGAGTGTGTGAATGAGTGGGTCTCATTCTTTTGCCTGCTCTTGGGCTCTTTTCCTTTTGTTGGATTGCTTTGTACAGCCTCAATGTGACAGTTTTGTTTTATCTTATTATATTGTATTTTATATGGTTGCTTTCTCTTAGAAGATATCTCCTGTTCTTTTCCAGTTAGGGACAGTAAAGAAGTAGATCAGAAGAAGGGCGATGAGAAGGGAAGTGTGGAAAATCTGGGAGGAGGAAAGGAAAGGAAAACTGGAAACATAATACATTGCATGAGAAAAAAAAAACATTTTCAATAAAAATATAAATAAAAATTACAAATGAGAAATTTAAAAGACAAAATTTATTTTGGCTCCTAGCTTAAAGTACCTTGGTCCCACAGTCTTGGATACAGCATCATCACAATGGAAACACTTAGCAGAAGAGCATCTTCCATTCATGGCAGACAAGAAGTTAAAAAAAAAAGAAACAAGTCATCCTCAAGGGATGCCCTGTAGTGATGCAGTATCTCTAACTAGATCTTACCTCTTAAAATTTGCAGTACTGACCAAAATAATGCCAGTAGGTATCAAGCGTTCAACATGTGAACTTGTGAGGGGCAGATTTTATTAAGAATCGTAACAGGGGCCTCCTTTGACCAAAAACTCAACTAGATGTACCCTGATCCCAGTATTAGAAGCTTCAATTTGGTGACAAGTGGTGACCCGTTGAAACTCTTTTTCTCCCATTAATTGTTGATGTCATTTAGATGCCCTTCATATATGCATGTGTTTTCACAAGCTACAGATTAGGTTTCCATGCCACCCCTCAAACAGCCCTTCATTTTAATCTATCCCTATCAACATTCTCTCTGCTATCTCCTTTTATCACCTCTTCTCTACCTGCTCCTCCTGCTCCCCCCTCTATGTAACTATCTATTATATTTCCCTTTCCTAGGGAGATCTACCTACTTCCCCTAGCTTCTTTCTTTATACCTAACCTCTGCAGTTCTGTGGATTATAGTTTGGTAATCATTGACTTAACAGCTAATATCCATATTTGTCTTTCTGCGTCAGTGTTACATTGCTTAGTCTGATTTTACTCAGATCATAACAGATCCTAATCTTGGTTCTAAGTTTTTGGTAGGTGAAAAATGTAGATGCTAGATTCTTATTGGCAGTTTAACAGAAAGAGGAACAAGAAAGCAAGTGAATTATTGTTCACGTAGGTTCTCAACGTGGGAAAAGTTTTAAAAATAGTATTTCCTCTTCTTCCTCATCACGTCAAACCAGTTTTTGCTAGCTTTGGATATAGTTTTGCCATCCTAGAGATTTATGTCCTGCCTGGTCCTCAGAACAGAGATATTTCATGGTGAAACCTTTAAAACTCCTTTGAAGGGTTTTAAGTCATTGGGGGTAACTGTGGTAATTCCATCAGGCTATCACCAGAGTCAAGCTGTCCATTTTTTTTTTCTCCAGAACTAACCATATCTATACTCTTAACCCATCCATATGTGCTTCAGGTATTTGCTACAGCAACCGGAAACAGGCTAAGATACTTTATCAGAATCACACTTCCTAATTTTTCTTGTTTTCATAAAAATGTTTTTCATTCTGGAGATGTTCAAGAAAACAAAGGCATTAAGTGTGATAAAATTAAGGAGTTTTTAGTAAAATAAACTATGAAGGTAGGAAATATTTGAATTATGTTTACTTATAGGTGTGTGTGTGTGTGTGTGTGTGTGTGTGTGTGTGTGTGTGTGTGTGTGTGTGTGTGTGCATGCTTGTAAACCATGGTACATGTGTAGAGGCTAGAGGACGCCTTGTCAGACTCAGTTATGTCCTCTCATCATGTGGATCCCCATGTCTGAACTTGGATCATCAAGCTTGATGACAAATGCATTGACCCACTGAGCCATCCTTACAGGCCTCTAAACATTTTTAAAGGCATAGTTTTATCATATTTTACTATTTGTGCTTCAATATTAAACAACTAAGAATTGAAAAGCAAGGATTTCACATTACCAGTTTTCAACAGCCAGAGAAATCAGCCATAATTGGGCATAATTTAGTTTCCTCCATTTTTGGAGGGGAGGGGTTGTGGCACTTTGAGTCATTCCATAGGCTAACACAAACCAGAATATTCACATTTTCCAAGTGTTGTTCAATAGTTCTGCTCTCCAATGATTATGTTGCAGGATACTTTTTTCCTCCTAGCCTGTCTAGATTAGATATTGAAAACATAAAGCATCTCATTAGCAGTGAAGGGTGGTTTATCAGATATTTAAATAATGATTAAATGTTTAGTACCTATGCATAGTTGCAGTTAGAAAGCATTATAACTTTCACTTTACAAGAAGCAATACAGTTTTATAGTGCGATTGTGGAAAATGCCAAGTTAGTCATAGAGAAAGCATTACCTTTCAACTACTGTTACCTAATTCTGTGCTTTTTAAACCCAAATCCCACAGTAAGACATTTCCTCATCACACCATATGTCTCTGGTCTTTTTATAAGCAAGCAGGGCTTAGAATTAGAGACCTGCTTCCTATGCATAATGTAGGTGAGTTCTTCCATTTAAAAGTCAATTCTGTGGGATAGGCTGACATCAATGTATCAATCACTCTAACTGCTCTGACACTGCGACAGTTAGTTGATCTCTTGTCATTATACATGCCAAGAAGTGCTTTTCCTGAAAACTGATACATGTTCTTGTCATGTAAGGAATGTCAATCTTAGCATTACATCACTACAGGATGCTTTTGTGTAATACCTACAGAAAATAATTTTACCTTTCCTGAGAGAACTAAATGAAGAACATGCCATAGACTACTTGCCCTAAATTTTAATCAAGTTTAACTCAAAGTACCCAAAGTTTTAAAAATGCTCTAGTAAATTTTAAGATTTTATAGCACCATCATGAGAAAGTATGCAAAATCATTTAAATATTTCTGTGTTTGATATAAAAGAAACTATAAACCACTGTGTGTTTCTGCATTGGCTTCCTGTAAAATTTCAGCTATTTACAAATTCTGGTGAATTTGTTGTGAAGGGATAAAAATGGTAACACTGCTGGGACATACATGGTGGCTCTTGTCTGTATCACAGTCCTTGAGAAGTGAAAACATTGGGATTGCCCTGAATTTATAGCCATCCTGGAAGATCATTTGGAAAACCACCACTAGCAACAAAAATCCCCACAAAACCAAAAAGAAAACATAGGATGATAGGACTGTAAGTCTCTTCTATAAGAAGTGGCAAACTTAGGAGTACTCTACTGTGGTGGGATTCAGGTGTCAGCGGATAAGGTCAAAAGACACTTATCCAGGGTCCCGGGCTCCTGAAGGGAGAGTGGCTAACCCCATTCAAAAGGGGATGCGGAGATCTTGGGAGGTCCGTTTTTTGGTTACTGACTGCTGGAGAGACCAGTTCGGCATCAGAATATCTCACTATCAGATATTAAAATGGTATCTGGGGAGATGATGATTCAATGGGTAAAGTGCTTGCTTTGGAAGCGCAATGAGCTAAGTGAGGATCTCTGGTACCTAGTTAATATCAAGCTCTGTTGTAGGAGCCTGGAATCCAAGCTCTGGAGTGTGGTAGAGACAGGAGGATCATAGGGGCATTCCTAGGCAGACAGATTAGGAAAATTAGTAAATTAAACCCTGTTCAAACAGTAAAGTAGAAGGTGTATAGTCAGAAGTTTCTCTGTCCTGCCTGTCTGGTCCTACAGCCGTTTAGTCCCAAATAATTACACAAAGGCTTATTTTATTTATGAACTGTTTGGCCTATGGCTAAGGCTTATTACTTGCTAACTCTTATCATTAAACTAACCCTTAATTCTCATCTATGTTTAGCCACATGGCTTGGTGCCTTTTTCTCAGTGCAGCATTTTATTTTCCTCCGTGTCTCGCTGGCATTGCCATTCTGGTCTTCCTATTCCCAGAACTCACCTAGTCTGGTTGCCCAGCTTCTACTTCCTCTATAGCTTCCAGCCAACCAGCATTTTATTAAACCAATATGTACAGTGATAAATATGTAGTGTAAAAGAACATAGTCCCACAGCAAAGATGATTGAAGAAGACCATGATATCAACCCCTATTCTGCAGAAAAATAGGTTTGATGTGCAAATACACCCACATACACATACATCATATAGTACACCTCTGCGTCCATACAAACAAAATAGTTATTAAATAACTGGTACAGTTTGAGTCTCATGTAAATCTTCATTATAAGCATCAATGTGAATAAATTATCTTTAGATACTGCATAGCATTAACCAGGAATTACAGTGAAACTGCATGTGGGCTGATTATGGACCCTTTAATTGCTGTCTTTAGTATTAAAATTTTTCTCTAACAGACAAACATTAACAATATAAGCAGAAAATAATTTTGAACATCACAAAATAAATTTATAATCAGTCACAAAATATCCATATTAGAAAGGCCACATCTTTAAGTTCTTCATAAAAAAAAATGTTGTTTAAAATATACGAAGGGAGTAGTCCTCTAAGAATAAAACTAAGTGACAGACCACATACTAATATATAATAGTAATACTCTGTAATAAATAGCAGACCACATAACTTATAAAAATAATAATACTGAAATAAGTTATAGACCACATAACAAATAAATAAATAAAAATAACACTCTGTGCAGTGCATGTGTATGTGTGTGCGGGTATGTGTGTGTGCATGAGTATATATGTGTGTGCATATGTGTGCATGTGTATGTGTGTGCATGTATGTGTGTGTGCATGAGTATATATGTGTGTGCATATGTGTGCATGTGTATGTGTGTGCGGGTATGTGTGTGTGCATGAGTATATATGTGTGTGCATATGTGTGCATGTGCATATGTGTGCGTGCATGTGTGTGTTTAATAACATTTTTTCTTTGCTTAATCTTTTTTTTCACAAAATATATTCTGATCATGTTTTCTTTTCCCCCAACTCTTCCTAGATCCTTTCCTCCATACCTTTATACCTTCATGGTCTCTCTCCCTCTTACTATTGCTCTTACTATTGTTTCTCAAAAGAATAAAAACAAATCAAAAATAAAACACCAGTAATATAGTGGAATAATCAAAAATAAAAGAAAACCCGCCCAAAAAACATGTAGTCTGTCTTGTGTTGATCAATTACCCCTAACACAATGGTCTGCCCAGGGGTGCTGTTGGTATCAGCCACGACGCTCTGTGGAGGAGAAAGCTGATGTCCCTTCCCAACACATATCATTGCAAACAGCTTCTTCTTCAGGAGTGGGACTTCATGTCTACTTCCTTTTCTCAGTACTGGGATTTTTGTCTTGGAACTCGTGCAAATCCTATACATGTTGTCATAGTCTATTTGAGTTTGTATGAGCATCAGTCCTGTTATGTCTATGAGATGCTGTTTCCTTGAAGTCATTCACCATCCCTGACTCTAACAATTTTACTACTTCCTCCTCTGCATAGGTTCCTGAGCCCTGATGAAAGGGGTTTGATACAAACATCCCATCTAGGACTGAATGCTCCAAAGTACCTCATTCTCTCCAGATTCTCTTACTCTAGGTCTCTGTGTTGACTCTCACATATCGCATGAAGAATCTGTTTTAATAAAGACTGGGCAATGCACTGATCTCTGCTTATCTCAATGTCATTAGCAGTAACTTTACTTCTATGGTTCTTCAGCAGACTAATTTGTAGTAAGTTGGCCCCTAGGCCTCTGACACATCTAGTCTATTCTGAAACGTAAGGTCTTCTGACCACAGAACTCTGTTTCCTAAGATCTGAAAGTCAAGGCACGGATCATACCTGGCTAGAGTGGAGAATTTTTAGAGACCTAAAGGGTCAACAGAAATATTTTCACTTTCACTTCCTTTTCACTGCACTGCAGCTAACCAGTGAAATGACTTCACAGCTATAGCAATGAATGTAATGAAGACTAGAGGGAGTTAACATCATAAGATGTGCAGAGCCTTTAAAAGCCTCTTGCAAAAGAACTATGGACAGCAGCTAATTCTGAGTTTTCATGCCCAAGCAAATAACAAAATAACTGAGCAGCCAACTAATTTTCCACATGCAAGACCTCAATAATAATAATAATGAAAGATATGGTGCCTTAGATGCAATAATTATCTGATATTTCAAACAAATAGCTGATATTTGAAACATATTAGAACATATCTACATATTTGATAACAAACTAATTTTATATTGTGTACAAAGCCACTGCTCAAGCAAAACATAAAAACTGAATATACAAAGGACTTTTGGGTCATGTCATACTCAAATTGTACTATTAAACCTTACAGAAACTGCTTAGGAGTGTCTTTTAGGGTCTATTCTGTTCATTAGGAAAATCAAGTGCTACAGTGCATACCAATGAGCAAAGGCCTCCTGAGAACAGTGAAACAGACTGAAATAACATAGCAAAACCAACAGAGAATCTGAAACTTTGCTTTTAAGCAAATGCTGCTGTAAAAAAAAAATAATAATTTGCCAAAAGACATAAGAGAGCAAGTCACAAATGCCAGTCTCAGGAGATGGAGCTTTGGATGATGCTTTGTCTCAGCTCCTGATGTTTGGAACCTGCTGTTTCCGTAGTGGAGTCTGTTCCTCTTTGTAGATATAACCATTGACAGATTGCATGTCTGGGACGTCATTGGAGAAGACAGTGTATTTGGAACTCAGAGGTGGCCCACCTGGAAAAGCCATTCATTGTATCATTTTCAGGGATGCTAATGTAACAAAGAGAGGAAGCTAGGAGAAGCTAAACACGATGGAACATCCATCAGGGCAGTAGAGTTGGAGCACAACTCCAGCCAACTGTAACTCAGGATGAGCAACACACTTCAGGATTGGATGGGCGTGCACCCTTTGCTTTCGGTTGTAGCCTAAGAATAAGGAGGATTAACAAAATGAAAACGAGAGTTTTGTTGACGAGATTTCAGGGAAGAGAAAATAAACTAGCTATCCAGTATCAAATGGTGAGCCTTGAAAACATATGTGCAGGGAATATAAGACTCACTGAGCAGGTTATAATTATAAATGTACATGCATGTGTGTGAGTGTGTGTGTGTGTGAGAGAGAGAGAGATTTTGTGTATACATATTATATCTATGCACATAACAATAATTAATTAAAAAGAGACCATGAATTCAAAAGAATGTAAGTAAAGGTATCTGGAAGAGTTTGGAGGGAGGGAAGGGAAGGAAGAAATGATGTAATTATAATCTCAAATGATAAAAGACATAGTAACAATGAAGAGAAACAAAAGATAGGGAGAAGAAAAGCACGTAAGCTATTGGCCAGCATTAGGAGGGAACACAGAAGGCTTTTGAAGTATGCAGGGGTTGAGAGGCTATGTCATCATTAAGTACTTGAAAGCAGTTTTAAAAGATAAGTTGTGCGCTTTGCTTCTATAAAGATAAATGTAAGTTTTAGAGACCTTTAATCTGGTGAAAAGCAGCCACCTGCAATATGTTCCCCATGTCACAGTTCTTTACACTTGCATATTCAATCTATATTTTTAACATAAAGTTGCAAGGTGTCTCCCCTTAAAAAAATACTGCCTAAAAAAGAATACCTTGAAAAATTAATGTGAAAAAATACTCCATCCTTTAGAATATTCTTGCCCTTGAAGACAACACGGAGAAGCCAGGTCTGGTGGTATAAGACTGAAACGTATGCAGCTGAGGCAAGAGAATCCCAAGATCAAATCTAACCTGAACTATATAACTAGACCCCATCTCCAAAAAAAAGATCCAAACAAGATACAAGCAACTCACTTATCAAGTATGTATGCAGCTTCATATTTCAAACCTGCAAATGGGCTTTTACTATATTTCCTCTGCTTACCTACACATATCAGCTGTCCTACCATGACCTTGTCATTCCCAAGGTTCTTCCCTTCTGTTTCCTCTTAATTTAAGATTTATTTTCTTTACATTTGTTATTTGAATTTCAGTTTCATACAGGACTGCTGTTTTCACATCATTTCCACACCTTCCTCACTCATTCTTCTGTAATTACTCTAGTATATATGTAAATACATTCATATGTATGTGCATATTTACAAAACCTACAACATCCATTTTAATGCCGCACACACACACACATATATATACATATACGTAACCATTTGGGATTGGATAACTTATCATGGAATTTGTCTCTGAAGAAAGCTGATCCTCCCAATCTCAGAAGCCACTAACTGCTTGCAGATCTTCTTCTAAGGGTAAGGCCTTATAGAATGCTCATCATCCACACTGGCATTTGTCATACAGGTCATGTTTAACTAAATGTAATTTTTGAAATTTTGTGTGTGTGGTATCCATTTCATGTACAGAAGACATTATCTCACAACAATTCAGATCCTCTGGCTCTTACAGTCTTTGCACCCATCTTTCATGATTTTCCCTGAGCCTTAGGTATACGGTTGTGTTAGAGCTATATCAGTTGAGGTTGGGTCCCTCACAGTCACTCATTCTCTGCATTTTGACCAGTTGCAGATCCCTTGATTCATTTCCATACATAAAGGAGCCTCTTTGATGAGGAATGGGAATTACATTTATATATGCATATGATGGTCAGTATTTAGAATACAGTGAGAAATATTGGGTTATTTGTGGATGTTAGGCTCTCCTCTAGTATATATGTCCCTTTCAGGCAGTAGTAGTTGGATAGATTTATAATATCACAAATACCCTCCTATTAAATATGCCTTAAGTCCAGTTAAGCAGCTGTGGGTTACCCCTAAGTTTAAGTGCTGCTTTTATGGCTTTTATGCCACAGGATGTCTTCCCAGGCCAGTTACTGTTGTTGTTCATAAGCTTTACAAATAATAGAACTATTGACTTCCTTGGCAGCTTGGATGAGATCTTCTGATAAAGAGAGATGGTACTCAGGGAGAAAGTGCTCAGGTTGATTTCAGCTTTATTTATTCAAGTTCTCTCTCTCTCTCTCTCTCTCTCTCTCTCTCTCTCTCTCTCTCTCTCTCTCTCTCTCTCTCTGGGGGGTGGCGTCTTGCTCAGTAGAATCTTACCTTCTTACCTTCCAGTTTTGAGATTCAACCAAAGTCAAGAGCAATAGCCTATATTATTTAGGAAGTATATCTCAGACGTCCCTGAATGACAACTCAAAGGGAAGTTTCCCATGCCTCCTTCTGGAGATTTATAAATCTATCAATAACTCCATAACACCTGTTGCACAAATAAAGGAAACTTAGAGCCAGATCTCTGGGAAAGGCAGAGCTATCAGAGAGTAAACACCACAGTCAAATCTCACTCAACTGTGGTGGGATTCAAGTGTCAACTAATAAAGTCAAAAGACACTTATCCAGGGTACCAGGCTCCTAAAGAGAATGTGGCCAGCCCTGTTCAAAAAGGACTGCTTAAATCTCGAGTGCCCATTTTTTTCCTGCCTTCTTTAAAAGACTAGATCAATGTCCATCACTGAGATCATCCAATCGCTCAAGTGTCTTCCTAAGCTATAACCTGTTATCGTGTTAATTTGTTTTCCAATAAATATTAATCTTATATTGAAATACAATAAATAATAATTTTCTTCTATATCTGGCACCCAATGTAGGGCTGGGCACCTAGCCTGCCAGTGTAGGGGGCTAGAGAGTTTATCTGAACCCTAAACACTGCCAAAAAAAACCAAAAAACTTCTATCTATAGGCTAAAAGCTCCGCCCTCCTTCCCATAACTCCTAATTATCACTCCCATAGTCGATCAGCCATGCTCTGTCCCATGACAAGGCAACTAGACAATAGTGAGTGCACCCAGGTCTACAATCCCCACTGCACGTGCATGGCGCCGCCACCACCACCACAGAGTGACAAAAAGACCACATACTGTAACAGCTAATCTTAAAGTCCCAAGTCTGTGAACCCCACTGCGCTTGTGCAACACTGCCACTGCTCCCTCAGAGCGGCAAAAAAGACAACTAAGCTTAAAATCCCTGGGCTGAGACCATGTATTCGTGGCAACTGTTCCTAAAACGGGCCTGTGCCCAGCTTCTGCCACAAAAGATCGCACTAGCCACAAGACAAATTCTGCTATACCATCCTCCACCTGGCTTTTCCTGCCTGCTCTGTCTTTCTATGTTTGCCTTAAATACCTTCTTTGCTCAGCTGTTTCACATCCAGGTTAAGATTTAAGGCTTGACACCATAACTGCCTTCCTAGGAGCCTGGAACTCTTTCTGTAAAATGACCTTGAACACAGATTAAGGATCACCACTCCTGGATATTCCCTGTGCTGGGATTAAAGGTGCAAGTTACCACTGTCTGATCCTCCTAGACTGACTGTGGGTAGATCCCTCTGATATCTCAGACTATTTTTATTAAACTTGAAACATATCCTCACAAACAACACTGTACATATGCATGTTTATATGATTATTTATCATTTATATTTTATACACAGTGTATATAGTAACAGAACAAAAATTGTCATTGTCAGTGAATTTACCACATACATTTGGTAATATTTGGTAGGTAGGTCATAGCAAAGCCTGAACTGTGTTATAGCTTCCAGATGCTATCTGTCAACATTCTTTTCCTTGGGAAGGACAAAGTAAAAGCTAGGCATGTCAAGATTAGCTATATAGTTACAACAATTTTATCTAAAATTCAAGAGAAGTTAGGTCAGATATAGGAATAGGTGAAAATCACTATTGAGTGACCAAAGGTAACACAAAATAATATCTTTCAATTTGCAAAATCCCCACTGTCACAGTCCTGAAGTGTAATCAGTCTGTAGGGTCTTCAACCCAGGTGTGGCTTTTGGGAGGCACCTCTGTTCACAATATACATCCATATATGTATGCTTCTGTGTGTTCATTTATATACTGAGAGTTCTTATACAATTTAGCTGATAGAGCATGGTGACTCTTTACAGGTCTGTAAGGGTAGATATGCATAAAAGAAGCTTTAAACACTGGAAATTCTATTTTATACTCTAGGAAAGTAAATGTATGCCAGTGTACCTGTAGATGTGATCATCGTGTGAGAAATATTTTTCCATTCAAAATATTGTGTTGAAGCAAACTTGAACTGGGCCTGTTTGAAGCAAATTCCTTTATGCTGTTGTATGGGCTCTAAGGACCAGTGAGGCTCAGTTCACCAGTACATGAGGAAGCATCACACATTTCAGAAATAGACAATTTTTCAAGAAGAACTGATGATCTCCAGAGAGCAAAAGACCTTTATTTGCTTGAGCCTTGCTTCTGTTTAAATACCAACACTCCATAAAAATCACAGCCATTCATCTTACATTTAAAGAATCCTCTGCAGTGGCCATATAGTTTTATTACCGAAAAAAAGAGGGTATTAAATTTCTTTACTATCCCCAAATCAGATAATGGAACTCACACCTTCCTTTATGTCTTAGTTATTTATTTGGAACTTTCTGGTAAATAGTTTATGATGTGAGCATCATATTAAATAAAAAATAATTAATGTAGAATGATGACATTATTTGTTTTTGGTTTGTTTTTCTGATAACCTCAAGTAGTCTTAAAGTGACAATAATCATCAATAAAACAAATCATGTTCTTAATGAGAAAAAAGACACATCCTGTGTATCTGTTTAAAAGATAATTTAACACTATAAGGGCCAATGTTTCTGAAAATTAGAAAATTCCTTCTCTGGGATAAGTGTGATGTGTACTGTTTGAAAAAATTTAAGTGAAGAAGAATAAAAGTAAGTAATGGAAAAACAATAAAGTTCCCACACAAAATTGGAGCACGTGTAGTCTATATTTTCATAGAAACATTGTTAGGCATTCTCAAATAAATCAAATCTACAGTCTCTTGCTATTAGGTGATTCTAAGTGTGTGGACTAGAGAATCTCCTACACAGCGAACACTAGAAGAAATGTTCTTTATAGAAACATTGTTCATGGTAGCTTCTGCACTGAAGACTCCAAAATTTTCTGGACTCTTCCTTATTTCATGAAGTTATAGGCAGTATGACATAGAAAGCAACCATTTGTTGTGTATAAGGAGCTGGTCTTCAGTTCCCAGGCATCATTTGATCAATTTATATGAGTTTATAGAGCTCTTTATTCCTCAGTTGCCAAAGTGAATATGAATACCTATCTCACAGAATCAAAACTAAATTCATGCTCCTCAGAATTGCTAGTAGAATTTTGCCTTCAGAAAAAATCGAGGTGCATCCTCCTGAACATGAATCTTAGTCTAAGCTTCTGGAGGAAAGTTAAAGTAATTATACTCATAAATAATATAAAGCATTGATTAGTGTAACACGAATTCTAGTTGTTATTAAATGAAAACTCAGAGCCAGATATTGGGGAAAAGATGGAATACCAATGAGAGGTAACAGACCACAGCCAAATCTCACCCAACCAGCTTCTCAAGGTAAAAGCTATCTTCCAGCTTCCTCAGCCTGGCTCCTAGTCACTTCTACAGAATAAATCTCTGTCTTCCTATGTCTGTCTTCAATACCTTTTTGCCCAGTTGTTTCACTTCCGGATTCTGTGTCATATCTAGAGTTTATGTTAAAAATGTACACTACTACTGTTTGGTAGTTAGGCCTTGAATTTACAGAAACACAGAAAGATCTTTGTTTTGGTAGTCATGGAATTAAAGGCATAGGTCACCACTCCCAGTCTTTCCCATGCTGGGATTAAAGGGGTGAGTTACCACTCTCTGACCCTCCTGGCTTGACTGTGGGTGGATCTGTTCTCTGGTATTCCAGACTGGTTTTTGTTAAATATATACCACAGATTAACTATTAAAACAAACACATATCACAGAGTTCAAAAATGCATGGACATCTAAGCTAAAATAAAATACTTCAAGAAAATAGTTTTCTGTAGCTGTCTCAGATCCCACATTGCTCTTGCATTCTGCATACCTTGAAAACCCATTTCAGAAGCAATTCATGCCTTGTGAATTGTCAAACATTTAACATGTCCTAAGTAGCAATAAGGAGAAACCTTGCTCCCCTAGGTAAAATTCCTTTTCAGTGGATATTCCTCATGAGCTCAGAGTGCTGCCTGTCACAACAACTATGACCTATCCATAGAGAAGAACAATTAAATTATAGTGCAACTGTCACCAAGCCTAATACACATGTGACAGAATCAATAACCTTTTGAGCAGTAGACTAAGACAGAAAGTTTATTTTTGAGGATTGAGAATTTTGGGAAGAGCTCATAGCCCAAGGCAAAGGCAGAGGCTATTTGACCAATGAAATCACTAGCTTTCTGAAATAGCTGCCCTGGATCCTTCTTATCAAAGAAATCCATGTAGGAAAGAGTAAAAGGGTGGAACTCTTGTTAGTATGAACTCTCACTGAGCACGTGGTATTTGAGGAAAAGGAGAAATGTGGACCTTTCTCTTTGCATTAAGCTTCAGAGACTTAGCAAACAATTCTCATTGACTTGTCAATTTGGGAACAAGATACAGAATCTTCCATGCTTTCAAACTTAGGGATGTATTAGAAAGAAATTAAAAAACATGCTTGGATCAATTTATCTTTTGTAAGTAGGATGATTTTTTTTAGCAAAATAAAGGAGAAAAACAAGAAGCATTTAGAGAGGTTTGTATTTTCGAAGAGTACTTTTTAGTTTGGGGAACTTGTGTTTTCTGTGAAGTGATTCCATGTATTTGTGCAGTAAATGGTATGTATAAAAAACAAATTGTTATTATAGATTATCTCAAAGAAGTTTGTAAACTCTGGTAGGAAGCACCTTCTGGTTATACATACTGTGTAGCTGAAACACGAAGAGGGTATGGGCTTTTCCCAGACAGACAAGAAATCATGATTCTCTCCAAATGAATTTTTATGCTTCTCCTGTTTTTTTTTTCTACATTGGAAAGTTAATCAAATATTTAAAAGCCCATTTTATGTATGAAATATTCTAATTATAGTCAAACAAAAATCAAAAAGTTTATATTAAGTCACTTGCATTCTAAAAGTGTGACTGTTCGTCCATAATGAAGCTCAAATCCAAAGATCTCCATCTCCCAGTCTTCATGCTGTTGTATAATCTCTTTCCTTGGTGTATGGCTTAGATGGAGTATTACCCATCTCAGAAACAGAATATGACAAAAGTGATTAAATGTTGGTTCTATGATGACATTACAAGGACATGGTCACTTATGCCATGCTTACTCTTCTCTTACTCCTAGGAAGGAACTGTAGTATTGTTAACTGTCCATCAAAGAATTCTACATGTTAAGGAATGAAGGAACCTTTAACAACAACAATTTGGGAAACTGAACCTGCTAACAGTCATGTAAGGATTCTCAGCAGCATATGTCCCAATAAAGCCTGAATGGAGACAATGCTTCTGCCCATACTTTAGTGTGACTTAAGAGAGCAGGAGAGAGGTGTGCATTCTGAGTCCACAGAAACTAGATGAATGGTTATTCAATTAAGCTGCTAAGCTTGGTCATCATTTGTCATGCAGCAATAGATAAATGCTACACCAATTATTTGTCATTGGCAGATAAGAAATACTGGAAAAAGATGATTTTTCTCATTAAAAATAATAGACAAATTAACTTTTAAAACAGGTAATTTCATGTGCCTGGGAGGAAAATGGAATAAAATAACAGCAAAATGTAAGGATACTGGTGGTAGACAGGGTTAACATGAAAAAACCAAAAGGCGATATGATACTTACATGTTTTATTAAATATTCTGTGGTACTGTATACTTAATAAAAATCAGTCTGGAATATCACAGGACAGAATTACAGTCAAGCCATGAAGGTCGGAGAGTGATGACCTGTGCCTTTAATCCCATCACTCAGGAAACAGAGATCTTTCTGGATGTCTATGAGTTCAGGGCCTAACAGCCAAGCAGTGGCAGCTCACGCCTTTAATTCTAACTCTTGGATTATGAGACAGAGTTGAACCAGGAAGTAAAACAGTCGGACAGGGAAAGATACATAAGGCAGGTGAAGGCAGAAGCGACCAGTCAGGTTGAGGACCCATGAAGTTAGCGTTTTACGCTGTTCATCCTGAGAAGTTGGCTGGATGAGAACTGGCTGGGCTTTATTTCTGTTCTCAAATACTCCTGACTGATTCTATTAAATATACAATATATCACCACAATATTTCACACATGAATGTAGTGTATCTTGACCAAATCCACTTCACATTTCCTTCCTTTCAGCTCCACTCCACTCTCTGCCACTTTTCATTCTCAAGTTCATGTGCTCTCTTTTTTTCTTACTCTACTAAGTCTCCTTAGAGCCACCTAGATGTGCATGAGTGGAAGATTATCTTCAGGATCCTTCCCTGAGAAGAACTTACTCTCCATCCCCAGCATCCAATAGACAATCGTTGGCTATTATAGGACTTCATAAATACCTCCCCCTACCTATGTTGGAACTTAGTCCTATGGAAGTCTTATGCATGCAGGCATAGCCACAGTGAGCTCATCCACGCAATGTTATATCTGGCAAGTGCTATTTTGCTGCAGATATCCATTATCACAGAGTCTCACAATCTTTCGACCCTTTAAATTGCTAAACCTAGGAAATAGGTGTGGTCAGATGCTTGTATCACACTTAGAGCCACACATTCCATAGTCTGTTAGTCTCTTCCTATTTTTTTTTTAAGTTTTGAACAAGCTAATGGGATTTGAAAGGAAAATAATCCTCATACATGGCTATTGGGAATGTAAAACAGTCCAACAGTTTAGAACTTAGGAGTTTCTAAAGAATCTCCATTCTTTCCCAGTAATGGTACCCGTAAGTATATACCCAAGGAAGTTAAAATGCAGCTCCATAGAAATACTTGTATAGACATGTTCATTGCAGCATTATTTATAATGCTGAGGAAGCAGAAATAACTCAAGAAGCTGACAGCTTATGAATGGAAAATATAAACATGGGCCATCTCATGCAGTGTAATGCTGTTCAGCTGTTGAGAGAAATGAAGAACGAATCACAATGCAATGTGAAGGAACCATGAAGACTATATGCTAAGTGAAATCACAAACAAGATACAAACAGATAGAGCCATAGAACTCATTGAATTCCAAACATAGGAAAATCTTTACAGAAAAAAAAAGAAAACTAATGATTGGTAGAACTAGAGGAGCAAGATAATAATAATTGATTTATGGGTTGAGGTTTCATTTGTTGGTGATGAAAATATTTGGGTCTCAGTGGTTATATAACACTATAAGTATACTAAAAAGACTATCAGATTTTATGTGCTTAGATGGTGAGAACTTGAAAAGGTTATACTACAGAAAAATTTCATTTATTTTCTAAAGACAAGTTAGAGAAGATAGAATGACATGGGGATAAAGAAATGAAACAGAGTTGACAGGAAGAACTTTTGATTTATAGCTGTTACTATATTCTTGGAACTGTTGGTATCATCTGGGCAGCCTTGTTTTTGTGGGATTTGCTCATCACTCTATGCTCTACTTCAAAACAGCCCCCAAAGTAATCGGTCCTCAGAAAAGGAAAACCACATCTTCTCTAAACCATCTGAGCAGCTTTTCAACTTTAAACTACATTAAAGCCCAAGTCTTTTTTATATAAATTCTTTCCTCTTCACATAAAATTTTATAGAGGTCAAAGGATTTATTCTTTTTAAACAATTCCCTAATGAGATTTTATACATCACCTCATAGAAAAGGATTCTTTTTAAGTACTTAAAGAAAAATTAAAAGTCTGTCATTAGGATATGAAAGACAAAAGGAACATTCTTTTGATCATGTTCATTTAATCAAGAATCCAGGAAGAAAGGGATGTAACATGGAAGAGCGGGGTCTTTCTGCTGCTTTGGGGGAAGGAATACTCTGAAGTGCAAGAGGAATTTATTATAACTTTCACAAAGGTGAATTCTGAATCATGTAGATAGCAATTATTTCTACACTTCCTTCTCCATCCTCCTCTAAACGCCATACATGTATATATATTCCCTCAACATGAGGCCAGTAGTGCTGTCAAAATCATTGCAGCAATTTCTTGCTCCAGCTCCCTCTGAGTTTTCTTTCCAATCACTTAAAACCATCCATTATGGCTCTTGAATCTGAGGTTTATCTAACAGGATCAACTTGCCTTAATCCATACTCTACAATCTGCCAGATTTTCTACATGCAAAGATGGTAGCTCCCATCAAATCCTCTTCTTCACTGTCTAAAGGAAATTCTTCTTGGATCAATAGAACAACTTTGTTGAACTGAGATAAGGGTAAGTTTGTAAAGTGGTTGCTTCGCAATACAAGGACTTGACTTCAAGCACCAGAAGGGTGTAGAAGAGCCGGAATATGGACACATGCCACAGACATCTCAATGCTGAAGATGCAAAGATGGCGGAGCCCTTTGACAATGAGCCCATCCTGCTTTGTTAACTCCAGGTCCATTAGAGACCCTGGCTCAATAAGAGGGTGAACAATGCTGAGGAACCACAGCTGAGGTGACAGCCCTGCCAATCTATACACGCACCACCATCATCCACCCAAGCACACCTACAGTTTTGGATCTTGAGACAGATTTTATTTTTCTGCAGTAAAACACAGACCAGAAGAGGGAAATAAAAAGAAGAAGAATGAAAGGAAAGATTTTATTAATGAGGAAGTCTTGCTTTAGGAAACTATGAATCTAATTAGAGTCAAGCAATTACTTAACCACAGTTTATCCAGAATTTCTTATAGTTAAGGGTCAGAAGAGTTGGGAAACTGGTAGTAGACAGACTAAATAGAGTTTTAGCCTAGTTGACAAAACCCATTTCATTAGGATTTTGCCAGAAGGGCTTCTCCATCCCCGTGGATTTGATATTCTAAGAGTGTTTCCTCCTAACTTAGATGCAAGTGTCTGCTAATCCTACAAGACAAAATTCCTGTGTCTGTTCCTCAGAGATGTGGGCAGGCAATAGCATTTACTGTCCACGTAGCCAGCAACATTATTATAAGATCCTTCACTATGCTGCTCAATTTGCTGCTCTGTTTGATTTTTTAAGAAACTAAAATGCAGGATTTTGAGCAAAACCATTAACTGATTCATAGTAAGTGCTTAATAAATTAATAGAACACATATAAGAGTTTAAATATTCTACATATGTTTGTATACCATTTTTCTGCCTGTTAGTTAAATTATTCCTTCAGAAATCTGCCACTTATTTTATGAGCATTAGCAATTACCAGGGAACATGATTATTCATCACTAATTATACAGATCACCACTGCTTTATACCCTGAGGCTTATTCCATAGATTTTAACATCCATTTAAAAAACAAAACTCTGAGGTAAGTTCAAAGCCTAGCTCTGAGACATGCTAACTTGAGGAATAGTACAGCAGCTCATTCTGGAGATGTTTCATGTGATACTAAGAAGAGTAAGGTTTCAATTATTTACCACCTATAAAGCTCAGAAACCTGTCTCGACAAATAGTAAGTGGCTAATAAATATTAGTTATCATTATTGTCCAAGTAAGAAACATAAAATCAATGCTTATAAGTAACAGTTTTACCTCAGCAACAATTTATTTTAAAAGCACTATTTAACTTATCTGAGAACCCTATTTACTCTATCTTGTTCTAAAGTTTTTTAATAGACATGGGATTTTTTCTGCCTGTAGTCAGGGGGCCTCTTGTGTCTCAAATTCAGCAAGTCTGGGTATTAGTTCATACGGACTAAAGGTTGACATTTCAAATCTAACTTGGTCAAATGTAGCTTGAGGATGTTAGCAGGAAAATTTATGTTGTTCATTTTTTTCAAGTGATAAGATAAAAACAGTCAAATGTTTTATTAAGGGGGAGGTTGCAAGGGTAGAGAGTAGATTGTAGGAGACAGGGAAGTGAGTGGGATTGACATGCATGTTCTGAAATCTACAAAGAATCAATAAAATTATGAAATTTTTTTAAATTTTTTGTTTCTTTTTTAAAAGACAGAGTATGACTATGTAGCCCTGACTGGCCTAGAACTCACTGTGTAAACTCAAATGGTCTTGAACTCAAAGAGATCTGCTCAACTCTGCTTCTCAAGTGCTGGTACTAAAGGTGTGTGCCACCACTCCTGGCTTTAAAGTTATACTCCTTTTAAGAAAGAATAGGTGTGTAGATTGTGAAGATTGTCATACTGTGCTACCAGAAGTGGCAACAGCTTACACAATAGCTTCGTTTTGCTTTGTTTCTATCTATGGCACCAAGCTTTTACACATCAGAAACACTGTACTTCAGTAGAAGCTTAAGAGAAAAGGCAATGAGTAAAGCTTCCCACACAACCATGAGGATTTGAGTTCAACCTATTGAAGCCAGCATAGTAGTATGGACTTGTGATCCCCGTAGTGAGGAAGGAGAGGAAGGCAGAACACTTGGTCTTGCTGGCCAGCCAGTCTAGCCAACATGCTGAGCCTCAGGGCTGTGAGAGACCTGCTTCAGAAACAAAGTCAGAAGCTACACCATAAAGTTTTACCAGCATGACTGCTTACTTGTGAACAGAACAAGAACAACACTAATAAACATACAAATATGGAAAAGGAAAAGTTCAAGGGGCCTCAGACCACATCAGGATCTTGGAGGAGTTGAGGTAATAAAAATAATATGATCAAAATATTATCTGTAAAAATTGAAAAGGTAACTATAAGCAACTAAGAAATGTTGAAAGAAAGAAAAAAAATCTTCCTCATGAAAGAGCACGCCAATTGGTTATCTCACACTAAATGATCAGTCCTAAAATATGTAGTATTGTGTTTCTGGCCCGGACCTTCTGACCTAGTCTCAGGTTTGGATCCACAGACCCGCAGTCCCACAGTCCTACAGAGACACATAAATTCTTACATTAATTGTATACTGATTGACCTGGGGCCTAGGCATATAACTTGCTAGCTCTGTACCCTTAAACTAACCTATGACTCTTATCCTGTTCAGCCATGTAGCTTGGTACGTTTTCTCAGAGCAGCATAGTTGTCCTCTTTATCTTCTGGCTTGTCTGGCAAGTCTGAGGCATCTTTGCTCTGTTCTTCTTCTTCCCAGAGTTTTTTTAGTCTAGTAGCCCTGCCCACACTTCCTGTCTGCCTTTGGCCAATCAACACTTTTTATTAAATTCATAGGTGAGACAATTATTTTCAATGGAACATCATAAATTCACTAGAGAAATATATAGTTGAACAGATTATATCAGTTATATTTCTGTATTTAGTAACACACATAGACATAACAATCAACAATTAATAAACAAAAGTGAGTCATTAATTTAAAAGAGAGCAAGAAGGGTGTAAGGGAGGGTTTGGAGGGAAGCAATGGATGGGGGAATGATGTAATTATGTCATAATCGAAAAAAAATGTTTTAAATTAATAATCAGGGCAAGTAGCTCCTGAGAGAAAATGTCAGTGTTGAACTCTGTTCTCTCCAATCACCTACACATTTTCAACTTCATACATACATACATACATACATACATACATACATACATACATACATACATTCTAAAGGTATATCCCAGTATTTAATGGAATAGTAATGTTTGTCTTTCTTGTGCTGTTGTCTTTCAATTGAGAGAAATTCTATCTAATCTCCTCTAATAACTATTGGTTTTCAAGAAACACATCAATACACTCAGTTTCCCCAAACCTGAGAATAAAAACTGATCATCCACCCTCCTTGAACTATCAAAACAAATGAATCAATCAATCATCTAATTAATTCTATTTCTATGATATTTTCCATCCCCCAAAAGTACCTTTTCATTCCCAATGTCAGTGTTCTTATTCACCTTCCATTCACATTGTGTCCTTGGATTCCTTACAGTGCCTGATAAAGGAAATCTTGGGCTCTGGCATTTCCTAGCCCACCTTCCATGTGGCTTCTATTTGCCCTTTCTGAAACTCACAACTAATTTTGCAGTTTAGACATTTAAATTCTGTTGCTATTTCCCACTATATGCAAGATAATAGATAAACTTCTTAGAAGACTATATTCCCCAAATGACTCCATTGTATTTCAGAGGTCATGTCCATCCACTCATTACATATGGTTGTGTCCTATTGCTTGAAGATCTCCTGTTCACCAAAACTTCAATGTAAGGTCAGACGTTTTCTCAGTCTATTCCTCTGTTTGGCAAAATTATATTCATTTTTCAGGATTCAGTTCAAATACGTCCTCTGAGACTTTTCCTGGCTTACACTCCTTAGATGTAACCTTACATTAAAACACAACACTCCAGTTATCTGCTTACATATTCATTTATGCAAAAAAAGTTTGTGCATCAGCTATATGCTGGGTCCTCTGCTGAGTTCTCAAAATTCAACTATAAACCATATAGGTAGTAGAGAGTTTGTCCTATCTTGCCTTGGAGATTAAACAACTTGCAGCTAAAAAAATATATGTTATTCATCTTTGCATCCTCAGGTTAGATTTCAGACTTAAATCTAATTAGTAAAATTCCAGTCAAAGAATGCTCTCTCTGTAATAATAGTTCACATCATCAGTACCTAATATAAAGCTTGACATGTTGTAATTTCTGATTATTCAATCATTTGTAAATATTTATTGAATAACTTACCCAATTAATCAGTTTTCTTTTTTATCTCGGCATCAACACATTAATCTAGATCCCAAATTATTTTCTAAATATCAAGGCTATTTTTCTAAATGAATCCAGTCTTCAATAACTCTGTGCCATCAAATGAAATCAGTATGCTAAGAAAATTAAGAAAAATATTCTATACATTTCAAAGTTATATGCATTTTTCAGAGTATAAATGTGAATTTTTAAGATCAGGAAAGAAAGCAATCCTTACTGACCTGGGTTTTCTATGCAAGTCTCTGTTTTTGCTTTCCTACAAGCATCACTAATGTCCTGTGCATAGACCCAGACATGCTCAGTTTTCTAACCAATTTACACCTCATTGAAGCAAACATGATTTGGATAAAAATTGATTTTCTATTTGACCACTCAGTCCTGGTTCTTACTATCTTATGCAACCCTATCTCTCTGGAAAGCCACTTATCAATTATGACTGACACATTCATTTGAACCATTCACTGAGCCTAAAACCCGGCCATTTTCTAACAATCAGTATTTTGGTAAGGGCTAATTCTATACCCAAATAAATTCATCTCATCCTATAAGAACAAATATGAGCTAGGCTTTAATATCTATTCTAAGCAACCAATCTATCAAAGACTTGATTACGTTTTGTGATCACACTAAGAAAATAGGCCATGGCATGGCATAGTGCATGGCACTAATGTTTCCAGAATAGCTTCATCATAGCCACCATTCACACCTGTTCTTTCAAATCCAAATTAAATAGTGACACTTTTCATAACTTACATACCCACTTTCTTTATGCGATATTTACCATAAGTATAAGTAAAAGTGGATGCAAATGATTCAAAAACCATTAGAATAATTGCATTCCCTCTGGAGGCAAGTTTGCATATGATAGGTCCCTAACCAGTTAGATATGAGGGACATTCTACTGGAGGGCTTCAAGAAAAATGACCATTTATAAACAAGAATTAAACAGCTGTACTTTAGAAGATGTTATACATTAGCTAGTGGCCAGTGATGCCATAGCTTTTACAATATATTAAATATAGTGGATAGTATATATTATGCATGACATAACATACATGGTTATAGTATCAGCATAACAACTATAAGAATGTGTTTTTCACAATGACTAAAAACTGCGATAATTTCTGAAGTATTCAGCTCAGTCCATTGAACTAGACAAACCACTAGTACCCTATATTTACAGTCTCCTATTATTTTCCTCATTTCTTAAGTCAGTTTTAGTTTGGTATACTGTATTTATAGGCTAAAGAAAAAATTTCTGGCTCAGCTATTTAAGTTTCAACACAGGCCTTAGAGTGAACCAAGAGGGATTGAATTTCATTCAAAATCACAACAAAATAAGGTAAATGTATAAATTCATGATAAACAAGAGAAATGATATATATCCATGGGGAACAGATAAGGAGATGAATTAACATCAAAGGCAAGACATCATGACTATTTCTGTATTCACAGTTGCGTAAATGCACTGCTGCCTACATTTCTCTGAATAAATATGCCTATGAGTCCAAGAAATAAAGCAAAACAAAATATAATCATAGGACATGTCTAAAAGCTGATTTAGGACATCAAGGTGGGAGGGACAGCACAGCCACCAAGTATGCTACTTCTCCACTCACAACAGACGGATCTCCAAACCCATCATTTCTCATCTACAACATGGCATAAAAGGCAGCTCAGGTGTGTCATTCATCTCAAAGTCCTCTCAGGAACCATAATGCAAACACCAAGCAAGCTGGTACCATCCATAAAGGATTCATCATAATCCCTTCAATTACTTAGCAACCAGCAAAACATCTTAGACCACTCTCCAGTGAACTGCAGTACATAAGGGGAAATTCCAAAAATTCGCTTACTTTAGGATACCATTTGTAAGATGTTTAAAACAACATAGTTTCACACGTTAAATAAATTAATAGTTGCCCAAAGTTTGGAGGAGAATATAGAGGAAATTTGTGTACATAGACCCTTGTAGCGACAAAACTGCCTTGCATCTATCAGAATGATGGTGATGCTACATGTAGCAACACATATAATGAAGTTGGGTAGGACTCATTATAGGCAAACATACATGTGTATGCACAGACCAATGCGAACCAGAGAAACTAGCACTATCTGAAGGAGGCCAGTGAAGTGAACGAAATTCACCTACTAGCTATGGAATTCTTCTACCGGTGTGTGTTAATATAAGCACTGAAGAGAGCCCCATGATGGATATGAGGCTTCCTACCATGTTAACAACTTCATGCAAATCAGAATTGATGTGGGATATCTTTATATATGCTGTGAATACCATTGGATAATAAAGAAATTGTTTTGACCTATTGCAGAGAAGCTTCAAAGAAGGTGGGAAATCCAAGCATAAATACAGGGAAGGAGGGCAGAATAACAAGAGATAAAATTCAGCCACCCAAGAAGCTATATATAATGAAGTACAGGTAAGCGATGAGCCACATGGTAAGACAGATTAATAAAAATAAGTTAAGATGCAATAGCTAGCTAGCAATAAGCCTGAGCCATAGCCCAAACAGTACATAATTAATATAAGCCTTTGTGTGATTATTCAGGACGAAGCTGGGCCACAGGTCCAAACCTCTAGCGAGGTCAGGACTCCAGCAGGGATAGACATGGACAGAAACTATAACAACAAGCAGTGGCATAGTAAATGTCATAATTCAGAAAAATTCCAGGACCAAAGACAATCCTATCCCTCAATCTGTGACCACTCTACTTTACAAAACTCAGAACAGTTCTAGAAATGCCTACGAAATGGGAGACTTCTCTGCTGAGGCCTTGGTGTGCTTCGTAAACCTATTAGCTTTTCTCAAAAATATCTACAAAGTTGTATCAAATTCTGAGAAACAGTCCCCTCACTCCCCCCTCTCTAACTTGCTTCTCTTCTCTCCCTTGCTATCTACCTCTCTCTCCTATCTTCCTCTCATTTTTAAGTCTCTGTTTAGCCTTATGCTTTGATCACAGATCAAACTTGCCATCTGAGAGTAGCAGGGCTACATTTGACCTTATATCCTCATCTATTACCACCTAGATATTTCAGTAAAGTTAATTTACTCCTTGCAAGAAATAAAAAGCCATGAACTGATGTGGCAATGTCGTTCTGTATGCTGTAAATATCAATCTTTAAATAAAGGAGCTGCTTTGGCCCATGACAGGCACCATAGAAAAAGTAGGAGGGGAAATCATAACACAGGTAGGAGAAGCAGGGCAGAGTCACACAGACTGAGCCAGCCACCAAAGAAGAAGCATGTAAATAACATAGGTGAGCCACAGGCCATGTGGCAGACAGAATGAGAATGGGTTAAGATGTAAGAGCGAGCTAGCAATGTGCAGGAGCCATAGGCCAAACAGCATGAACTTAATATAAGCATCTGAGTCATTTGGGAGCCTGAGCAGCTGCGGGCAGATAAGGGGTCTGGGGCTGCAGGTCTGTGGGTCTGATCTCTGGCCACCTGGGACCAGGAAACCACATTGTAACAGATGGCATACCAACGTGGGTTGAACACCCACATAAAGCCAGAGAAAGATTAGAAAGGGCTCTAGATCACAGAAACGGAGCCAAAGCAGCTTTCAAATTATGTATCTTAAGTGGGTCATTGTACAGAGAAAGCACAGCATCCAGGCCACATTCAAAATGGTGCCGGTGGACTAGAGGCAGACAGTGTAAGCTGCAACCAGGACACTTCCTGAGGTGTGATTGATTTAAGATTTCTGTTTACTTTGAATAAAAAGGAAACAGAGTCAAATGGTTTCATAGTAGCAGCATTTTTTTGGGTCTGCTCTGTTTTCTGGCAGCAAACAGAGATGCAGCCCCTTTAAGAGAACTTACTGATTCAGCTTTATCTTCAAAAACTATATGGCTCTTTAAGAGAGGATGAGTATTTTAAATGCTTTTCTGGTTGGAAAATGATTAAGGATTCATAATAAAACAGATTCAGATGGAGAAAAAAACCTGTAAACGGGTTACAACATGTGTAAAATGTACATAGGCTTCAGAGAGAAAAGAAACAGGGTAGAGTAAGTCCCTAAAAAAGAGAAATTTAGTAATAAAATATAATAAGCCATGTAAAGATGGAAAATAGACATAAGATCTGTGTAGTAGGAGATTTCTGGCCCAGACTTCCGGGCCTAACCTAAAAGTTTAGGTCTGTAGTCCCGCAGTCCTACAGAGACACACAGATGCTTTCATTAGTTTTTGGCTGATCAGCCTCAGGCCCAGGCATATCACTTGCTAGCTCTCTACCCTTCACCTAACCCATGTCTCTTGTTCTGTTCAGCCATGTGGCTCAGTACCTTTCTTTAGAGCAGCATAGTTGTCCTCAGCTACCTCTGGCTTCTCTCTCATGCTCTTCTGGCATTCTGCTCTCAGAGATTTTCTTAGTCTGGTAGCCCCGCCTACACTTCCTGCCTGCCTTTGGCCAATCAGCTCTTTTTATTAAACCAGTGGGTGGGACAATTATTTACCATGAAATAACACAATACCCCTACAGATCTGGATTAGGGTTATTGTGGTTTCTTTAAGTTTTTTAACTGTTAATGAGCTAACTGCAGAAAGGCAATGGATTGCAAAGGCTGAGAAGTTAAAAAAGAATATATTTTAAAGGTATCTTGATTTTGAAATTTGTGTCTAAGGATTTATTGCTTTGGAAGAGTTCTGCTTTTGTTTCCACAGATGAGAACCTATGGATTGTTTCCAGGCAAATATGGTTTCATCAACCAAGACCACCTGAAAATTCTCTGATAGGAATAGATGGTCACATCAGCTTCTGGGCTGCAGACTTAGATGATCCAGTCTCGAGAACCCATGAGATTGTCAACGCCCCTTAAATAGCAGGAAGTAGTAATGGAAAACTATATCCAAATTCCCAAAATATTATTTATAAATGTTTCTTTTCAATATAAATGGTTAATGGTCATAGTTAAGCTCTTTCTAATAAGAAAAGGAGACGTGGTATATGAGTGATTTTAAAAAATTAGATTATTGAATTTACTTTGGTCAGAAAGTCAACCGTTAATCTCAAAATATTTTAAATTGATATGGATTTTGGTTTACTGATAGAAATTTAAGGATAATTTTCTTATGCTGTATTTTTCTACTCTTGTTTAAGGTATGATGTTTATGTAACTGATTTAGAATTGTAATGTATAATTAAGAAATGCATGTTAGTTAGATTTTTAGTTATACAAAGATATATTTCAATTAGATAAGTAATCTTCAAACATTTCTAAGACCTACAGAATATGGCATTTAAAACATCTTAAGAACTTAGACTTTTCTGGACATTGAGACAGCTCTGTTCCTAGAGCACCAATCTACTTCAAGAGAAAAATGGGCATCAAAGAAACTCCATACGGAGTCTACTTTCTTTGTGGCATCAGGTAGCCACTGGACAAGAACCATTTTTTGTATTGACTGCTTGACAGTATGCTGTTTAAACTGGACATGCAGGTTCCATAGGAAAGTGACCTCTGAACTTTGGCAGAACAAACAGAGATGGTCATTCAGGTTTCTGCTTTACAGAAAAAAACTGTCAGACATTCTTCAGGACTCAAGGAAAAGTGACTGGTGAACTATACCAGAATGGACAGAGCAGATTTCCTGCTCCACTGAAATGAAAAGAGACTCTGAGCCTGTAGGTTGAAGATGGATGCCCCAACTTTATAAAGAACTTTGGGTGACTGTCCAGGCGGATAGGTGTCATCTTTGTCATTTCTAGATTTTGGATGTTGCTTTCACTTCTGATTTACTTGTGTAAATATTATATCCTTCTGTGGTCTTTATTGTATATGAATATTAAATAGTTATAGGTATAGTTTTTCTTAGTTATTTTAAAAGATATATTGGATATGAAACTTTAGATTCACAAGGATAGGATAAATACAAATAGAATAGATGTTGTAATTGTAATTCTTGCTTGATGGCTATTTTGTTATATGTAATTTTGCTATGAAACCTTCCTTTTTGATTAGTCAGAAAGGGGAGAGGTGAGGTGGGAATGTTTTTCTGTATGCTGTGAATATCAATCTTCAAATAAAGGAGCTGTTTTGGCCCATGACAGACATCATAGAACAAGTAGGCAGAGAAATCAGAATAAGTAGGAAAGGAAGGGTGGAGTCAGAGACAGACTGAGCCAGCTGCTCAAAGAAGAAACATGTAAGAAACACAGGTGAGCCATGGGCTACATGGCAGACAGATTAATGGAAATGGGTTGAGTTAAGAGAAAGAACTAGTAGCAATATGCCTAAGCTATAGACCAAACAGCATGAACTTATATAAGTGTCTGAATCATTTCTGGGTCCCTGATCAGCTGCAGGTGGCTAAGGGGTCTGAGGCAGCAGATCTGTGGGTCTTGAACTCTGGCCACTGGGGCCAAGAAACATTATTTCAACAATGAATATATGGATGATGAAGGAAGCTTACAGGGAACATTATAGCTACAAATAAAATAATGAAGTGCCATGCTAATTGGGTGAGTGAGAGGCTAAAAAGTCCTTACAAAGACACTACAGATGATCCCAGTCCAACTATATGCTGTTTATTGTAACCTTATCAATGTCAACTAGTGTTTTAAATATCTATCTCTTTTATTACAAGTATATTAGTCGTAATTTTTGTAAATCAGGATTCATACGCAATTCATCAGTGCATGGAGTTGGAAAGTAGGTAAAATACTTTATTTTTTTAATAGGGCCCTGATCAGAGGATCCACCCTGTTCCTTTGACAAGCTTTTCTGTCTGCCTTTACTGTAAGTACAGCATAACCTTGTAGCTTGATTCTGATAAAATAGAAGGGAGAAGAATGCATTCTGAATAGCAAGCTCAGGGTAGCCTAGCTCTAGTCCTCCAGTGTGAATTTGTTTCCCAATCTTCCTTCCTCAAAGTTTTAGAAGAGACATGTCAAGCACACTGCCACTCAGGAGAAGAATGAGGCATGTTAAAATTGTTTTCCCTGAACTTTACATTTCGCGTTACAGAAGAAAGCTACTTTAAATCCTGATATTTCAAACTGATGACAGTGAATTTATGCATGACAATTTTCCTTATGGGAACAATAAAGTCAAGTCACAAATATGTTCTTGTCTTTTGTGTTCATTATTTGATTCGTTTTCCTAAAGAATTTCTTTGCTTATAGAGACTTATATAAAAAGTAAAAGATAAAAATAACTCAGTGGGAGCAACAGGATTTTCCTGCCATTGGACATAGAATAACTTGATAATTTCTATTTTGGGTCACCACACAATGCCTGAACCTAATAATGATTTAAAACTAAGAAAGAAATCACAATTCTTCTAAAGATAGAGATTTCATTTTGGCCTGAAGTGTGATCTGGAGTCATATTACTTTACAAAAATGGTACTGTTGAACTCTGCTTAAGGCTATAATTCAATAAGCCACAATGCCTCCTGAGGCTCCTACATCTAAGTCCCTATGGTTATTCAATTTATGACTTTTTGTCAATCTTTTTCTCAATTTATTTCTGAACCACTATTGACATCAGATATAAAAATTGGATTTATGGAAAATCCCAAAGGGCATGTTGATACCTGCTTTAAGGCTGCCAGAAAGGCCCATTTCATGAATACACTATACTCGTGGCATTGGCTCATTTAGAAAGGTTAATATGAGACCAAAAGCATTCAAAGATGATGCAATGTATTTAGGAACTTAGCAAACACACACACACACACACACACACACACACACACACACACACACACACACACACACACGCACACACATAAAAATAAACTATACCAAGTAATTTTCTATTGTCATTTTGTTTATTATAACTTTAGGTTCACTGGTATTGTACTATGCCATAGTTATTTGAACCATATCTTTAATTAAGCATTAATAAAATATGAGCTAGATAGTTATTCCAACAATTTTATTACAGAATTAGCTACTAGATTAACATGAGGTTGCACTAAGTGTCTTTATGTCATACAATTTAATATGTGCACATGAGTAATTTAATTTATTGGATGAACTGATCTTGCAAACAAAATAAGTATTTTTTTCTGAATTACTTTTTTGATTTTTCTAGAATTAAATTCCAAGGAGAAAGAAATTTTGTCAAATGTTCAAAGAATTAACTTTGAAAGTCTAGAAGCAAAATTAAGTGCACACATCTGCGGGTTTTGTTTTGTTTGTTTTGTTTTTGTTTTGTTTGTTTGTTTGTTTTGCCAATGTGTTCTAGTCTCTCCTGCCCTGTCCCATCCACTGTAAGAATCCTCATAGCAGGAAGCTTCCAGAACACTGTGACAGGGAAGGAACCACATTTGAGCCACAGATCACCTGTGCTTCTTTCTCAGATGCCCCTTCTGTTAGCAGTGAGCCTAGCTCCCTAGGTTGAGATTAGCTATCTCTCTGGTCTGTCCCCCACTTACCTCTGACTCTAAGCACTAGAACATTAATGCTTAAAAGACACAATAGAATAATAAATGCAATAAATTAATGTTAAACACAATATTATTTTTATAAAAATTATCATATTTTATGAAAGAAAAATATAGGCAATCATTGAGGCTTGGTAGAGAAAACAGAATCTCAGATCACACAACATGGTGATAGTTTATTATAAATTAAATTTATACTGATAGATACATAGACAATAGATAGATGATTGATAAATAGTAGAAGGTAGGCAGATTAGTTTTAGGCAGAGTAAAAGTTGTTGCAAAAAATTAGGATAATCTATTGAGGTAATTATATTACTTTTATACAAATTTTGTGATTAAATAAATAATAATAACTTCTTATATTAAATCACTACTATATTATTGGACTAAACCCAATAGATAATACGTCATTTTTCATTGTACATGTGTGTACATATATGTACCTTTGTATGCATGGAGGTGTGTGTGTGTGTGTGTGTGTGTGTGTGTGTGTGTAAGTCTTGTGAAGGCTAGAAATCACAGTTGAGTATCCTCTTCCATTGTGTACCACCAGAACTTTAGAGACAGGTTCTTCCTTTCTGAACCTGGAGCTTGTTGATTCAGTCAAGCTGGCTGGCCATCAAGCCCCAGAAATCCTTCCTCTTCTACCTCCACAGCACTTGGATGTCCTGAACATACATGTAACCCATTTTTTCTTGGGTGCTGTGCATGGAATCCAGGCCTACAAAGCTTCAACTGCAAGAATTTTACTGACTATGCCATTTTTTCATCCCCAGGACCAATTTTCTTTGAATTAAAAATAATGAAGAAACTTGTAAAGGAATTCATTATATGAGCTAAAAATGAATAGCAGTAAGCAATTATCACATATAAGGCACTATTTGAAATACCTTCAGTAATTAACACATTTAATCTGCATTATATTTATACCAAACAAAATGATTGTTGTCCCAATTCTAAGAATAAGAGCCAGGGACACTGAAAAATTACAAGCTGACACACTAGCTAAGAAGCAATAGTGGAGGTATAGGAAGGAGCTCAGGGAAGCTGTGCAGAAGGAAATACATTAACTTGCAGAGATAAAAATAAAAACTTTACAGATATGATCACAGAGAATCTGGATCATTAATAACAGACCATGATGTACAGACAAGCATGTGAAAATGGGGAAATCATGAAATGCAGAGTACAGAAGTGTATGCAGTGCAAAGAGAAAAAAATAGTTAAACTGATGCCAAAAAAAAAAAAAGAAAGAATGAAAGTCACAAAGGCCAGGCCAGTAAACACATATATGGCACACATAATAACTGTCTAAAATTAACTGCAATGATAATAGATATAGATGATAAAAATACAGTTACGAATATTCTTTTATAAGCCTTTCTAGGGAAAAAGAAAAGAAATGTTTTGATCTAAGGCATTAAAAAAAGAATGTTTCTTGGGGACTTTTACACAGAAGATTAAACCAAGAGATGTGTTGGGTGCTGGCACACCCAAACTCATATACTCTGTGTCAGGCTAAAAAAAGCCTGGGCAAGGTCAGTGCCCTTTTGTTTACTTCCCTGACCTTGTGTGCATCAACACCCTCTTTTGCAATCAGTGGTTTTCATGTTATGATGAGGAGTCTTGCACCTGTTGCCAGAGAACACACTGACAGGTACAGGAACCCAGGGCAGGGGCACTTAAGGAGTATATAAGCTTGCTAAATAAAGGCTGAGGGAGCAGAAGCAGCTGATCTCCCTGGATGATGGAACTGACTGTCTCTTGAGTGCTGATTTAACCCTGATGACCCTCTCCAGGCTCGGCTACACTAGGCAGGACACAACAAGTAGAGGTTCCACCGAGATCCAGGTACGAGGGGTAATCGGACAGGGCTCACCTGTATATTAGACAGGGGGAGAATTGTGATATAAAAGGGTACATACCATAGAAAATAAGAATCAAAAGTTCAGCTGGCTTCCGAATTTAAGGAACTGTTATGCATACAAGGAACTGCAATTAAGTCTTTTGTTACTCGCTTTTGTTACTACAGTTGGAGACATTTGTCCTTGGTTTTTGACAGGGTGAGGATTTAATATTCCTGATTGGGAACAGGTTAAGGCTGAATTACAGAGGACTTTACAAGTTTTACAAGGACCCTCTGAGCCTTATGCTGACTTAACTGAGCCAAAGTAGCTTCCAAATTGTGTATCTAAAGCAGGTCATTGTACAAAGAAAGTGTGGTGTCCAGGTCACATTCAAAATGGTGCCTGTGGACTGACTGATGGCAGGCAATGTAAGCTGCAATCAAGCCAGTTCCATAAGTCTCACAGAAAACTCAGTAGCATGTTATTGGTTTAAGGTTTTTCGTTATTTTGTGCAAAAAGGAAATGAAGACGGATACTTAGTAGCAGCATTTTCCTAGATCTGCTCTGTTTGCTGGCCACAAACAGCAAAGAGACCTTACTGATTCAGATTTGCAAAATCTATGTGGTTCCTTAAGAGAGTATGAGTATTTTAAAAGCGCTTATGGTTGGAAGATGATTAAGGATTCAGAATAAAACAGATTCAGATGAAAAGAAAAACCTGTAAATGGGTTACAATGTGTGTAAAAGGTACATAGGCTTCAGAGAGAAAAGAAAGAAGATAGTGAAAGTCTTTAAAAAGAGAAATAGAGTAATAAAAATATAATAAGCCACGTAAAAATGGAAAATAGACACAAAATCTGGATTTTGGTTGGTATTGTGTTTTATTTTAATTTTTTAACTGTTAATGAGCTAACTGCAAAAAGACAATGGATTGCAAATGCAAGGTCTACTAAGTTAAATAAGAATACATATTTTAAAAATATTTTGATTTTAAAATTTGTGTCTAAGGATTTATTGCTTTGGAAGAGTTCTGCTTTTGTTTCCACAGAAGATGAGAACCTGTGGATTGCTTCCAGGAAAATATGGTTTTATCAAACAAGAGCCCCTGAAAAAATCTCTGATGACAAGAGATGGCCACATCAGCTTCAAGACTAGACTATGATTCAGTTTCAAGAACCCATGAGATTTTCAACCCCCTTAATCAGCAGGAAGTAGTAATGGAAAACTATGCCAAAATTTCCAAAATATCATTTCTAAATGTTTGCTTTCATTATAAATGGTTAATGGTTATAATTAATCTTTTTGTAAGAAGAAAAATGGGATAGGGTATATGAATAATTTTTAAAAACTTAGATTATTGAATTTACTTAGATCAGGAAATCAGCAGTTAATCTCAAAATGTTTTGCATTGGTATGGACTTTGGTTTACTGAAACAAATTTAAGGTCAATTTTGTTAAGCTGAATATATTTTTCTATTCTTGTTTATCATATGATGTTTATGTAACTGATTTAAAACTGTAATGTATAATTAAGAAATGCATGTTAGTTAGATTTTTAGGTATACAAAGATATAATTCAATTAGATAGGTAATCTTAAAACACGTCTAAGACCTACAGAATATGCCATTTTAAGAACTTAGACTTTTCTGGAGAGTGAGACAGATATGCTCCTGGCAGCACCAATTTACTTCAAGAGAAAAATGGGCATCGAAGAAACTCCATATGGAGATTAGTTTCTTTGTGGCATCGGTTAGCCACTGGACATGAACTTGTTATATTGACTGCTTGAAAGTATGCTGCTAAAACTGAACATGCAGGTTCCATAGAAAGGTGACCTCCGAACTTTGGCAGAACAAGCCAAGATGATCATTCAGGTTCCTGCCTTACAGAGAAAACTGTCAGACATTCTTCAGGACTCAAGGAGAAGCAACTGATGAACCGTACCAGAATAGGCAGAGCAGATTTCCTGCTTCACTGAAATTAAAAGAGACTCTGGGCCTGTAGGCTGAAGATGGATGCCCCAACTTTATAAAGGAACTTTGGGTGACTGTCCAGGCAGATAGATGTCATCTCTGTCATTTCTAGATTTTGGAAGTTGCTTGTACTTCTGGTTTAGTTGGGTAAATATATCTTTCTGTGGTCTTTGATGTTGTTAAAGATTAGAGAGTTATAGGTATAGATTTTCTTAGTCATTTAAAAGATATGTTAGATATGAAACTTTAGATTCATAAGGATAAGATAGATGATAAGAATATTTTCTTTAAGTTTGCTAAATACAAATAGACTATATGTTATAACTGTAATTCTTGCTTGACAGCTGTTTGGTTATATGTAATTTTGCTTTGTTAAAATTTAAGCCTTCCTTTTTATTAGACAGAAAGGGGGAAGTGATATGGAAATGTCTTTCTGTATGCTGTGAATAGCAATCTTTAAATAATGGAGCTGTTTTGGCCCATGACAGGAACCATAGAAAAAGTAGGAGGAGGAATCAGAGTTGGTAGGAGGAGCAGGGTGGAGTCAGAGACAGACAGAGCCAGAAGCCCAAAGGAGTAACATGTAAGGAGCACAGGTAAGCCACGAGCCACATGGCAGACAGCTTAATGGAAATGGGTTGAGTTAAGATGAAAAAGCAAGCCTTTTTGGCTTTACAGCCACCTAACGATGCACATATTTGGCTATCTGTGTCTTAGAGGAATACCTAATGATGGGCATCCTCTCTGCTCCTCACAACCACCTAAGGCAGGGGATAAGGGCACCCCCAATGACAGGTACTGTGAGGGGGGCTAAGAGATGACCTAAGACAGGGGTCCCTCTGTTCTTTTTAAATAAAAGGGAGTGAGATGTTGGGTGCTGGCATACCCAGACCCATATACTCTATGTCAGGCTAAAAATGCCTGGGCAAGGTCAGTGCCCTTTTGTTTACATCCCTGATCTTTGTTGATGCACACAGGTGCATCAACACCCTGTTTTGCAATCAGTGGTTTTCCTGTTATGATGAGTAGTCTTGTACCCATTGCCAGAGAACACACTGACAGGTACAGGAACCCAGGGCAGGGGAACTTAAGGGGTATATAAGCTTGCTAAATAAAGGCTGAGGGAGCAGAAGCAGCTGATCTCCCTGGATGATAGAACCGACTGTCTCTTGAGTGCTGATTTAACCCTGACAACCCTCTCCAGGCTTGGCTACACTAGGCCGGACGGGGCAAGATGCTATAGTGGAGTTATGAAAATGAGATGGAGGTATACATACATACATACATATATATATATATATATATATATATATTCACATTAAAAAATTACATTTCACTAAAGATAAAAGTAAAAGCCTGACCCCAGGCTTCAAGTATTGTCAGTGCCTTGACAGTAGGATGAAGAATCTTCAAGAAATAAACTTGCCCCAAAATATATTTTACTCCCTATCACTTGTGATGACCTGCAATCATAATTTTATTTTTCTTGAACTCCTCTTGGGAAAAAAATGAATAGGAAACAAATTTTATTTGACAATGATATCTGCATGCATATATGAAGAAAAACATATCCTAGCTCTTTGTAGTGACATTTTATGAGTCAGACTGCATCAAATAAATGTCTAAATTATGCATATAGAAGAGACAGTCAATGTGATAAACCCAAAAATTGTTGGGAAAAGAAAGTAAGAGAAAATGAGGTCAAAAATATGGGTTGTGTTGGGACTCCCATTTAATATGGCACTCAAGGAGCAGAGACAGGTAAATCTCTACATGTGAAGTCAACCTAGTCTACATAGCAAGCTCCAGGCCAGTCAGAGTGACATGGTGAGACTCTGTCCCAAAAATAGGCTAATAAAAAAGCATGTGGACTTTCTTACCTCTCATGACTATTTTCTGATAAGGACATAAAAACCAAATGATGTGAAAAAAATAAGTCTTAAGGTATAAAATTAAGCACTCAACATTAAAATCAGGGGTAATATGTAGAATATAATAATTTTATCATTTCTAAAGATATGGAAAACTAAAATATTTTATTAGCAGTTTGAGAATTTCAGACACTGTATTTTGACCACATTCATTCCACTCCCTCCTTTAACCTCCCCTGGGATCTACCTTCCTCCCTCACTCTTCTGCTTTGTGACTCTCCCTCCCCCACCCCACCACCACTTCAATCATCCCTACCCCCAACCCCACCACACCCCGCACTCATTCCTCCACCCCCACCTCCTATTCATCCCTCCACCCTACTCCTCACTCATTTCTCCACCCCCCACCCCCCACTCACCCCCATACCCTACCCCTACTTATAAGGGCTGAGGAAATATTACTGTTAGTAGTAAGATCCATGAAAGATCTGGGGAGGATCATTAAATTTTAGTAGTTTCAGGTAATGGAATGCTCGATATTTTTAAAATATACTATATAATATATATGTATGTGTGTGCATATATATATATATATATATATACTTAAAAATTAAATAGTACAATGAGTCAATTCTGAAGCCATCTTCAAATTATATTTGTGAAAATCTGGGTATAAAATAATGTCGTATGTTTATATGTGTAAAATTATTTCTCAAAGAAACATATTTATAAATTTGCTTTATTTGGACTTAATTTGGAAAACTGTAGATATTAAAAAATATACTGGTAATTTAGTTGCCTATATGGAAGAAAGTTGAGTAGATCCTATTCTACTTCCTTTTTTTAACATTTAGCTAAGTATGCATTAACTATTCTGAAATGATAAGATCTTTATTGTTCATTTACAGGGAAGATTAGCAGATTTTATTTTGAATGAATGGAATTTGAGGATGTAGATAGAAGTCAGTATATCAAAGGACACAATAATATTTTGAGGGAGATGGGAGGGACTGGGTCATCTCTAGAACCAGATTTGGTGTAACGGGAGGAATTTGTAAAAAAAAAAAAAAAAAAAAAAAAAAAAAAAAAAAAAGGAACGGGTGGGGGGGCGAGTAATGGAGAAGAAAAAAAAAGGTGCCCTGAAAATACAAATGTGCCTGTTGGAAATTTCACTTAGCTACTCACATCCAAGTACTTGAGCCTGCTCTCCAGCCCTCTGCCACTGAAGGATGAGAAGGAGGAAAGAAAGACAAAACACTCCTGTCAAGCTGAGGCAGTAGATTTTCCCAAAACTTCCCCCAATGACTTCAGTATGTCCCTCACCTCTCCTCCTACCTGCAATGGGTCTAGAAGTGGTATATACGCAGTCATCCGGGTTGCTCCCCAACTAGATAAAGCAGAGGGCTTTCCACCTGAAATAGCATCTGCTACAATGGAGGAAATTGGAAAATACTCCAAGCTACTCCAATGGTTCTCAACTCTGTAGTTTTCCATAGAGATCTGAAGTTTTCACTCTTACAATTTTTCCGATGGGTGGAAAGTGTTTACTCTTTTACTATTGATCCTGGGGGAAATGTGGGTACTAGATACTGTTTGGTTGTTGAAGAGGGGATCATGCTTCAGTCAGTGCCCCCACCACACACACACACACACACACACACACACACACACACACACACACTCCATCCAGCCTAAGGCAAGTTGAGAAGTGGCCCCAGCCAATAGAACTAGTCTGGAGTAAAGTTGCCCTGGCTCTTAGGTTCTCCTGTGAAGTTCTCATCCCATTTTCCCAATGCAGTCCTTGGTCTCAATTAACTCGAAGCCTTCTCTTATCTCTAAAGTTTTACTGGTTATTAGCTTAGCTCATTTCCTCCCAGAAGTACAGGGAACTGTTGCCTCTGTGGACACCACAGACAATGAAAGGCTTCAGCACAACTGTCCCATCACAGGAACCACAAGGACACAGAAAGCTTAGAATTGTTCTCTAAGAGATCAGTCTGACAAATGAAGAAGCCCCTGAGGCCCATTAAATCAGGAGATAAAAGGAAATTGGGATAGCCCTCATCCAGGAGGTCTGAGGACACCATAGAAAGCAGCTCCAAGAAGTGATCCACTGGCCATAATAATAATAATAATAATAATAATAATAATAATAATAATAATAAACTGAACTGAGAAGATAATCTTCTCTCTCTTCCTCCTTCATCCCTCTCTCTCTTTTATGTACATGCATACACTGACGCAGTGATCAGATCATGACAAGGTTAGAGTGATACATGTTTGTCATCCTCTCTCCATGTGTTTGCTTAAAAATAAACAAGTGATAATTGGCTCCATAAGAGCAATCACAATCTCTTCAAGATTTTCCTTTGGTTCACACAAAGCTGAATTTATAAGGCATCCAGGTATCTAAATGAAATCAAGGCTCTTAATTAATTAAATGCATAAAAGCAAAATGATGCTATGTAAATACACTTAGAGTATAATGACTTGAGATTTAACATAAATATAGGAAAGACTACAGGACCCACTGCCAAGCTCTGAGGCAGACTCAGAGGATAGTGAAACTCTCTCCATGGGACCCCAAAGTCTAGTCACAGTCAGGATTGATGGTCCCATTGTTATTCAAAACTGGTTACAAGAACAATTGAACTTCCAAATGAAGCCCTTAGCAAGAACAAGCTATAAAAAGCACTGTCTTGTCACTAAGAGAATATGAACAAGTTTAGCACATCTACTTTTCCACACTTCAAGTTTGCAAATGATACTGTGAGGCGATCATCAAGGGATTTTTAAGGAAGATAGCGCTCTCTCTAAATCTTTTTATCCAGGCGTGATACACAAATGTGCGATATATCTTTCCTATAATTAAGTAAACTGTTCCCTTGCCTCATAGTTATTCAGCAACTAGTGACATCTACATGATCTTTCTGGAGGAAAAAAAAAAAATCAAGATTTATTTATTGCCAAGTAAACTCCTAGGAAATGGGCATTTTAACTGATTGTTCTGGTTTTAAAATATTTGAGAAAATACTTTTTCAATATATTTCTTTTTCTACAGCCTTTTTAATGATTATTTAGAATTGTACTTTTACTGCCTTAAGAGCTGCATTCAGCCTTGTTAATTGCCTCTACTCAATAGAAAACTAAAAGGACCACTGAGGGGAAAAAAAAAAAAACTGAAAAAACATTTGTAGATATCCCTTAATCAAATTTACCATAAAGAGACAACAGCTCTAAGAATGTTTCCAAATTCTACCTGTAAAGAAAAAAATGCAAGACTATCTTGAGTTATATGCATCATTCTATCTGCCCTCTGTTCCTGATCACTGAGTGCCAATTTAAAAAGCAAACAAACAAACAAAACCAGTCTGCTCCTGTACAAAGGAAAGTAATTTTTCATTGAGATTGGTATGAAGTCTGGTACCAGGGATTATTCCTCTACAAGAGTAAGATGGAGTCCATGGTGGGAGGGGAGTGGAAAAAGAAAGGTAATTCTGGAGAGCAGAAACGGCCTCTGGTCAAACTTTCTGTGCTTTTAAAGAATCAAAGACATGGAACTTTGCCAGAAAGTAAACAGCTGGGTGATTTTAGTAATGGGAGGTGGGGTCAGGGGTATGAGATATAAGCCCAATGACGACATCCATAAATGATGAATTTAGGATCACACTGTTTATCTTAAGAGAAATGCAGAGGGTTTTAAAGATCTTCAAGCAGAAATTCAGTGAGAAGATATTTCATACCAAAAGAGTAAAATAAACTTTCAGTTAACTGAAGACCCGAGGAAGCCATTTGCTCAGAAAGCAGGCAAGGAAGCTTAAGGCCCAGGGTGGTTAGGGTGATCTCAATCTGCTGGTATCAAGTTCACCCTCAAAACACACGTCATACTTCAAATTACAGGTTGGGTAAACTGCAAAAGGACAGCTAACAACCACCTGAGCCAGTCTTGTCTGAAAGTCATCGAGGTGTTCTCCATGCTGACATCCAACATGACTGACTTTTCCCATATATTCTGTGATGTTTAGACACTTTCAAAGATGTTTCTATTCCTTGACTACAGAGAGCTACGTATTTAATATACTATGATGGCCTTTGCTTTCACGCCTAAACAAAATATCTTGGAGATACTTTTATATCAACTCACAGCACACATCCTCGATCTATTTTGTTTAACTACTGCATTTTTCAGCATAGATATGGACCCCTGATTTATTTAACCAGTATCCAATTGCTGGATATTTGGATCGTTTTTATGCTACAATAAATATTCTTCCATGGTTTTTATTGTGCAGCTCAACAATTCTATCTACCAAATTCTAGCCCCATCATCTACATTCATATAGCAAACTATCCCAAAATTCAGTTATACAAACTGACAATTTTGGCTTAGCTCACAGAAATTGGAGGTAATTCTTAGCTGGAGGATTCTTCTGTTCCAATGGGTGCCACAAAAGAGCTGATGTTTCCAACTCACCTAGAGGACAGGTTGTGGGGGATGATCCAACATGTCTGGAATATATACATAACACCTTAATAAAGAAAGTTAGAAGATTGAAATCACTTGTAACATCTGCTTAGAGACAGTTCAGAGTACCTTGTAAGCATAGCCACCTCATGGCTGTCCAACTTGTTCTGTGCAAGATTCCTCTCCATCCTTTCAAGACAATACTGTCTTCAAGCTCAGGACATGTCATGTCTGGCAGACTAAAGTACTGCTTATATTCCTTGGTGAGTTATGTGAGAATGGGTCTTTCTTCTCTAAGATCTTTGATCAAGAATAAAAGACCCTCCCCCTTCCAACATAGTAAGCACTTTTATGATTACATAACAAATTCCAAAAGAGCTCCATTGGACCATCTTATTCAAAAATGGTAAGTTAAGAAAGTATACTTGACAGTGTTTTAATTCAGAGATAGTTTTATTATATAGAAATCTTTTCCTGGCACTCTTTGCTTCATCCTGGTCCATTCTTTATTGTCTATAATAGTAATTCCATTTCAGGTACTAATTAACATTTCCATTTTCTTCCCACTGGTATTTCTAAAAGGGTTCGAGGTATATTTCTTGTTATTTTGAAATTCTTCTAGCTACTTGCATTTGAAGTTGATTGTAGCAGTGCAATACTTAAGAATCTTTGTAAAATTCCTGTGTATCTAGTAAGGCTTATTATACTATCCTTCCTCCCCACCAAACCACACCATAAACTGTCAAGCCAGATTGTCTTGACAATTTGGGTAGCTTAGGATGCAAAGGGAAGCCCCATCTTAAAACCGTAGAAATTTTATTATATAGTTTAGAACTTCCATGAAACATAGCCCTAAATCTTTCTCACATTTTAGTAAAGGGTTTTGTAGGTATTTCTTTGAGGTAATCTTTATGTTAAAGTGATTTTCAATTTTGAAAACCTTACAGAGAAGCTAGGACTAAGTTACATATTCAAGTAGCAAGCCCAAACTAGTACATTTTACCCAAATTTAATTGCAAAACTTAACACTTTGTTTTGTAACTCAATTCTCTTTGTGACTAAAGACTGTGGAAAAAAAAAAAAAAAACACTAAAATTCCATAATTAACACTGTTCTAGGAAAAAATTCAGCCAGACTCATAAGTTTATTAGTAAAAACAATCTTTCATAGATTTATTTTACCTTTAATTGTGTGTGTGAGCATTTGTACGTGTTTGTGTGTGTATGTGTGTCTGTGCCTTGGTTATGTAAGTACAAGTATCCAAAGAGACCAGAAAAGAACACTGACTGTCCTATAACTAGAGTTACACAAAACTGTGACCTCTCATATGTGAACAAAACTCAGGTAATCACTAAGTCATCTGTTAGCTCTAAGCAAATAATATTCTATGTTCTCACAGATAATATTTGGCCAATCTTCTACCTTCTCTTTAAAACTATGACCTATAAGGAGATATAACATTTCAAAATTTTTGATTAGGTGTTATTTAATTTTTACTGACTATATATGTTTAATAAAAACACCTCAAAACTTAATGATAAAGCAAAAACAACTTGGCTACAGCTCATAATTCTTTTGGATAGAAGTGAGCTGTTGTCCTTCTTCCAACTACATCCGCAGAAATATTTTGATGGCACTTTTGGAGAATTTTAGCATCCCAGATGGCTTTATGCATGTCTGTACATACATTCAAAGTAAATTCTATGAAATCCTAACAAGCTTGGAAAGATATATGACAAGCTGAAGTCTACACAGTTTTGTTCAGTTTATCGTCAAAGGCAGAAAGAGCAGGAACATAAGCGTATCAATCATGTGATGTGGGAATGTCTTTCTGTATGCTGTGAATATCAATCTTTAAATAAAGGAGCTGTTTTGGCCCATGACAGGCACCATAAAAAAATAAGTAGAAAATCAAAATAGGTAAGAAAAAAAAAGGGCAGAGTCAGAGATAGATCGAGCCAGCCACCCAAAGAAAAAACATGTAAAAAACACAGGTGAGCCACGGGCCATGTGACAGAGAGATTAATAAAAATGAGTTAAGATGTAAGAACTAGCCTAGCTAGCGATGCACCTAAGCCATAGGCCAAACAGCATAAAGCTAATATAAGTGTCTAAGTCATTTTAGGGGGCCAAAGCAGCAGCGTGATGTGGGAATGTCTTTCTGTATGCTGTGAATATCAATCTTTAAATAAAGGAGCGGTTTTGGTCCATGACGGGCACCACAGATGAAGTAGGTGGGGAATAAGAATAGGTAGGAAAGGAAGGGGGGAGTCAGATCAGATCCACCCAGCCTCCCCAAAGAAGAAACATGTAAGGAACACAGGTGAGCCACCGGCCACGTGGCAGACAGATTAATGAAAGTGGGTTGAGTTAAGATGAAATAACTAGTTAGCAATGTGCCTGAGCCATAGGCCAAACAGCATGAACTTAATATGAGTATCGGAGTCTTTTTTTGGGGGGGGGGCTAAGCAGCAGCAGGCAGCTAAGCAGTCTGGGGGAGCAGGTCTGTGGGTCTGGGCCTCTGGGTGCCTGGGGCCCAAAAATCTTATTTCAACAATCATGTATACTTTTTTATGCCAAATGTTTGAGTGTTTGCTTTTCAGTTTTAGTTGGCTGGGGACAGGACAGTGTGTCACTACAGGAACAGTGGCATCAGAAGAGATGTTCTAGAACTTCATAGCATGGTTCAGTGTTCCCTTTAGTCAGGCAGTTCTTCTGCCCTTCCTCTAAGCTCGTCTACTGACTCACTAGTCTACCCCTGATTGGCCAATTGACTCATGATTTAGGCTCCTTAAAGACCAGGAACACTGAATATGAATCATCCTCTTTCCTTCATCACAGTTCATTTAGAAATTATCTTCCACCTCCTCTCAGATATGATTAGGCAATTATTTAATCAAAGCCAATAGCATTGTTAATATACTATCTTAATATTTTAACTTTCAGTTCTCAGTCACATCATAACGCCCTGTGATTCTCATTTGTCTCAGTAAAGGCATTTCAATGTTCCATGAAGAAGTTCTGTGCTGGAGTGAAGAAAAAGCATTCTTATTTCTCTGAATGATTCCAGGAAAATTTTGAGTACAGAGAAAAGTGGCCATCTTGAGAACCAAGACTACCGAAGAAGATATTATGGTGTATTTTCTTTGGGGCTTTCAGGCATGGTTTCTTTTTCATTCACTTTCTCTGTATGTGGAATTGTGAGGAGACTCTGACTGAAGGCAGAGGCTGAAGTGACCCTTATGGAAAAAACTAAAAGAAGAGGCACATTAGTTAAGTAAGGACGTCAGAAACAGGTGCTCTGGCCTGAATGTGTTCTTTAAGACAGAAGTGGAGTAGAGTTTGACATGCAGAAGATGAGATTTTTGTGAAATTATGGAAACTTACTCTCCAGCAAAAGAAACACTAGAAAATTAGTAAACTCACAATAAACTCACAACCATGAATTCTCTAGAAATTAAGCAACAGTTACAAACAGAGAAGCAGCAACGGGGAGCATTGATTCAAGAAGATTACAGAATTCCAGTAGGCATTAGTGGCAGTCAGTACAAAGTACAGGCTTCTGCACTATTGTGTGGGTTTATCCTGGTGGACAAGACCAAAAGACTGTGCTTTCTCATCTCTGCTCCTTCTACAACTTCTTTGTTGCAGAGGAATAATTTTGCTCTGGGAAGGTCAAACTAGCAGCTTCCTCAGTGCCCCCACCTTGATCTATGCTCTATGCATATTACAGGAGAATGTCATTAAGGCATTAAAAAGTTAGTTTTGGCCTAGTGTTGGATGCTGGCATACCCAGACCCATATACTCTGTGTCAATTCATATGAAGTCTTATTTGTGGCAATGGTTAGCCACTGGACAAGAACCTGTTCTTATATTGACTGCTTGACAGTATGCTGTTAAAACTGGACATGCAGGTTCCATATGAAAATGACCTCTGAACTTTGGCAGAACAAGCTGAGATGGTCATTCAGGTTCCTGCTTTGCAGAGAAAACTGTCAGACATTCTTCAGGACTCAAGGAGAAGCAACTGATGATCTGTGCCAAAATGGGCAGAGCAGATTTCCTGCTTCACTGAAATTAAAAGAGACTCTGGGCCTGTAGGCTGAAGATGGACGTCCCAACTTTATAAAGGAACTTTGGGTGACTATCCAGGAAGATAGGTGTCATCTCTGTCATTTCTAGATTTTAAAAGTTGCTTACACTTCCCGTTTACTTGGGTAAATACATCCTTCCATGGTCTTTGATGTAGTTAAAGATTAGATAGTCATAGGTATAGTTTTTCTTGGTTATTTTAAGGTATGTATGAAACTTTAGATTCATAAGGATAAGGTTGATAAGAAGTATTTTCTTTAAGTTTGCTAAATACAAATAGACTAGATATTGTAACTGTAATTCTTGCTTGATAGCTGTTTTGTTATATGCAATTTTGCCTTGTTAAAATTGAAGACTTCCTTTTTTATTAGACAGAAAGGAGGAAGTGATGTGGGAATGTCTTTCTGTATGCTGTGAATAGCAATCTTTAAATAAAGGAGCTGTTTTGGCCCATGACAGGCACCATAGAAAAAGTAGTAGGAGGAATCAGAGTAGGTTAAGAGGAGCAGGGCAGAGTCAGAGACAGACAGAGCCAGAGGCCCAAAAGAGCAACATGTAACGAGCACAGGTAAGTCACAGGCCACGTGGTAGACAGATTAATGGAAATGTATTGAGTTAAGATGAAAAAGCAAGCCTTTTTGTCCTTATGGCCACCTAACAATGCACAGATTTGGCTATCTATGTCTTAGAGGGATACCTAATGACGGGCATCCTCTCCGCTCCTCACAACCACCTAAGGCAGGGGATAAGGGCACCCCCAATGACGGGTACTGTGAGGGGGCTAGGAGATGACCTAAGACAGGGTCCCTCTGTTCTTTTTAAATAAAAGGGAGTGAGATGTTGGGTGCTGGCATACCCAAACCCATATACTCTGTCAGGCTAAAAAAGCCTGGGCAAGGTCAGTGCCCTTTTGTTTACATCCCTGATCTTTGTTGATGCACACAGGTGCATCAACACCCTGTTTTGCAATCAGTGGTTTTCCTGTTATGATGAGTAGTCTTGTACCCATTGCCAGAGAACACACTGACAGGTACAGGAACCCAGGGCAGTGGAACTTTAGGGTATATAAGCTTGCTAAATAAAGGCTGAGGGAGCAGAAGCAGCTGATCTCCCTGGATGATGGAACTGACTGTCTCTTGAGTGCTGATTTAACCCTGATGACCCTCTCCAGGCTCGGCTACACTAGGCCAGATGAGGCAGCCTAGCTCCCACACAAAGGAACAGGGCTCTACTACCTCAACCACTGTGAACTACAAGTTATAGGACAGAGAATCTAGGGCTTCAGTTGCCTTCTAGTGTTCATAAAGTGCATGCTTTATACTAGTTTTGTTTCTATTTTTAAATGGGAAGCACATCATCCTAAATCTCTCTTAGATAACGGAGTTGGTCCTACAAGATGACACTGGTCCTTGCGTAGGCCACCACAAAGAACAGCTCATGTGGGATGCCAAGACTGGAGGATGAGAAAGGAGCTCTGTGTCTTACCTGGGGAAGCTGGGTTCATTTGAAATAGAATGTGGGAACTACTTTAAAATGTATCATCCTTGGAAAACAGGCCATAAACAACCAGAAAAGTGATTGCATAGTGGTAGCAGTGTACATAATAATAGTTACACCAGAAACTCAACAAAGCCAAGAACTATAAAACATCCCCCAGGAGCAGGGATGGTAACTCAGTCAGTAAACTGGCTACTTTGCAAGCATGAGTGCCTGAGTTTTATCACCCAGAAGCCACATAAAGAAAACATACATTTAAAAAATATGTCAGGCATGGTGATGCATGCTTGGAATTCTAAGGCTAGAGAAAGGTAGGTCCCTAAGCCTAGTTAACCAGCTTGTCTAGCAACCTCTGGGAGTTTGAGGCCTTCCTAAAATAACATGATGATCAATTCTTGAACAATACTTGAGGAAAAAAAAGCTAATGTTCTTCTTTGGCACAGACCACTAACTTCACACCTAAACATGCACAAATAGGCACACACACACACATGAAGACACTCACAGGCAATAAATAAATAAAGTCTGAAAAGCTCCTAAGAATATGGTCCTCAACTCTGGTGGCTTGGAAACATGAGTATATATACACACTCAAGAAGACAGAAGAACTGACAAAGCAGGATATTTTTGATATCTCCCTGAGACAGGACAAGTCTTACTAGCTCAGGAGTCTCAGTCACAATGCCTGAGCAAGCACCTGTACACTAACACAGAAGTAGTTTTTAGGATGCTGAGCCTAAAAACAGTTAGGAAACACATTCTTAACACTGACAATACAAATTGTACATGTTAGGAGAAACAAACTTAGTACTCAGCCTAAGAAATCCACAAAACAAACAGAACTAACACAAAACAGTCTCTAGAAACCACCAGAATTATAACATATTATATCACGTTTTCAACTGTTATGTAAAACAGAGTTATTCAAAGAGACAGAAGACCTGTGCACAGTCAGGCAAGATATAACCCTATGGACACATTACCTGTATGGTGATTTGCCTAAAATCCAAAAAGTATTAAAAATATATGCAGAATTCAAAGAAAGAATTCCTAATAAATTTCAAGCAAAGGAAGAATTATCAAGTACAGAATATTAGTACTGTTTAGAAATTGTAAATATAACCGATAGAAATTTAGTTGAAACAAATTTATAAAAGAAAGAAGGAAAGAAATCATAGAGGAAATATAACAGTAGCCTTGACCTAGGAAAAAAGTTTTCAGAGGTCAGAGAACTTGAAAAAAGTCACCAGAGAACATGGGATGCAATTAAGAGGAAGATTGTTTACCAAACACACCCAAGGCAATTCGCTGAGATTGCTTGTTAGAATGTTAAAAGTCCTGTAAAAAGTCCTGAAAAAAATTAAGAGATTGTCCATTTGAAAATATTTTAAAAAATGGAAAAGGAGTATTTTCAATAGTTCATCAGTAAACTGATATATTAAAAGCAGCAGTGTGTGTATGTGTGTATATGTGTTTATGTGTGTGTATGTATACATGTGTATATGTGTGTATGTGTGTGTGTATGTGTGTACGTGTATGTATGTGTGTATGTGTGTATGTATGTGTGTATGTGTTTATGTGTGTGTAAAGCATATTAAAAAATAGATAAGAAAATGTTCAAAAGAATACTAACTGAAAACTCCCCAAGCAGGTTGAGAGGCATTAACCTATGCACCCAATACCATGAGTTCTGGTAGACAGAAACCAAGAACTCCTGCAACTAATAAGAATGTGAAAACAGAAAGCAAACAAAACAAGCTGAAAAACAGCAAGATGCAAAGTACCGTATGAAATGAGCTATAATCATAGGTGACATCTGAGAAAGAATGGAGGTCAGGGCAAAAAGATGACATACTCAAAGGGTTAAAAGAACAGGAAAACTACTAAAAATTCTCATATTCAGAGAGAATGTATTTCTCTTAAAAAGTTAGGATTAAAGCATGCTCACAAAAACACTGATCTTGTTGATGGTAGAACTAACTGGTAAAAAAAAATTACTATAAAAATAATATTACATTTTAGTGTCTAAGGAAGTGAATTGTTGGGTCTTTAACACACAGACATATATTTTTGCAATAGTCTGTTCCATGAAACCTAATTGGTCTTATAAGACAAACACAGAGTCAGAATTTGGAATAAATACTTAAAGATTAAAGAAACAAAAGAACAAGCTACTAGAGAAACTTCCCACCACTACTGAATACTCAGGGCGAAAGGGAAGATCCTGTCTCCACAGCCCTGACTCTGCTGAAAGGAAGGAAAAGCAGGCCAAACAGGAAGAACAGGGCCAAACTCCCATCTCCTCCTGCCTTATATTCCTTTCCTGCCCAGCCATATCACTTCCTGTCTCAGCCTTCCTAGTGCAGGATTAGAGGCGTGTGTGCTTCCCAAGTACTAGGAGCAGAGGTGTGGGATCCTAAATCCTGGGATGAAAGGAGTGTGCCACCACTGTGTGGCTCTGTTTCTCTTTTGGACTGGATTAATCTCATGTAGTCCAGGCTGATCTTGAACTCATGAAGATCCAGACAGATCTCTGCCTCCCAAGTGCTAAGATTAAAGACATGTGCTACCACTGCCTGACCTCTATGGCTAAATCTGTGGCTGGTTCAGTCCTCTGATCTTCAGAGGACTTTATTTGTTTAGAGTACAAAGAATATATTACCACAATAGTCAGTATAGAATTGGAAAGAGGCAAAGGAGCTAAAGCAAAAGAATAAAAACATGATAAAAGAAAATAATCCAAACCCTCAAAATGTAAGTAAAAAAAAAAAAAAAAAAAAACTGAAATTCAACAATTCCACTTCCTTGTATTTATCCAAAATCAAAGAAAAAATGTTCACAAAAAGACATAAACAGGAATAAATGTTCATATTTGTTTTATTCAAGCTAGCCTCTAGGAACAGCTCAACAACCTTTAGCTAATGTGTGGGTAAACAAAACACGGTGCATCCATGTTATTGAATAACTCTCCACAGTAATAGGTGAACTGCTAATGTGCATAGCAGTGTGAATGTGTTGCAGTTATAGGTTTCTTCTTAGCTGTTGTTCTCTGACAAGGAAAAACTAATCTATAATGACAAAAAGTAGAACAGACAAGAGCTGTGACTGCTGAGAGAGTTTACTCTAATAGGAAAAAGAAGGCATTTTAGTGAAAGAGACCAAGATTGAAAGCAGCCGATGTCTATGGTAAAAACAAATATTTTTTTTTTAAACTCTGTTTCCACGATTTTGTTCTTTTTCTCATTTTTTATTAAAATGTTTAAACATACCCATGACTGCTCCCCCTCCCTTCCTCTTCCCAGTCCTTCCCCAACTTCTCTTCAACCCATAGCCCCATTCATTCCTCAGAGAAGGTAAGGACTCCTGGGGTGAGTTGAGGTAGGACCAAGCCCCTCCCCACAGCATCAAGGTTAAACTGAGAAGGTGTTCTTCTGTATGGGATGGGCTCCAAGAAGCCAGTTCATACATCAGGAATAAATGCTGGTCTGTCTGCCAAAGGCCACACAGATGATCCCAACTAAGGCTCAAGCAATAATGGAGAGGTCGCCTAAACTGGCCCTCCGCTATAATCAAACTGATGACCACTCTAATTGTTATTATAGAATCTTCATCGTGCAACTGTTGGAAGTAGGTGCACAGATCCACAGTTAACCACTGGGTTGAGCTTCTTGTTCCGCTGAAGAGAGAAAGGGGAGATTATATGAGCAAAGGAGTCAAAATCATAATGAGGAAACCCACAGGGTCTGCTGGCCTGAACCATTGGGAGCTCACTTTGAAATGGCAGCTGGGGAACCTACATGGGACTGAACCAAGCCCTCCGAATGTGGTGACAGTAAAAACAGATATTTAAGAAAGAATTTGACATGGTGACCATTTAGTAAAAAATAAAACAGTGAGTTCTACAGAAAAGCTTATGGCCTCCCTTGTTGAGATTTTGACTAGAATTATATCAAGCATGAAATTCCAATTTAAATCTTAATGGTATAAAGTCAAAGAACAAACTTATTAGTAGTTTATCTCTTTAAAATTAAGATGTCTTATTACATGTCAAAGTAAAAGATTCTTAATGTTCTTTGCATTTGGAAGACATTCTTGGGACACTGAATCATTAGGTAGTAGTCTTCACAAATGTACAATATAATCAGAGGAGTCTATAGAAGTGTCCTTACCAAATTCAAGAGATACTTAGATCCATTCATAGATCTGACTCTTCCAAAGAGATGAAACAGAGAAGCATTTGATGTGGGAATGCCTTTCTGTATGCCGTGAATCTCAGTCTTTAAATAAAGGAGCTGTTTTGGGTCATGACAGGCACCATAGAAGAAGTAGGAGGAGAAATCACAATAGGTAGGAAAGGAAGGGCAGAGTCAGGAACAGATCGAGCAAACTGCCCAAGAAGAAACATGTAAGAAACACAGGTGAGCCACGGGCCACGTGGCAGACAGATTAATAGAAATGGGTTGAGTTAAGATGTAAGAGCAAGCTAGCAATCTGCCTGAGCCATAGGCCAAACAGCATGAACTTAATATAAGCATCTGAGTCATTTCTGGGATCCTGGGCAGCGGGCAGCTGGAGGCTAAGAGGTCTGGCACGGCAAGTCTGTGTGTCTCAGACCTCTGGCCGCCCGGGACCAAAGAAACCGCACTGCTACAAGCATTCCTATGTTTATTTTGTGAAACTTATGTGACTTTAGTTCTATTTCCATTTTGTAATGTCCCTTAATAAAAGAGACATTCAGCAGGAAGTCCCTCATCACCAGCCATCATGACTTTACCAACAGAAGCTGAGGTCTTAACAAAAGTTTCTCATAAATTCCATAGCTAATAGTGGCAGTTAGAATCTGGTGCCAAGTGCTCTGCTTCTAAAGATACCTGGCTGGTACTGAATGCATACTCAGTAATGGTCTGACCTGCTGATGTGGCATTTGTATCTGAGTAGCTATCCTGGCTATTCAATGATGAGGTATCTCTATATGCAGATTTATATACTGAAGAAAATAGAGCTTATGTGTTATCCCTGTTCTCTATATTAAATCATAAGCATATCAAAGTAATCCTTTTTACCTTCTCCCTCTTAAATAAACCTGTGAATTTTGATAACGGGTAAGTCTGTTATTGTAGAATAGCAAGAATTCTTTATACGTTGAAGTAAATACCTTATCACTCCATTCTAATGTAAAGTTTTTAATTTCTTTTAAAAATATTTTTATTTTCAGGCATGTTTATGTATTTTGAGGGGTAGCTAAGTACATATTCAAGAGTGTAGACGTTTGAGGAGACCAGAGTTATCCAATTCCTAGGAGCTGGAGTTACAGGCAGAGGTTCATCATCTGATGTGGTTGCTGGGAACCAAACTCAGGCCCTCTGTATAGAACAGTACATATTCCTAATCACTGAACTATCTCTACAGTTCTAATGTAATTTTTATTTTAAATAAAAAAATATTTGCTCTTTCCTATATGAGTGGTACTAGGAAAACTTTAGGAAAAGAATATGAAACACTCTGATGTCAATATTATTTTTAAGACAAATCAATTACTCTTAATTACAATTGTCAAATTTATTATAAATACGGCCTTCAACAGTAAATTTAGAATGTTGCTGGCAATCTACTAACAATTGGAATTTTTGTATTAAATATTTTCCTTGCATAAAGCAGAGTGGTACACCATAGACGGAATGCTATTTCAAGCTTTTATCCAAGCTACTAACTCAGAGAGCTTTGGGAAATTGGCCATTGCTTTCCTCTCCACAGGCTTGCTGGGAATAGACAGGGCTGGCACAGATCTTTTTCACCACAGAGGTGACCACAGTGACAATGCCTGAGATTTCATGGCTACTGTGGACTGCAACCAGGGTCTAGCATTATGTTCTGGCATACTGAGTTTCTGGAAGTTTCTGACTCTTACTATGTTATTCGGCATTTCACATTTTGAAGACATCTAGTTTTCAAAGGTAAAGCAAAGAAGATACAATGCTAGGAGATACCGAAATCATTTACTCAATTCTATAAATAGGAAATTTGAAGGAATGTCTTATGAACATTGAATCTGAAATATTTTAAATGACAAAAAAAATTTAAATTGTTACTAAGACAGCTCTTAAGTTATCCCTGCTTGGATTCAGACTCAGCATGGAATGATTGTTATGTAAAATCTTGCTCATAAGCTTATACATGGGTTTCTTCATACTTCAAGTGTGTCTACTAGAAATATCTAACATAGGGTTTTGTGAAGAAGTTGAGAAAGTATGTATTTTTAGCAAATCTAGAGTAAGAAGCCAGTGTTGCTGGGATGCTCCTTGTCAATCAGGCTCATGCAATGTACTTACTCTTTTAGTCAAGAAGTTTGCATCTTAAGGAAACTATCCAAAGTAATATACCAATTCAAAGATTTATAAATGCTGACTTTTTTAAGTAGGTAAGAATTTAAACTGAATACACAATTTTTAAAATAAAATAAATTGTGCCACTTTTTACAAATGAACATTTTAAATACAACAGTTAGAATTATTAGAATGGGACTTACTTTAATATTAAGGCTGGAGTATGCAACCCAGACAGAAAAAATAAAAAACCTTATTTACCTGCCTCTTATAACTAAAATATATATATGAATATGTATGGAGAAAAATGTATGAAGAAAATTGTTTTTAGACATTGGACAATAGACAGATCAGGATTATGATTCCTGAGAGAAGAAAATGAGTAAAAAATTGCAGCTGTTCTGGGACTGCTGCCTTGCTGCAATTTCCAGGCTACAGTGAACTGATAAAGAACCCAAAAGAACACTACAATTTTTCTGAATTGTGAAGAGAGACATTACAGCCTGGGAAACGCAAAATGACTAAGATTTGTGGAGCTGAGTACAGGAAATTGAAGGCCTGTGAATGTAGAGCTATAGAGATCTCCAGAAGGGTTCTTTTCTTTAATATTGACCTGTACATGTCTGGAATAAAACTATCAATGACAAGGAACAACCTTTTTATTTTAAGCATTTTCACCAGGATTTAGATTTTTCAGAATTCCACAAGCCAGAGAAGACTCAAAATGTAGGAGGAATATAGTCATTGAAAGGCAATGTCATAGTAATACAATCTTCTGTTTGTAAAATTAGTCTTAAAAGTAGGAAAGAGAAAGAAAGTCCACAGAATCAACTAACAATCTCATAGGGGCTTACAGAGACTAAACTGACAATCAGAGATTCTGCATGGGTCTGAACCTCGGCATATATGTTATGGTTATGTGGCTTAGACTTCCTGTATAATGCCTAACAGTGGGAGTGGGGGCTGTCTCTGACTGTTTCCTGCTTTTGGAACTCTTTTCTTCCTACTGGGTTGCATACTCCACCCTTAATATAAAGGGAGGTGCCTAGGCTTATTGAAACTTGATATGTCATGCATGGTTGAAATCCCTGGGAGGCCAGCCGTTTTCTGAAGGGAAACAGAGGAAGGTGGCATGGAAAGGAGGGAAGAAGTGAGTGGTGTTGATAGATAATCTTTTTGACACTGCCAAAAATGGTTTCAATGTTTCAGAACAAACTGGGTGACTATCCAGACAATGTCTGTCATTTGATGAGAGAATTTCTTTCTGTATGCTGTGAATATCAGTCTTTAAATAAAGGAGCTATTTTGACCCTTGGTGAACACCATAGCCATAGGTAAGAGAAAGAAGGCAGAGTCAGAGAGATCAAGCCACATGCCCAAAGAAGCAACATGTAAGGAACACAGGTGAGCCATTGGCCACATGCCAGGACAGATTAATGAAAATGGGTTGAGTTAAGATGAAGGAGCTAGCTAGCAATGTGCCTAAGCCATAAGCCAAACAGCATGAAGTTATTATAATTGTCTGTGTGATTCTTTGGGACTTTGGGATTGCTTGTCCAGATTAGTGACAGAGGGTGGGTCCAAACTGTGGGACTATTCTGGGTCAGAAACATCATTGTTACAGTCATTTCCATAGTTATGAAAGTTGCTTGCTCTGCACTTTGTGGTGATAAAAAGAATCTCAAGTTTTGAAAATACAATAGAGGAAATAGATTCATTGGTCAAAACAAATGTTGTTTCTAAAATAAATAAATAAAATAAAATAAATCCTAACACAAAACATCCTTGAAATCTGAAACATCATGAAAAGACCAATCCTAGGAACAACATGAATAGAAGAAAGAGAAAAATCCCAGCCCCAAATTTTAAAAATATATTTAATATAATAACGGAAGAAAATCTTTCTAATCTAAAGAAGAGCATGCCTATAATGGTACAAGAAGCTTACAGAACACCAAACGGATTAAATCAAAAAAGAAAGTCCCTACATCAAATAATAACCAAAGAATAAATAAAGAGAACAAAGAAAAAATATTAAAAGCTATAAGGGAGAAAAAGGTCAAGTAACATATAAAGATAGAACTATAAGAACTACACCTGACTTCTCAACAGAGATGCTAAAAGCCAGAAAGGCCTGGGCAGATGTCATGCAACGTCTAAGAGACCACACATGCCAGCCCAGACTAACATACTCAGCAAAACTTTCAGTCACTTTCGATGGAAAAAAAGGTATTTCATGACAAATTCAAGATAGAAAACAAAACAATAGCACTTGTTTGTCATTTCTATTTGACATGTAGGTTCCAAGAGTCCTATCCAGACCCTACCAAGAGTTCCATAAGAGAAATTCTTCTCAGTAGCAGAGAAAATGGAAGATTTCCATAATAATTTTACACACAGGCAAATGTTTTGTATCTTTCTGTCTTGGTGTGCTATTTATTGTTCTGCTCTTTGTTTCTCCTGGTCTCATCTACCCATTAAAAATTCCCAAGCATGCATGTATATGTGTGTGTGTGTGTGTGTGTGTGTGTGTGTGTGTGTGTGTGTGTGTGTGTGTGTGTGTGAACAATTTGCTATTAATAAAGAAAGCTACAAGGCAAACTCACAGAAACAAGCATTCCCTCTAAATATAGTTGAGAGTCACATGTGGCAAAGACTCAGTCAGCCTAACTGGTAACTGGCAATACCTGTACACTATAAAATTTCTACCTTCTCTTTTAAAGGGATTGCTACAAAGGTTACAAGGGAAGAAATTAAACCAATAAGAGATCTAAAGAAAAGGCAAAGAATATGTATATTATTTTACATTTCTTAAGTGTCATTAATAATACCTGACATGGTTAGTCTGTTAAAAGCCTTTTCTAATTAATTGTTTGAATCTCAGGACCTAAACATTAACAGTTAGTCTACTGAGCTTAAAATTTTGCTAGTGTAGAAGTATATGCAAGGTGTAAATTTTTGAGTCAGGGAAGGAAGGTGCAATTGGAAGAAGCTTAGGGCAACATAAGACACTATTAATCTGAAACACTTCAGTATAACAACACCAGACACCTACATTATTGCCCTAGTTTGTCATCTTCTGAAGGGCCTTAAAACAAACAAGGCCAGAAATCTGTAATTCTGCTCATGAATAATATCTGTAAAAGTTTTGCCTATACTCTATTTATAAGAACACTTCATCCAGTCAATTTGTTCTGTCAGTAAGCCGAGGAAAGAGAACAGACCTCTAAAGGTTGTACAGTACACATGGTACAATAAATCTAGTTATGTAGCATATTTTAGTACATTTCCTATCATCAAAATTATACAGCTAGATGAGAAGTCATCTTTCTGACCATCAATAAATATATGTGCCTATAAGGTAGAGATGCAATCATAAGGTTATATGTGCATATTACATGAAAATGCATGATAATGGAGAGATTGTAGCTATGATTCCACAAGAAATTACAAACTGGAGCAACAGGACTTTCAGAGCCTGTGGTCCTGTAGGCCCTGCCCCACAGAGTGCCTCCATCAGAGAACCGTTCATCTGGTATGTTGGCATCTGAATTACCAATTGCTATAAACTGTATTTGCATCCCAGTCCACAGTAGCTTGTGATAATTGTGCCTAATGCAAGAAGAAAGAAGCCATATAGATTGCAAAGAGAAAAGCAAAATTGTACCTCAATAAAGTGGAAATGAATTTAAATTGTACCTCAATAAAGTGGAAATGAATTGATTGAAAAACAAACAAACCAAAAAAATGAGAAATTTCAACAAAATAGCTAATGCTAACAAATATACTTAATGATAGTGCAGAACACAAAACAACTTACAAAAGTCATTATTAATACACATGATTTTGTAAGTATCTCTGTCACATGCTACCTTTGATTTCTTGGGGCTATTTAGCCATGAGTGGTACAGCTAGATCTCATATTCATCCTGACCCTCGTGGAAATCCCCTATTGATTCCCATAATAAATGCACTAACCATCATTCTCATAATGGCTTCTCCGGGCATCATTACCAATGTCTATTGGGTTTTGTTTCTTAGTCATAACCAGATCATATTAACCTCCTTATTGCCCATACCTACCTTCCCAATTCCCTGTCTCTTCATATTCACTAGTAAACTGCTACATACTTCTATGTCTCTTTTCCGTAACACTTCACATATACAAGGAAATATGAAATACTTTTCTCTCTAAGCCTGGTTTATTTTGCTGAGTGTAATGATATCTTATTCCTTCCTTTCTCCTACCAGTGACAAGAGTTCATTATTTGTGTGAATAATAGTGTAGTTCAGCTGAATTGGTGAGCTCCAGGTTCAATGACAGCTCTATTTCAAAAAAAATAAGGTGGAACCAATATAAGGGCACACCCAGTGTTGATATCTAGTCACTTGCACGTTCCCAGACAGGTAAGCATATCCACAAACGAGCATGTTCTTATGTGTGCCAACCCCATAAGCAAAATATATCTCATGTTTTTTAGGAAATAGATCTTAAATGATTAATTAATTAAAATTAGGTCATTTAGGGTGTAGAACCCATTGTGACTATTAGCATTGAAGAAGAAAAATTCAGGACACAGATTCCCCACAGTCAGTTCTATGCAAGGCAATAATAACTTTGGAAGAGATTGATTCAGTTGACAACTTTACCTTGGATTTCTACGTTCTATGATGTAATAGGTGAATTTTTACTGTTTGAGCCACACAGTGTATAATACTTTGTAGTGGCAACTTTGTTAAACAAATGCGTAGAATGATACATTTGATATCATTAGGAAAAATGTTAATTAAACATGCTGAAATGCTCAAAATCTTTTAAAATGTTATATTGATATTGACATGAAAAACTGGTATTTTCATACTGATACAGCATTTTGGAAAGCAATTTGATAATTTGTTACCTTGTAATATTAGATATATACTCATTAAATAATCTCAGTTACATTAAAGACGTGAAAACATATATTCTCTGGGAAAGATTAAGAAACTAAAAGCATTAATAAGTTTCCAAACATAAATAACCAAAAATTATCTGTGGTTATATATTTTATATTTAATAAAATCAGCCTGGAATATCAGAGAACATAATCACCCACAGTCAAGCCACAAGGGTCAGAGAGTGATAACTCACACCTTTAATCCCAACACAGGGATGACAACATGGTAATTTAAGGCTTTAATCTCATCACTCAAGAACAGAGACCATTCTGTATTTCTGTGAGTTCAATGCCTAAAAACCCAACAGTAGCAGCTCATACCTTTAATCCTAACTCTAGGATCATGAGCAGAGTTGAACCTGGAAGTGAAACAGCTGGCAGAGAAGATATTTAAGGCAGGTACAGCAGACATCAGGCATTTGTTGGAGCAATCAGCCAGGCAGAGGACTCTTGAAAATAGCTTTTACCCTCTTTGCCTTGAGAAGTTGGCTGGGTGAGAACTGATTGTGGTCTGTTTCCTCTCTCTGCCACTTCAGTTCTTTCTCCAATATCTGGCTCTGAGTTTTCATTAAATACCAACTAGAATCACACAATTGTTATCAACTCATGAATGAATAAAGAAATTTTAGTGCATCAATAGAAGGTATTACAAATTTGTAATAGGAAGGAAAACATGACCATGAATGAAACATATTGTCAGCTTAAGTAAAATTAAAAACCAATGGCTACATAATGGATGTTTCCATTTATATAAAATTCTATAAATAGACAAACTATAGTAAAAGAAAGATTGGTGGATACACGAAGTTGTGGCAGTAAGGTCAGTAGTGAGCACATTAGATTAACAATAAAGTAAGAGAAAAAAACCTTTTAATTTTCTAAGAATGTTGTAGATGATAACTTATCCAGTGATATAAATTTGTCAGAATTCAGATGATCTTATAAATTTATGGGTCATTATATACAAATTATTCTCACTAAATTTTATACTTAGATAATCAAGATTTATGAAATATTTTGATTATCTAGAAAAACTTTAATGATAAAGTATGAAAGTAAGCTTACACATACATTGAATTGATATATTAAGATATTAACTCTAGAGCAAAGACCCTCCCCACACCAGGGATCCTAACCCCCACCAGACTCCAGTAAAGCCTCCACCCAACACCATGCAGTGGGGTGGGTGGAATTCAGCCAAATACACCAACCAGGAGCCCACCCAGCACCTAGGACACTGTAATGATCTTTTTGTGATAAGGAAGCATGGCCCAGTGCAGTGTCATAGCTACCTGAGGGGGACAAAGAGACCTACATGCAGGCCTGGGACTGTCTGCCTAATGCTCCAAGGAGAAAACAGGGACCTATGTGGCAATTTGCAGCACCAGCCAGATGGGTATTATTAGAGGGAGTAGAAGTACGGTCTGGTATGTTATGGGAGAGACAGAATGGCTTGAGTCCTGTGGACAGAGGCATGTCTGGAGAGATGAAAAAGAGAGGGAATGGGCTGAGAAGGTGATGAAGCGGATCCCTTGACCCACTGCAACACAGAAAAGTGCAAAAGAGAAAGTGATCCCTGTATTTTGTTTGGGTAGCATTCTGTTGAAGCAACCAGCCAGGCAGAGGTTGATAACCCTATTGATGAGAGTACAGGTGATCCAACTCATAAATATGTTGGTGGGAGACTTAGCCCCATCCCTCATATGCCACATGGGGGCATGGGCTTGGGAGAATTGCCCTTCCCCTGCTCATCAATGTCTAAGACAGGTGGAAGAGTTGACTGTAGCACTAATCCTTATAATAAACACCAAGAAGCAGATATTGGTACAAAGCCAAACAAGAGACAGAGGCACAAATCACAGCCACTTCTCACCACTACTAAATCCTAACGCCAAAAGGGATAGATTCTGTCTCCACAAATCCTTAGATTGAATGCCTCTAATCCTCAGCCAAAAGCGAGGGTGAATGGCCTCCTGTCTCATCCTGCTTTATATTCCTTTTTCTCCCTAACCACATCACTTCCTGTTTCAACCTTCCTAGTGTTAGGATTAAAAGCTTGTGACTTCCAAGCACTAGAGTTAAAGGTGGGAGCCACCAGAGCCTGGCTCTCTCTCTCTCTTTTAGAACAGATTAATCTCGTGTAGTTCAGGCTGGTATTGAACTCACAAAGATGGTCTGTCTCTGCCTCCCAATGCTAGGATTAAAGGTGTGAGATCCTAAATTCTGGGATTAAAGTTGTGTGAAGCCACTGCCTGACCTCTATGGCTAACTCTGTGGCTGGTTTTGTCCCTTGATCTTGAGGGAAACTTTATTTCTTAGATTACAAACACTGTATCACCACAGTTGACCCTGGATAACAAGAATGGGAAAGCTGTCCCTGTCCCCCACAAGATACATCACTGGAGACCAGCCAGGCCCTGTACTTCTCCAGAATACCACAAATAGAGCCAACCCTATTGGTAGAGGCATGGATGAGCCAGCCCTGAAGTAGTAAACAAGAAAGAGCTATCCCTATAAATTATTCATCTGTCATGAAGTGGCATGAACCTGGGTAAGAGAGTTTCCCCTCCATCATCAACATATGGGGCAGGAGGGAGAGATAGTCCTGTGATCATAAGAACAGGAGAGCTGTCTCTGACCCCCACCAACTGCATCGGCGAGCAGGCGTCTTGCCTGGGTAGCACAATAGAGTCCACACTGTTCACACAGGTATAGGTGAGCCACCCCAAAGTTGTAAGCATGGAAGAGCTGTCTCCACTACGCATGTCTAATGTAGCCGTGTGGAAGTGTAAGAGATGCTCCTCTTACCACCTGCAACAGATGCGAGACCTGATAGTAAGCCCCCTTACTAGTTCCAACACTCAGGAAGCATGCCCTGCCTCTCACCACAGGCAACACAGCAACGCTGCTCCATAGTCAGAGGTGAGAAAGACCCAGTCCTGATGTTATGAGGAAAGGAGTACTGTCCCCATTACTCATCAGACACCTGGTAGCATGGGCAGGGGAGAAATGACCCCCTCACCTCCTACCCTTCAACACCTGTGTGTGTGTGTGCTCACCTGTCACAAGGGGTCTGCTGTTTTTGAACTTTTATATTTTCTTGGTACTGTCATGCTACCTTCTCTGTGTCTTCATTATAAATTCAAAATTCTTTCAGGATAAACATCAGAGAGCCCCAGGTAAGTACCGTTTCCTGCAATTCTAAAAATACCTCATAGAATGTAATGCGTGTTTTTCCCGGAGCTGGAGACTAATTTCACACTCTTGGGAAAGGGCTGTAATTAGTAAAATGTTCCTTACAAATCAAACATGGCACTTGTGGCCAGACTGGGCCTTAAAAGCACATTAGTGCTTTTTGTTATATGCTCTCCTCTTACATCGTTTGCTTTCTGGACAGCTTCCCCCTTTCTAGTGGTAACACTCAGGAAGTCCTGTGGAAAGGCTCCCATAGAGAGGAACTAAAGAAAGTTCTCAGCACAGCTAGCATGAAGCCTAGGCTTCTGGGTATGAGTCACTGAAATAAGTGCATCTTCTTCCAGCCCTCTTGGAATACTTGTTCCAGTTCTACGAAGTCCTCAAATGATTGCAGTGATAGGGCAGATAAGTTGTTCATGAATGCCCCAACCTTCAAAATATACAAAAATTGAATAATTAATTTCCAGGAGCAAATTTTATAGGTGTTTGTTACACAGCAATACTTCCTTTAATGAAGGAAAATTCATTCTAACTTTTTCTCCGAGGACATGCTTTAGGACAGACATTTTAAGCATAGAAATATAACCAAGACTGACCTTTCAGCAAGGAAATAGTGTTTGAAAACTTAACTTGAAGTCAACTTTTAGAAAAGAAAGTTGTCTATATTTAGCTACTAATTTCAATAACATTGTATTAAGGTAATAATGCTCAACCTTATGAGTGGTTCAAAATTTGGAAGCAATCATTTCTGTTATGTTACAACTAGACTCTGGCTATATATAAAATATTTTAGTGCAGAGTTTCACAAAAGCCCAAGAATCTTTAAAGACAGTCTTTAAGATACATGAATTTTCAGGATTGCTACTGTTAGCAACAGCTATGTTGGATATAGTTAACTCTCTGTACCTGTGTCAGAGTTTGGATTCTCAGTTTGTGAATATGACCCAACACATACACACGCACACATACACACGCACACACACACACACACAACCACTAGGAAAAAAATACAATAGAAAAATAATCTCTGCTCTTTGCTACCATGGTTCAATGGTCTCATTAAGTTGACCACATGGCTTTGAACACATAGTCCTCCTGAATCAGCTCCCTGTTTGGAGTTGCGGAGGTATGCTACCATGCCTATCTATGATGATTTTATATGTTGAAGATTTTGACTTACTTAGTTTGTTGTTTTTATTAATTACTTTTCTTGTGCCTCTGACAAAATATCCATTAGAAACAACATAAGAAAGGAGGATTATTATTTGATGGTACAGTGCACCACAACAGGAATTTTACCCTGGTTGCAGGAAGTGAAATAGTTGGTTTCACGTATCTGTAGTCAGAAAGTCAAGATAGATGAATGCCTATACTCAATTTCTTCCTACTTAGTCCTGGACTAGAATCTGTGATGTCACCTATAGTTAGGGTTGGTCTTTTCCATTTGTGTTAAACTGCTTTTGGGTTGTCCTCACAGGCAGTTGTGAGGGTTTGTCTCCTAGATTGCTCTAAACCCTATCAAGCTGATGACCAAGATGAATGATCACAAATCTCCCTCTTGTCAATTTGACCCCCAACACATCCTTTTTCAATCAGGCCAGGTTTAGCAAAACCATAATCTGTTACAGTAAGGCAAATAACAATTCCCAAAACTCCATATTCTATACCTGGGTCTCTTGGTGACATAATGTAAGGCCCCCTCCCCAAGAAGTAGAGTTAGCAACAGCCCCCAACCAAGGATTCAGCTGGGCAGAGGGGGAAGGGAGGGGAAGCAGTTACTTAGCTATGTGATCAGGATTCAGCTGGGCAGAGGGGGAAGGGAGGGGAAGCAGTTACTTAGCTATGTGATCAGGCCCAGCCTGATCAGAGAAAGAATTCCAAAAAGAAGATAAAGAACAAAAGAACAAACAGCAGGCCTGGGGGCGGGTGATAACCAGGTTGTTTGGTCAGGCCGGATGGCAACCTGGGGGCCCTCACCCCTCACCCCTCAACGGGCGATTTCATTCAAACCAGCCAATGGAAACTTTGTAACTTCGCCTTTGCCTCTGTACGCATGATTTTGCTTCCCTAACCCTATAAAAAGGCCCTAAACAGAGGGCTGGGCGCGCCAGCCATCCCAAGTGGCTTGGTAGCCCGCAGGTCCTGCGTTATTCAATAAAACCTCGTGCTGTTTGCAGCTGATCTGTGGCTCGGTCCTCCTTGGGTCATGGGGTCTCCTTCCGAGGAAAGGTCCATTTCGGGGGTCCCTAACCCCCGGGGGTCTTTCATTTGGGGGCTCTTCCGGGATTTGAGACCCCCACTCAGGGACCACCGACTCACTGTCAGGAGGTAAGCTGGCCAGCGTTTTGTTCGTTGTCTATGGCTGTGTCTGAACTTGTTTTCTGTGAATCTGCGTTGTTTGTAGCCGTGTTTGAACTTGTGTCCTGTGTATTTGCGCACGCGTTTGGTTTGGGGTTCGGTCGGATCCATTTGTACTTGGCGGGGGCCAGAAGGGGCTGACGAGCCCGGACTTCTCCCTTGCAGCCTCTGGGAGATGTCTCAGAGGTGTTTGTAGTCCCGCCGGGCGGGACATTTGGATAGCTCAGCCCGTATCAGAGGGATACGTGGTTTTGGTAGGAGAGGGGGGGGAATCCGGGCCCCCCCCAGGTCTCCGTGAGTTTTTGCTTTAAGTTTTATGCTGAAGCCGCGCAGCGCCTTTGTTTGTTCCGTGTTTAAATGTTCTGTGTGTGTTTAAGTCTACCTTTGTCTGTTTTACTAACCTTACTCAGTCTTAAAATCATAGGACAGATAACCACCCCGCCCCCGAGTGTTACAGCTCCCCCCTTGGCAGCAGCGTTCACCGAATCCCGAGCCCGAGGAAGCAGGAGGCCGGTAGTTCGCCGCACTCTCCTCACCCCCCCTCCCTCCTGGCTCTCCTCCGCTGCCCCATGGGGCTCGGGAGGTCGCACGGCCCGGGCGGGAGGAGATTGGGCCGGGCCACCCCTCCTGCGGCGTGACCACGCTCGCAGGTGCCGGGCACACGGGTCAGCCTAGCCGGCGCAGACCCGTCCACCTGCGCGCGTCTCCGGCCGCAGAGGTTGCGCGCTTTCGGGCGCGCGCAGGCAGAGCAGGAGATAGGGTCTGGCCAGCCACGGGCTGCCGCAAGCACACTTCTGCCATGGCGGCGCCGCGACCGGCTCCGGGACAGCTGGAAAGACCGGCCGCGCGTCTCCGGCCGCGGGGCGAGCGCACGCGGGCGGGACCGGGAATGGGGCCGATGGGCACTTCCGCCGTGACCAGCTCCCTCCCCCTGGGCCCCTATCGGAGGTTGCTGAGACTAGCCTGGGTCGGAGCAGCTTGGACCCGGTAGATGCTTCCAAGGCTCCTGGGGTACCTGGTAGAGCAGCTTGACTTTCCCTTGAAGTCCTCTGCCTACCGGGAGTCTCAGATCCGACAGGACCCACAGAGGCTCCTCCTCCACCCGTTATAGGCATCCCCCTGGCGCCACTGAGAGTGAGGCCCGGGGCATTGCCAGCACTCCTGTTAAACTATGTTCTCTTATCAGCCTACTTGGGAGAATCTCTTTACCCCTGAAGAAAAAGATCGGATTTTATTAGCAGCTTGGAAACTGGCCCTCAGCTCAGACGCCACCCCGACGCAGTCCCATTGGGAAGGTAGGAGACACCTGTTAACTCTGTCGCCAGGCTCTGATGCACCAATTAATCTGGCCAAGGTAAGAAAAAGATGTAAAAGTCTGATAAATTCCCCTCTGAGTTTTTAGTGAGGCTAGTAAAGGTCTATCAGAGATGTACACTGTTTGCTCTAAAATTAGAAGAACAGAGAAGGAAGAGGAGAAAGAAAAAGAGCCGGTAGGCAAAAGAAAGGAAACAGATTAAAGAGAGAGCAAAAAGAAAAAAAAAAGACAGAGGGATAAACGAAAGAATAAAAATTAACAAAAGTCTTGGCTACCGTAGTAAGTGAAAAGAAATATAGATATACCTGGGTCCACGCCAGAAACTTGGAATCCAACCAGTGTACTGAGACAAAATTTATGAGCCTCCCCTGGGCCCTCAAGGACTAAAAGATAACTGGCTCGGAGCCTTCCCTGAAGCATGGGCAGAAACGGCCGAACTGGAGCTGGCAGTACAAAGGCCTCCTGTGGTAGTGTGCCTGAAGCCCTCAGCCACTCCCATACGGGTCCGGCAGTATTATATGAGCAAAGAAGCCAGAGAGGGGATCAAACCCCATATTCAAAGACTGTTAGAACAGGGGATTCTGAGACCCTGTCAATCAGAATGGAACACTCCCTGCTGCCTGTCAAGAAACCTAGAACGGGAGATTATAGGCCAGTCCAAGACAGTAAATGAGAGGCAATTGACTGCAGAGGTCAGCATCCCAAGCTGATGCCCAGCCATGGAAACTCCAACTGGACAGCCCATGTTGCCTGTCTGTGCCTTGGTTCTGACTGAGGAGCTACTATGTGTGTTCAAAAGCCACTGTGGCATTGAGAGGTATGCTGTATAAATGCCTGACCTAACACCATCCCTCCAGCCAGGCAGGACTGAAGGGCCTCCGCTGTCCGCTGTGAGGAAGTCTAGGACATCTTCCCTAAGATGGGTGAGAAAGGCAGCAGGGCCAGAGCACAGGACTTTGACCAGACTCCAGCCCAGCTGAGAAAAGAAGTGACCATGCCAGACAGAGTGTTCTTGGTACAAACAGAAAGCACCTCCACTGGGTGGAGTCACATTTTAAATGAAAATTTGTCTTTGACTATGCTTACGCCTCCATGAATCTAGTCAAGAGCTGTTTGCCTTTGAGTGGACAGACCCAAAGAACGGATTCTCAGGACAGCGCACCTGGACTAGACTGCCTCAGGGCTTCAAGAACTCTCCTACCATCTTCGATGAGGCCCTGCATCAAGGTAACTAACTCCGTTGCAGTACTCATTGCTTGCAGCCTCCACCGTGGAACAGTGCCGAGAAGGGACTGAGAAACTGCTTGTTGAACTGGCCAAACTGGGACATCAGGCCTCTGCTAAGAAGGCCCAGATATGCCGACCTGAGGTGACATTCCTGACCCTTCAAGACGGTAAGAGATGGCTAACAGAGTCCAAAAAGAAAACTGTCACTCGGATGCCTCCCCCTGAGAGCCAAAAGAGCCGGAGAGAGTTCCTGGGAACTGCTAGATTCTGTAGGCTCTGGATTCCAGGTTTCCCAGCCTTGGCGGTCCCTCTATGCCCCGCCTATAGATGGGGGAAAGAACAGCAAGAGACTTTTGACCAGATCAAGAGGACCTTGCTCTCGGCCTCAGCTCCGGTCCTTCCTGATGGTGTTTCACTCCTAGTGAAAGACGCTTGATAAACCTTGCAAATTTTTCCTTGGTTTGGACTTTTTGGTAAAAGATAGGGTCCGCGGCCCAGGTAAGTTAGGGGAGTAGCCAAGAAGTTAGGGGACTAGCCAAGATGTTAGAGATTGATTAAAAACTTTATTGTACCCCAAAGTTCAGGACAGGTAGAAACCTTAAGCAAATTAACCCTGGAGACTGGCCACAGAGTTTGGGTGATGCTCCTGCCCTATACCCTTTTCTGAGCTTTTTCTGAGCCCAATACTCCTTCTGCTAATACTTTTTGGGTCTGAGAACCATCTCTGATATAACCCCCTTGTCTGCTGGGTTGCAGGCCCTGGCTAATGTATAACATTCTTTATAAAAGCAGCTCTCAAACCTTTACCAGCTTTGCCAGCCTGAGAGAGAGAGGACCCCATGAAAGGCCTTGTCTGCGTCCGGTGACACCAGCATCAGACTTTTGAACCTCGCTAGAAGGGATCCTACCAAGTCCTTCTGACCACATGACATTGCTGCTCAGATCCTGATGACTGATGGACTGTAGAAAGAACTGGTAATCCCCTCAAGCTCCGTGTGCAGCGACAGTCCCCTAGAGAAGAGCCTTCACCAATCCATTGAGCAGACATGGCAGGTGATATCTGGGACTGAAGACACTTGTCCCACCATCTCCAGTGGACCTGGTGGCCTAGCCTGTACCCGGACCTGTGCCTGCTGGGGGCAAGATTAGAACCTTGGGACATACCCACCATTGACCCTGCCCATCTGCCCCCGTGTGCCCACCAGGGGATCCGAGAGCAGAAGCCCTCACAAGCGTAGTAAGGGCTTCCCATAAAGTTAATTTGCTGTCAAAAAAAGTAGACACTAGATAAAGAGTCATCTCTAGGATTAGAGATATTCAGAAAAGAAAATGGGGGAATGTAAGGCCCCCTCCCCAAGAAGTAGAGTTAGCAACAGCCCCCAACCAAGGATTCAGCTGGGCAGAGGGGGAAGGGAGGGGAAGCAGTTACTTAGCTATGTGATCAGGATTCAGCTGGGCAGAGGGGGAAGGGAGGGGAAGCAGTTACTTAGCTATGTGATCAGGCCCAGCCTGATCAGAGAAAGAATTCCAAAAAGAAGATAAAGAACAAAAGAACAAACAGCAGGCCTGGGGGCGGGTGATAACCAGGTTGTTTGGTCAGGCCGGATGGCAACCTGGGGGCCCTCACCCCTCACCCCTCAACGGGCGATTTCATTCAAACCAGCCAATGGAAACTTTGTAACTTCGCCTTTGCCTCTGTACGCATGATTTTGCTTCCCTAACCCTATAAAAAGGCCCTAAACAGAGGGCTGGGCGCGCCAGCCATCCCAAGTGGCTTGGTAGCCCGCAGGTCCTGCGTTATTCAATAAAACCTCGTGCTGTTTGCAGCTGATCTGTGGCTCGGTCCTCCTTGGGTCATGGGGTCTCCTTCCGAGGAAAGGTCCATTTCGGGGGTCCCTAACCCCCGGGGGTCTTTCAATAACATGGGTTCCAGTAAACTTAAACAGGTCTAAACCTCCAGTTCTGTACATATAGCATTTCTCTGGGATTGGCTCCATCCCATGACTACATCTAAGATTTGTTGCTCTTTCATGGTCCTTGTATCTCCATCATCTTGGAATCTTCATCTTTACAGCTTCATGCAAGCACGACTCAGGACATTCTTGCAGGAAATCCCACCCCACCATACTTATTAGTTTCAGCAGTCTTCTAGAAACTTGAGGCAAGACTCTGTCATCCTATAACACTTACATTTGTGTGTCTGTAAAACCAGCCCAATGCCACCAAATTATGCTGACAGCTCAAGATATTGCCTTGCCTTCTTCTATCAAAACTGTAGTGGGCTGTGCCCAAACTAACTATTCCTTACATGGTTGTTTATGAGCAAGGAACCCATTCAGAGCCATTCTCAACTGAAGCTCACTCTTTTTGCCTGAACTTGACTTTCACATATTGGAGCACTTAAAGAGTGGGGTTTTGTGATTAGGGCATCTTTTCTATTATCCCAGTGAAACACGTGCTTCTATTTAATAGCACTAATCTTTTTAACAATTACAACTGTTCCCTCCCCATCTGCATTGCAACGTTAAATTCTCTTACACTCTTTTCCTCATCGTGCTGCATATTTTTCATCTCCTCTTCCTTTGAGTTCTCATTACACTAATTATAAACCCGAAGAAGCTCAGTCAGCAATAAAACCACCGTAACCTGAACACTGTTCTGCCTTGAAATATGCACTGCCAAACAAATTAGTTCATTCATCATCAATCAGGCTTTCAGATTGTGGGCAGAATGCTGCCAGATTCATTTCCAAAGTGTAGTTTCTAGCCAGTCCTTGGTTGAGTCCTTATTCTACTCTAAAATGTCCTGAGCATTCACTTTGTCTGCATTTCTCTTGGCATTTCCGCCTGCCAATCTGCTACCAGAATGGCCAGACAAGCACTTCTTACAGTCTTCTTGCTCATTTTCAGCCCGTAATTCCAAACCTTTCCACATTCCTCCACAAATCATTTCCAAAGTCCTAAGTCAGATTTGTAACACCTTCGGGCCCCCCTTTTATAAACCAATTTTCTATATTGGTTACTTTTACATAAATTATAACAAAAACAATTGAAAGAAAAAAGGATTGCTTCTAGCTTAACGTTTGAGGGTCTATCAGGGCAGGGAAGACACGGAAGTATGACTAGCTCTCTCTACAGAAGCAGAATGTAAGGCAGGTGCTCCTCTGTGTTCATGGGCAAGAAGTAGAGAAAGGTGAATGTTACCATACCATTCACAGTTCCAAAATTTTATTTTCATTTAATCTAAGACCTCACTCAGTCTGTGAGATGAAGGCACATACCTTCAGTGTGGATATTCTCACCACAGTTAAACCTTTATGTGCACACCTGCATTGAAAAGCCCAGAGATGTGTCTCTGTGGTGATTTAAATCTCATCAAGTTACCTTACCACTAACAGGTTTGTGGGTTTTTGTTTTTGTTTGTAGTGGTGGTTTACTTTGTTTTTTGGTATTTTATTTCTGCTCTCAAGGACACTGAAACACTAAATACACAAATTCTACCTGAGCTGTAGAATTTACACAGGTGACTACAAAGGCATCTACTGAGGCAGAGATGACATATGTGACCTGTCATGGTACACAGGTTTTACATACTTTCTAAACTTTTAGTGTCATATATGATTATATCCTTTTTGACACGCACCTAAAGCCTGAAACAGTTCCCATCTTGTTTTTGAACTTTAAGTTTTCTGTAATGAACTTTATGTCAGGGAGTCAGAAATATAACTCCAGATAAAAGGACAGGTTGATCAGAAATCATCAATATCAATTTTAGAAACAATAGACAAATATATTTTATCGTTCAGAGTAATGTGTAAAAATTGCAGGAGCACAGAAATAGTCTCTCATTTTACTGTCTCCAACTAATTGTCCTCAGTATTGTAAGTGAATCTAAAAATAACCAGAAAGATACCATTTGTAGGTTAATTTCTATCATTAAGAATCTTGAGAATAGAATAATATAAAATGCTTAAGTTGGATCAATTCTTTTACTACAAAAATTAAGCAAGCAGTAAAATATGTCATATGATTACAACAAAGCATCAGGAAATAACTCAGTGCCCCATCTGTTTCCCTATAGATTCAAAACAGGATAGTTCCAAATACCCGTAGTTGGTTTTCAAAAGAAAGCAAAATCCACCCTTTCTAATTTACTATCCAAGCTCAAGAAATTGGTTCCACGGAAGTTCATTTAGATATAACCCTCACTCTTCACTGGTCAGCTGTGAAGTGTTTATTTCATAATAATTTCACCTTTGACATAGAGAATAAAGAAAATATAGTGTGCTGTTAAATAGTGACCAACCACAGCAAATAGGAAAAATAACTATCATACAAGTTTTACTCCTACATGTGTACACATTTATCATTTCAATTCTGAAGAAAGGTTTAGCATTTAAAGAACACTCAACAAAAGGCAAAAGGAGAAGCTCATAGGCAATTTACAGGGGCCAGAAAGGTGAGTCATAAATGGCTGAATTTGATCCTTTGCCTCTCCCCACACTTACAACTATGTGCTCTGCTCTCTATGTGGAAAAGGACTTTTGAATCTAGAACCATAATTTAAAATTAAAACTAACAGCCAAGACAATGAAAAGATTACTCAGCGACTTATGACGGTGTACAATCATGTTCTTTTTCTCCTAAAGGGCTTTGGAGCAGTTACATTCATTTCTTATTAAGGTACAAAAAAAATCATTCATCTTACAAAAGATTTGAAATCATACTTGTTAGATATTTTCTTTCACATTGGTGTTTTACCACTGTGATTAAGAAAATGAAAAACACACTTTTATTTCTTTTTAGAAAAGAAAGGTAGAGAAAAGAGCATACACAATCAGGTGCTTCCAGAAATTCATTGCTGTAAGAACTTGATTCTGCTTCCATCATTAAATCATGTTGTGATCATGCCGATAGTTCATGTGTCATGTTTTTATGACTGTAGGGGATTTATACAATTTGTTCAGTTACTTTCTGTTGATGAATTCTTATGTTTGAAAATAGGTCATTGTCTGTTTTATTAAAGGAAAGCAAAAGCACCCTATAAACCCCCCTCCTATCATGTAAAGAACTCCCTGAAGAACTCTTGTAAATATTGAATTGTACTTTTGCAGACTCCTAATGATATTTCTAAAGGATCCTTTGTTTACATAAATTTCAAATAGTTTTTATATTCTTGCAACATAACAACCAATCACATACCCCACTCTCAATTTCAAAAGCTCAATTTCAACTTGGTTTATGATAACACCACCAATCTACATTGGGATAAAATGCACCTTTTATATATTGTTTAATCTCTGATTTCACACACCTCTGGAAAGCAGAGACATCAGTGGGAAGCGTGAGAAGCAGGAATCAAAACCTCTTGCTCCCTAGCAACAACAGTCAGGAGAAATAGACTCATTTGTCAAATGGCCCCAAAGCAGGAAATCAGAGAACCCTGGGGAATGACATTAACACACTCAAGGTGCAAAATGTAGGTTAACATTTACCTTCCCAACATGGAATATTAATGTTCTTTCTAAACAGAGTGTCCTGAGATGCAAGTAAACCCAAGGACTCACAATGGCTCAGGGCAGAGAGCACCTTCTCACACCCCTGTAATAAAAACCACTTTGTATGCATGTATCAGTGAGTGTATGTCTAGTTCAACACAGCTTATTCTTTCATGTTTTTTAAGTAGAAATTAATTATTTAGGAAAATTGAAATGAAACTAGAGACAAACTATAAAACCAAAATTTAATTATGAGCGTCAACTACAAAAAGATCTTTCTGATGAGTTTCTAAAAATGTACCTCCATTTTTGCAGTTTTTTCCTTACAACAGAAACTACTGGCCAACAGCAGCAGAGAGAGATTTCATCATACTGAGAGAAGCAGCTTTCTAGTCATCTGACAAGCAGTAGGCTTTAAGGGTATATTAAATGCAAAGTGTCTGAACCACATCCCCAGAAAGGATGGTAGACTCTGCCTAGGCTGTGATCAGAAAAGTTTTAATAGGCTCATAGATGTCACCAATGTAGGACCTGTATGTTCTAGAAGGTTGCTTATCCTGTGTGGCACACTTTTGACCATCACTCTGCACCATAGAAATGTAGAGAGCCAGATGAAGATAATATCTTACTGAGGGAGTCTCTAGTAGTTTCTCGCCATTTAAGTACAAAAATAGCAGGTAGTGTAGTTCATAACATTCTTTAATATCTGTCTGGTTCAAAATTTTCACCAGTAATCTTTTATTGTGCTTTGGCTCTCAGAATGGAGTTTATGCTTCATGCTTGAGGAATGATGCATAGAAAATTTGGAGTGCTAGACTCCCTAAGTTCTCGAATTTTCAAGCTTCATGTCTTTCTTTTTCTTCCTGATCACTTTCTCATCTCTCATCACAATTCCTTGTCTGCATTTGTTTGATAAATGTTTTTGAGCTATGCATCAGAAAGCTTACGTAGAAAGTTTCAATGAAGTGATGCATTTAAGCATTTAGAAGAACAAGAAAGTGGCCTGAGCTTAATAATGACTTTAATACTGATTGTGTTGATAAGGGACAATGGGGTTATGCAGTGATGAGAGTATTTAATACCTTGTATTGTAAGTATGATTTTTTTTTATTCTTTAGTTAGAAAGAACGATGTCATAGGAATTCCTTTTTATTTCAATACTTCCAATTCTTGAAAGGTTTCTAGGTTAGAATATAGCCTTAAATGTTTCTGAAAGAATGGTAAAAATCTGTAGAAGTCATTAACATAACAAATATCATATCCATTTCCTACTAAATATCCCTTTCTGACAATCTATCAGGATTTGAAAACAAAAAGATAGCTAGTGAGGTGGCACTTGCCACCAAGCCTAACTACCCAAGTTTAATTCCCAGAAGACACATGTATAGTAGGATTCAGGCATTATTTAGGGAAGCCTCATTAGCTTCTGAGAATAAGGACCCTTATGGGACATGGCCAGAATCAATTGGTACCCAAGGAACACCAAGTTCCAGTTCTGTTTTGTTCCTGCCTCTCAGACAGCAGACCAACAGCCCAGTGTGGGACAGTTCCTCTCTCTAAGAATTGTCTTAAGGTTCATTTTGTATCATGAGTGTTCATATACTGCCTCAAAAATATTAATCTGTTATACCATATTGGGCGAAATTTGTAAAATGAAGTTTTTGGCCTGGCCTAGTTCCAAGGTTAGGACCTGGTCGCTACTACTTAGCCCACCCCCCCACCAAAAAATGACTCAGATGCTTATATTAATTTCATGCTGTTCCACCTATGGCTCAAGCATACTGCTAGCTAGCTCCTGTATCTTAGTTCAATCCATTTCCATTAATCTGTCTTGTCATGTGGTGTAGTATGAGGTTTCTGGCCCGGACTTTTGGGCCTAGCCTCAAGATTTAGGACCACAGACCAGTGGACTCACAGACCTGCAGACCCGCAGTCCCACAGAGACACACAGATGCTTTCAATGGTTTTTGGCTGATCAGCGTCAGGCCCAGGCATATCACTTGCTAGCTCACTACCCTTTATCTAACCCATGTCTCTTGTTCAGCCATGGGGCTCAGTACCTTTTCTTAGAGCAGCATAGTTGTCCTCTGCTTCTTCCGGTGCCTCTCTCTGGAATTTCCTCTGGTGTTCTGTTCTCAGAGTTTTTAGTCTGGTAGCCCCACCTACACTTCCTGCCTGCCTTTGGCCAATCAGCTCTTTTTATTAGACCAGTGGGTGGGACAATTATTTACCATGAGACAACACAATACCCCTACAATGTGGCGCATAGCTTACCTGTGTTACTTTTACATGTTGATTCTTGGGGCTTGGATGGTGTCTCCCTTGACTCTGCCCCCCTTCTCCTGCCTCTATCCTTGGATTTTCCACATACTTCTAAGATGATTGCAATAGGCCAAGACACTTCTTTTATTATCCCAGGTCATTCACAGCATACAGAAAGACATCCCACACCACATATGCAGGAAAGAGAGAATCAATTTCTGCAAACTGTGCTCTGATCCCCACACAGGGTACCTGTATACCCACACACATATGCACAAAATAAATAAATCAAGTAATAGACATATAAAATGGGTGTACCTGCATACATATAAGTAAGTAGATAGATAGGTAGATAGATAGATAGATACATAGATAGATAGATAGATAGATAGATAGATAGATAGATAGATAGATAGATAGATAGATAGATGATGGATGGATGGATGGATGGGTGGATGGATGGATAGATAGATAGATAGATAGATAGATAGATAGATAGATAGATAGATAGATAGATGTAATGTTTAAAAAAAGATAAAAATTCTATCATTTTGGAGGGCTATTGGTCAAAAAATAATTTCCTTATTACCTGTTTGAGTTTTTCAATGTTGAAATAACTATGAGCTCACTATGTCAATGTAGGGTAACTGGCAGTTTGGAGGAATATCAACATTTTATTGAATATTTATTCATTATTTGACATTATGACCTTAAGCCCTCACAAAGGGCAATTTAAAACTTGCCCTTTGATTGCAAAGAATACATCTAGCCTCTGTCTCAGGCTTCAACTCAAGGCAACTGTCTTAGGAATTCCTTTTGTAATGATTGAATATAAAGGGTTCTCAGGTTGGCTCCATCTCCTAAAGTCTTGTCTAGTGTGAGCCTGTTCCCCATTAGGCTGGCTGAGACTTCTGATCTGCATCACAATATGAGTTTCTTCCTCCAAATTTTGTTTTCCTCTCTTATCTTTCAATATTCTCCCCTAATATATCGAACTTCTACTCACTGTCTCCTATGAGAAGACTCAGGTGGCATAGAAACATGAAAATGCAAATTGGTGCTCTTTACTCTCTCAGTAGGAAACTAAATGAAGCATTGAATCAAGCTGAAATCTAACTACACAAATAAACAAACAAAACCCCAATTCCGAAAAGCATCTAAACAGACCTGCAGAGCACTATTTCTCCCTGTCGATCTGGGGATAGGCACAGAAATGGATAACCGCGTCTCCTACCTGCTGAGACAGACAGACCTTACGCTACCCTTGGGTATGTTATTGGCACAGCTTCCATTTAAACCTCATTGCTGGTTATTGCCTATGTTTCTAATGTATAAAAAAACCTCTAGCACTAATATTCAGAAGTCACTATTCGTCCTGCTTGTACTGAGAGAGGAACTGTAGGTCCTGTGGTTATATGATTCTAGTAACAAATGTGACTATATAGACAAATCTAAGATAGCTTAGTTCCTTTCAACACTTAAAAACAGTGCTGACATAAGCTATAGTTTACCATGATAGAAAAATAAATTTATTCAAACATTTATAATGAATTATGAGGAAGAACTGTATTATATCAATTATTTTTAAATTCCTTCTGCATCTCAAATCTTTTTGACATATCCACCAAACTGTGCTATGGTAAGGGAACAGAAGAAATAACATGGCCATTTTAAAGAAAGTGGTTTAAATAATCTGTGGGGGCTTAAGGTAATAATGTGCCTCCTGGTGAGTTTGTGCTATGGTGGGATCTTGGGTTGCTGCTGCATTGAACTGGAATTTTGGTGGTTTCTCTGAAAGGGTGGGGTTTGAAATGGCATCAATGGGGCTTTCTCAGCTAGAATGAGCTGTTTCAGGCAAACAGATGTATCTTCTAATTCTTTGCTGCATTGGCTCTTTTCATTTTTTTTTCACCTTCTTTAGTTATTACTACACTGAAAATAAAATGACTTGGAACTTGTGTTTTATTTCAGAGAGAAGTAGCTTAGCAATAGTGCTGGCTAGTTTTATGTCAACTTGACGCAAGCTAGAGTTTAAGGGAGGAGGAAACCTCAGCTGAGAAAATGCCTCCATAAGATCTGGCTATCTGCAAGCCTATAGGGAATTTTCTTAGGTAATGATTGATGGATGAGCTCCCAGACCACAATGAGTGGTGATATCACTGGGTTTGCAGTACTGCATTCTATAAGAAGGCAGGCTGGAATCCGTGCTGCCACCAGGGGCCATGTTAGGATCTGAGGGCCATTGTCCTCAATCTCAGTGGCATTCCCTGTTACATCTCAGCTGAGGTTGCTACTGAAATCTATGGCTGCATTCATGGCTCTACTGCAGAAGAGATTTATGCTGTACTAGGAAACTCATATTGCCACCAAAGACCACTCAGACGCCCTAGGTCTGGGCCTCAATCTGTGACTTTGTTGGTGTTTAGGGGACAAGCCATCACCAGAAACATGCTGATCAGAGTGGCCTCTGCTGCCACACAGAGCCATGATGTTATATGGCCCAAGCTGTTGCCCAGAGCCATGCTGCAGCTGGGGCCTGTATTGATGTCTGTGACCTGTGTTACCACGGGGGACCATAAGAACCATTCATGATTTTTAAAAAAAAAATCAGAGGGCTATGCTGAGCCGGCCACAGCTGTCCTTCACTGGCCCTCGAAACGTTGCCCCTGCCTTTTGCTTGATACTGGAGCAAGACATTTGGTCTCAGCCCTCATGGGAGAGATGGCCCCACCCCTCACCATGGACAAGGGAGAAGTAACCCTAATGGGATGGGTGTATGGGAGCTAGCTCCAGCCCTCACCTGAGGGGTCATCCCCAGTGGCCATGACTAATAAGCTCAGCTATCATTTAGAGCCACACTCAGAGCCTTGAGTTGGTTCACACTAAGATGTACTCCATCTATAAAGGACTTATTGGAGTTTGTGAAGGGCCAGTTTTTCCTGTGTAATGAAATCCAAAGGATCTCCATGACCCTGCGTGGCCATAGGATATCTGAAAGGAGATTCAGTGAGGGGCCAGTAATGATGGTGTACCACAAAGTATGCCTTGAACCAGACCAGTGACTCATTGTAGTGAACATTTTCAAGTAAGGCTAATTGGACAAATGGAGTATATTTTTGTTTTGTTATATTTGCTTTTATTTTATTTTTTAAATTTTCTTTTGTGGAGGATACCATAAGGGTGAAGAGTGCATATAGGAAGACTTGGAGAGAAGCGAAATTGCAGTACATAATGTAAAATTTCTAAAGAATCTGTAGCACAAATGAATAAATCTCAGGGATAAATCTCTGAAGAAGTTAGAGATACTAGAGGGAATAAACACCACAGTCAGATCTTACCCAGCTGTCTTCTAGCTTCCTCAGCCTCACTTCCCTTGGAATGGCTTCCCTCTGCGTTTGAATCCTGACTTAAGTACTCTTTCGGTAATTAAGGCGTGGCCCCACCACATCATCTTGGGAGCCTGGAATTCCTTCTATAAACTGAAGTGACCTCGACTCAGTTTGGATTAAGGGCATAGGTCACCACTCCCAGGATACTCCCTGTGCTGGGATTAAAGGTTTGAATCACCTCTCTCTGATTCTCCTAGACTGATTGTGATTAGAGCTCTGGGACTTCTGGAGCTTTTACTAACCCCCCACATAGACTGTGGGTAGATTCCCTCTGATATCCCCAAAACTTCTGAAACTTTTATTTAATCCCCACAAGAATCAATAAAAAAAGATTATGTTTTATAAAAACATAAGAAAAGAAGGAAGCAGATTGCAAAATGAATGAGAATAAAGCAAGTAGGCAGCACCCTCCATGGCCTCTGCATCAGCTCCTGCCTCCAGGTTCCTCCCTGTTGGAGCTCCTTTCCAGGTTTCCTTTGATGATGATATGGACATGTAAGCCAAATAAACCCTTTACTTCTCAAGTTCCCTTGGTCATGGTGGTTGATCATAGAGATATTAACTCTAAGACAGCAATACAAATAAAATATTCTGATGTATTTTTTCAAAGTAGATTTCTTAATTCATGTGTTTGGGGAGGGGAGGGGTGACATTGCCTATCTGATTTTTCCCATTTATAAACATAAAATTTTCCAGTGCAAGGAAAAAGAAAACAAACCAGGATATATTTTCAATGACACTAATAAAAGTAGGGGAATAACAGCAATTAAAGAGTAACGTATATTTTTAACAGTATTGAAGTGAGGTGAACAGACGTTTGCATAAAATATCAGAAAAAAACCACCAAACTTAAGTGAAATATCAGAGACTTTATAGCATAATATCTCTTCTAACAATGAAAATGTGTCATTATTTTGAAACTTGGTTTCTAATATGCCAGGCAGCCATTGCACAACAACTGTATTCTCACTCTCAAAGAGTAACATTTAAAATATATTGTACAAATTCTAATCAGAATTATAATAAAAACCCAAAGCCAGATACTGAGGGAAAAATAAGAGATTGGAGAGACAAATGAACAAGCCATAGCCACTCCTCACAAATCCTCCCAGTCAATATCTCTGAGTCCTCGGCCAAAAGAAAGGAGGTCACAGATGAAGGGCAAAACCTCTGCTTCTTCATACCTTATCTTTCTTCCTCTGCCAACTATCTCACTTCCTGGTTCAACTTTCCTATTACTGGGATTAAAGGCACATGCCACTACTGCCTGACTTTGTTTGGCCTTGAACTCACAGAGATTTTGGATATCTATCTGCCTCTGCCTCCTTAATGCTAGGATTAAAGGTGTCACTGCCTCCTGACTTCCATGGCTAACTCTGTAGGTGATTCTTTGATGCCCATCATCTTCTCAGAAGTAGATTGGTGCTGCCAGAAGCAGACGTGTCTCATCATAAAAATTAAAAAGAACCAATGTTATTAAAATACCTTAAATGCCATATTCTGTAGATCTCTGAAGTGTTTGAAGATGACAGGTTTATCTAAAATATATCTCTATTGAAGTTGAAAACATAACTAATACATCTACAAGTTTCATTGTAATGACTAACTACTAATCTGCATTTCTTTATATGTTAATTAGTTGGTAATAATAACATTCAAGGACTATCAATTTGTATTACATTGTTAGATCAGCTATATAGGTATAATAATTTGAACCAGAGTAGAAATATATGTATAGTAACAAAACTAATTTCAACTTTGTATCAATATACACAATTTATATATAATATACAAAAATCCAATTCAATATAAATGATTTAAAATTAGTAGTTGATTTTTAAAAGTAGATTCAATAATCTACTCTTTTATTCTATTATATCTGTATCGCCTTTCCATTTTTTCTTTTTTCCCAAACAAGAGCCCTAAGTCCAATCTTATTTTTTCAGCCTTTTTTTTTTTGTTGTTGACAATTACCAATCCAACTTGTAACCAATCATTCTAAACAATGGCAAATATCCATAATCCACTGAAAGACAACTTCCCCATTGAATGAGAATGTGGGCATCATGTACTTAAAAAGTACTTTCTGCTGTCTGGGGACTACAGTTTCTTTAGGGAATTCTGAAAAGAAAAATTTGGTTTATTTGTCAACTCCTGAGAGAGGTAGCTGTATCATTTGTTGTCCCATTTCTGCATCACAGGAAAATGCAAGGCTTGTTTCAAGTCCAGGCTAGAGTAGTCTGTAAGGCTGGTTCATTTCAGCTAGCTACTTCAAAACTGTCCTGAGCAGTTTATACTTCAAGATCTCTGTCTGATTGGTGTTTGTCAGCCTAGTGGTGTTGCCATAGTCCATGGAAAACTATTGTTGCTAAGCCCAGTCTTTCTTTCTTCAAAAGTTGCAGTCATGCAACCTCATGGTTCACTACAGAAAACTGACAGAGACTCAAACCCAAACCATGTACAAAAAGCTAGAAAATACCTTTTTTCTAAAGTTAATACTTTATATGACCATTAATATCATGACAAGTTTAATATATACATATATAGATATATATAATAATTTTTGATATAGAATATCAAATATAGAGAAGATAACTATACTCAGTAAATATATCTGGACTCAAATTTTCTTAAAAGTAAAGAGATAAAGATGTTAGACAATAAGATTTTATAATTTAGAGTATATTGATACCAATAGGCCTGATTTTCTTTGCTTGTACATTTTTGTCCAGGATATTCTTCCCTTCTGCTCTAAACATCTAAATGTCCAAGGTCTTTTGACTTACTGAAGATGGGTATTTCTATTTTTCTGTAAAGACAAAAACAGACCCCTGCCCTGTCAGGCAGGGTTGGGGCGGTTACCTTTTTAATCTTTCTCAATTTTGATTCATGGTTTCTCCTGTTTTTTAATCTCTTTTCTACAGCTTTTCTATTGTCCAGAGCAGTGTGGTTTTTGAATAGGCCTATGTTCTTTAATTCTTCTGGGAAGACAGTGTCTCCATGATAACAGGATGGGACTGAACTGAATTTGACATAGGGCCTGCAAGAAGTCCCTCAGGGCATTTCCTGATGGCAAAAAGTTACCTTGCCTGTGCATTGTTGACCTACATTCATTTGTCCAATGCCTGCCTTTGCAACACTTTCTGCATAATCTAGAAGGGACAGAAATTTTGTTGGGGTTATTCTTAGCAAAAGCATTGTTTCTAGGAATTCCCTGTTTACAGTTTCTTTTTAGGTGACCTTGCTTTCCATAGTTGAAATGTTTTAAATTTCAATTTTTTTTCAAACCTCTAGAAATAGCTTCTCCTACCCAAGTATCATCATAGTTATGAGATTCCACATTAATTGTATCCTCACTCTGTCCTTTCAAAGGTGCTGATCTTGCCAGTGATGGCCTAATTATTCTTTTTTCACTGGAAATTAGCATTTTCAAAAGCCAGGAATTCAATTGTTATTTGCCTAGCTTCTGAATTTGGTATTATTCTATTTACTGCTGAAGTCAATCTTTGTAAGAAATTAGTGAAGATTTTAGTCTATTTTGGGCCCTGCATTACCTTTGAAATGATTCAATTTTCTTTCCTCATCTTTAATTCTATTAAAACCATTAAAGGCTGCCATGTGGCATTAAGCCAGAGTGTGTTCATCATACAAAGGCTGCCGTTCTACCTTAGCATAATCTCACACCTCAAGAAGTTGGTCTTGGGAAATTGTACTACCTCCAGGCCTACTGTGTTGTTCAATGGTCTTATCCTCATCCTCCCACTAGATCCTCCATTGTACTTGAAGATCAGCCTCCAAAACTGCAACCACATCTGTATAGTTTTTAGGGAATTTCCATTACAAGTTGACCATGAGTTTAACTTCTGCTTTACAAAGGGTGAGTGCATGACATATGAGATTAATACTTCCTTAAATATGTTAAAATCTAACATTTGCACAGGAGTCAACTCAGCTCTTTCATAGACTGGGGGATTTCTATCATTTGGCAATTCCTGTAAGGTTACAGAATAAATTAAGGTTGACTGTTTCTCTGTAACTTTATAATGCAATATTGAGATTGGTTCTCCTTTAATTTCCTCTGTCTGGGTCTGAATATTTCTATGATATGTTTTAACAAGGTTTTCTAATACTTGTATCTTGGCACTCATATCAGCCAACTTACTACTCATATAAACCAACATTTCTAGGGTTAAAATAAGAGTGATCAAATAAATAAATATATATATAATATACATTACAAAAATTCCATCTACGTTAATTATCCTCTCCTTTAGTGGTTACATTTTTCAACCTGTCTAGGGTATTATCAAACAAAGATCAAATACCTTCCATTATAACACGATTTCTCATTTTGTAATGTGAAATAAAATCAATCCATCTTTCCCTCTCCCTCTGAGTATGTATGATTTAAACTAATTTTCCATTTTAAGAAATCCCAATTGACTCACCAAATCTGTTGGCAATTACAAACTAGATGAGGGTTAAGTAAGGCAGCTATCTTGTGTGGCAGCAGTTTAATGGGGGAGGGGATTCCAGGGAAAGTCACAACCCACAAGGAGGGGGAACTAACTCTCTGAAAAACTTACCCAGGGTGTGGTGGAGAAGAAGCACGTGTAGTAGAAACTGCCCAAAAGGCAGAGCTAGATAGTGGGGAGGTTAACTCTAAAATGAAATCCTAGCCAACCACATAGTGACTCGAGCTATATATAGCTCTGGCCTGTGCCAGTGGCTACAAAGCCACAGGCACATGGGGTTTTTTGGCAAATTCATGCCTCATGCCAGATATTTCATAAATTATAGTTGGTGTTGTAATAAAACTCAGAGCCAGATACTGGGAAAAAGTTAAATAAAAACATGGCAAACACAGATGAACAAGCCACAGCCACTTCTCACCTAGCCACTCCTCAGGATTCCTCAGATTTAACGTTTCTGAGTCTTCAGCCAAGTGAAAGGGGGTTGCAGATGGACACTGAACTTCTGACTCTTTACCACACCTCATCTTTCTGTCTCTGCTCAGTTATCTCACTTCCTGATTCAACTTTCCTAGTGTTGGGATTAAAGGCAGGTGCCACCACCATTTGGCTTTGTTTGACCTTGATTTCACAGAGATCCAAATGGATCTCTGTCTATGCCTCCTGAGTTCTAGGATTAAATATGTATTTCATCATTTCCTGACCTCTGTGGATAACTCTGTGAGTGGCTCTGTCCTTTGATTTTTTTAGACAAACTTTATTGAAAATACATCACCACAAAAACCATTATAATTTTACCAAACAAGTACATAATTATTTATATCAATAAAAATTGTAGAAAAGATAGAGGGGTTGTGTAGTTCAAGTAGAGATGTTGCATGTGCAGATACATGCATGTAGGTAAAGGGGTCATGTGTAGGTGCGCATGTCCAGATAGAGGGATTGTATGTGTGTAGATGCACATGTGTGTAGGTAGAGGGGTCATGTGTACAACTGCATGTGTGCTGGTACACGTGTAGGCCTGGAAATTGTTCTCCAGGAGCTTTCCATTTTGGATTTTTATAACAAGATCTCCTACTGACCTGGTGCTTGATAAATAGCATGGTCAATGGCCAGAAATAGGAATTATTTGCATATTTTTGCTTTCCACTGTTAGATTTACAGGCACATATGACCATACCTAATACTTTCTGTGAGTTCTGGGTCCTTGAACTAAAATACTCAAGCTTACACAGCAAGCACTTTAGTGACTGAACAACCCCAACTATATTTTATGTCAACTGAAAAGCATAAAGGCCACTTATTTAGCCTTGATAGTTTAGCTTTCCTGAGCATCCTAACTTAAGAATCCAGGAAAAGGTTTTGCAAAGGCTGCCTAGTTCCTTCTCATAAGGAGCACTTGTGCTAAGACAACAGAGTTGACACTACCCTGAAGTACATACCCTGACATTTTCAAGCAAACTGGTCTAGTGTATGAGCAGAGTGGAGCAGAAGAATCCAGAACAAGGTCACCTGAGGTTGAAACTGGAGATGACAACCTCTTATTCCCACAATAAGCAAGTTACAAGACCAGCCCAGATCCAAAGGAACCATAAATAGTTTTTCTTTGCTGTCACATATGACCAGAGACAGGGAAAGGTTGGGTTAGGCTTTGCAGTCTAAGTATTTGAGCTAAAAATCACTTTTAATATCTCAGAATAAAAGCTGAACACCATTCATACCATTTGACAATACCTCATGCTTTTATATTCACCTGTTACAAATAAATTTTATAAAGACTACCTGTTAAGGCCCAGTCATCAGAAGTGGTATCTACTTTAAAATGGCAGAAATTTTTCCATTAAAAATTAGTGTCCTATGAGAACCAGGGAAAGATTTACTGTTTGGGACTGACTGTTATGCCTTTTGTCCCTGATATCTACAAGACATTTTCTAGAAATAAAAATTGACCCCTCTTTTTTAGATTTCTTATGATGACTACTTTAGATGATTCTCACTCTTGGACACATTCCTTGTATATTGCCTTGACACCACAGACACAAGGATCATTGCAGAAGTTTTAATACTTGAAGAAATTACAGGTCTCCTTGAAAATGTGGCAAAAATCTATGGACACAGTAAAAATGTGCATGAAAAGAAGTGTGGGAATGTATATAATTTCAAGATATCCAAAGACTTCTGAGCACCCTCTAAGACCCAGTGGACCTCATCTGAAGATTCCTGCATAAGATTATAGAAATAAATGATCTTATATTATGACATTAGTTAATTCAGTCAAAGGCAGAAGAATAACATATGGAAGCACCCTGAAGTACCCTGAAGGCACAGATACAACTTCTGGCTTCATAAATGATTAATGTTTAGACATTATTTATCCTGGGAGAGACAGACTCCAATTATTCTTGGATACAAAAGGACAGAAACAAGCTCAAAAGTATGGTTCTCACAACTGCTTACAGAATCAGCTCCTGCCAGCCTGACAATAGAAGCTCCTCACTTGGAGAGGCAGAATTGGATACTCTGTGAATAATAGCCATACTGGGCACTTGCCTATGATCCCAAGAGGCTGAAGCAGAACAATTATGAGGTCAAGGTCAGATATAGCTACATAGGTGGTTCCAGACCAGAGTGGGTTGCATGGCGAGACCCCTCTCTAAACTATTCAGTAACTAGTTAATGACATTAGTAAGAAAATAATTATATAAGAAGTTTCTTTCAAGATAATAGAAATTCAGAATTACATGTAAGTCATGAGTGAATCATTTTTGAATCTGGGAAATGGGCACAATGAAAATTTTACACTACTTTTCCCATTTTTGTGCATGTTTGAACTTGTTGTAACAGAGGGTGCTACAATAAGAGAAAGAGCATTCAGTGTTTATTCCAAAGAGAAAGTCTGTCCAGGTCAGATACAGGACCCCATACCATGTTATTTCCAACCATTCTGCAATGAAGGGAATTTCCACGTCCTGGTTAATTTGCTTCTGAATCATCTAAAATGCCTTGTCTACCTTTACAAGGTTCTTTCCCTGTCTTTTTGTTCACTAAAACTCAAAATAGTTTTAGAAGGGTAAAACAAATATTGACTTTTGGTTAAAGCAGCATGTGGTCCAGTCAGTCCCAGGGTCTCTCTCATTTTCTGCCATGAGGCTGCTTGAGAAATGGAGTAGGACACCACAAATCCTCCAGAAACACTGCAAGGAATAATCTGCCCATTGGTACTATCACCCAAAACTGCTCACTATCCTTCTGGATCCAGCCAAAGGGGCACTTAAAGAACATTGACACCTGCTACTGCAAAGTGTCTGGCATCCCATTCGGCTCTGGAGTACAAGTTCCAACAGGATGATTTCAAACCACAAATTAAACAATTAAATCTGGGTGATACTTGTGATAATCTTAAGAGGATTTTGTTTCAGATTACATTTGGAACTGTCACCCTGGCTGTCTCTGAGCACACAAAGCTTCCTCTGCCATCCATACTTCCTTCAGAACAGTTCTGCTTCAGTCAGTTCCTGTATATGGGGCTCTGTGATAAATGGCCTTGAAAACAGACTTCCATTGCTAAGGAAAAGGGTAACAGCGATTGCTTTCAATTCATGTGTTAAAGGTAGAAGATGAAATCAGGGGACAATATAATTTATTTGCTGTCTACACTTGCTATATTCATAAGAAATTCCTCAAGGCATCATTAAGGACGTCGGAAAGGTCTAGAGCTTTTTATAAGAGAAGAAGTCATACAAATACAAGGAGCACTCAGAAACCAGAACTAACTCCCTGAGTATGATTTCTGCCACCACCACTTAGAACCAGTCTAACTTCAGGCAAATTTCAAGGTTTGTTCTGACTGTCTCCAAGTGTGATCTATTTAAAATGATGTCTTGCTGTGAAAACTTTAAATGTCTACTGCTGCCACGGGAGTAAGTATCATAATATAAGAATGGTTTATTGGATAAATGCACTTTTCATTAAGCCGGAGCACCTAAGTTCAGTGCTTGGAACCCACATGTAAATAAGAGAATGGATGGTCAGAAGTTTCTATGTCCTGCCCTGCCTGTCACATAGCCATTTTGTCCCAAATAATCACACAAAGGCTTATATTAATTGTAAACTGTTTGACCTATGACTCAAGCGTATTACTTGTTATTTCTTAAACTAACCAATAATTCTTATCCATGTTTAGCATGTTTCATGGTACCTTTTTCTCAGTATAGAATTTTCATGTTCCTCTGTGTCTGACAGGCATCTGCTCTGCAATTCATCTCCCCAGAAATGTCCTTGTCTGATTGCCCTGCCTATTCATCCTGTCTGCCTAGCTTCTGACCAGTCAGTGTTTTATTCACAGTGACCAGTATTTACAGTGACAATTATTTATAGTGTACAAGAGCTTAGTCCCACAGAAAACAGACTTGATGAAATGGTCTTAGAAAACATACTCCTTACCGTACACATTGTGGCACACACATGCTCAGATACATACAAACACAAAAATAAATACATGCATAAATGAGCAAGCACGCATTTAAAGTGCCATAGTAGAGTCATCACTACTAGGATTGTTTTGACTCTACTGAGAATACACTATACTTCCTTGTGTAAAGAAAGAGAATTATGAATATTCACATGCTGCATTTTAATTCACTAGCCAGAAAATTCCAAGTCCATTTGAAGTTCAGCTAACAGTTAGGCCAGTGTTTAGAGTCCATGACCTTATCATCTTTTCCTTGAATTTCTACCCTTATTTAAATTTCACCTGATCATACCTCCCATTTTTATTACTTGTCATATGTGCACTCTAGCCTAGACTGTTTCCAGGAGTGACCCTGAAGAGGGAAGAGGTGAACCAAAACTGACGGGAGAATTGGCCAAAGAATAGACCCTGGACACAGAATCGATAACAGAATTGAACATTTTCAAACCAAATGTTCAATGAGCAATTTCCAAAAGGAAAATCTATAATAGACAAATCTAGTTGTTCATGGCTCCTGGAATTATTGCAGTGTATGTTCAATTACTAGCACTTTATAATATAACAGTATATATGACTTTCTAAGATACGTTTTCTATGATACATACAAGGATCTAAGACCATTTCACCAAGTACATTCTTTTCCAGCACTTTGTAGAAGGTACTAGTGAGAACCGAGAAGACAACAGTCCTTTTTCTTTATTTTCTCTGTCAGTCACTCCCCCTCTTTCTCTCCCCACCCCCAGCCTGGGTCATTAAATATAATTCACTGGAGCCTTGCTTTTTATAACAAAAATTTGCCGCCAGCCATATATTTCTATGTACCTAGAAATATCCTTGCAAGGCATCTATGTCTAGAGATGGACAGATAAATGGTTAGTGATAGTTGAACGAAAAATAGTCTAGACTTTGGAAGAATCCAATAATTCAAATATATTATAGACAACATGAAGATTGTTAATATGCATAATATTGATTATGTCAAGATTTAATACCCTGGTAAAACTTTAGAAGGAATATGTGGGACTAGCAGCGCTGTTCAGAATATTAAAGATGTTTATTGTTGAGCCCAAGGACCTGAATTTGATTTCCAGAACTCACAGGAGAGTCTCCCAAGTTGTTTTCTTACCTCCACAAGTGTGTCGTGCTATTTGCACATGCATATTCTACAAGTATAATCAAACAAATGTAAAAACACATTTTGTTATGACATTAATTTGAGAGAAAAGACGGCAAGTGAAATTCAAAAAAACACTCATACTATTGTTCACATTGAATTGTATAAATATTCCCAGGAATTATAGCATTGTCTCCAAAGAATAACTATCTGGTGACAATAGTGTCTTCTGAAATCTCAGAAGATATTCTACACTCATTTTTAAAGTCTTAGCACCCCTGAGAGCAGTGTGTTCCAGGTTTCTCTCCTGCTTTTATAAGATTGTTCCACATCTTTCCCTACTGAAGGTCTTTCCTGCTCTGTCATACAACCACCCTGATCAGCAAGCAGGGGAGGAGCAGCTAGCTTCTTTGAAGATAAGTTACTCCTATACAGAGGGTCTGAACATTACTCAGGGAGATGCTGATTATAAATGGGCACTGCACACATTTTGTCTGATTCCTGCTGTTTTTTCTCTATTTTGTACATATGTGATCATACTTTTTCCAAATAGCTTGAAACATTACTTCTATGCTGTAGCTTCCAAATTTACAGCTTCAGCTCTTCCTCCTCCTGTCTTGAGTTTCAAGCCTAGAATTCCATGAGAATCTTATTTGATAACTGGAAATCTTCTTCCACTCCTTCAGTGCCCCAGGCTACCTCCATATGCTTATGGGAGGGAGTGAAAGTTTGCATCTACCCTCACACAGTGGGGAACACACACCAAAGTGGCAAAGGTTCCATTGTAGAGTGTGTTAGATAGAAAATAAGCTGAGACTAAGAGGAATCAAGTAACTACTTAGAACGCAGAATTCAAGGAGGATCCCTTTAAGTTTTGTTGCCTGGAGCATAACCCTAGTGAAGGAAAACATATGGCCTATACACACATACTAAGAGTCAGCTAAAGAAGTATCAAAAAGGAAGATAGAATCTTCAAGATGAGTACCCTCTCTTACAGGAAATTAAATATTTTAAAGGACATTGTAGATATGTATTTGTTAAAATGAACATACTAGGGATTAACCATAATTTGTGTGTGTGTGTATGTGTGTTTGTGTGTGTGTGTGTGTGTGTGTGTGTGTGTGTGTGTGTGTGTGTGTGTGTGTGTGTGTAATATAAAAAAAGCCATTAATCTGAAAAACTGCAGGGGGATGTTGAGGAGTTTAGAAGGGATAAGGGGGAGATTTAAACTATAATTTCAAAAATAAAATAAATGCACTGAATTTTTTGAGACAAGGTCTAGCTATGTACTTTAAGCTTGCTTGAAAATCACTGTGTAGACCAGAATGGCCCCAAACTGGCACTGATCCTAGTATCTCTGCTTCTGAGGTGAAGGTATGTGCGCCCTTGTATACCTTATGCTTAGATACTTACACACCTGCTCTCAGAACATCATCTGAAGACACTTATGGCTGTCATGTCCCTACTAACTCATGCCCCTCCTTTTTCAGCATCCTTTTCTAGGATTTCCAATGGCAATCATCGCAAGTAATATCAATCTGTTTTATTCAAAACACTACTTTTAAATATCTGCTTTTCAACTGGTAAAGGGTGGTGTGTGTGTGTGTGTGTGTGTGTGTGTGTGTGTGTGTGTGTGTGTGTGTGTGCACGCAACGCTTACTCCCAAACTGAAATAGAGTACAGTGCTGTTCACTGTTACATCACTAATATCTAGTACCATAACAGGCATTCAAATATTTGACCAAATGAATGAACAGTGGATGAAATCTGAACTATTTCTATTTCCCACTTTTATTCTACCACTGAATACAATTTCTGCCAATGTAACTTCTTGTGAGTATATTTTTCCCAGAGTTCCATGTCTACACATTCTTTTCCTGTAGTAAGATATCATCATCTCTTACTTGGATTACCAAAATTTTATCTTTTTTGAATTTCTTTTTGAAGTCCGTGTTTCTCCCAAGGAGTGTTCTTAGCTCAGATAGGGTGTTCCTAGAATCATGAAGGTCAATCATATTGCTCCATAACTTAACATTCAAAACTATCCCCCAAAAGCACATGATACATGATGTCATTTCTATAACATTCTGCAAAGTACAAAGCTAAAGATGATGCAGATATATGTAGCAGATGTTAGAAGACAAAGATGGAAAGTTGGGGTGGATGAAGCTGTATAGCAGTGATCATAAGGATTTCCATATGTTCATAATCAGCTCTTTAGTATGATTGACCACATAAGTCTATACATAAAGCCAAATTTTATAGAGCTACACATACACACAGAAAGAGAAAGGAGAGAGAGTGTGTGTGAATATAAAAACAGTTCTAAAATAAATAGTGTCATTATGGTCTGATTAATAGCATTATTTAAATGTCAGTCTCCTTTTTTATATATGATGTATTCACAAGAGATTTTACTGGAGGAAACCAGGTTATGAATTCACAGACATCTACATATCATTTTTCCTACATTTTATTATTTATTTTTATTTCAAATTATTACCATTCCCATCAAAGTCTTCACATTCCACAGGTGTTTGAAGTATCCAGCCTGGAGATTATATTACTGGCCCCATCTTCTACTGAGCATGCAGGCGATTCAAGAGTAAGTAAAGCAAACAAATCTGTCATTACTCAGCCTGTTGTTTCACAAGTGTTACTATCGTCTTTTAAATTAGGACATGAAAGAGAATTAATTACTCAATGTATAGTCTTGGTTCCTGCTGCCATGACTACCACTTATCTACCATTGCCAAGCAAACCATCCAAACTTAGAATCAGGTAAGAAGCACTTCCTGTGAACCCTTCTGTGCCATGTGTCAACTGGACTGATTTATAGTCTGGTCAGCTGTGGGCAAACATTTGCTGTTCTGATGGATACAAGCTTGTCCAAATCGGCCACTGCGGACACAGCTAAGCTGTTCTCCATGTGATTGTCTCTTCCAGTGGTCTGTCCAGTTGTGACAGAGTCCACTTTTCACTTTCCAAAACTTGATTAGATATGTAGGCACATTCTTCAAATCCTAGTGGCCAGATTGTGTCACAAGTTCAATCTACCTTCAAAGGACAGGGAAAACAATGCCAGCCATTGGTGAGAAGAATCACAAAACCACACTGCAAAATATGTAATATGGTGTGATAAAATAGTACAAGAAAATAATCTAAAGCACTCTGCCATGAATCAATAAAACATAAATAATACATGCTCTGTTATAATAAAAAAAAATGCTCAGCCTCTGGGGTATATCAAAATCTCAACTCAGTATCTTTCAAAGTCTTCATTACACAGACCGGCAGCATATTCTCACCTTGATAGACAAAAACGTTATCCTTTTAATTCCCCTAGATGTATGCATTTGGCAAGTATTTAAAACTCAGTTTTTATCTTCTTAATCCCTTTGCAAGTTTAAATTTTCACTACTTCTTCAGTTTCATATTCACGCCCAAAGAAAGCCACTGCTTAATATTAATGTTCTCTTGAGATAAAGCGATGCCTTGCTGCTTTCAGAATCAGACAATGAGAAATTCTACCCTCAACAAGAAGCAGGAAGAACAGCGCTGTGTCCTCACTTTGTGCCTCGCTTGCATGAGACTGGAACTGTGGGCTTCCAGAGGGAGGTAAAGATTTTTTTATCATTGCCTACTCAGTGTGAGGTTCAAAACTGTAATAATCTGAATGAGCAAGAAGTCACCTAGGCAATTCAGCTGGTGGGTGCCCATGTGAAAGAGAGAGATAATCATTAATGTCACTCCTGAGATAGGAGGGTCTTTATGGACAGTAATAGATTCCACTAGAACTATGCAACACAGCCTATTGAAGTGCAGACAGTGATTTGGAAAATGCTTTGAGGGCAAGAGAGCAGGTTTAAATCAAGTCCAGCGATTAGTAGATAAAATAACTGCTCTGTTGAGCTTTGGTCTCTATGAAGTATCATGTCTTTAAATTGTGGGTGACAAGTCATTGACGCATATTAAAATTAAATGTTCTCTCCAAGCAACATTTTCACTATGAAATTTTTTTTATAAAAATGTTACAGGTAGGAAGCAAGAGGGAACAAAGTCTGCCTCCCAGCTTATCTACCAGACATGATACCCTGGGAAAGGAAATGGTGTGCTCTGCCTAAAAGTTTCTTTGCAGGATTAATGTCAGCTGCGATGTAAATAAGTTTAGATAGATCGCCTCAGAGTTTGTTTCTGTGTTCATTCATTCTTCATAGCCACCCTGCAAAGGAGCAGATTCTTCACCTGGGGGACAAACAGGGGCAACTCTGACACCGCCACAATGGGTTTGATAGTAGAAAAGCATAGCGCCTAGTGAATGGTGGTACATACAATGCCGAAGTACTGGACAACAGGGTGATCTTGGACCTGGGCTGGATGAAACAGATTGTGCCAAATTTCTTCATGCTATTCAATATGGTGTGCAATTCATAAATTGTCTCTGGAAAATTTCATCTAATACTTCTGAAGCATGGTGGTGAGACATAAAGCAAGATTGGAAAAAGACAACTGTTTCCTTTCTTCTAGGTTGAAACTAGAATTGTGGTTTTACAAGGTAGTATGTTTTAACTTATAAAACAAATCCTCAGAGCTTTAAGTATTACCATATTTAAACATATGGGAAAGCTATGTACATGAAAAATGGAGCCATATATTATCTCATTGTGTAGATTTTTTTTTGGAAAAGAAAGAATAAATGTTTTTATATATATAAATTAAATTATTTCAGTCCACACTCTTGTTAAGACCTATGATGTTGCATGCATTCAACTATTATTACACAAATAATCTACAAAATGCAAAGAATTTAGTAAGTGAAGATACAGTTTAAGTAGATTGATAAAGCATTGCCTACTGTTTTTTTTTTGGTGCCTTCCTGGGCTAGACACATGGAAGATTCACTGGACTTTTCCCAGAAGAACAGTATGATTTATGGATCAGCTTATGAACTGTCTAAGAGTGTCTCATTCCTAGTAAATGAGTCAGATGAGAAGATAAAGGCCTCCTGGTGGTACCATCTGGCAATCACATCAAAACTGCTTTGCATACCACACTAAATATTTAGAAAGTACTTTCTTCTGTATAAAAACACCATATTCTTCTAATAGTCCAATAAGTGTGATGATCAGAGGTTTCTGAGACTTTTAAGACTGGTCTCAGCTTGTGAACAGTTAGGCCTGGATCAAATTTTGGGTACTAAGGGGTCTACATTTAGGTTTCTTTCCACTGTTATCATCCTGGTAATAGTAGTTGAAAAAGAAGGGAAAAGAAGAGGAGGAGGAGGAAGAAGAAGAATGAGTAAGAGAAGAAAAATCATCATCTCTTCCCCACTCCAACCTTCTAAAATGAGTGATTTTTTTTAAATTTAGCTATAATGAATTGTCCAGTGTAAAAAAGCAAAGTTTAATTGCAACAAAAATGGGGTCTGTTTATATTGTTATCACTGATACCCTTTAAAGCATGTGTCAACATAGTGACCCACCTGAGAAGCGAGGAAAGAACCCTGCTGGTGAAGCTCTAGGTCAGGATGCTAAGCTGAGGTCTCCCTACTCCTCTAGACAGTCTAGGAAGACGCCACGGCCCATCTTCCCTCCTCAGTAAGTCCCAGAAAGCAAATGCTGGAAGGAATGGCTTTGGGAATCAAACAGCAAGACTGTGTCTAGTGAGCTGTGGTTCTCACAGTTTTGTTGTCTTCTAAAGTCACAGTTCTGAAAGTGCTATCCGGTCTCTCCATGGCCATTTGAAATTCTTTTAATTTATATATAGATTTTTATCACTTCACTTAAAACCTTGACAAATCTCCTCATAGCATTTGGGAAAACATCTACAGACATTACCATGGTCGACATAGCCTCCCTGTCAGTGTCTCTCAGCTCCTTTTCTTCACTATGCTAAGACGGCCTCTGTGGTATTCTGTGAAGATTCTATACAGGCTTCCACCTTGGGTCTTTGGTACCGCTTTTCATACTGCTTCCAGCTAAGTTTTTTAGATGTCAGCATGTTTTTCTCATGTTGTTTCTGTCAGGAGACTATTCAAATATCTCCTAACAGAGAATAGCTCTGGCCCATTATTTGGGAAATGGCACACCACACCTTCTAGAATACAGAGTGGTCTGTAGTCCTAATACCAAATTCCAAGGAAAAAGAATCTGCCTTGTTCATCAGAGATCCAGTATCCACCACAGTTTTGTGAGCTTCATTATGGTTGGGAACAGCAGACTGTCACCAAATTAAATAATAAAACTGCTAAAACACAGCCTGAGGAGATGGCTCCATGGGCAAAAGCTTTTACTTCACAGGTGTGAGGAGCTGATCTCAAATCCCCAGAACCTGAATGAGGGCAGTAGTGGTAGCATCCATTTGTGGCTCTTCCTCATAAAGAGAAATTGAATCATAAATAGGTGTAGCCTGAATGGCTAACTCAGTTTGTAGAGCATAGACTTTTAATTTCAGGGTCCTGGGTTTGTACCCCATATTGGGCATCAATTTTAACCAGAAGTTTTATTTAGCCCTGTAGTCTGAATAAATCCCTCCCATCCACAGTCCTGCAGTTTTTATAAAATAAGTAGGCTTATATTAATTGCAAACTGTTTGGTCTGTAGTTCAGGGCTCTTGATCACTAGCTTTTATATCTTAAATTAATCGATTTCTATTAATCTATCACCACATAGTTCATGGCTTACCTGTGTTCCATTATACCTTACTCACTCAGCAGCTGGCAGCATCTTTTCTGACCCTGCTTTTCTTCTTCCTCTATCTCTCTTGGATTCCCCACTTGGATGTAAGCCAAACAGCTTCTATGGCAGTATTCAGGTGTCAGTCCATAAGGTCTGAAGATGCTTATCCAGGGTCTGGGGCTCCTGGAGGGGCTGTGGCCAACCTGGACGGGGTGTGGCCAACCCCATTGATAAGTGGCTGCTGGGACACAAGGAGGTCTCTTCCTGGTTCCTGGCTGCTAGAGAGACAGGATCAGAATCCATTGTCCGTCCATCGCTCGTCCATCGCTCGGATACTCCAGTCCCTGTTCAGGTGCCACTATAAGCTGTTACTAATATCGTGAGTGTTGATTTATATTCTAATAAATATTTATCTTGGACTGGTGCCTTGTAAGTAAAACTCCGACTACAAATGGCAGCCCAACGTGGGTCAAATATACCTGCATAAAGAAATAGAAAGCTTAAAAAATGGTCTAGAGCCGAAAGCAGCCTCTGAATTGTGTCTCCCACATGAGCCGTGGTACAGAGATGGCCTGGTAAGGCATGGGCTTGGGCTACAATGGCGGGCTTTTGGGCTTTTGGGCTTAAGGTGTAAAATGACTGGTTCCTGAAGTCTCACAGGACCCTTAGTATAAGCAAAAGATTGTAAATGATGTATTTAAGGTTTCTGTTCATAAGGACAAAAAGGGAACAGAATCAAAGATGGCTTCTTAGTGTCGATGTTTTCTTGGATCAGCTCTGTTTGCCTAGGCAAACTGAGACTTAACTTTTTGAAGAGAAGCTTCCGGATTCAGCTTTAGAGGCAAAACATTTGTGAGATTTTTAAGAAGCCCTTCTGCCTAATACTTAAGTGGAGTTAATGAGCAGCAGATGGCAAAACTCTACTTGGTAATTATATGGACCCTAAAATTCCCCAGAGTACCTGGGTTAAAAAGATAAATTCTATAAAATTAGACTAGGAGCTGGGTGGAGCCATCCACCCATCCTACAAACCTTGAATCCTGGCAGATTAAAGGTGTGGTTAGGAATTGAAAGAAATAGAGGAATCCTTGGCAGATTAAAGGTGTGTTCAGAAATTGAAAGAAATAGTAGAATCCTTGGCAGATTAAAGTTATGTTCAGAAACTGAAAGAAATAGAAGAATCTGTGTGGAGTCAATCACCCTAGCCAAACAAAGGTGTGGTCAGAGACAGAAAAAGTTTAGAATAATTCAACCTATATATTTTGTAAATGATTTGACTTTAAACCTGAAATCCAAAGATATGCTACTTTGGAGAACAGGTTTTCATTTTATTTTCACAGAAAATGAGAGGGTATGGGTTTATTTATGGATAAAGATCATAAAGTTTGATAGAGGAAGACCCCCTGAAAAATCTCTAATGGAAATGGATGGACCAGGTGACTGAGCATTTCAGAGCACCTCTGTTGAAGTTTCACGAGCTCTGGATTCAGAACAATTTCAGAAGACTGGCTGAGATGTTTGTATTTATTAACAGTGTTGTTAATAAGTTGTTATAGATAAGGGGGGAAAGAATATTAGATTTGGAGTTCTTTTTGTTTTAAAAGGAGAAAAGGGAATATGTAGGGGTATTGTGTTGTTTCATGGTAAATAATTGTCCCACCCACTGGTTTAATAAAAAGTGCTGATTGGCCAAAGGCAGGCAGGAAGTGTGAGCGGGGCTACCAGACTGAAAACTCTGAGAACAGAATGCCAGAGCAGAATGCCAGAGAGAAGCCAGAAGAAGCAGAGGACAACCATGCTGCTCTAAGAAAAGGTACCGAGCCCCATGGCTGAACAGGAAGAATCATGGGTTAGATGAAGGGTAGAGAGTTAGCAAGCTATATGCCTGAGCCTTAGGTCGGTCAGCCTCAAATTAATGAAAGCATCTGTGTGTCTCTGTGGGACTGCGGGTCAGTGGGTCTTAAAGCTTGAGGTTAGGCCCAAAAAGTCCAGCCAGAAACCTCCTACTACAAACTTCTTTATTAACTAATGGTAGTAACACATATTTATGAATATCACATTACAAAGGAGAATTGTCAGAAGTCAACAATCCAGATAGTTAGATACAAAATGGAGAACAGCAAGAGACTATGCCTCCAACAGGTGCATTTTGAAAATGGACATCCAAGTCTATTCTATCATCTCCATTCGGGCACCCTGACACATGTACTCACACATATACATAAAATGTGCATATGTGTGCATAAATGTACACATATACACACCATAAGGGGAGAAGGAGAAAGAAATGTAAACAAACAAACCTCAGTCCTCCACGCAATATACTTCTTATAAATAGAGGCTATTGGGAACTATGTGTGTGATTTGACCAGAAAATCTAGTAGGGCTAGGAAGGAGATGATGGCAGATATGCTAGAGCTGTTCCATTTTATGAACGTTTCCTGGGGAGAAGCACAAATATTTCTTCACCCTTGATAATGTATCAGTGACAGACCAAAGAAAAAATTTCATCAAGTCTCTCTTGGTAAACTAATGAACTGACTTAGGGTTCCTCACATGAGAATGAAAGAGGGCAGAATTAGTGAAGCATGAGCAACTTCTGAGTGGCTATACTACTGAAGAAAATGTCTCTTCTTTCTCCCCAGCAGCTGTTAGCCCCACAAAAGTCATCAGAGAGAGGCAGGGATCCATGAGACCCTATTTTTCCTCCATGATGAAATGTTAATCCTGTGCAAATCTCCTTGAGGGAATGACAGTTGCTGAGACTTTAAGAGGCCCAAGCCATGTAATACTCACAGGACAGCATCTCACAAACAAGGGACCTAAGACATTTCTAACTCCTGCATTTCTACTTCTGTCTCATCAAGTAAAATCTCTTCATTGGTCCTGACAGTGAGATCAGTAAGACAAAAAGATGAGTGAAATCACAGCACTTTGAGAATTTAAAAATTCATAATAATGAGGTCTTAGATATACTTTAAAATATTGGAGCTCAAAATAAAAGATAAATGAAGTAAGTGGAGATGTGTTGATTACCCAGGAGACAGATATGAGCAGGGGTTCATTATACAATTTTATGTACTTTCGTGTCTGTTACAAATTTTGTATAATTTATGAAGTTAGGGAATAAATGCTGCTGTTTTGAGTAGATTCAAGATTCTTACACGCTAGTAATTTAGCCTTTTGGTTGTTATTTTTTATTGAGATGATATTACAGTTGTTATTTTTAAACCTATTTATAAAATAAACTAAGCCTGAAAATGACTTCCAGCCCTACATTCCCATTATCATGACAAAAATTGAAAATTAAACTCTGTAAAGACTTTTAACCATTATAGATTATTTAAAACTTCAATGTAATACTCCTTATAATGTCTTTAAATTAAATTTAAATGATTTGAAATAGGGACAAAGTTTTTTCTAGAGTGCATCCCTTCTTGGTGTGATGTTCCTTTGGGAGTTGCCATGTCATTCATTTATCCTCAAGAGTGTCTGGAATAGAATGTAAGTGCCTCTCCCCTGTCCCTAATGGCTACTCCGTTCAGACTTTCACATGTCAGTGGTTTTACTGCTGAGGATCATAGGAAACGTAAAACCACAAATGTAACCAGGAGAAATTAAAGACCTAGGGCATCTTATTAACCATCCACAGATTTATTGCTGAGTTGATGTGTGAGATCCCTACCGGATTTCCCTTAAAGCTCCCAAACCCTAATGAAACTCACAAGGGCAGTGTTTTTTTTCCTTTCCCTGAATTGCTGGACAAGGGAACCCTGAAGATTTTACAGGCTCTGGAGACTTAGCAAAACTAGGTGCCCTTAGTGCTTTGTTTTGTTTTGTTTTGTTTTTGTTTGTTTGTTTGTCTTTTGTGTAAGACCTCAAGATCTACCCAGAGCAACTTCTCTCCAGTCTCCACTTTCAAATCAAAGAAATCAGAATGTTTCCAAACACCAAGTGTTATAGCAATCAAAATCCATTCAACTTGATTAAATATTTAGCACACATCTCCAAATTTCTAGAGTCTAACCAGTTCTTCTTATTAGATTAAACTTATCTAGATTTTAATTTTAAATTCTCTAAAGAGGTATAATTTTTTTTCAAATCAATATGTGGTAACAAAGTTTGAAAATTCAGATTATCAAATATAAATTTACAATTCAGACACACAGAGATAGTTAGCAACTTCCTGGAGCACATGCAATTAAGATGATAATGACAGGATCATGTTATGTACTTTACAGAGCTGGCTTGTAACAAGTCATCTCAAATAAAGGAATCTAAATAGTCAGCCAGTTGCTAATTATAGTGAAATGGTTTTTGTAAGTCAGAAAACTGGATATAAAGAACTATTTGATAATTCCTCAAAGAACAATATTATTAAAAGGGAAACCTGGTCTCAAATGGGTCATTGTGGAATTCTCTGTGGAGTTGTCACAGACCAAACAAAGTCATAAACCTTAGACGTCAATAGGCCAATTGGAAGTAGTTCAGTTGTGTAGTAATAGATTGTAAAAGCAAGTGTTCTACACCCAGAACTTTCACATTTCTGCTACATGAATTCCTCAGGGGAAAAACAAAAATCTATAAATGAAATGGATGTAGGGCATTTTGAAATGATTTTATTGCCTAAAAGAATACCAACTCCAATAATTCTTCAGAGCACTTGGCAGCAGAAGACATTTATTGGAAAGCAAAGAGTAGAATTCTATGAAGAGTATATTGAAAATTTACATGGACTTATTTTATGTCTTAGCAAATTTACTCCCTTAGAATGCATAAAGTTATTAAATGTAGCATTTGTGATACATATATATTGTAATTTGCTTAGTTCTATTTTAAAGACCTGTTTCTCTACTAAGTGGTGTCCTTTACTTTCAAGATACTAAGCATTATATTCTCAGGTAGAAAGTAATTGCATCCATGGCTACTAGAGAAATATTAAGTGGTGACTTAAAAATAATTGTCTTAAAAAGAGACTTCCACTAAATAATCAGACCAAAATAATAATAATAATAAACAACTATCAAATTTAGTTGTTGTATTTGTTTTGGAAGTCTGATCCAGATGTTTGGCTAAAGTCACAATGCTCTGTACTAGCACCAATCACTGGCTCCTTTGCAAATAGGCATATCACACCAAATGGGCCATAAGTCTACTTTTCAAACTAGAAATAATACTTGAGCAGAACATATATAAATTAAGTATGTAGCCATATGTTTAACCTATAAGCCACCCATTGAAATCCAAGAAAAACTTCTGAGAAAAATATTTGAAAAATACTTAATTAGTTCCCATTGAATGTGCATAAATTGCTCTCCTCAAAATATCTGGTTTTTTGCTTTGGGAAATCTGCTTACTTGTACATTTTATTGTTTTATAATTGAGCATGTTTCACCTCCATATACCTATCAAAGTTTTCTTCTGAGCTCTCACCTTGGAAAACAAGAAGAGAAAAGCAAATGGGGTGAAGGGCACAGTAGCAGGTGAAAAGCCTCTGTGGGGCTATGAGATTTCAATCTGTGGCCATATTCATACACCCAGGAAAAGATAAGGAAAATATATTTTATTAGCCTTTAAAATATAAAATATATACACCTCTTGTATATATCAGGCTCTCTACTAGGGTCTGTCATATAGAATGATATTATTCTGTTTAATTGTCAGTTTTACAAAATGAACAAAAAGCTCCTTTGACATTAGAACAATTCCTTGGTTGCACAGCAATGTTTGAAGAATTCAGTCAAGGATACATACAATCATGAAAACCAGTATGCCTTAATTTTCCTCAGAATTTACCATCAAGTAAATTCATAGCACTATTTTTGATGCAAAAAGGACCAACATTATGAAATTAAAACTTTTCAATAAGTATACCTAGTAAGGGAATAATAAGGAAATTTATCAAGAGCTTCTGCAAATCAACAAGACAATGAGACAAAAAATGGTAAGGAATTTGAAAAGATACTTTTTTAAAATAGAATATCCAGTTGCACATATATGAGTTACTTCATCAGTTATCATGGAACTACTAATACATTTATGAAAAACTCTCAATATTTAAGTATCAGATTGCCACATGTACAAACAAAAATAGATAAAGATGCACAATAGTATACAATATTGCTAGTGTAGTACAAACTGTTATAACCATTATGGGAAGGAGGAAACTTTGAAAGGATTAGCAAGATAGAAGTGATCTGAGGAAGGTGAATGGGGAGGGACAAGAGGGATAAACATAGAAGAAGGAAGGGAAAATGTAACACAAGGGCAAGGATGTCTGAAAAACTATTAAACACCTATGGTAAATATAAGTGGTAAATATAAGTCTCTTTATCAATATACATATATAGTTTAAACAAAATTTTCTTCATTTGGGCTGACAATGCTTCCTCCAAGAGCCAAAGACTATACAATAAAACCCCTAGGCCAGGCATGATAATTCTTGAATTGTTTTTCAAGGTTGTCCAAGAAACTCCTACAATTTTACAGGCTGTTGCTATTATCTTTGGTTGCCCTACAGAGCTGGGAGATATTTAGCTATTGTTGAATGCAATTCAGACAAAGAATGTTCTGGTAACTCTTGGAACTAAGTTGAAGCCCTCCTTACTGAGCGCTAGTTTTCACGATACCAGAAAATGCCATGAAATCTCCTACTGGATAAAGCAGTGAGAATTTCTACACAGCTGTAAATTATAATGACCAGCATAGCACAATAACCCCCTAAAGGTGGAATAGTAGCACAAATGCATTGACAGTAAATAAGTGCTCCCCAATTGGACTTAAGACACCCTCAGTGAGAAGAAAATTATATCTAGTACTAGAAACATAGACAACCACCCAGGACTACTGAAGTCATGGATCTTGGAGGAAATCCTACAATTGTCACTGTACTAAACACACATAATTCCTAACTACCCTCTATATATTTGTCCTCATATCCACAGGTAAGTATAATCTTCACCCTCATGAAGGAAACTACTCTTTGCAATAAACAGTGAATCACTACAAATATATATATATATATATATATATATATATATATATATATATATATATATGTATCTGGTCAAAATGTAGTTTTATGAAGCCCAGCTCAAATTGAGACATCTACAACACAAATCCTGCACTAGAGCTCAAGGATCATTGCAGAAGAGGGGCAAAAAGAATGTAAGAAACAGAAGAATAGGTAGTTTGTCCCAAGATTCTGTCTCCTAGAATGCTATAAGCTATACCCATAAAGCCTCATTGTCATAAAGCTTCTGGCCTGGACTTTCTAGCCCAGCCCTGAGGTTTAGACCCACTCACAGCCCTACTTTGGCCTAGTCTCAAATAATCACACAAAGACATATTAATTTCATGCTGATGGACATATGGCTTAGACCTATTGTTAGCTAGCTCTTTCATTATAACTCAATCAATTTTTATTAATCTGTTTAATCATAACTCAATCTATTTTTATTACTTTGTTTTGCTATGTGGCTTGGTACCTTTCCCGAGAGCATCATGGTTGTCTTCTTTTCTCTGCATCTGCTGGTGTCTCTGATCATGTCCTCCTGGTGTCTCTGCTCTGTTCTTCCTGTTCCCAGATTTTTGTAGTCTGGTAGCCCCACCTATACTTCCTGTCTGCCTTCTGCCAATCAGCATTTTTATTAAACCAGTAGGCAGAACAAATATTTAGAATGTATCAGAGAATCCCACTACATCCCCCCTTTTTTCTTCTTAACAAGAACCCCAAATCGATTTTCCTTTGTGCAATTTTTCACCATTATCTATAACAATTTGCAATCAACAGTATAAACAAAAACAAACATCCATAATTGATTTTTTGTGAATGTAGGTGTTATACTCTAGGCTACTTCCTGCTGATTGGGGGTATTGGTAATCTCATTGGGACCCAAAGAAAAATTTAGGATCATGGGCAAGTCTTTAGTTAAGTAGTCTGTAATGCTGGATCATTTTCAGCCAGTCTCCTTGAAGTTGTTTTGGATGCAGAGCTCAGAGGAAATTGCAACAGAAGTACCCTAAAATCCGGGTCATCTGGGTCATCTGTTTCCATTGGAAACTTTTCATGGCATCTTCATCAATAAAACTTTATTTTCTTTAACCAGGAAAAATTCACAGGTTATCATTTTCTGTGAAAAGAAAAAGAAAACCTCTTCTCCAAAGTAGCATATATTCTTATTTCAACTTTAAAGTCGACTCATCTATAAAATATATAGGTTGGATTAATCCAGCAGCATTTATAATCAAATGGCTTTTAGCAGCTTTTACTACATTTTCAGTCAAAAAACTTAAAGACAAGACAATAATATACAGTATTCAGACACTATATTTTCTATCTTTACATGGCTTGTTATATTTTTATTACTCTATTTTTCTTTTTTTAAAACAATTTCTCTACCTTTTTTCGTTTCTCTCCCAGTCTACATGTTATTTTCCACACACATTGTAACCCATCGATAGGTTTTCTCCATCTGAGCCTGTTTTGTTGTATATCTTTAATCATTTTTTAACCAGAAAATCTTATGAAGCTAGACTGTAAAGTACTGCCTTGACTACTGACTCTGCCCCACTTGGCTTTTCAGCATGGTGGAGGCACCAGAGCTATGGCTTATCTTCCCAATTCTAGGAAGCAGTATTTAGATATTGTGGAGCTATTTTTACCACCCCTCTGGAGAATCTTAGGGACTACTCTGTTACTAAGCAGAATACTGCTACTCACTCCCTACTCATGAACTCCATTTAAGTATTTGGCAGTAGAGCCTCTTTAAGAAGCCAAAGCTAAGTCAGGAAGACTCTCTTAAAGGAGCCAAACATCTACTTGCTGCCAGCAAACAAAGCAATCCCAGGAAATGCTGCCACCAAGAAACTGTCTTTGACTCTATTCCCTTTTTATTCAATATAAACAGAAACCTTAAATCCATCAGATGCAACTTGTTGCTTATACCAAACCTTCTGTGAGACTCCAGAAACTCACCTTGGTGCAGCTTAAGCTGCCCCTGCGAACCCGCCATTTTATAATTCAAGCCTGAACACCACAGTCTGTACCATGACCCACTTCAGAGTCACAATTCAGATGCCACTTTTGGCTCTATTTCTGTGCTCTAGAACTCATTTTAAGGTTTTTATGACTTTTTGTGGGTGTATATGACCTACACTGGTGCAACATTTGTAATAAGAGGTTTCTGTCCTGAATTTTCCAGCCTAGCCCTAAGGTTCAGAAACACTCACAACCCTGCTTTAGCCTAGCCCCAAATAATCACACAAAGACTTATATTAAGTTCATGCTAATTGACCTATGGCTCAGAAACAATGCTAGAGAGCTCTTTGATCTTATGTAGATATTGTAACTGTAATTCTCATTTGACTGCTGTTTTGTTATATGCAATTTCACTACATTCAAATTGAAACCTTCCTTTTTGATTTGACAGAAAAGGGTAAGTGATGTGGGATGTCTTTCTGTATGCTGTGAATATCATTCATTAATAAAGGTACTGTTTGGGCCTATATCAGGCATCTAAGAAGGAGGTGAATATCTGGGCATAGATACAGGGGAAGGAGGGTACAGTCAAAAGATACTCATTCCAGCTGTCCAAGAAACAAGATGTAAAGAAATAGGTAACCCACAGGGCACATCACAAGACAGATTAATGAGTTGAGTTAATATATGGAAGCTAGCTAGCAATAAGCCTGAGCCATATACCAAGTAGCTTATAATTAATATAAGCTTCTATGTGTTTCTGTGGAACTGCAGGTTTAGATCATGGGTCGGACAGACCAGAAACTCATTATACTTATTACCCTTATTACACCTCATTAACATGGCTGCTTGAATATGACCTGAACAAGGATAATAACAAAAAACATGCTAACAAGGGTATAAACATCTCCACAAGACCTCAACCCTGGACGAAAATAAAAAGGCAATTAAAGAATGTTGAAAGCTAGGAAAACAATCTTCCCCAAGAAAGAAAGAGCATAACTTTAGTTATCCAATAGAAAAATGGTCAACCCTGAAAATATAAGCAAACAAACATAGTACAGACAGACTATATTTACATATTTAGGAATTATGTATTACGAATATATATCCAAACACATACAGATAACAACAGTTAAATAAAATATAAGTCAAAAATTTGAAAGAGAGCAAGGGAAGGTGCTTGGGAGAGTTTAGAAAGAGGAAAGTAAAAGAAGAAACAAAGAAAATATAATTTCAAAACATTAAAAAGTTATTTTTAAAAGTAAATATGTATATCAGCTATGGCATATGGCATGGACCACATAGTAGTCATTGCTGCTTGACAAAGTTCGAACATTTCAACATTGCACACCGTACTTCTCCAGCACGTTTATACTTTCATTTTTAATGATTCTCAATATTAATGCCTTTCCCTTTGAGAAATTCTGGGTGGTGTTTGGTAAAGAATAAAAATGTGTACATGTTAGCCTCTTTAAACAAAATAACTCTTTGGAAAAAAAAAATCTCTTCTATATAGAAACCAGGAATTCTATTATGCCCTCCTAATTATATTAAGAATTAGAAGGTTAGAGATTTACTGGACACACCTGATCCCAAGGATGACAAGCCTACAACTCAGAACCCAAGCCTGAAGCCATTAAGAGCAAGAATTCAGTTAATAAAAATAGAGAAATCAGAGTGGCACAGTATAATGGGAAATAGTAAGATAGTACGATCTTCTCCTTTGGGAGCATTAGGAAGGATACAGGCCCATAGAGTAAAACTAAGAAACCAGTGCAGTGTCTGCTCTTCAGAAGTCCTTTTCCCAAGGCATCTCTGTAAGGGGCTCCATTGCCATGGAAACTTGAGGAAAGTTCCTACTAAACAAAGCAGTCATTCTTCTTAATCTAAAAAAAGGAAAACCAAAGAAATTAAAGAGAGAAAGAAAGACAAGGAAGCTTGTGGACCATTCATTAACACACAACTGGTGTTTATTGTCAAGGTCAGTGCTAGATTCCTCAACCCCGATCTCAAGCCACACCCCAGTTCACATGCCCCTTGTCTCCCATTTAATCCCATGTGCAACTATAGAATATAAAGGTTTAGTCTTTCTTCAATTAAAGGCTACTGGCCTTCATCCTGATTTACCCTCAAGCTGTATCTGTCTCCTCCTTCTCTCCAAAATCACCTCCCCAGCACACAGGTTCATTTTGGGACCTGAACCCCTCACCAAAGCAGGTATCAAACAAATACATCAATTTTATTTTTAGCTATAGGAGCAGATTAAATTTGAGTATATGTATATCAAAAGAAATGTCCAAGTACATTGAAATCAGTTTTTTTTTCACAGTGACCAACAATTTTAAGCTAAATACCCAGAAAGTTTATACTGTGGATATTAACCATGAAAGTTTATGTTAATTACCTATACATACTTTAGATAGAATATTATCTTAGTTGAATTATCCCAAATAATTTGCTCCTGTAATATGTAGTCAGAAGTTTCTCAACTGACCTAGCCCCACATGACTCCAATCAGTTCAGTTCTTAATTTAAATATAATTTACTGTGCTAAATAGAAGTTTGTAGTATCTAATCAGTAGCATTTGTGTGTACAAAATATGTATACCTAGATTTATATGTATATGTGATTGAACGCACATACATAAATAAACACACAGAATTTCAGAATGAGAAGCAGAAAACTACACGTTAAGTTTTAAGAGTAAAATTTTGTAGAAAATTTTGTATGCAACATTAATTCAAATAGCCATGTTTTAATTTATATAATTAGTAGGGGAAGTCATAATGTTTTTACTTTATGCCACAGTGCCTTTGGCCTAGTAATGTAGGCATGTGATGTACTCTCTTATAAATAGATTTTAGACAAAAAGCAAACAATATCCAGGCTGTTAACCACAACACCTGAACAGCGTGGGACCAGAAAGAACTTAAAAGAGGCATCCAGGGAATCACTGGGAAGAAAAAATAGAGATCTCCTGAGTAAATTGGGATCATAATGGGGAGCAAATAAGGAGAGGTGGGAACAAATCATGATAGAAGGAGGTGATTGAGTGAGAGGAGCAACAAAGAGGGAGAAAAAAAAGAGAGAGAGATTTTGATAGAGGAAGCCACAGGGGGTTAGAAAGAAGCTGGGTGCTAGGGAAACCTCCAAGAACCCACAGGATGTCCCTGGCCAGGACTCCAATCAATAGTTGATGACAGGGTACTGAAACAGGACTTTCCCTGAAACAGGACTTTCCCTATAAGCAAATGAACGACCACCATAAGTGTCATTATAGAATCTTCATCCAGCAATTTAATAGAGGCAGAAGCAGAGATACATAGCTAAGCACCAGGTCGAGCTCCTGGTCCAGAGAGGGGTTGGTCTGTTTGAGCCAAGGGATAGGATTTATGAGGAGGAGTCTCACAGTGATGATTGGCTGGAGCTTTTAGGAGCTCACTGAATCAAAATCAGCCACTGGGGAATCTTCAGAAAAAAGGAACTAAATCCACCAAAGGTAGATGACTGTCGAATGGCTTGGGCAGTATATGATAACTTCGTGGAGTAAGATCAGACTATGTTCCTGTGTATGAGCTGGCATCTTGGAGCCCATTCCCTACAGAGGAACACCTATCCCAGCCCTAATATTGGGATGAGGGAATCAGGCCTACCTCAGTTGGATACACCAGACTGAACTTATCCACCTTGGCACTCCTTGCTCTTCTTGGGGAATGAATGGAGGGATGGGGCCAGAGGAGACTGAGAGAGGACTGGGAGGAGGGGAGGGAAGGTGAGCAGGGGTATACACGGGGAAAAACATTTTTAAATAAAATATACATATTAAAAAGAACCAGTGCTCTGGGAACAGAAGATTCTGATCCACAGAAGAGCTGATATACCAGCAGGGCAAGGCACCAAAAGCTAACATGAAGTATCAAAGGCCCTGCAGAGTAAGTTCATGTGACAGCTGGAAGAAAGTGGAGTGTGTCCAGACTGGATGACAGTACAGATAGTTCCTGACTATGGTGACTATGCTATGGTCACAATAGAAATAAACATTAATAAATTCAGGGGAAGAAAATAATATATTATGTTGCTTATTCCAAAATTATTCAAGAAAAATTTATGTTTCTATCTGTCGTCCATTTATGAGGGAGAGTGAAAAAACAATTGTAAATGTGCACATTCTGGCAACTGAAATGGGATATAGATGGAGACTCTGTATTGTATTTCTGTACCTGTTCCATATGTCTGAAATCACTGCAATATTAAAAATATGTCCAAGAAAAAAAAGCCATGTCATAGAAGAGCTGGTCATTCATGGCAGCCAGAAAGTGGAGAGAGAGAGGGAGAGAAACAGTTCCCAGGATCCCAGCATCCCCCTCAAGGCCACATCCACTGTTACCCTTTTCTCTCACATTTCTCTCTCAAAGCTTTACCACACTTTTCTTTGCAACCAGACAGAAGTTTCCCTCCCAATCCCTTGCCAACATCTCCTTTATACAGGGCTCCCCTCCAAGATATTCCTCCTTTTTTTCTCTTTAAAAATAAATTGGCCTTCCATGAATATCAGCCAGCTATGGTATATTAAGTTGCAGTGAGAGTAGACGCTTCCTCTCCTATTAAAGGTAGACTAGGCAAGCCAACGGTAAGAGGAAAATATCCCCTAAGAGGTCAACAGAGTCAGAAACAGCCCCTGCTCCCACGGTTAGGAGTCCCACAAGTGGACCAAGCTACACAATTGTAAAATATATTAATATATGTATATAATTATATACACATAGGCACAATGCCTAGGTCAGTGCCATGCAGAGTCCCTAGCTCTCGGTTCAGTCTCTGTGAGCCCCTATGAGCCCAGGTTAGTTGATTCTGTGGGTTTTCATGTGGTGCCACTGGCCCCTTTGGCTCTACAATCCCTCCTCTTCCTCCTCTGCATGATTTCCTGAGCTCTGTCTAATGTTCGGCTGTGGATCCCTGCATCTATTTCCATCTATTGCTAAACAAAGCCTCTCTGCCTTCACCATGTCTTAACAACACCACACTGGTGACCAAGACTTCAACACATGAGGTTTGAGAGATCATTTGCTTTTATGTATTTATTTACTTACTTATTTTTATATTTGAATATGAGTATACACTAATTATAGGAAAGGTTGCATTTTGTTATTTTTTTCATAGAAGTCTATAACGCATTTTAATTTTATTTGACACCCATTGCCCACTCATTTTATTTTATTTAAATAACTCTTTTCATTTATTTAACATAACAAAGGAAGTTTTCCTTCCCTCCTCTCTGCACGCCCTCCCCCCCCCTCCGTTCCCATCTACCCCCTGCCTCCTCTGTCTCCATCTAGAAGTGGGAAGGCTCCCAAGGGCTTGAACAGAGCCCCTGCCCACTCTTGCCCCACTCCCACCTCTGTTGATCTCCTTCATCCCACTTAGTTGTCCTTTACTTTTGGGTCTTTTCCCTTTGATCTTGTTTGTGTGTGTGTGTGTGTGTGTGTGTGTGTGTGTGTGTGTGTGTGTGTGTGTGTGTTGTGTATGCATTTGTGTGTGCATGTGTGGTGTTAGATATGTATTTGTGTGCATGTGTGCATGCATGTGTGGTGTGTGTGTATGCGAGTGTGTATGCATGTGTGTGCTGTGTGTGTGTATGGTGTGAGGTGTGGTGGTATGTATGCTCATGTGTGTGCATGCATGAGTGGTGTGTGTATGTGTGTGTGTATGACTGATGTGATGTGTGTATGCATGGGTATTCATGTGTGCATGTGTGCGTGCATGTGTAGTATGTGTGCGTGCATGTGTACGTGAATGTGTGGTATGTTTGTGCATTTGTGTGTGCATATATGATGTGAGGAGTGTGCATATGTGTGTGCATGTGTCTATGTGCATGTGTTGTGTGTGTGTGCATGTCTGTGTGCATGTTTGCATGGTAGGTGTGTACATGTGTGCATGTGTGTGGTGTGCATGTGCATTTGTGTGTGCATGTATAGTGTAAGGTGTGTGTATGTGTGTCTGTGTGTGTGCACGTGTGCATGCATGTGTGGTATGTGTGTGCATGCATGTGTGCTGTGTGTGTGTATGTATAGTGTCAGGTGTGTGTGTATGTATGGTGTATGTATATGTATGTATGTGCATGCGTACATGTGTGCATGGTTGTATGATATGTGTGTGCATATGTGTGTGCATGCATGTGTGGTGTGTGTGCATATATGATGTAAGGTGCATGTGTGCATGCATGTGTAGTGTGTGTCTGCATGTGTGTGTGCATGCATGTGTGGTGTGTATGTGTGTGCATTTGTGTGTGCATGTATGGTGTGGGGTGTATGTATGTGTGAGAGTGTGCGTGTGTGTGCCTGTGTGTGATTGAGTTAAATTAGGGTTTCTTAAAGGATCATGGATGAAAGTTTATGTAAATGAGCATGGGCAGTTGATCAGTAGCTATATACCGGATTAAAATGTGCCTCCTTTCATAGGAACCATTAACAGATTATAATTCCTCAAGGAGAGTAGACTATTGTAACTCCTTAAAATTGGGATTATTAAAATTTAAGCCAAAATAATGCTACTTTCAAGTAACCAAAAATCTAAGAGTTGTAAATTATAATTTCTAGTTGATCATTCTAGTTGAATATGTAGATTAGCAGAAATAGTATTGATCTAAGGTCTAGTTTGAAATATGGGTTATCACCAAGAAATATATCTAAATGTCAGTTTCCTTTTCAAGAAGCTTTGATGCCTCTACCTACCTATCCAGTGAAGTACAAGTCATATTGGTGCAGATAACTGCAATAGTCTTCCACTTGTAGTCCTACGTATTCCATGATAATTTGGGCGGAGCAGAGAGGCATTTACCCTTAATGATGTTTGTGCCTAGTTCATTTTATGTATAACCACCTTGTAGCAAAACTAAACAACATAAAAATTGTATTAAGTAAATGGCTATTTCTAGGGGCAAGGTGAGTGTTCTGGAGAGTTGCAATAATCAGTGCATATAGTTAAGCTTGCTCTTGAATTAGACATGAGAACACAAGTATAAGAGGTTTAGAATCTAGACATACTCTGTACACAATATTCATGAGTGGATTTTCACTCTGTTCAAACAAACTGGGCTCAAACTTGCAGACATCGTTACTGCCTAAAGGCTGGAAGAACTCTGATAAGTATAACTGGAACCAAAAAGGCATTTTCCCTCTGTCAAAAGCCTGAAGAAAAAAACACAAGCATCTGTGTTCCTACAATAAAATGTCTAAGGTATGAGTTTCTGTTTGTGAGCTCTAGAAATGGACTCTGGGGCAGACTTCTACACAGGGAGTTTATTGGGGTGACTCTAGGGACCAATGATTATAATGAAATGAGCCACTACAAGCCTATTCTCAGGGGAGAAATTGAAACCCAGTGCATTCAGTGAAAGTCTTAAGAATAACGTTGCCTGGGGTGTAGGACATATAGGACATAGCTTTTAACACACACACACAGACACACACACACACACACACACACACACACACACACAGAGAGAGAGAGAGAGAGAGAGAGAGAGAGAGAAACACATACACCAAATACTTCTTGAGACCTGTCCCCGAGAAAAAGATATACTTGGCAAGGTGCCACCTGCTCCCTGGGGCTGAGAGCATCTGCAGGAGTGACTCCGCCATGAGTAACCAGTAGCTTTCTCCTGAAACCAAAAAGCTGAGAACCAAATAGGGTTTCTTAATATGCAACTGAAGTGCCACTTTAAAGGGCTCAAGATATAAGTACAAAGAGTTCCAATGCAGTGAACAACGAAAAGCTTAAATTTCACAACCATGAGCATTCCTGGGGATGCTTAGACTGAAGGAACTCTAGTTCACTAGGTTCAGCCACTTTGTAATATTCCCTTAAATTTGTTTAATCTAATGACTTTCAACCTGGAGGTATTTTACATCACACTTGCCTCCAGATAATATTTGATAATGTTTAGAGACATTTTTGGTTACCACATCTGGAGGAGCATGCTACTAAGATGTGCATGATACGTATGCATGGTAGCGCTCACCACCACCAATTATTTTGACCAAAATACTGACAGAAACAAGGCTGAAAAACTAATCCAAACTCATACTTTGGTTAGTAGTTTCAAATAATACATCTTTGTCTTATATCTTTTTAAAAATGTTGAACTGTTAGTTGTAAAGTATTTCAGGTTTTCAGTATTAACACATTGCACTTCAGAAAGAATGAATACCAAAAGTTAAATTAAAAGTAGAAGAGATAATCCTTCATTCTAAAACCTTTCTCCTATTTTCTTAGGCCTGAGACTGGATCATATTTTCCAGATTCTTCCATTTGAATAGCTGAGTGACAGAGGTCCAATCTGGAGACGAGAATGATTAAAATAATAAGATCAAAGTATGGCTTTACTAATCTCATGGCTTATTGCTATATAAAGAGATGTTTTTCCCTTTGATTCACAAATGTTTAAAGAGTGGGAAAATAATGGGAACAAATCTCATGGGCAACATCCCATCAATGAGGTAAATTAATGCCATAGTGGGTGAGTGTTAAATTATAAAAGTCTAGTTGCTCTATTAGGATAAAAGCAGGCCTCTAAGGAAAGGAAAGTTTAATTAAAGTTTGAGATGTGCATTTAAAAGAAAGACACTCAGGAGAGTAGTGTGGCCAATACAGCAGATACCTACGGACATTTATAATCCCTTGGCAGTATAGGCCCTTCCTTGGTGTCAGCACTGGTGAGCATATCTCTGGAGATTAACCTTAAAAGCTGATGGAGTGTCTCTGTCACAGCCAAAGCTCACTGTGTTCTAAGAAACAGCTGAAACATGTGCAGGCCTGTAACTTCAAAGACATCCAGTCTTGAGAGAAACAAAGACAAAGTATAGCCTTGCTGAACTCTGAAGGGATCCAGCTCTTGAACTTTGAGTTATTGGACCCATATATATAGTCCGATAAGGGAAGACATCACATTCTTAAGGCAAGAGATAAGAAAACCAAGATCTTATCAGAGCAAAGTGTGCCAGTCAGGTAGAGAAATATGTTAATGTTTTCAAAGCTTTATAATGGAAGGGAAAATGAAGTGACCCACTTCCACGTGTAGGACATAGATATTATCCATTAATGATGCTCTGTTCACACCATCTATCTTTCGGTTGGCTCAAAAGCTAAAGTTGCTAAATGGATCTGCAACTGATTCAGGGTTATTCTGAGGTACCACATATTTTACAGGGGAACTTTGTAACATCTATAAATAGAAGCCCCTGACTTTTCAAAATATGACTCCATATACCTGTCATGATTTGAATGCACTCTAAGTCAAAAATACATTTCTCATACCTACTCTCCCAAATGTCCTATCATAGAAAAGGCACACTGCACAATACCACTAGTTAGCCTTGGGGTCACAGAGATGACTGGCTGAATGCTACTACTTTCTGCTATTGCTCAGAACAGTGAGAGAGATCTGTGCCTAGAGAAAATATCAAATTTCAAAATGAGAAGTGTGGGGTTCTGAAGAAATGGTTCAGTTACGAGTGCTTACTTCTCCATCAAAGACCAAAATTCAGACTCAAATACCCACATTAGGTAACTCAGAAAATGTCTGTAATTCTCACTTCAAGAAACATTCTGCTTCTGGCATCCATGAGCTCAAACACACACACACACACACACACACACACACACACACACACACACACACACACACATGTATACCCACACACGTAAATTTAAAGATTTAAGTATATCTGAATAGATGCCAGTTTTGCACAAATATAAAGCTAAAACAATTTAAACTAGATGTCAGGTATTATACATATTACATAAACTATCAGCTCAAGGTAATCTAGAATTTCAACATTAGAGGATATGCTCTTTTTTTCTTGGTGTTTCTTATCTTTATTGCTGCTGGAAAAAAAAATCACCTCTGAATAAGAAATTAAGTTGGATATATTTTACCTGATCTTTGTATTTAGGAATTATGTGATTCTCAAGTAGACATATGTCCTCTCTGGAATATAATTTTGCTATTAATAATGTGATTTTTTTTCTTTCAGAGTGTTGAAGTTTCAATTTATTTTTCAAACAAATATTTAATTAGTAGAACATATGTACTTCCTAAGTTTTGTAGCACAACTGTTGAACAGAACTAATAGGTTACTTCTGGAGCTTAGGAGCATTATGAAAAAAATTCAGAGATTTCAAGAATATGGTGAAGTGAGATACTGTGGAAATCTCTTCTCTAGAGTAAGACAAATGTACAAGATATGACACACTCATATGGACCATTTTTCTAAATACATCTGACACAACAGCAAGTGTTAGACAGAATCCCATTACTACAACAGAAACCAAAGATAGTTAACATATGAAGTAAAAAGGACTATTATGGTTTATAGTTCTTGAAGTCCAAGTTCAAGAACAAGCAGCCTTATTGCTTTAGGCCTCATTTTTTATAAACATAAAGCAGATATTTATCAAATATGTAATTAAGTTTTTAAAAGATTATACTTATAAATTCAATTTTAAATGATTATACGTAGAACTAAAATGTGAGACGGGAGTGTAGTATGGGTCAAGTAACTTAATTCATCAGCCAGTAAAGCAAATAGAATGGGATGCCAGTATCTCATACTTGCTTCAGAGAATCCTTCAGTAACATTCAGTGATCCTTCAGGAACCATTATACTTTACCTCCTAAAGCTCACACCACCTCCCAACTGTGCCACCTGGGAACCTACCATTTAACGTAGGTGTCATTTGAGAATGTGTACTCAAAGTATATCAACTCAACTGATATAATATCTCACATTAGCATAGCAAAAATATTCTACTTAGCTATAACTCTTGGAATAAAGTTGCAAACAAAAATAACCTCTAGTAAATGAGCCCTGTAGCCAGAAGTTTCTGCCCTCTTCAGCCCAAGGTCCAAAACTACAGTCCCAGAACTACTTGGTCCCAAAAATCACACAAAGGCTTATATTAATTACAAAGTGTTTGGCTTACATCTTAGGCTCATTGCTAGCTAGTTCTTGCAACTTAAATCAACCCATTTGTATTAATTATTGCCATGCAACTCTGTGGCTCTGTGGCATAATCTGAATTCCTTTACATTTTGCTTTCTCGGCATCAGCTTGCAGCATCTCCCTTGAATCTGCCTTCCTCCTCCTTTATCTATTCTTGGAATTCCTGCCTCCCTCTAAGCTGCTTTGTGATAGGCCAAAACAGTTTCTTTATTAACCAATGATAATTTACAGTATACAGAAAGACATCTCATATCAGAGCCCTGGAATAGAAAGTAGACCTTCAAAGTAGATGGCTAAGGTCCAATTGCTTTCTATAATTAGCAGTACAATATACAAAACACTCCTTGTAGTTCTGAGAATTGCCTTAAATATCTGAAAAGCCAGCATATCCAGCCATAATGCTCTATGTGCCTAAGCGATGTCTACACTTTTTTCTCCTAATCTCTCATGTTTCCCATCAAGTACTCCTTGGAAAAGGGCACAAAATATGGTTTTATTTAAAAAGAGGGATCATAATTTTGTTTAAATTAACAAACCATGTCAGATATGCTAGACATGACTCAGTTTCTTTTTTCCATGACTCCTTCATCACTCACAAAAGGAAAAGTAACTTAGATATGAAAAGTGAAGGTGTTGCTCTTGCAGTGCTGACTAAAGCATGCTGATTCTTTGCTAACATTGATGAGCACTTATACTAAATATAAAGCCAAGGACTTTAAGATCTTTGTTTAATTAGTGGCATCTGGTAGCCTTTAAATCCTCCTTGCCCCACCACTCTAGTCCTCCCTCTTATTTCCAAATCCTCTGATACTGCTCCATATCACACAGTAACTGAAGGCTTCCTGGGCCATTTACTGAGAGACCTTGCTTCAAGGTATCCAGAAGAAGGTCTGCATGTTTACAAAAACCAAAATGCCCCAAGTGACACTTAACAGAGAAGTATAGAAAAATCTATTCCATTGGAAATTTCATAGGTTGCAATATATTTTGTGGTTATCCACATCTCAGCAAAATGGTGCCACCATTAGTCCTAGTGCATAAACTTGACACTGAGCACTTCTAGATTTCATATTTATTCTGCTCCCATATATAATTCATTATTAATACTCTTGGGGGTTGTTTCATTTTTTGAGACAAGGTTTCTGTGTGTTGCTCTGACAGTACTAGAACTTGCTCTGTAGACCATGCTGGCTTTGAACTCACAAGGATCCACCTGCCTCTGCCTCCCAAGTTCTGGAATTGAAGGTGTGTACCAACACCTTCTGGCTAATAATGCTTCTAATATTGTCAGTATATCTCAAATATTCCTTACCTCATCTCTCAGACTACTATAATCTCCTCACCAAAACATCTACAAATCTTGGCAATATTTCTACTTCTATATTTTTCTACATTCATAGGTTGAAGTCATTCTCCTAATATATAAATCAGATTTTAACAAGTTCATATCACATATCTGATCAAATCTTTTAAAAGATCATAAGTTAGAATAGAATCCAAAACTGTACTGTCTTTTGGATTTGACTAACTTGCTAGATTTATCAAATCTTTTATCTTACCAGTCATTCTCAGGTCCACACTGACTCTCTTTGGAGTGTTTCTAAACAAGTTTTACCTGCATCATAGTTTATTGTTTAAATCATTCATTTGCAAATGTGGAATTACTCCGAGTGATTAATTCTCACTTTAAATTTCACATCCTGGGGAAAGCCATCTGATATGGGAATGTCTTTCTGTATGCTGTGAAGATTATTTTTTAAATAAAGGAACTCTTTTGGCTCTTGACAGTCACCATAGCAGTAGGCAGGAGCATAGGTAGGAGAAGGAGGGCAGAGTCACACAGGCACACACACACACACACACACACACACACACACACACACAGAGAGAGAGAGAGAGAGAGAGAGAGAGAGAGAGAGAGAGAGAGAGAGAGATCGAGCCAGACACCCAAGGTGGCCATGGGCCACATGGCAGGACTGATTAATGAGAATGGGTTGAATTAAGATGTAAGAGCTAGCTAGCAATGTGCCTGAGCCATAGGCTGAACAGCATGAAGTTAATATAAGCGTCTGAGTCATTTGGGGGGGGGGGTGAAGTGGCTGCAGGAGGGTCTGAACTGTGGAACTAGACAGGCCAGAAACCCTCTGTTACAGCCATCTTTTACCATAGCAAGCTTACTTATAACAAGCAAACTGTTAAAGCTTCATGAAGAATAAAAAGGTCTCTGATGTAAATCTTAGGCACCTATTCCTTTCCTTCACATTATTCATCACAATTTGTATTTTGTTTAGGCCTGAATGATTTAATTTATTCATTTCAACTTCTGAAAATGGAGTTTCATTAATGTATAACAATACTATATAATATCTCTGTATTATACATAATACAAGCAAGGAATTTGATATAGTAATAGTAAATAAGTAAATTGATAAAGTGAATAAATTGCTTAGTAGATGAATGGAGATAGATAGATAGATAGATAGATAGATAGATAGATAGATAGATAGATAAGTAGATAGATAGATAGATTGATAGATAGATAGGTAGGTAGGTAGGTAGGTAGGTAGGTAGATAGATAGATAGATAGATAGATAGATAGATAGATAGATAGATAGATAGATAGATAGATAGGTAGGTAGGTAGGTAGGTAGGTAGGTAGGTAGGTAGGTAGGTAGGTAGATAGATAGATAGATAGATAGATAGATAGATAGATAGATAGATAGATAGATAGGTAGGTAGGTAGGTAGGTAGGTAGGTAGGTAGGTAGGTAGGTAGATAGATAGATAGATAGATAGATAGATAGATAGATAGATAGATAGATAGATAGATAGATAGATAGATAAGTAGGTAGGTAGGTAGGTAGATAGATAGATAGATAGATAGATAGATAGATAGATAGATAGATAGATAGATAGATGACTAATAAGTAGGGAGAAAAAACATAAACAAATATCAGGGATTGTCAGATTTTTAAGCTACTCTTAACTTTGTGAAAAATGGAATCCCTTTTCAAAGTGCCCTGTGCCAAGTTCAGTTTGTAGAATTTCCCCATAGAAATTACACATTCACAATATGTAAACCAATTCTTCAAAATTGTTACCCCAAATCAGAGTAAATGGAGGTTAGATAGAGGGAAAGTGAATCTAAGTAACTTCTTAGAAGAACAATATTCTGGTTCCTCGTACCAACCTACAAGATACCCCAAATTCTATGCTTAGGTTTCAATTACCAGTATGTATGAACAATCTACTCCATGGAATTTATCTTTTAAGTCTATTTTCTGGCAGCTAAGTTAAAACAAAAAGGAGTGGGTATACAGCAGAGGAAATCATAGGAAATTGGTGGACTTTTGTCAGTGGTGTTATCCCTCTCTATACTTTGGGAGATACACTATGAAAAGAAGAGTTCTATATTTGCTCCCATATACCAGTAATAGAGAAAGATGCTTCCTGGGGCATTTTGAGACAGCATATTTATATTCCTTTATTGTAAAACATGTCCTTACAAATTGATATCACACTCAGGAGTTCTTTTTCAGTTGTGTTCTATTTATGGGCACACACCACAGGTGGCCCTTCTAGTTTTACGGGATTTTTGTTTTATGCTAATAAGATGAAGGTTCATGTGCCTAAATTCTGCCTTAATTTCATTTAATAATGCTTTATTGCCTCTTATATATACAAAGACATCTTTTATATATCATCTATGAGTCATTTTGCTGATTTCTCAGTGAGATAGGCCACTAGTACCAAACAATGTCAGGACAAATTCTCTTCCCTGATAAGGAGCAATCAATGTTCTGTTTTTAGAAAAACAAACGGATGGAGGGCTAGGCTGCAAAGTGCTGGCTACTTTGTCTTTCATGTGAATCTCATCAAAAAAGACTCATGATGAATTTGTTGGTAGACACCCCAATTCTTCTCAACTTAGCACCTTTGGTCACCAAACAAGGGTTACCAGTGTCAAATGTAATCAAATCAAAACATTTATCCATTCTGCAAAACACTAAGAATAATGACATTCTGCTTTGTGAGATGATTAGGCTTGCAAATGGCACATATATAGTGAAAAGTTTACTTGTAATATATCATATAAAGGATTAATATTTATTGAGGGGTACATGAGCACTCATGATATAAACTGAACCTTAAGACAATTGTTGGAGATAGGAAAATTCTCATGATAGGCTGCCAATTTGCTCTCTGAGAACACAGGAACAAAAATAGGAAAGGACTCAGTGTCCCCTAGCATCTTAATGGGGTCTGGCCATGCCCCATTCAGGCTCCTGGTACTCCAGAGACACGCCTCCAAGCTTTGCCAGCTAACACCTGAATCCCACTACATCTCCCCCTTTTGTCTAACCAAGAAAGTATTAAACTAAGACTTTATACAATAGGAATTACTATAAGGTAATATCTGGGGGAAGAAAAGAGAAAACATAAGCAAAGTCCAGCTATAACTAAAGACCAACAATTATAAGGTACACCTTATATGTCTACAGTACTGGTAAGTGTTGAGGTATAGAAATTGCTTTAAAGTTGTTTATCTTGAATAATAAAAATTTAACACTTGGATATTCTTTGTTAAGAGATGAGATAATAGTAACCTTACCTGTCTAGTCTTTAACCTCTTAAGACCTAAGAAGGAAAATATATTACCTGAAGGTTGGAAGCACAAGAGAGTAGTTTCTAAAATTAGGAGCAGACAGTGACAGTCAGATACCTGGACAGTCACCCATGGTTTGTTTTTGTTTTTGGTTTGTTTGTTTTTTGCGTAGATGGGGCATCTATCATTTTGGCTGTAGACCTATGATATCTGACAGATCTTTTTAGGAGTAGGGCATTTTTGGAGAAACCAACTTATCTTGTCTAGGCAGGTTTTGGCAGTTTTTATCTTTTACCTTGCTGGTCTGGGTTAGTCAGTGTGCTTACTGACAGCAGTCAAGGTAAAGGCAGTTCTTTGCCTAGCAAACCATTGTCTGCCAAGGAAGACAAACTCGTAATGAAGTATCTGTGATGCTCAACACCATCTTAGGAAAGGAAGAGTGATGGTTAAATGTCATATTTTTTTAGGTCTATGAAGTGTTTGAAGACTCCTGTCTATCTGATATATTCTACCGTGTATCTGAGAAACCTAAACAATGTGACTATTTATGGCAAACTTAAGTAATACTGACTTGTAGTATTTATCATCTTAAAGACTGAGGCTGTATATTGTAAAATTAGGTGATCTATAAATGGGTGTACAGTCTCTGAATGATGAGTTGTAGCATGACTATCATAAACATTAGCCAGAGGTACATGTCCTGTGTAAAATGATAACAGTATCTTAAATGTATATCATACATAAAATATCTAAACAGAGGTATACAAAACATCTTATGTATATATTATGACTAATATAATTATATATTATGACTATTATAATTAAACAGAGGCAGAAATTGCATAATGGAAGTTACAATAATATGTTTAATATGTGTCAATGTGCAGGATAAAATAAAAATATTTTAAACGGAGGTATAAGCATGTGCAAAATATGGCAATTACAGATTTAAGTTTGTATCAATATATAAATTACCTTAGACATATAAAACAATTTTAGATTTAAATTTGTATTAATATATAAATTATCTTAATCAAATAAATAGAAAGGTTTTACATTTGTATCAATATACAATCATCTATATTAGTGTAAATTGTCTTTGGCTCATATTTGGCTAATTGTTTATAGGTAGATATAACAATCTATGTATGTTTAGTTTATCTATTCCTCTTCTTTAAAAGGGATCTCTGAGTCTATATTATTGTTTTATCCTCAAATTAATTTTAACCTATCTCTACTCTATCAGAATGATCATTATAACCTTCAGAGGAGAGAACTTATCAGGAGAAGGGCATAGTTTTTTACAAGTTTGCTCCCTACTGACCCATGGGTGGCAGCATCTCTGTGTGATCTTACAAAAACTAAGACAGTGGTTAGGTCCTAATGGACTGACTATAAGCATCTATAGCCATGTTTAGAGTACTGGGTAAGTCTATCTGGGACTCTTGTTAAAGATATGACATGAAGGATAATCATAGAGAGCTATCTTGCAACCATCCTAAATAGCCTTTATTTTAAAAGCAATCATTGAATGGTTTGCATGGAGAATAAACCCGCATGGTCACTAGCCATTGCAAAGAATTTACTTATAATATATCATATAAAAGATAAGGAATAAATGAATGTTCATGATATAAATTAAACCTTAAGACAATTTTTAGAGATACTGTCTCATGATGGGCTGCCGATCTTCTCTCTAAAAACACAGAAACAAAAACAAGAAGGGACTCAATGTCCTGGTGGTGTCTTAATGGGATCTGGCCACACCCCGTTCAGGCTAATGATACTCCAGAGACACGCCTCCAAGCTTTGCCAGCTAACACCTAATCCCCCTACACATCAGCACAGGTCACCAAGGTAAGAATTCTTTTGTAACCACAAACTCTTTTTCACTTTGCACAACTTAGACTTGATGTCCACAGATATGACATGACACAAGACACAGTGATCCTTTTGTGTCATAGGTCAGGTATGCATTGCCTCTCATTCTGTCAAGGTTGGCATGCAATAAAAGCAGCAGAGATGGTTTCATCTGTTCAAACATATCCATTCACCTTAATGAAGCACTGCACATGGACCTGTACTTTATTACCTGTCAGGACATTTGGAAGTCTTTTCCTTGGAAAAACCATGGTAGGAAGTCATTCTTCTGTGATGAAGGGACTGGTGAGTGTGCATAAAGCAAATGTGCCTGTCAGTGCACCCAGTTCTCTGAGGTTGAGGCACACTCCTGATGTTTGTTGGGGACTGAAATGCTAAGAGCAATTCAAATGACAATAGATACTGGGGACTCCTGCCATTCAAAAGAGAACTGGTTTTATAGTTTATGATTATTTGTTTTGGTTAGTTTCTTGAATGATTGGTTGGCTTGTTTTTCTTTGGTTTTGATTTTTTGAGACAGGAATCTCACTACATAGCCCATACTGAATTCAAACTTGCAATTGTCTTGGCTTGGCTTCCTGAGTGCTGAAATGTACCACCACATCTAACTGTAATGAAAACAGCATTTGTTTCATGAAATATGTATACTTGAGAAGAATAAAACCTTGATTAAAAAAAAATCAATGAAGTTTACCTCAAAAGCTGGATTTCCTTCAATAGTTCTTCATAGACATGAAAGTTATAAAGTATTGAAAACATCCTCATATATTACATATGCTAACACTTAAATGCATTTGCTGGTTTTTATAATAAATACCAAAAATTATTCATTGTTACCTATTCTTTGTACCTACAGTTTTTACACAGACTTCTAATATCTTTCTTTTTAAGTATTTATTTTCATTAATGATTTAAAATATTGGCAACGTCCTTTTAAACAAAAAATGACTAAATAAATCACAATACAATAACAGTGTGTAGTACTATAGAGTTATCACTAATATTTTGTATGAAAATTCCATATCATGTAGCATATTCTCCATGCTATGCTAGATAATATGAAAATAGTGTGTAGTATGTTCCCCATACTCTGCTTACTCTTGCATTCTCAGTGATGACAAACGTAGATGTAGTCTCTGACTTTGAAAATTAAAAACATATAATACACATATGCTTGCATAAATCACTGTATACTTTTAGATTATACACCATAATCTATAAATTATGAAAGTAATTATTATGAACAAAACTTTTCTACTAGTCATGAATAGGCCAGAAAAATCAAGTTGCTCATTTAAATTTTATATAATCAGACTGAAATCTTAAAAAAGAAGACAGAGCCCTCACAGACCATTTTACCTGAAAAATAAAAGCTTCAAATCTATCTGAGTCAGCACAGTGAGAAAGTCCTCTATATACACACACAAAGAGACAGATATATAAGAAGACAGACATACATATAATATATATGATTAACATATTTTATGACTTATTCTTATATAATACTACTTCAAATTTCAGTGTTTTGCTGCTTGTCAGAATGTCCTATCCCATTGCAAATAATTCAGGTTGTACAAACTCATATTTAGAATCAACACCAATAAGATTTATATTTAATTTTCTTATAATTTTTACAACATAAAAAAACAGGTGAATACATTATTTGTTTTCTTTAAAGACAGAGCAGCAAGAAACTTAATTTTCTTCTTTCTGCTACATTTGCTAAAACATTGAACCTTTAATTTATTGAAAGGAAACAGAATTCAAACACAATATTTCACAAAATATTAGAAATGCTTTGTGGCTACCAGTCTCATTGAGAACATTGAAAACATTGAAACTGTGTATGTTAAATAAGCATCTGTCACGACAGTGAGAAAAATCTAAAGTCTAGTGTAATTCAAAACAGGAAGTGGTTACCAACTCCATTCAGCAGCCTTCCTCCACTGTCTCAATACTAAGTATCATAATGATGCCATAGTCTACCATACAGCTTGGCTGTTTCCCTTTATGGAAATTGTTTTTGAGTGTAAAAGAAAATTTTGTAAGGTATTTTATGATCATAACTCAAGCTAAGAAGTACATTCAATGAATAGTTTTAATCAATGTCTTTTTATGATGAATATACTCACTCTTAGTCCATAAAATAATTGGGCACCAGCTTATGTGACTTTAGGGTAGACTGATGTCCACTCAGTTGCCACATGGACTTTGCTAAGACCTGTTAAGGTAGTTTGTTGGTTATACCTCTATACTTACCTTGAGCCTCTTTTTATTCTCTTAGTTAAACCAAAGTGAATTTGGATGAATGAAGATAATGTAAATTCAAGATCTTGGATGTTTAGCAAAACCTAGGGGAGGTTGCATTTATTGTGTGTCATAACACTGAATATAATTAAGGCAAGACTTTATCGCTAGTGCTCATTTTGTGTGTTAAATGCTCTAATCATTTTGAGCACAAGTGTTTGCCTTCATTATTACTGCATGACAAGGAAGGTCTAAGGTTTTGTTTTGTGTACAATCAATGAGACCAGCAGCCTACATTTAGAAAGTGATTTGTATTCAGGCATTTCCAAGGCTCTTTGAATGCAATTTCAGTTACTCTTGCCTGTTTGTTTATTATAAGTGTCTTCTACATGACAGTTTAAATGAGGTCAGAATTTTATGAACTGCGCTGGTTTGCTATATTAGATTTTAAAACACCGGGGCTAGATGTGCATGCTGAAATTATGCTAGGGGTTGAGAAAGTGTGTTGCTTAAGATACACACAGTTGAAAGTTGCATGTTGTATATCTTTGTTCTTTGATGTTACTAGAATATTCATTTCCCTTCAGCAGAGATCATTGTTCAAAGATTGCTTTAGTTATTTATTTAAATGTACTCTGAGGGCATAGTAGTTTAAACAACCTTCAAGACATATTGAGTACAATTTGAATCTTAATTATGTAGTCTTAGGAAAGTTATATTTAAACTAGGGCTGTTTTTCTCCAGGTTTAAGAATGGAAAACAAAACCCACTTCATTGTTAAGATGAGAAATAATGAGCTGATGCACAAAAGTCACTGATGGTTAATAGATGGTAGCTGTTAGCATGGACTTACACTAGAATAAATATAAATAATGATAAGTGGTAACTTTACATGCTCACCAAACACACTATAACTGAGCTACATCCCAGGCCCATTTTTTACTTTTTATGATAAAACATAGTTTCATTAAGTTGCTCAGGATAACCTTGCATATGTTCAGTAATCAAGGTCTTGAACACCTGATCCATCTTTCTCAGCCTCCCTCAGACTGCCTCACAGGCCTACACCACTGGACTAGGATTACATTGTTATATGTTTTAATCTGATTTGCACTATAAGTATTTTTAATTACATTGTTAAATCAAAACTAGATGAATAAACTTGATCATCCCCACCTACACTTGCTTCAGAGACAATCAATAATTGAGGACATGAAACTATATATGTGACTAGATATCAACCATTAATTAATTGTTGCTGTATTGGTTATCTTCCCATCCACTCTGGCAAAATATCCATCAACAGTCTTTATTTAAAAGAGGAAAGAGTTGTTTCCAGTCATGATTCTGGGGTGTTTTCTGCAAGATCAGCTGGTTTCTTTATTTTAGATCTTGGGTGAAGCATAATGCCATACCTTCAGGAGCATGAAAGGAGGCACCTGACCTTCCGGTATCTGGGAAGAAGAAAAAGAGATAGCAAAAGACAGAATACAGTCTTAAAGGTGCGCCCTAGTGAGCTGCTTTCTCCAATTGGGATTGACCTCATAAAGACTGAACCACCTACTCACAGGGCCATGGGCACCAAACAGGCCCTTGAAATAGAGCCTGTGAGACTATTTAAAGCTTGTGTCAAATACTAAACCAACAGAACATACCAGTTTTACACAATCAGACTCAATGTGACTCTCACAATACCACAGATGGAGGACCAATTTAGAAAGAACAAAATTATCTAACATGTCTTTCAGAAGAGATCATTCGTTACTCTTCAAACAGAACAAAAACATTTAAAATAAAAATAAGTTATCTTCAGGACAAATATAAAACCAGCTATACAATCTCTTTTCCAAGAACAAAGTCATGGGTTCGTCACCATAAAAAACAAACAAACAAACAAACAAAAACCTGGAAATAGTCATAGGTATCAACTTCACAGAATCATAACAACAGCCAGCTTGTTGCTTTAGGTTTTTGTTTGTTTTTTTTTTTTTTTTCGTAACTAATTAGTTTTTTCATAACTAATCTTGACCAGACATGTTAGGAATTTTTATTCTGCTCGTGCTACAGATGAGCACTAAGATAGCAAGACAAGACTTTCCACACTGAGGTTTAAAACCAGATCTCACTCCAGAGCTCCTAGCTTCACCACCCCTCACCTCTTTGAGATGGAGTCCACAACATTCTCCAAATCTAAGATTGAGAGCTGACTTACTTAGGGTTGCTATTGCGGCAACAAAACACCATGACTAAAGTAACTTATGAAGGAAAGATTATTTGGCTTACATTTCCATAGCTCGGCTTACATTTCCATAGCTCTGTTCAACACTGATGAAGTAAGGATGGAGGCTGAACAGGACAGACACCTGGAGGCAGGAGCTGATGCAGAGGTCATGAAGAGATTCTGTTTACTGATTTGCTCCTCATGGCCTACTCAGACACTTTGTGTGTGTGTGTGTGTGTGTGTGTGTGTGTGTGTGTGTGTGTGTGTGTGTGTGTGTGTGTGTGTGTGTGTACAATATGTATATATACTCTCTGCCTCCCAGGGAGGGCAAGGAATCCCAAGGTGATTCACTTCAGTCTGGCATATCCAGTTGATGATCGGTCCGAATCCCTCATCCAAGTATCAAGGCTGAGTAAGTTGTTCCTCTATAGGGAATGGGCTCTGAGAAGCCAGTTCATGTACCAGAAACTCTGGTTCTACTACAAGAGACTCAAACTGCCCACACCATTCGACTGTCATGTATATTAGGAGGGTTTAGGTCCTTTCCATGAAGCTTCCTCAGCTGTCATTTCAGAGTCAGTGAGCTCCCAATAGTTTAGGGCAGCATGAAACTTCGTCAAGAATAACCTTATATCATGCTGTAAGCAGCAACTATATTCAAAGCAGCTAAGGATTTGCTTCTTATCTGGGTATTCTATGCACAGCTTCTTCTACCCCACATCTCTTATCTCCCCTAAAAATTTGTAGCAAATTATCATTTCTATGGGAAAAGAGATGAAAGCTTAGGGCAAAAGAACTTGTCAAAGATCATACAGCTAATGAATGAGGGATGAGTCTGACTCTCAAATCCAGTACTTATGCCAGCATTCGGAACTCAGAACATCACATCCTGAAATATATAGTGGAGATACTGAAGAGCCAGTCTTCCACATTTCGCCTACCTCCTGGAATAAGGAGTGGCAGTGGGTTGATGCTAACCATAAACTGCACACAGTTGAGAAATATTTTTGAGTCAGAAACTCAAAGCACTCAAGTTGTGCATCAATTTATGTAAGCCTTGCAAGGGTCTGAGTTGAAGGAACTTTCACGTTCATTTTTAAATGAGAAAACTGATGAATAAGTGACAAGTAAATAATTGGAGGAAAGAAAGCATAAAAGGGAGAGAAAAGACACTCCTCACAACATAAGGTTAGCCTCTTTGAACATATTCCTTCAGGGGTACATCTCAGCTGATAAACCAAATGTACTTTGCAAAGTAGCTTCCATAGCTGCAATGTTCCATGGCACATGGACAGTTAATGATTTCAAATGATTCCAAGTTTATAATCCCATTTGCCTCATTAGTTAATGTTCTGGTATAACTTATCACCAAAACACAGTGGCTTTTCTGTGCACATTGAAACAGCTGCATCTGGGGTTCCGGGGGTTTTCATATGGCACAGTGAACAATGGCAGAAACAATCACCCTGTAAGTCAAGTTACAAAATGTCTGCTGGAATGCCATTAATTTATTTATTTATTTATGTATTGGTGGCAGAAGAAGCATCATTCTAAAAATGAGCTACAAGTACCAGAAGCCAAAGGCATGAATAACAAGGAAGTATAATTCAGCCACAGAGAAGCTTGGGTTCCAGAACATCAGGACCCTCTGTGAGCAGGGAATGTCTGCAAAGCTATGATTGAGTTCATTGTGAAAGCTCTGGCTTGCTACTCTGGTCAGAGTCAGAATTGCTATTTCTAGAAGGTTGGGTAAACCTGAGAGACTTGTGAGTACAAGCTGGAGTCAAGCTACACATTTCATGCTACTCCTGAAAAGCTGTAAAGAGTCTTCTAGACTGTCTACTTAAAATAAGACACTTTAAATTCTTCTGGTTGTAGAATACCTCCAGCAGCTAATGTGAGGCTGGATTTTTATCTACTTGTTGTTCATTTGATTTTTATTCCTGTAGTGCATGGTGTCATTTGCAATGATGGTTACACTGTGTCTGCTCTCCCTAAACCTGTAACTTTCTATTTTTACCAGTGAACTCTTCAGGGCAGTGTGGGTTCATGTTGCACCATACCAAACTCTTGGAACAAAACAGGTTTTGGGAATTTAAAATGTTTCCAACCTTAAAGGCATAATAACTTTCTTCTCCATAATCACATATGAGTCAATACATTTTAGCCAAAGATATTATCATTTCTTCAATAAAATCAATGTATGAAATAGAAAGCACAATGGTAATCCCAATGCTTGGAATGTAAAAGCAGAAGGATCAGGAACTCAAGGCCAACCTGGACTTCGTGAAATCCTATCTCAGGCTTTCTTTTTAAAGTTATAAATGAATATTCTGGTATCTTGAATCATTGTTTTCTAGCAAATGAGTTGCTAAAGATTTTAAGTTTTTGTCTACAGAGTATTGTAATTCTATCATTTCAAGTAAATAACTTTGGATACAACAATGCCATTGGCATCATTTGTAAAGGAAAATGAATGAATGAAATGAAACTTTTCCATATAGAAAAGATGCAATGCTGAAGGAAATCTTGTCTATATGGATAAAGGACAAGAGAAAGTTAATATAGTGCTTTCTAAAGATTAAAAAAAAAACCACACACACAAGATCTCTAGAGTCCAAACATAATGGACAGAGTTTCCTTTACAAATAAGACCCTGATCCTTTCATTGCTAGGACTAGGGGACTGTGTAGTCAACACTATTGTCACAATCATGACATCTGACTTCCACATTAACAGTAAGTCCCACTGGGGCTATCTTTATGATTTTATCCTCATGTTTCCCTGATGCCACCTAATGCTCATTTCCTAGAAGAAAAAGAAAAGCTGAAAGGAAGAAAGGCCACAGAGCTGCTCTCCATCTTAAATATTTTCCCATAAAGAGCTACCAGTATAATATTGGTCCCACCACCACAAGAGAGACCAGGAAATACAGTGTTTTAGTTGGCATGGGGCACAGAAAAAGTAAGAATTATACTAAGCATATCATATACAATTTCAGAAATAAATTTATGATGAAAGCACTCATGGACTATAGCCTTATTGATACCAAATTTAACTAAATGTAGAGCAAAATGAGAAAGCTTTCCCAACCTAAACACAATTTATTACTAAACTTTTCTTAACATCAGTGTAGTTACTCTTAGAGTTTGGTGTGCATATGAGTCAGCTTCAGATCTTGTTGAAATACAGAATGGCTTAGTAGGCCTGGGACAGAGCCTTGGATGCAGCATTTCTAACAGGCTTCCAAAAGATTGATGCCAGAGGAAAACAGTAACAAGGTCCTAGTCTGTTTCTCGACCAAAAACCTGCAGGAAAGATGTGACATTGACTACAGCAGCAGTTCTTAACTTGTAGATTGCTACCTCTACATAGGTTGCATATCATATACCCTACATATCATATATTTACATTATGATACATAATAATGGTAAATTAGAGTTAAAAATAGCAACAAAATAACTTTATTGTTAGGGATCATCAACTATGTTACAGATTCCCAAAGTTAGAAAAGCTGAGAACGAGTGGATTCAACATGGAACCTGAGATGAGGTGCAACCTGCAACCGGTGGGATAGAGGCCGCAGATGGAGCTCAACATCCTACCATTTGCAAGAAAACTGTCTCCATCAAAGTTATCTCTGATCCAAAATGTCAACGCTGTTAAGGCTAAGAAATGATACCCATGTACACAAGAAAGATGTGTTACATTTTCTTCAAATATCCCACATATTTTTATCTTTATATGCTGTTACGTTAACTTAATTTTTATTTGCCCTAGAATCAGTACCATCAATTTACTTGCCAGTACCACCTACCTGACAAGGTTTACATCTTGATCCACAGACAGACCAAAGCCCTGAATATATTAATGCATTACCTGACTTACGAATGTTTCCTACCTTCCCTTACCAGGGTCCCCCCCTCCTTTAAGTGTCTTTATATACACCTGTGTGACACAAGTTACCATCCTCAATTTTTATTCTGGAAATTGTTCATTGATTGATCAAGGCTGATACCGTTCTTTCATTATCCTGATTACTTTGCATGTCGATGGAGTACTTCCCATATTGTTGTGATATATACAAATATGTAAAATAATAATTTGAAACATTCACATGTAACATATTGTGGTGGTTTTAAAGCAAACAGCCCTCAAAAGGAATCTCACTATAAGCAGGTGTGGCCTTGTTAGAAGTGTGTCTTTTGGGGGGTGGGCTTTAAGGTCTCTTTCTAAAGCTTCTTCAATGTGATAGTTGACTTCCTGTTTTCTGAAAGATATAGCAGTCTCAACTCCAACACCACCTCTGCCTGCATGTTGCCATGTTCCCTGCCATGACAATAAATAACTGAACCTCTGATACTGTAAACAAGCCCCCTCAGTTAAATATTGTCTTTGTAAAAGTTTCCAGGGTCATGTTGTCTCTTAACTACAATAAAAACCCTAAATAAGACACATATTCTATCATCACATTAAAATGATATTTATAAGCTACATATTAGGCCCTCAAAACTTTACCTCTGCTAGTTGACTCATCATGGCTCTCTTTCCTAGTTTCTTCCTTACGTACTAAACACCAATCCACATTGTCACACATTCTAGTTGTCATAAAACCTGAATGTTATTTCCACAGGCAGGTTTTAACTGCAGATAAAAAGAGAGCTTAAAACCCTCATTTAGGGCCAGTGTCTCTCATTAAGCTTTCTGTGATTTTTCCAGAGCTGGGGTTCATGGACCAATGCCTACTTACCTGGCTGGCTAAGATTAAAATGAGTAATAGATCCTCTGTGCCTTCAGGACTGCTCCTAATGCATTTTTCATTAAGTTGAACTCCCACTCGGGGCCTCTTCCTGAGGTTCAGACAGAGGTAAGAGAGCTGTGAGCCCGTTTGTTTACTAGCATTTAAACAGGGCTGCTCTTTTCTCTCAAACTGTTACAGTTCTGCACTTAACATGATTTCTGAGAAGGTGGAAACACTCTGTTTATTTGGCCATCTGCTAAGAGAATACTGATTCAAAAGGACAGATTTTCAACTGGTTCACTTTCAGAACCTTATTAATATATTTTATAGAAAGTTTGGATACTATACTTTCTACAAAATACTCACATATTTGCATATATATCCATATATATACATTATCCATTCACACAGATAAACATAGTTATGCATGTACTCACACATCATGTTCATATGCTACACTCCCATGGGTATACACATGTCTTATTTAGGGTTTCTATTGCTATCAAGAGACACCATCACAACAGTAACTCTAATAAAAGAAAATATTTAATTGGGGCTTACAGTTTCAGAGTTTTAGTCCATTATCTTCATGGTGTCATGCAGGTGGACATTGTACTAGAGAAGGAGCTGAAAGTTCTACATTCTTGGAGAGGTCAAGATAGGGGTTTGTGTGTGTGTGTGTGTGTGTGTGTGTGTGTGTGTGTGTGTGTGTGTGTGTATGTGTGTGTGTGTGTGTGTGTGTGGCCTGGGCTATTCTAGAACTAGCTCTCTCTAGTCCAGACTGGTCTCAAAATCATAGAGATCCACTTGCTTTCTCCTCATAGTGTTGAGATTAAAGTCATTGTCCATTACCACTTGGACATATCTTGAACCACAGACAACTGTGTACTACGATAGGAGTAGTTTCAGCATAAAAGACTCACAGCATGCCTCTACAATGACATACTTCCTCCAATAAGAACACCTACTCTAAAAAAGCCATACCTCCTGATAGTGCTACTCCCTGTGGGCCAGCATTAAAAAATAAATATGGGGGGCATTTCTATTCAAACTACCACAACATATACTTACACAAATTACATCTCCTACATAAAGACACACATATTATACTCATACACACATAACACATACCATCACAAAAATATGTATATATACTGATATATACATAACCATATTTAACAAACACACATATAAGCACACACAACTGTAATAGGCTAAAAAGTGGCCCTCATTGACATCATGTCCTCATTTGCAAAAATTATTGACTCTAATGTTAATAGTTTATAGATGGGTAACATTATCACAAATTATCCAGACTGACCCTAAACAAAACCACAAGTATCTTTATACTGTAAGGAGATACCATGCTTGGTAAAGAGAAAGACAAACTGAGGAAAGACAGGGACTGGAGCAATAGGGCCCCTGTGAATGCAAATGACCACCAGAAGCTGAAAAAGTCACAGATCTTACCATGTAGCTTTATAGGTTATGCTTGCCTGCCAACGTGTTATATAATACTACCATCATATTTTAGATATCTAGCTTCCAGAGTTGTGAATGAATTCCCATCACCAAAAACAAAACAGACACAAACAAATAAACAAAAAGCCATGCACAGCAATGCACACTGTGACTCCAACACTGGATAGCTAGAAACAAGAATACCTAGAGTTCAAGACCAGCCTGGACAGTCTTCGAGGACATATCTCAAAATAAAAAAAGAAAAAGCTGTGACCAATACATGTAGACTTGTATATTTTGTACTAGAATACTTATAATTGAGTCTTTCAGAAGATCAATATAAGATCAATATACCTACATCCTTGCTACATAGTATATGATAAATATCAAACTCCTTTAAAGCTAGTTGCTCTGATTATAGCAATAACTGCATCTCTAGGACCATGGAGGAATGTTACACACTTCCTTGCAAGTCTTCTATGAGATTCTTTATAGCACAGTTCTGTTTATCAAAATTTTTACTTAGATGATCCTTCTTATAGATCATTCTGAAAAAAAAAATCAACTGAGTCTATTTTTCTTGCCTAGACTTGTTAGGTCCCAAGTCAGTTTTCAACCATCTATCTGGGCTCAGCTTCCCTCTCAAAATCTTAACAGTAATTTGCCTGGATTCTCAAAGTTAGCTTTTCTAGACTTGCTTCCTTAGATTCTTTGCCCAAGAATCTCTATAAACAGTCAGTCTGTGGTGCTGCCACAATGTCTTGCTTATTATATATAGAGAGGCAGCTGGTTATTGAAATGTAACCTTTATCTCTGCAAAATACCCAAGTCCAGCCTTTACCAATTATTGCTCACCATACCTGTTCCTAGCTGGGATCTTACCTTATGGTTGGATAACCCTTCAGGATTGCTTTTCTTAATGCCACCAAGAGGAAGGCAGTAAGCTCACTTCCTTCTCCAGTTGATCAGAAAACTGTCCAGCATTGGCTAAGAAGCTTGTTGTAGACAGATACCCTGGGAGGAAGCAGGAGCCTCTCACTGATAGAGTGATAATGCAAAGATAGACAAATCCAGCCTAACCTGTACCTGAAAGGAAATGACACAGAATGGCCTGAAAAACAATGGAGCAATGACTCCTATGTTTTCTGTATATAAACAGACAGGCCAAAATAAAGGCCAGGCTCAAAGACTTTAAACAGAACTAGGAACAGAGGCTCAGATCACTTACAACAACAAAGGATAGAGAAGGTTGCTTTAATTTTTTTTAAAACAAATGACACTGTCCTCAAATTTCTCCTTGGAGTGCAGATACCCCCCCCCACACACACACACACACACTTTCTCTTACCATTCAAGGCAAGACAGTCATATGCAGGTGACAACCTTTATTAGGGTCAGGATGAGGATTCTGCCCACAAATGGAAGTGTCACATGTAGCCAGACCTCAGAGGAAAGAAAATAATTGCTGCCTCTCACAGAACATCAGCCCTGAGATGCCCGTTCTCAAGGAGATAAGCAACATGCTTTCTCTATCTGCAAATCTGATTGAAGCCTCTTGAAGTACCTGAAGGCAGCTGAATGCCCCTGAGATTAAATGAGGGATAAACGGAGAAGGGATGGTGGTACCCAGTGTGGGAAGAAAAGCTCATCCTTATCTTCATGGGGTGGCAATATTAGGCAAACGTCACCCAATTCCCCTCAAGAACAATGAGAAAATCTTGGCATTCTACTGTGGCCATGAGCCGTAGATACCTTCTAAGCCATTTCCTTCTTTCTAACCTAGAATGATTCAAGCCACCTGGATGTCAGGCAGTCATTACCACTGTCTGCTCCAGCTTTGGGTTTCAAACAGCCTTTTGCTCCCCATGTTTTTGCCTCACTCAGTTTAAAATAGTTACAGTGCTGAGCTGCAGGTGCTTGCTCCTAGAACACTGTGAAATCTATAAATATCTTAAGTTTGAAGGAAAAAGTTGCTTAATGTTTACCTAATCTGTAAAATAAGCGTTAGAATAATCTGAGATAGGAGACTCTTGCCTTAGGCCTTTTCCCCTATTTTATTTCTAACTGTTGTGCTTCTATTCTTCCTTTGTCCCCCTACCCCTCCCACCATCCCTCCCTCCTTCCCTCCCTCTCTACCTTTTTTCTTCCTTCTTTCTTTCCACCCTTTTGTCGTTCTTTCCTACATTTCTTTCTTCTGTAGATGTAGACCTATTTGAAAACAAGTTATAGGTCATACTTGTTCCCTCTGCTATGGGAAAGTCAACTTCAGCCTTTACAGAAAACCAATGAAAGTTAAGCACTCACCCTTTGTATTATAGAAAACCCAACATACCCTACCCTTGGGCAAAGTCTGTAATTCTGATATATACATTGTATAGCAAATGACAGAAACAATGAAATGGGAAGCACTGGTCACTTGGATTATTTTAGCAGTATTGTGGTGGTGAGCATTAGTTGAGGTGACAGGAAGGAGAAGTTATGATCAGACTGTCATTTAGAAAAACTCTGAACTTAAGGGATCAATGTATAAAATACACCAGTAGAGGACACATATAATGGCCCAGTAAGCAAAACCAGAGAACCTTGAGTTCTTTTAAATATAAACATATGATGGCGTGTGATACAAGAAAGTAAACACTCACTTTATATTGCTAATGTTTATTTTGTTAATGTTTCCTATCTTGTGAAATAACTGTTTCTCACATTTTGTTATGTATTTGAAATATATAGTGAGCTGGTAGAGAAAGAGCAAGAGAGGATAGTCGGATGCCAGATAGATGGACAGACAAGTCAGTGATAGATGAACAGCATGATAGACGCTAAGAAAGACATTTAACAATATATTTGTCCAACATTACATATAGAGAGATATCTTCCCAGTAATTATTTTGTCATTTACTTTTATTTACTGTTTTACTACTAAGACAGATGAAAACATAAAAATAAAAATAAAAAGAACATTCTCCTTGATAAATATAGACAGAAAAATTCTTAGTAAAATGAAATTTTACAAACCAAATTCAAAAATACATCTAAAAGATCAACTAAAATCAAATTAGCTTCATCCCAGAGATATGTAGTTGTTGTGCCCACTGTTGTGAGACCCCCAACAAAACCACAGAGCTGACTTCCTGATGCAAAAACAAAGGTCTCTTTTTTGGGGAGGGGGGGGCAAGATTTTTCCTGTACTCTCCAAATCAGCAAATCAAGGAGGAAATCCTGAGTCCTGATTACAAAGGGATTATTCTAGTAACAGTTTCTGGCCTGGACTAGTCCCAAGATCTATACCTGCCTCAAGCTGCTTAGCTCTGCCTAGTCCTGAGGTGTGGACCAGCAGCTCCAACATCCCTAAAAAAACACGCATGCTGATTGGCCTATGGCTCAGGCTAACAACTCTTAGACTAATCTGTGATTAGTCAAATGGCTTAGCATCTTTTCTCAGAGCAGCATTCTGGTCTTCTTTCTTCTTCATATGCTGGCATCTCTGCCTGACTTTCTCTTCCCAGAGTTTTCTTAGTCTTGTAAACCAGCCCACACTTCCTGTCTGACTTCTGGCCAACCAGCTTTTTATTAAACCAATAAGAGGGACAAATATTTACAATGTACCAGAACACAGTTCCACAGCAGCTTATATAGGGAAAAATCAGAAACAGGGAGCTGTATTTGTTGGTGTTCTAGGATTGGGTGAGGGGGCATAGAGTGAGGTAATCTTTTGAAATTATTGGTCAGGCTATAGGCACAAAATTGCTAATGGTTATAGAATGCTGACAGGATTTATGGCGAGATATGAAATGTCCACAAAGACATCTGGCTTTTGTTAAATTTTACTACCGTACCTCCTGTATGACTGTGTTTGGGATGTTTGCTTTAAATTCTGCTGTCACAGCACATTTTTGAGGCTTGAATTGAGCTCCCGTTCACCTTATAAAGGCCTCTTCACAGGATGATGTTGGTTCTGTTTTTTCACAGGGATAATTCAACTTACATAAGTCAACAAACAAATCCTCCATATAAATGTACTATAGTACAGAAACCAACTGATCATCTCAGAAAATGCAGAAAAGATGCAAAAGATAAATCTTTTGAAGAGACTAGGCTATTTCATGATAATGAAGGCAAACTATAACAAGCCTATATATAATGTCATGCTAAACAGGAAGAACTTAAAGCATTTCCATTAAAATCAGGAAAAAGACAAGAATATTTACTGTCTAAACTCACTTGCAATACTATGCTTGAAGTCTTGTCTAGATTAATGAAATAAAGAGACAAAGTGGATGCAAAGAGGAAAAATTTCAAAATATCTTTATTTGAAGGTGATAAATTTCTGCCCTAAAGGCTACCTAATGAAACATACAAAAATCAATAGCTTTCCTATGTATCAAATGAGAAACATATTAACAAGGAAATCTGAGAAGTGATTCCATTCATAATAGCCTCAAAAAAAAAAAAACTGGAATAAACATCATCAAGGAAGTGAAAAACATGTACAGTAAGAATTTTAAAACAAGAAACAAACCGAAGAAAACATAAATATTTCCCATGCTCATGGATTATCAAAGTAAGAAAATTACCAAAAATAAACTACAGGCTGAATGCAATCTTCATCAAAATTCCAACATGATTGTTATCAAAAATTGAAAAGGCAATCTTAAAATTCATGTAGAAGTATAAAAGACCCCACAAAGCCAAAATAATGCTAAACATAAAAACAGTGCTGGAGGTATTACCATTTCTTATTTCAAGTTATACCATAGAGTATTGTATTAAAAATAGTATAGGCTGCTATAAATCAAAGCTATAAATGGAAGAAAACGTGGCCTCTGATATATGAGTCCAAGCTCATGGTTTTTGACAAAGAAGCCAAAAATACACATCCGAGAAAAGCCAGCATTTTTAACAAGTGGTGCTGTCAAAACTGGAGCTCTCCATGTTGAAGAAGGAAACGTAAACCTTATGTCATCTTGCACAAAAATCAACCACATTTTCATCAAATACCTCAACATGAGACCAACAAATTTTGAATGTTCTAGAGCAGCAGTTCTCAACCTATAGGGACCTAATGGCCCTTTCACAGTGATCACCTGAGACCATGAGGAAGCAGATACTTACATTATGATTCATAACAGTTGCAAAAAGCTGTGAAATAACAATGAAGATAATTTTATGGTTTAGGGTCACCCAAACATGAAGAACTGTGTTCAGGAGCTGCAGAACTAAAAGACTGAGAGCCACTACTCTAGAAGTAAGAGTAGGAAGAACCCTTCAAGATGTAAGCTCAACTAAGCACTTCCTAAATAGGATACAAGTCATGCTGGTGGTAATAACAACAATCAGCAAGTGGGACTCACAAAATAGAAAACCTTTTGTACTACAAACTGTTAATCGACGTAAGAAGCAACCTTTAGAATGGAAAAATATCTTTGCTAACTATATGTCTGAAAGAATATTAGTGTTTAGAATATTTTTTAAAACAATTAAAAGTGGGTTTCGGAATTGAATGGAGGGTTTTCAAAAATGCAAAACTATTTTGAAATGCTATCATGCTCCAGTCAGAATGCCTAAGATCAAATTTCCTCCCAACTTCATCACCCTCGCAATGTAACTCATTGAGTACAAAGATTTCTGCCTTTATGCTTATGAGCTTAGAGCAGTCCACATGGGCAATTTATTAGGGATCTAAGCCCTAAGGAAAACTGATTCTCCCTCACCTAGAAGCCATCAGTTGTCACTACTTGCTCAGCTAGGGGTGGAGCTTCATGAGCCCTTCTGCCTTCCATACTGGAATGTTGACTAGTCTTATCATCTTTACTGTTCAGCACATGTATTACACTCATAGAAAGAGATATTTGTTACCTATAGGTAAAATGTATAGATAATGTAAACAGAGAATAAATTTAAGCTAAAACTATTATTTTTCCCTTTTAATGCATATACTTTGCTGCTATAACATTTACTTTACTAAAAAGCTGAACTTCAATTTTTTTTGATTCCTAAATATCTCATGATTTGCATTACATTTATAAAACTTTAAATTATTTATTTGACTTTACCTTGAATACAAGACTCCCTAAGCCATTTTTCTCCATATTAGGACAAACATCTTCCAGCTGAATTGGGTTGGGCTGTAATCCTAGTACAGAAAAATTGAAAAATTGAGGCCAGTCTTCTTTCTCAAGACAAATAGCTTGCTAAAGTCTGAGTGCCAAGAGTTTTACTCTGCTCTTCACAGGAAGCACACTTAGTAATTTGCTTTCAAAACCAGGTAACATATTACCAAAATATTATTATCAGTAGAGGAATTAAAAGACAGGGAGAATCATAATCCCACAAAATGTCTTTATGTATAATTTAAGGATTTGTCTTTATAAAAATAACTTAATGGAAAAAAAAAAAGGGATTGGGGGGGGGGTCTATGTCTATTGTCCTAGAGGAATGAGCCACAGTGTTGTTGTGTGGGCACTGTGTAAAGAGGAGAGACTGGGAGATCGATGTCTGTTCTCCATGAAGAAATGGGCTACAGTGTTCTGCATGGACACTGTGTAAGAAGGGAGACTGAAGGGTCTATATCTATCATCCATGAGGGAATGAGATATAGTGTTCTATATAAAGAGGAAGGGCTGAGGGGTGTATGTCTATCGTCCATGAAGGAATGGCTGTGAATTTTCTGTGTGAAGAGGAAAAGGACTAAGCTAAACAGTAAAGCAACTTTCTGTTCAACCAGAGCAACTGGAACCTTGATGGAACCTTTCCATATATATAAATGGAAAAGGAAACTGCCTTGCTTTTTTTCAAGAAATTTCTGAGTCATTTTGATGAATAAAAAGGAAGCCGGAAGGATATGTAAAGCAGGGGCAATAGTTTAAGACCAAATTCTGAATCATATCCTTTATGGGTAATCATGAATATGCAGTGCTCATGGGAATATTCTCCAAATGCTTTCCAGATAGTAAAATGAAAATTGAAGTACATAAAGAATTTAATACATCTTAATACATACACCTTACTTCTGCAAAGAAAAAGAAACCTAAATTCTCTAAATAACACAAGTAAGTTGGTAGGTTCTAAATATGAAACCTATGCAAACACAGCAAATTCCTGTCATCAAAAATGGAAGGTAGTTTTAATCTCATTCTGTGTTAAGTACCAAGCTTTTAAAATTCAGAGTGATCAAATTTTGTGGGCTTCACGAGTTTTTTGTTTTGTTTTGTTTTGTTTTGTTTTAACTTCCTTTCTGATTGTTTTTTAATCTGGTATATTTTAAGAGACTAATTACAAATGGCTACTTATCAAAGAAAGCCAGGAATCTGCAACAGAGGACCCTCTGCTGTGGTTAAACAAACAACCCACTCCTTGGTGTTTGCAGATAAGACTCAGTTATGAACTGAAGGCAAAGTCTCATACTGGAGCTCAAGGAAGCCTGTATATGTTTACCCGAAATAGCATGTTCCACAAATCATAGAGAAGACTATTCAGACGGTCTTTCTTCTTAGAGTTTAAATACAGCTAGCTACCTGCCAGCTACTCATTCATTACTGAGTTTATTACAGGTGTTTATGGCCGAGGCTGCATGAATAGCAGGTGCTGCTGGCTCCACATGAAACCCCCAGCACTTACATTTTCTGCTTGCTGGGTCCATGGCAAAATGTATCTGAAGCGCTACCTGTGAGTTTGGTTGTGATGGAGTTTGCTTTTCCAGTAGTGAGGGCTCCTTCAGCCTATGTTCTCAGTGGGTAGTATAGTCAAAGAGTCATGGGAACAGCCTTCAGCCAATATCAAAACTGGTATGTCAATGTTCCAACTGATGTTCTTTGTGTGGGATAATTCTGCATGATTTCTATTCTGCCTCCCAGAGGTCTCTAATGGAAATCGGTTTCATTTGCTGAAAGAAGTAGCTCATTAGCCACCATAATCGGTTCCCTTCCCTTCCAAGTCTCTTTTCACACACTCCTGTTGGTCTTCCCTGGGATCAGAGCCCAAATCTACATGTTCTCACATTCTAGTATCTGTCAGCCTGAGTTTATGCTGTTTCTATACATGAATACTAATAGAAATTTGTTTTAATATTTTAGATTTCCCTGGGTTTATTATATAAAATTTTCTATTAAAGTACCGAAGGTAATATGCTGATATAAATGTGCATGAACTCCTATAATCAATTATGAAACTGAATTTCACCAACATGATTATCAAAATGAAGTGAAGCAAGAAAATGTATGCAGGATGATAGATGGACATACACTGTGGGGAGGTGTGTGTGTGTGTGTGTGTGTGTGTGTGTGTGTGTGTGTGTGTGTGGTCCAGGTATGTGAAGGGGTCTGGGGGGAGCATACCAGAGATTAATCTCGAGTGTTTATTCTCAGTAGCCTTCATGCTTTTGAGATAATATTTCTCACTGGCCTGGGGGCCTTTGACTAGGTTAGCTAACCAGAGAGCTCCACAAGTCTACATTTGGATTAGTTGTAGTTTTTTATGATGGTCTCTGTCTGTTGCAAAGAGAAGTCTCCTTGATTAGGGATGAAGACTACACTTATCGGTAGGTATAAGGACAAATCTCTGGAGGATAGTCAGGGATTAATCTGATATAGTAAGGTAGTGGTTGTGAGTTTCCCTCTAAGATCCATGGCTTCACTAGCTCTGAGTAGTAGGTTGGGCTTTCAGTACTAAACATGGCTTCCCTCTTGTTGAGCTGGCCTTAACTCCAGTTTAAGAGCTGTTGGTTACCACAAAAAGCTACAGGTAACTAGGAGATACTAAGGGTGTGATAAAAAGTTTTCCCCAGGAAAGATCACACCAAGTGGTTATCCAATATCAAATGATCAGCCCGGAAAATAAACATACATATAAGCAACATTATACAGACTAAGCAGCTACATTTAGAAATATACATGTACAGGCATATATACATGTGTGCATGTAACAAAGTTCATGAAAAACATGCCATGAATTTGAGAGAGATCAAGGAAATGCTTACAGGAGAGTTTGGAGGGAAGAAAGAGAAGGGGAAAAATGATGTGATTGTACTTTAATCTCAAAAAGAAAAGAAAAATATATACTATCACACCCAGGTTTTTTTTTAAAATTTGGATTATGATAGACAAACGCAGGTCCTCATATTTGTGCAACAAAACTTTACTGACTGAGCTGTCTCCCCAGCCCTGGATGTAGATTGTTTTTTCAAAAGTTAGGCAGACAATGTTTGCGGAAGAAAACCACAGGAGATGTTGTTGGTCCTGTTTCTCTTCAGCTCCTTGTTCTGGGTTGTGGTTTTGTAATATATCCACTTTATTCTAATTCATCAGGCTCTGTATTTACCTGTGTGCTCTTCAGTTACCTATATTATTTTTTCAACAGTTTTGATTTTCAAAGTAAAGTTTCAAATCAGCTACAATCAAACTCCATGAATTATTTTCTTTACAATTTTGATTTTTATCTTATGTAAAAAAAAAACAAACACATAAACTAGAAACTACATATCTAAACAAAAAACTCCATTAAAACTATATTTAAAAACTACATAAGCATATTTAACCTCATGCAACATGCTCTGATTTATTTTTTGGATTGAATATGCCAGTGGTAATTATTCCTGAATATATTGGCTTTATTGCTCACAGACTGGTGATCATTTAACATTTCCAAAAAGGCAAATCCTGAGTGATGTTCAATTAAAGCTTCAAACTCAAATGTTTTCCAGTCTCACATATGGCCTTTGTAAAGGATTAACATGCCAACAATTGTCTTTTAGTCTTAAGGAGGGCTTAAAAAGTCAACATCTGCATAAGGAACGGAAAATACTATTCTATTAAAAGTTACAATAGAAGCATCTATAAAAAATAGACTTTTTCCCACTGTATTGCTATGAAATATTTGATAAAAGGACAGAAAGAAGGGTGGATTTTTTTATTCTCCTATTAACAAGCTGCTCTTTAATTATATCAAAGTTAATATTGTGTGTGTGTGTGTGTGTGTGTGTGTGTGTGTGCCCCATAACTGTTGTAATTTAAAGGTTTTTCTCACAATTAAAGCTGGCAGAAGATACTTTATTCAAAAACATTCTCCCCTGTCCTTCTTCCAGACATCCCTCTGTTCCCTATGTCTCCTCTGTCCTTTCTCTGGAGGCATTATGTCTGAAGGGTCACTACGTTGTTATCCTGTGATCGTCTAATCTCTAGAGGCAGGGATAAAGACCAGCCAGTGAGTAACTTGGTCTCCATTGTGTGTTCCTCAGTCATCTGGAGGCTCTGCCCACCTCTGCCTCAGTATGTCTAGGCAGGGACCACACATCTTATTTTTGACAAGTTTCTGGGCATTGACAATTATGCTGCTTCCTGGAACTAAGCCTCCATATTTATCTTCTAATTCACCAAGGGCCTTAGAACTTCATTTTTTTCTTTTGAATATTTTGGAAACTTCCTCAGAAAAGAAAGAACCTGATATAGTATTCCTTCAAGTGGTTCGTTTTTTGTCCCATTTTTTAATTCTTTGAATGATTTTACTAATCACTTAATTCTAAATACCCTTTAACTAATGATTCAACAGCTGAAAGTGGTAGCTCACTGCAGCAATCCCAGAACTTGGAAAACTGAAACAGGAAGATTTCTGTTAATTCAAGGCCAACTTGAGCTACTTAATAAGTGCAAGACCCTCATTGACAAATGTGAAACCCAGTCTCAAAAGAAAATAATTAAATCTGATACCAATTAAGCAATGTCTCTTTCTCTTCTCCTCCCTCAGTCAGCTTTGTAGGGCATCCTTAATTCTCTAAAGAACACCAAACGTTTGCTCTACCCTTCCATTTTGGTGAGTGATGGTACAGCCTTCTACTTTGCTTTAAATAAATAGATTTTTTGTTATTTTAGTATTTGGTTCTTATTTTAAGTTTCCCTATGTATCCCAGGCTCACTCCAAACTCACGAACCTCCTGTATCACCTCCCTGAATACTGGCTGTGTCACCAGACCAGTGATACAAAGATTTTTACAGGATCTATCCACAGTACCAAAGAGCATCATGTTACCTATATGCACTCACCTGAATCTATTTTTCTTTTGGCTTTACTCTGCATCATGCATCTGTTTCCTTAGGGTTCAGTTGCATACCCGTTATTGTATTCCAAGACTCTAACACTTCTCACCCTCTTCATGTTGATGTACTTTCAGAACATCTTATTGGTTGAAAAATGATGCAGAGCTAGTCTTATATCTGTTAGCTGGTTGCAAAACCATTAACTAGGCTCCCTTTGATGGCTGACCCTGCAAACATGCTCTTCTTTCTACAGAAAGGTCTTGACCTTCCTCTTCAAAGTAAGTCTTTCTTTGGGGATTGAAGTTCTTAATACGATTTAAAATTGACCTTTTTCTACAGCAATTTCAGATAAACTGCCTTTTACTCAGGATGCTCATCATAACTTCAACAATTCATCAGTAGTGAACACAACCCTAACATAACATATGTATAAGTTTTGGTGATGAGCTAATATATGTGTTGCCTACTGCAATTGGAGAAATCTCCCCAGTAATGGACTTCTTTATTTCCTTTGCTACTTGTACCATATACAAAATTCTGAATGCACACTAGTCTTAATAATAAAAAATTATCCTTTTTATGTAAATTTGTGCACAAGTATCTTATGGATATTCTAGTTCATCTAATTCTGTGATTCTGGTCACAGACTATAAATGTGCTAATAAGGACACTCATAAAAATGTAACTTATCTACATGTATAGTAAAATTATATTAATTTTTTATTATATAATACTTTTATAATATAAGTTATGGTCATAAATTACAAATATAAATATTATTATCAAGTATAATGATTGCTATTAACCAACAAAGTATGAATTTTAAAACAACTTCACAAACTATGCAAACTTTAGGTGAAAATCCAGTATTTAACCATAACTGATAATCAAATTGTAATAGAAACAATAGGTATTGGTTGATCTAGGCAGATACAGAGATACATAGATAAACAAACAAACCTACTGGCTTCTAAGAGAGGAGAGGCATAGTATAAATACTGACTATGTATGAAAAACAAATAAAACACATTCTAGAAACAGTTACTCTGTGTTTCTATTTTTACCAATGCAAGGTAACATAAGTTCATTTTATGCAAGCTTGAGAATTAATAAAGCTTCATCATACAATGTTTGTTGATTGAATTAATTTTCCTAAGTATTCCAGACTCTTTCTATATCTGATATAACCATCTTTCCTGCTTCTAAGACACATTGTACAATAGACAGAGAAAATATCATAACACAATGTGTCTAAAGCATTGTCTTAGAATCAGAAACTGGGCTACAGCACATTATTTAGGCTTATCAAAGTGAGTCCTGTTTATTTTATGAAATGTTTAAAATATAGTAGAACAAAGAGAAAAAAAAGCTATGAATTTTTGTTGTAATATCTGGTAAATCAGATATTTTTGTAGGCAACATTAAATAATCTAATGAAAGTAATGATAGAGACATTACAGAAAAGAGGAGGTTGATGGAAAATGACATAATTCTTGGAGGAAAACTAAATCAGGTAGAGGCACATTGAGCCATGTTTGCACAGGAACAAACATAAACCAATGCCTTCATTCCTTGGGCTGCCTTATCCTGATTTCTGCTCTGTAATTCATATTTATAAAACATTAAACAATTTTGAAAGTTCTGCTCTTTTTCCAGAGCCTCCCTGACTCTGTTTGTGCTGCTTGGGTGTTATCTCTTCCCTTATGCCATTTAAGCATCTGTACGCAGGTCTCAAGGAAAACAGAAAAATAGGAGGCAAAAACATTGGTGTCTAACCCCATTTATTCTTTCAGAGAACTGTACATGACATAGAATTGATAGAAGATATCTAATTAGTATGCTTTTCTCATTTAAATCTAAAATAGTAAAATTTCAAAAAGTTATAAGTCAAATGAGCAAAGAATAAATCAAGTTATATAAAATAAAAATAAATGCATGTGCTATATTAAATATTTTTATACTCTGATATCATTGTGTGATACAGTTTAAATGAGAATGGTCCCTATAAATCCATATATTTCAATACTTAGACCCCAGGTGGTAGGACTGTTTGGGAAAGATTAAAGGCATGGACTACTTGGGGAAGTTGAGTCAATATCTCTTCTCTCTCTCTCTCTCTCTCTCTCTCTCTCTCTCTCTCTCTCTCTCTCTCTCTCTCTCTCTCTCTCTCTCTCTCTCTCTCTCTTCCTTGTGCTAGAAGATCAAGATGTAAGTTCTCAGCTGTTCTTTTCTCCAGGCCTTTGATGAGCCACCATGACTCTCATCCTCTGAAACCCTAAGCTGAATTAAATGCTTTCTTCTATAAGCTGCCAAGGTCATGGAGTTTTATGCCAATGACAGAAAACTAATTAATACATATGACACCTGAAATAAATGTGATTCTATTAACTTTATTGGTTGTGCCTCTCCAAAGGTAGATATCCCCTCTTCTACCATTGTTCATTAGCTACTGGATTCCTAAGTTCACTATCAGTTTCTACTTCCTCCATTAATTTATTTTTCTAGGTACTACACAAAAAAAAAATAAAACGCAGAAAGAGAACTTTCCCTCAAGCAATTTAAAATATATATGGAGGATGTCATTGGGGAGCCACAGCCATGAATCATGTCTCTGAGCGACCCTATTATAGTGGAACTCAATAAGGGTGATAAAGAAAGTCAGCAAACCAAGGCATAGCTGATAATTATGCCACCTCACCAAACATACAAAATTTGTAGGAGCTGTGATCCCAGGGGTGTCTAACTCTGTGCCCCAGGAGCACCATACCATAGAACTGTTCAATGTCTCAAGGTGGTCTCAAGTTCCTCTCAGAAAGCATAGAAATACGTATCCATGCCAAGAGGAAATAGAAGATACTGAGTAATACGTTTGTGGCCATGAAAGCAGTTACCGAGAAGAACTTATCACACCTTGTCCCCTCCCTCAGTAAACATTTATTCCCCACAAAATTAATTAACTAAATCTTTTAAATGAATAAAGCCTCTATAATAGCATCATGTTAGGGATGTTAAAAGACATACAAAAAACAGAGCAGGGCACAGCTAGACAATAGAGAAATATAATTAAACAGACATGAGAATTATTTTTGTAATCATAAAATGTGTCATTTCAAATCACCAGTCTTAAAACACTAATAATACATTTCTGAAGAAAATAAAATAATGACTAACTACTTACTTCACATGTTTCAGGTACTATTAAAGATCTAGCTGTAGTTAAAATGCGTAAAATATGTTAATGTTCTTAATATAAAAACCATAGGAGGGACTACTTAAAGGAGACATAAGACTAGAAATAATAGCCATCATTACAATAGGGACTATCATAAGAAACTATTAAGCCTGAAAATTAAAGTGGTTTGCTTTGCAATATACAAAGTAACAAAGAGATCATCACCCAGAGATGACACCATCATTTCTGGAATTTCAAGAATAAGGAAATATAAAAAGAATCTAGCCCAAACAGTGAAACATTTCCCAAAGGCAATAATATATTGCATTTAAGATTCTATAAAACATTAACCAAATTGACTACATTAAACCATAAAAATAACTTCAAATTTTGGAACATTGAAATATTATAGATTCTTTGATCAGGATGCGATAAAAGTAGAAACAGTCTTCAAGTGATAAATTTAAAGTTTCAATCAAGTAGAAATTTCATGAAACAAAACCAAACTATTCTAAATAGTTCTGGGGTAAAAAGGAAATCAAAGATATAATGATAGATAATTTAGAAACACGGGTTCAGAGGAGTTCTGGTTCTTGACAGATCTAACAAATGAAGAACCGACATGTGCTGCTGTGTTGTCAAAAAAAAGAAAAAGTAATAATACAAAGAAAGTAGGAATGAAAGGGGACAGGCTGGATTCAAAGAAGCATTGCAGAACAATGAAGAAACAGACTTCCAGGATCTCCCCCAAGGACAGAAAAGAGGAGCGCATCTCAGTGTCTTCTCTTGATGTCTCCCGTTGAAGTCAGCGGTGAAGCTTGCAACATACTTCCTGAAGTGTAGAAAGCATTGTCAGGGGAAGGCATTCAATAAGGCATATATGACAAGGTGAATTTTACCAAGAAGCTTTCTCCTATATTTCCACAGAGTAACACTACAGAATAATGGTCATTTATCTCTCCATGTGATCTATATTCATTCTACTCCAAAACACGCAGAGGCTCACCCATGCCAAACGATGGGATAGGATAGAAGAGCTGTTATGTGAAATCTAAGGATAAAGCTTGGTGAAGAAAATGTAACTTCCTGATCTCCTATGCTCTCTCTCTCCCTCCATGCCTCCATCCATCCTTCCATCCATCCATCCATCCTTTCCTCTGTCTCTACTCGCTTTTTCTGTGTTTATGGAGAGTTAAGAGGACTGGAAAGTCAGGTAGGAGTGTGTGTGCATGCGTGCGTGCGTGCGTGTGTGCATGCGTGCATGTGTGTGTTTGTGTGTATTGACACACACATGTCATCCACTCAGGAGGTTGAGAAAGGAGAGTAGAGTAAAATTCAGCCTTGGGAAATAGAAACTTATTTTAAAAACAAAAAAAAACCATATTACATAAAGTAAAATTAAATTAATGCAGCATATATCAGGCTTTTAATTTCAGGAAATTTTAATTCCAGTGAATCATTTTAATTCAAGCACTCAAGAGGGAGATGCAAGTGTATTCCTATGAGGTTGAAGTCACCCTGGTCTACAAAGAAAAGCCCAGGCCAGTCAAGGCTACACAGTGAAACCCAAACTCAAATTAGCAAACCAAAAATTAAGTCCAAGAATAACATTTTCAAAGAAATATGACAAGTTAGTGATACCATAAAATAGAAACCATAGATCAAACTAAAACCAACTAAAAACATGAATATTTTACATAACATAATCAAAAATTCAAAAGTGATAAATGAAATAAATTTCAGAATCTATAAAAAAATCTATGAATAGATAAGAAACCTAAATCTCTTTTGTGCCTTTACATTTCAGACTCAGATACAGTTACAGATTTTTGTGGTTCAGGGACTCATTTCTCACTTGACTCCAGAGTAATGTAACACTGATTTCTGGCTCATAGGAACACTGCTTTGGGGACTCTTATAAACTTTAAAGGGGGTTAAAGTTGAATGTTTATCAAGAAAGTAATGACTTGCTCTTCTTTAAAGTTTCAAATGAAAGTAATAAATATAGTCAATGCATGTGGAAGACTTTCCAAATTGTAGGATTGGATTCAACTAATTCCTCAGGTGATAACTCACACATAGGTCTCCACCTAAATGACTTCTTTTCCTTTACAGTGATTTAGGAAACCATGGACAGTCCCCAGACAATTCAACACCTCTGCTTGTCAAAGGATTTCCAATATTCAGGGCATCATTATTTGCTTTTTCTCTTACAGATATTAGAGCAGTCCCATGCAGTTTATATAACAAGAATTATTACTGGCCCTTCTTTACAGACAAATAGTTCCCATATGATAAGTAATGGGCATGGAAGTACAAGAAAGAGATGGGATGGTGGCAAGCTATGTCTGTAATGCTGAAAGGAACTTCTCTCCACATTCCACAGTATTTCCATAGGCTTCTGACTTAAGAAGCCATGAAACCTGGACAATGGGAAATTTCATTGTCCATACTCTCAAAACCACTCCTCAACTCTTTTAATTACAATTACTGAGAGTACAAGTAATATTCCTTGTGATAATAATTTTAAAAATCAGGCAAATGACACAAAAAAGAGAATTTTCACCTTCTTGTCAGATGTGCTTTTTATAGAATATCCAGTTAAGGAAGTTTCTTCTTCCCATATAACTTAAAAATTATCCTTTCCACATCCATTCCAAATTCACTTGGTGAAATCCTAACCTCCAGTGTAACAGTAGGAGGAGGTAAATCTTTTGAAGATTAAAGTGTGTCATAAAGAAGAGGAATAATGAATGAGATTAAAGAAATTATGGAAAAGAGAGGCAGCAACAGCTTGTGTAAGTGCCTGCAATGTGGGGCTACAATGAGAAGACAGCCAAGGACAAAGCGCCAGACACAGGCTCTTTGAACATCTTGATTTTAGACTCCCAGCACCTAGAATTGCATGAAACTGTTGTTTAAGTTATTCAATCTAAGGTACTTTCTTACAGAAAGCCAAATATAGACATTTAAGTTTAAAAATACAATCTCAAAAGCTAATCAATATCTATTAAAATTATAGCTATATCTAGGCAAAGTTTCTGGTGGACATCAATACGAAACAGTGTCTGTCTCTTGATATTTTCTACAAACCTCACTTAATTCTTGCAGTAGTCTTAGGATGGTATGTTTACTGTATTTCTGCCTGCGGATGAGATAAGTGTAAACTGAATACTGCTAAACACCATACCCTGTGCCAGAAACAATCATAAAAATATATTAATATGATCTAGTGCCAAAGCTAGTTTCCAAAAACTGTGAACTACACATGATCTAAGTCAGAGAAGAAGACAGAGGCAAGGTGCACAGCTGAGGGATATTTAAACTTTTATGACCATAGGGAGCTCTAAGGCAGATGTAGAACCTTAGAAAAGTTCATCATTGGACTCTGTTCTGTGCAGAGAGAAGAGTGTTCTCCTCTTACGTAATTCACAGCTATAAGAGTAGCTATTGAGTGTCAATAAAACAGTGGGCAACTTAAGAGCAGTAACACCAGACAGATATGGTACCCCCTTCCTATAAATACCCAGCATTTGAGAAGCTATGGTAGAATAGTTTAGGACTAGCTTTGGCTACAGAGTGAAACCTGTCCCCAAAATAAACACAGTAGAATGTTAAAAGAAAATTAGTAGCATCTACAAGAGCAAGAGAGAAAGATTCATTTATATCCTAAAATTTGTTAACAATATCTACCTACCAGAAATTTCATAAGGAATAGATGATTTTCTGACTTTGAAGTTCTGAACTAATGAATTTAGGCTGTACTTTCTTCTTCATTCTGCTCCCTAATGATCATAATATGATGACAATAATGATGGTAGTGGTGATTATGGTGAGTTACGTAACAGAGCCATTTTTATACAAATATATTGTACTTTGAAGCATATTTAGCACCTTGATACTTCTTAATCCTCACCTCCTATTAATCCTATTTATTTTCTCAAGCAGTTTTACTACTCTTGGGTCATATATACATAAGATTTTATGAATCTTTTAAAATCTAGAACCCACAAATGAGAGAAATAATACAGTAGTTGTCTTCCTGAGACTGGCTTAATTTGTTTAATATAATTATCTCAATTCTCATTACTTTTACTGCAAATGACATTAACTTCATTCTTTTTATGCCCCTCAAAAATTTTACTATATAGATGAACCATATTTTCTCAATATTAATTTCTTTGAAATGTTTCAATATTGTTGGCATTCACAACCAATTCACTCTGATTGAGAGTTTACTTTTTCATTAGATTTTATCTCTGGGGGAAAGCCATCAGTATTTCTCAAGCACTGTGGTGTCAGGTCGCATGTAGCAGTCAGAACCTCAGTGAGCTGTGCTCCCTGTGTTCAGCCTACCACCTAGGGCAGCTTCTGGGACCCCTTGACACATTCTTGGGCTTTCCACTAGTAAGCAGAACAAGAAATACTTTGTGATGTGGGAATGCGTTTATGTATGCTGTGAATCTCAATCTTTAAATAAAGGACCTGTTTTGGGCCATGGCAGGCACCATAGAAGAAGTAGGAGGAGAAATCAAAGTTTAGGTAGGAGAAGCAGGGTGGAGTCAGAGGCAGATGGAGCCAGCCGCCCAAGAAGAAACATGTAAGGAGAACAGGTGAGCCATGGACCACGTGGCCGACAGATTAATAGAAATGGGTTGATTTAAGATGTAAGAGCTAGCTAGCAATGTGCCTGAGCCATAGGCCAAACATCATGAAGTTAATATAAGCGTCTGAGTCATTTTTGGGGACCTGGGTGGAGAGCGGCTAGGCAGCTAAGTGGTCTCAGGCGGTAGGTCTGTGGGTCTCGGACCTCTGGCTGCCCAGGACCGAGAAACCTCACTACAACAACTTTGGGCTCTAAAATGTGCACAATCATTTTAATTAAGCAGAGACACAGGAGGCTTCACACACTGTGATCTGACATACCCAAATGAACACCTGCCATGTGGATCTTCAGATCCCTCAGGCTGAACATTGGGCCATAAATCTTGGATCCAATGGTATATAATAGCAATGTCTACACTTTCTACTTCAAACCCAACCAGGGCTCTTTGGCAAATACACTGCTGAGATCCAGAATGAAACTGACTCCATGAACTCCAACTTCATAAACAAAAGGACCTGGAACTTCCACACTACTTCAATATTGGCCCTGGAATTTAGAAGGCAAAATTTACTACTTGTGTTAGTACCATGAGCCTTGAGTTAGCTTGCAGTAAGTATTTTACAGATTTACCTCAATTTCAAGCCAGTGCTTACATGTGTATGTGTGTCTCTGTGTGTGCGTGTGTGTGTGTGTGTGTGTCTGTGTGTCTGTGTGTGTGTGCATGTGTCTTTGTATGTGTTTGTGTCTGTGTGTGTGCCTATGTGTGTGTCTGTGTGTGTGTGTTGTGGTGTGTGTCTGTGTGTGTGTGTCTGTGTGTGTGTGTCTGTGTCTGTGTGTGTGTGTGTGTATGTGTGTGTGTAGCTAAAATACATATAGTAAAATAGGTCATCACTAAAAATCTGTTAGCATCCTAATGATCATATTACCACAAATAGAACAGCTCTTACCTCATAAAACAGAGAAGACAATATAAGGAAGTCTGCCATGTGCAGTTCCTGTTCATTAAATCTTTCAAAGGACAAACATTTACAATTTGGAATTCCAAATAAGCTAAAACTTTGTAAGGAAGTAGATCATCCCTAAATAGTAAGGCTTCAAATTACTCATTTCAAGACTCAAGAATCTGTGTTCCTTACATCAAGCTTCTACACTGCAAATTAATGGAAGCTGTGTCTCCTAACTGTTCAGGAGCTAAAGTACAATGTATTTCTCTTTATTGCAAGGAAGCCAACTTAAATGAAAACATTATTTTCACAGTTCAAAGGGATAAACATGAAAATAATAATGCAGATTAATAAGAAGTAAATATACTTTTCAACTGTCATAGCATTGTCCTCTGGTAGGAATGATTTCATTTGCCTTTTAAATTAATATAAAAGAAGCATTTTTCCTTGGCAAGAGAGAAATTGTTTTGTGTTATTTACTTAGACGGCATCTGTGTTTTCTACAAAGAACAGTAAATACATTTCTGGAGTAAGGCATGTTTCTGTGATAATGTGAGTAATGCTCTTAAACACTCTGGAGACCCTTAGAATACGTCCTAGAAACTGCTATTGAATGCAGGCAAGGTTGTAAAGGACACAGGATGGAGATAACGGTGCTGTAGGCATTTGTCACTCTATTATCAGCAGAAGAATGTAACTGGATGTCCTCCAGAATAGCAACCACAGTAAGGCAAGGGCTAGGACTATGCCAGGCATTTAGAGGACAATCTTTGTCCAACTCATTCCTGCAAGATATATACATAAGTTTTATTTCTCCATAAATGCCTTCAGAACAAGGTGCCTAATTTGGGTGACTCCTGACATCAGCAGCACTAGGCTAATTCTCATCTGCTCTGAAAATGCCCTAATAGAGCTGTCAACAAATCTGCTCCTTATGCTCTTACTAAGAGCCCATAGCTGATAGGTTAGTGTATGCCCCAGTCCATCCATATCAGAGAACTGATGTCAGCATATCTTCTCAGATCTCTCAGATCTCCTTGAACTGCATGCTGATGACAATATTCACTCCCTAAATAATAACTTGCTTTCATTCAATAGTTATTTTCCAAGTTATTTGGCTGTGGACAAACAACTACAGTGGACATTCTCATGTAATAAGGAGAGAAACACTGCCAGTATCATTTGATAGTGGATTAAGAAAGAGCAATCCCAGTTCCTTCCCAATATCCCTGAGACCATTGGCACCACCAGTTTCACTTAGATATGTCATAAGCACTAAATTCATTGTTGTTTCTATTATTTTGAGCCATAGCTATTAGATGAATTATGAAAAATAAGAGACACAGTGCGGGGAATCAATGTGTGAAGTGTTTGCTGATCAAGAATGAGATCCCTAGAATGGTTTAAATCCAGTTGTGGTATACTCCAGACTAATTCCAGGAGCTCTCGGGCCATCCGGTATAAACAATCAGTGAGCTCCAGGTCCAGTGTCAGTCCTTGTCTTAAAAACACAAGGTAGGCAGCAATAGAGACAGACAGACATTGGCATTCCATGTCATACACCACCGCTACAACCAGCAACAACACATAATAGTAATAATAATAAATATTAATGACAACAGATGCTGTTTAACCTAAACTCATTTTTTATTGTTACTTTCTTGTTCAGATAATAACTTCTTTATTTATATCTATAGTTTTATTTCTGAAGGAGTAATGTTTTTTGAGATGCAGAGTTATTGATTAAAATCCTGATTTTCATTGCCTGATAAAGTTATTTCCACAGCCACCCTTGCTTCAGTCCAAAGACGTTTTTCTTTACCTTTGATAATCTGGGGAAATATAGAACCTGCTTTGTGTTCGTGATTTAAACTTCATGAACCTGACTTTCAAATATTTATCATGAGTTTTGAAACCTTTGAACCATTCTTTCTTCAAATATTTCTACCTCCCTGTCTTCCTCTGGTAACACCATTATGTGCATTGCCCTGTGCGACTGTCCCATATCTCATAAATATTCTGCTTCATCATGTCCTGTCTTTTAAATCTTCACATTTGAGTTTTTGAAGTTTCTATGGGTGTATTTTTAAGCTTGCTAACTCTTTTCATAGAAATATACTCATAAGCCCATCAAAAGCATTCTTTATTTTTGTTACAATGCTTTTTATTGCTAAAATTTTTTGCTCTTACAATTTCTATCTCTCCACTTACATTACCCATCTGTTCATGCACGTTGTCATCATTTTCCATTAGATCCATTAGCATATTAATCGCTTATTTGAGTTTTCTGTTATGCTAATTCCAAAATTTCTGCCATATTTAAATCTAGGTCTGTCGTTTTGTCTTTCAGACTGTCACTTTCTGATCTCAGGTGAAAAACACTGGGAAGGCTCAGTCTCAGCATTGAGGCTTTACGTGTATCTGTGTATGGTGGAGTATAGGGCTATTTATTACTTCTTGCCACTGTAGCTGTTAATAGCTAAACTATCTCTGAAGTGACATGTTTTCTTTCCTTGTGCTGTGAAATCCCTAAAAGCTGTCTTTTTAAGGGAATTGTGCTTTCCATCCCTTCATATGGAAGAGCTCCGTGGATAGGATGGTAAAGTGTAGACGAGGAAGGAGTTAGGTATCAGCCCTTAGTCTTTTAGTAAGCCTGAGACCTTCAGCGGTAGCTCTCCGGCTTTTTCTTTTCCTTTGGTGCAACAAGGGGGCTAGCCTGTGCTATAATTGAGCATGTCTTCTCCCTTATTTCTTTATTTGCTTCTCATTAAATTACACTTGTTAAATAATGGTAAAGTAGCATCCCTTGAAAGCAGGCCTTGTTAGATTCTGCTCTATGTTTTAAAATTGTTACTTTCTACCTTCTTTGTGTTAAATACTGAAAGGATTTCCTTTGACCTTGACCCTGTGCTCCTTGTCAGCTCTTAGTGGTCAAATTCAAGAAAGAAGAAAGTTTTTCTCTGAAATCAGGGCTCCAGGAGATTTGTTTATTTAGAGAATTTCATACATAAACATTGCCCACACATCACTCACTCTCCCTCCAACTTTTTCCTAGCCCCTCCCAAATTCATGACTGCCTCCTTCAATATTAACATATATGTACACATACATATATGTACACTTCTATGTCCATTTGGCACTGGGCATGAGTACATGTCCACGGCTGTCCATTTGGTACTAGATAACCTGTGCAGGAGCTCATACTTAGAGAACCCCAAGTCTCCCTTTCCCAGCAGCCATTGCTTCTCACAGTTATTCAATCACCCCTTAAGTATTTCTACAGGTACAACTTCTGTTCCAATCTCTGTTTCTTATTGGTCTCTCTAATTCGTAACACAGCAGTTTGTTCTGTGACTACAATTCTCTCATGGATTTAGGAGAAATTCTTGATTTTCAGTTTAGCATTGTTCCCATGATGACAAGATTGACAGCTTGCAAGGTTTTGCCTGTCTCCTGAGAAACATCTCCTCTTTGATCTGTATATCTAAAGTGACACATGAGTCAAATAGACTCTAAAAGATACTACCAAGTGTTAAATAGAACTTTGCATGCTTAAAGAGGGGGGCTGTTACATAAATGGTTAAACTATCTTTTTCTTAATAATAAATAAAATTATAGTATAACATAAAATTCAACCCTGTTTTTAATTTGTGAGATTGCTATAGAGTATTTTTAGTAGCTGTTGGCAAAAATATACTGGACATAGGAGAACAAGATGGGAGGCAAGAAAAATGTCTCAAAGAAACAGAGAGAACACCCATGGTGCAGTGTTAGAAGTAAGTGAGCCAAATCCTGACATCAGCTACACTCATGTAATGTCCTTTAAATGTTCATATTTGTGACTATGGACAAAACATGAGCTGAAGTTAATAATTTTGTTATCATTAAACTACATTTCTCAAATGTATGCATGATGGGATTTTCCTTAACATAATGAGATACCAGACACCTATCTTCAGTGACAGGTGAAAAAAATTGAGGGTTTAATATCTTCAGCAAACTAATTATAGGTCATGAGATTACAGGTAATTTAGAGGAACTACAAAATCCAACATCTCTATTTTCATCGTCACAAGCACAGAAACCCCTGTGACAATGCTGTCATTCTCCTTTGTGAGACCAAGGCAGGATGGCAGGCACTAAATAATGCATAAGCTACCGACATTCATGCTCATATCCCCTTTCAAAAAATGGTGAAGTGTCTCTTTTATAGTCCACAAAGAATTGAAATCATATGGTGAATCCTGATAATTGCTTTCAGCAGGAGCTCTTGGCACCAGCTCCAGGTTCCTTAGCTCACTCATGTCAGAAACAGAGACTGTCCCTGAATATAGATGAGTATAGCACCCAGGGAGCATCCCAGCTGCAGAGCTTTCCCAAGGCTGCAAGAAACCAGGCCAGCTAGAAATCCTGCCTTGACTTCCTTTTCAATAATTAGCATTTCCTCACCAATATAATTTCTTATTATGAAGTTAGGCTAAAATTTTATACAAGTCAATAATATTCACAGACAAATATAAGGCTCTTTTCTTTACCTCATAATCTAGCAAAATAACTATATGGAAAAATATAGAAGAAGATAGAATTTAAGTGTGCACCAGTACTAACTTAATTACTGGACTATACAGAGATATGCAAGCATTTCAATTTTTTATAGAGTCTGGTTTGAGAAGAACTGTGGAGAACAATGAGACATTGGGAAGAAACACATTAACCAGGCACACCATCTTCTTTACTAGCCTCTTCTATTTATTTCTGTGGGTCTTCTCTAAGCTCTTAACTTTCAAAATGGATTTTTCTAAAATCTCAATTTGATCTCCTTGATGACTGAAGACATGACTCAGTTAGCAATGTGCCTATTATAAAAGCAGGTAAACCTTAGTTGGGACCTCTAGCACCCTTGGAAAATTCAGGTGTTGTGGCATTGCATCTACAATCCCAGCATTGGGAAATGGGGATCCCTGGTGATGACTGGCCAACCAGCCTAGCCAGTCAGACAACTTTAAGGTTCATTGAGAGAATCTACCTAGAAAATGAGATGCATAAAAAAATGATCAAAAAAATTGTTGACTTCTGGCCCACATACATAAAATAAAACACATGTATGCGTGCCCATATATATGTGTGTGTACAAGCATCCATACACATATACGTACACACACACACACACACACACACACACACACACACACACACACACACACAAACTGATCTCTGTAGCAACTCTAATATGAAGCTTATTCTCCATGGGATTCCACACACTGTTGCTTCATTTTAGCATTTGTGTTTGTAGGTAATATATTTTCTCCACCAGGCTAAAAGTTGGCAAAGTTGCAATATCCCTGGGTCTCACCTACATTTCTTCCAGAGCTCAAAACTATACACATAATTGATACCCAGCAGATATTTAAAAATTAAATTTCAGCTTAGCAATCCTAATTATGCTGAAGAAGTGTGATTAGTACATGCAAAGGGTTTAGTTGGAAAGACCTGGTCCCTTACTATTGTGTATAAAAGGAGATAAATATAATAATGCCTACGACAGGAAGTGGGGCAAGCTGAAAACTGAGCTGAGCATTCAATCTGTCCATGGCAGGTTCACAATACTTCAGTTTCTCGTGAAATCACAGAAATCTCAGACAGCTTTTCAGTAGAGCTCTACAGGTTAGAAATTGTAAAGAGAAATCAATGCAATTCATCAAGGCATAGTATTTTATTATATGCATGATTTCCTTTAGATCATAACTTCAAGTCATTTATCTTCTCAGTCACCCAACATAGTTCAATGTTGTGTCTGATGACTCTAGTTTGTAACACATTTAGCATATTAATCAACTGGTCACATTCATACGTATGTGACTGATGCACACATGCATGCATAATACATACACATACAACATGCATGCACACATGCACACACTCAAACATTCATTCACACAATGGTAAGTGATCCTTAGGCTTCCTCTGTGTATGAGAAAATAGGCACAATTTGAGAAACATTTTCATAACAGAGGAGTGATCTGAGCCCTATTCTTCTATTACACTGATCTACATTTGAGCTTTAGTGATGGCACACCACATAATAGGTCTGGTAAAGTAATAAAGAATGTTATAAACTTGCTTCTATAATACCTGACCTGCCAAGTTTGGATTAAATTATTTTCCTCTAGGCTTCCATTTTCATACCATAAAAGAAGGTAAATTCTCCCAGATAAGAATATTGTAATTGAAAGTTAGTCTAAACCAGTATTTCTCAACCTTCTCAATGCTATCACTCCTTAACACAGTTCCTCAGGTTGTGGTGACCTCCAGCCATCAAATTACTTTGCTGTGCTTCATCAATGTAATTTTGCTATCATTATAAATCATAATGAAAATATTGTAAATGCAAGACATCTGATATTTTTCACCGCTGCCAAGGGTCATGACACACAAGTTTGGAATCACTTTTAAACTTTAAAAACCACCAAAACACCCAATATAACTTGGTGAAAATCTGCTGCTAGTTTTCTGACTCAGTAATTTTATGATAGAGACAAAGGGTTTGTGCCTCTAGAACACTGGTGTTATTGTCACTTGATGCTAAGACCTAAGAATGTGAGAGCCTCAGAATTAAACCTAGCAGCATAGAATGGGCATTCAAAATGTGTCTAGTATTATTTCTAAAGTCCATGAAGCTCTTTTATAAAATGCCAGATGGTGAAGAAAACAGGCATCCATGGGAGACATAACCAAGAACACAAGTTATAAAAAGGCAAAAATCAGGTAGAGGGTCATCCCAGCCAAAGAAGTCAGGTCTTTATGTTTATATTTACGCTGGGAAAGCACACTTTTCATTTTATAAATGCCTTTTGTAAAGTAATTTTAACTGCTTTACATTAGACAGGATGGAAATAATTTACTTCAGCCTCTTCTTCCTCTTCACATGTAACCTCTTCCTCTGAATGTGGTGAAACTTTAATGGCCAAAGAGTTGAGTGATTAACGTTGGTGGGAGTTGCCTGTGTTAATCTCTCATGCATAACTGTAGGAATGGGTATTTATCTGCTAAACTTTTCCAGATTTAGCCTTTATATGTGTAATATAATGGAGTGTCAGAAAATGTCTGTAAATGTGTTTTATGTAACAGGGAACACATGGAACTTGGAATGCTGGATCCTCAATATGGAAATACTACAGAATATAAAACTATCATCTTGTAACAATGAATGCACAAAGTCAGTGGCAACAGGAGAAAAAGAACTTCCTGGAGATATTTTTCAAAAGCTCTTTTGTAAAATTATAGTAAAGGGGAAGAAAGCAAAAATTAAACAAGATTATGTTGGAGATTTGGGGCCACACTTGTATTCTGTATTTCTATTAATTCTCCACTCAGAAAAACCCTGAAAAGGCAATGATATCCCATGTAGATATTCCAGTGTGTATTTCTTGGTATCCAAGACTGACCATTCTCTCATCATCTTGCATTTCCCAAATGGTCCCTCATTATCAGTTTCTGCTCCTACAGTTCAGAGCCTCCTTCTCTCACACCTGGATTATCTCAATAACTATTTTATTTCTCTGTGTCACATAATAAGACAGTTTACACCCATGCCAGGAAATACTATTCTATCTTGCCAATCATCTCTCCATAAGGCACTGACTTGCACTGTATAACAATTAAATGTCCATGATGGCCTCCCAATCAAGACAGCTGTGGTCTGGCTGAACACATTTCAAACTGTTTCTCTGATCTTTTTCATTCACCTCTTCCTTGCCATATTAGACAAACCATGGCTTTGGCAAAGCTTGAATTCTTCTCTTCCAATGCTGCTGTCCATATTCAGTCTTTTTAACTACTGAAAGAACCCAGTGATTTGATCCTCAAATAATCAGCCTTATACAGTAGGAATGTCTCACTTAACACAGAGAGAGGTAGGTGTAGTGTCTTTTGGTAGGAATAAAGTTTATGCTAAAAACATAAAGCAAACATGAGCTTATAGAGATTGCTTAGTAATTAAGAGTACATACTGCTCGTACAGAGGACTTGACTTCAGTTTGTATCACCCAAATTGAACAGTTCACAATTGCCTATAACTACAGATTTTGGAAATCTTGTGCCTTCTCTCAGCCTCTAGGAGTACACACTTGTTTGGCATTTATTCACACAGAAACACAAATATACATACACATCAATAAAAATATGAAAAAGGCTCTCTCTCCTCCCTCCCCCGCCCCTCTTTTGGCAACTCCCCTGAATAAACTCTCATTGGAAAAAATATAAAAAAGAAAACAAAATCAAGCCAACACAAACATGTACACATACAGGGCACATGTCCACACACACACACACACACACACACACACACACATAAACAGAGATGGAAAGAAATAATTGGGGATTATTATAGCCTTGTAATACAGCCATAATGAGGAAGTTACATAATTCATATATCAAAAGAATTCTTCTAAAATATCTTGCTATAAGATGAATAAATTCAACAATAATTAAATTTATGTCAAGCTGAAATAAAGTAAATCCCCAAGATTTATCATAAGACATATCTGACATAAGATAGATCCTCTATGGGGCTTCCAAGGATTCCCATGGTAAAGTTAATGACTAATTGGTTATTTATTAATTTTAAACCTAGGAAGTTTTATACTCCCATTAAATATAATTTTCTTTTCATGCTAATTTTCTATTCTCTAGGTTTTATATCTTCTTGTCATTCAAGAGGAGTTTGTGACAATAATGCTTGTCTTCTTACAGTTTAACACTTGTCAATAGAGGCACCCTCTATACAATAGAAGAGTTAGATATTTTTGACATATATAATTTTTGAAATGTACTTGACTGTATAACAATGTCAAAACTGTCTTATACCTTATTAACTGTAGAGATACCAATTGGAATCCTCAGATGTCAGGCCCAGGGGGTTCGTTTACAAGCACTACTCCTAATTCCTGTAGATTTTTCAGGAACATCATACATCTTCCACTTACACCAACGCTGGAGTATCTTGAATTAAACCCATTTGTTCCCGTGATAATAGGCAACTGTGAAAGAGATCTGTTGGGTCTGCAGAGACTGATGAGTGATTTAGAGCTCTTGTTTCTTTCCCAGAGGATATGCGTTTAATAATTCCCAGCACCCACATGGTCATTCACAAACATCTGTCACTCCAGTTCTATGTGATCCAGTGCCCTCTCTAGGTCCCCATGGAGTGCTAGCATACATAAAGTACACAAGTATACATGTAGGCCAAACACCTATACATGTAAAATAAAAATAAATATGCCTAGAAGAGGTATGTAATATGTAAGGCTAAATAGCATCTGAGATGAAATAGAAAATCCTAGACTTGAGGGAATCGAACTGCAGTAAGTCCCACATACTATTATTGTTATATTGATATACACATCAGTTTCTGGCAGACAGGAAGCAAACAATTCAAATTGAGGAATTGAAACCTCAAAATTAAGTTTCATATAAGTTTGAATTCAGAATTTTAAGACAATCAGATACTAAGTTAACAAAAATCCAGGTTAAACCTGGATTTTTAAAAAGAACTGGTGTGACATTTGCCTTTTGCCTATGATACTGACTGGATTTAGCAAGAAATGTAAAACATCCAATAAGATTGCTGAAGGTTGTGAAAGATTTCATAGAGGCTGATCCAAATGTGGGTTCAGAAAATGTGAAGGTAGAGAGAATGTGTCTAACCTTCCTAAGATCTTAGGTAGAGCTTCAGAAGGCCAATGGAGCAGGTGAAAGAAAAGCCTGAGACATGTTTGTGTAAGAATTAAACTCAGCTTGCTTATTTACTGGCTGAATCATGGTGACCACTCTTTCTAAAGCTTTCCTCCATAAAGAAGGAAGGTGACATCACCAAGAGCTCTTTAATTGTTTATACACAGTCAAGCATGCAACACCAAACTACCATTTATTATTGGAACTACATTGATGTAAGGAAAACAAAAAACAATAACACAGTGACACAGGCATTGAAATTATCAAAAGGGAATATTTTATATAACTATTATGTATATGTTTAAAAAGATAATTCAGAGCTGGTATGATGTGGGGATGTCTTTTTATATGTTGTGAATAAAGGACTGTTTTGGCCCATGACAGGCACCATAGCAGTAGGCAGGAATCAAAGCATAGGTAAGGAGGGTGGAGTCAGACAGAGAGATCCATCCAGCCGTCCAAGGAAGCAGCATGTAAAGAACACAGGTGAGCCACGGGCCACATCACAGGACAGATTAAAGAATATGGGTTGAATTAAGATGAAATAGCTAGCTAGCAATATGCCTGAACTATAAGCCAAACAGCATGAAATTAATATAAGTGTCTCAGTCTTTGGGGGAGAGTGGCTGCAGGTGGATATGGACTGTGGGGCTAGTCCAGGCAAGAGACCTCCCGTTACAGATGGCACCCAATGTGGAGCAAACACCCCCATGAAGCCTAAAAAAGTTTTAAAAGAGTTCCAGAACACAAAAATAAAGCCAAGAACAGCTTCCTAATTGTGTCTTTGAAGTAGGTCATGGTAGAAAAATGACATGGCACTCAAGCTTAAATTACAAAATGGTGCCAGACTCACAAGAACAGATTGATTAAGCTACGAAAAAGCCAATTTCCTAAAGTCTCACAAAAAAACCCATAGAAACAACAAGCCACATATAATTGATTTAAGGTTTCTGTTTATAGTAAACAAAATAAAAACAAAGTCAAAAAACTGCTTCTTAGTAACAGCATTTTCTTCAGTTTACTCTACTTGCTAGCAGTAACAGACGTGGCTCAAAAAAAACCCTTCCTTACTCAGCTTTTACTCTTATGTAGAGTGAGCAGCAACATTATACTTGATAGTAGTGTAGACTCTAAGATTCCCCAGTTAAAGTAATAAGCAAAATAAAGTCAACAGACAAAACAAAACTATTAATCTAAAATTTTAAAAGCTCTTCTAGTTAAAGCATAATTAAAGATACACAATAAAGCAAATTCAGATAAAAACCATCTATAAATAAGTTACAAAGTGTATAAAAATACATAAACTAAAAAAATAAAATAAAAAATGCTTTAAAATACAATAATAAAATACAAACTACATAAAGATAAAAATACACAAAAGTCTAAATTATAATTATTATTATGTTTTTACTGTTAATAAGCTAGCAACAAAAACAATTAATTACAAAAAACTAAGTTAAACAAGCATATATATTTTAAAAATAACTTGACTTTAAAATTTAAATATAAATATATGTTAATCTAAAAAAGATGTTCTGCTTTTGTTTCCACAAAAGATAAAAACTATAAATTACTTCCAGGCTTTTATAGTTTCATCAACCAAGACCACCTAAAAATTCTCTAATTAAAAAAGAAAAATTACATCAACTTCAAGACTACAAACTAAGATGATTCAACCTCAAAACCCTCAAAAAACTGCCAGTGCCCTAAATCAACAAAAAATAATAATAATAAACCACACCCAAATTCCCAAAATATTACTTGTATATATTTATTTTCATTATAAATAATTAATAGTCATAGTCAATCTGTTTCTAAATATATATATATATATATTTTAAAGATAATTAAATTTATTTTCATCCAAAAATCAACTATTAATCTCAAAATATTATAAATTAATATAAATTATAGTTTGTTAATACAAATTTAAAATCAACTTTGTTATACTATATATATTTTTCTACTTTTGTTTAAAATATATTTATGTTACTCATTTAAAATTATAATATATAATTTAAAATACAAATCAATAGTCACCTATAACAAACATAATTATGTTAATTAAAACTTTTTATATTTCAATTAAATAAAAAATTTTAAACATTTCTAAAACATTCAAAATATAACATTTAAAATATTTTTAAAAATTAAACTTTTCTAAACAGTAAGGCAAGTCTGCAACTGGTGACACCAACCTACATACATACATACATACATACATACATACATACATACATACATACATAAACATCAAAAAACTCCATATAAAGTTTACTTTCTTTATGACAAAGGTTAGCCACTAGACAAAAAACTGTTCCTATATTAACTGCTTAACAATATGCTGTGTAAACTAAACATACAAAACCTATTAAACAAGCGACCTCTAAACTTTGACAAAATAGGCCAAAATAATCCTTCAAGTTCCTACTTTACAAACAAAGAAAACCTGTCAAACATTCTTCAAAACTCAAACAAAAAACAACTGACAAATTATACCAAAATAAACAATACAGTCCTTCAAATTTCCTACTCTACTAAAAACTATGCCAAAGACTCTAGGCCTATAGGCTAAAGATAAATGCCCCAATGTTGCAAAAAAAACTTAAAGTCCAGGCAGGCAAATGTTATCTCTGTCATTTCTAAATTTTAAAAGTTGTTTACACATCCTATTTACTCAAATAATATTATATCATTCTATAGTCTTTAATATAGTTAAAAATTAAATAGCTATAAATAATTTTCTTTAGTTATTATAAAAATATATTAAATATAAAACTTTAAACTCACAAGAATAAAATAAATGATAAAATATTTTCTTTAATTTTACTAAATACAAATAAACTAAATATTATAACTAATTTTTACAGTGTAACTGTTTGTTATATATAATATTGCTTAGTTAAAATTAAAACCTTCCTTTTTAATTAGAAGAAAAAATCTAGTGATGTGGGAATGTCTTTCTATATGTTACGAATAAAGGACAGTTTGGGACCATGACCTGCCATAGTGGTAGACAGGAATCGGAGCATAGGTAGAAGGAGGGCAGAGTCAAGCAGAGTGATGACCCAGCCACCCAAGGAAGCAACATGTAAGGAACACAGGTGAGCCACAGGCCACAGGGCAGGACAGATTAATGGATATGGGTTGAATTAAAATGAAATATCTAGCTAGCAATATTCCTCAGCCATAGGGAAAACAGCAAAACATTAATATAAGCATCTGAGTCATTTGGGGAGGAGGGGAGCGGTTGCAGGCAGATCTGGACCGTGGGGCTAGTCCAGGCCAAAAATCTCCTATTACACTGGTGAGATTACCCAATAAAGTGCTCACTGAACAAACAAAGGCCTGAGTTTGTGCGCCTAGTGCCTGTAACCTGAGTACAAGGATAGAGCAGACAGAATGGTCCCTAGAGCTCACCAGACAGTCAAACCAGTCAAATACAATCTCTGGATTCTGCCTTCTAAATATTTATTTTTATTCTACATGTTTGTGCTGCTACTGACTTTGGTTAGAGAAACTCTTATTGCAGGGGTAGTAACTAATTCAGAGATATATTTCTACTCAAAGTGCTCAGGCTAAGCAATTATGAGTGTTCAGGCATAGATGGGTTATATATGAGTCTACTTCCTACTATACAAAGCTCAAGAAGCATAGCCTAAGAGGACCAGAAAGAATGGAAGAGCCAGCAGACAAAGAGGACTGTTCTGACATACTGTCTTCTAGAAACAACATGACTTGAACATACCAGCTCATAGCATTATTACTATTATTACATTTATTACATTATTACTTATGTCAGACCTACACAAGACCAAGATGCTAAAAGGAAAGGGATTCTGAGGTCCCAAATTCTAACTGAGGTGCCTTTGGTAGTTGATAGATGCTGAGGAAAGAAGAGCAACTTTTCTTCAGTAGTGTGATCACTGATGTAGGTTATTCATTCCCTGGGGGATGCCTCTCACTCATGCACATCTAGTCAGTACTAATAAGACTCAATGGTTTAATAAATAAGTAAATAAGTAAGTAAGAAAATAAATAAATAAATAAGATTATGCACTTGTAAGGGAGATAGCTGGAGAGTTCTGAGCAGAGTGAAGACAGGGAGTGAAGGTTGTATATGATTAAGATATATTGTATACATATATGAAATTTTTAAAGAATAAATTAAAATTTTACAAAAGAAAAATAGTCATTGCATTATTTACTTTTGTCATTGTAGTAAGTTCTGGAATCATCTGGAAGACAAGCTTCCAAATGTTGCACAAATAAATGAAACTCAGGGACAGATCTCTGAGAAAGTCAGAGATATTAGAGAGAGTAAACACCACAATCAGATCTTACCCAAGTGTCTTCCAGCTTCCTCAGCCTGGCTTCTCATGGCTTCCTCCTCTCTCTTTATATGTCCACCTTAAATACTTTCGTGGTAAGTTAAGGCATGGCTCCACCACTGCCTGCTTGGGAGCCTGGAACTCCTTCTGTAAACTAAAATGACCTCGACTCAGTTTGGATTAAGGGTGTAGGTCACCACTTCCAGGATACTCCCTGTGCTGGGATTAAAGGTGTGAATCACCATTCTCTGGTCCTCCTAGACTGACTGTGGTTAGATCCCTCTTATATATCTGAAACTTCTGGAACTTTTATTAAATCCCACATCCAGATATACCGTAAGAAGCTATTTAGACCAGGTCAGCCTCTGTGCACCTTGATTAAGTTACCTAAAGTAGAAATACTCACCCTAAAAGAACACAAAACTGTTCCCTAGGCTTGGGTTCTAGGCTACATAAAAAGCTAACTGAACATGAGCATTCATTACTCACTGCTTCCTGAGTGAATGAAATATGACATACCACTTTAAGCTGCTGCAGCCATGCCTTCCTGCCATAATAGATTGTGACCTCAAATTTTAGATCAATAAACCTTGTCTTATTTAGATCTCTACTGTGGTAAACACTGTAATCACAAGCCACTTTGAGAAGAAACAGGTTTTGTTTCATCTTACAAGTGTGATCACAGCCCATCATTGAGAGAAGACAATGCAGAAACTCAAGCAGAGCCCCAGAGACAGGATGTGAAATACAGACCATAGAAAAGTGCTGCCTACTGCCTTGCCCTCCATGCCTTGCCTAACCTACTTTTCTTTCAACCTATAAGTGCCAGTCCAGGAGCAGCATGGCCTACAGTGAGCTGGACTTCAAATATTAGCCATTAAGACTTGTGTAACAGCCATTTGATAGAGGTATTTTTTCAGTTAGAGTACTCACATCCCAGGGGACCCAGGCTTCTGTCAAGTAGACAGGAAAATCTTACCAGGAAATAGCTATTCTTCCTTAAATTGGTTTTGTCAGAGTACTTCATCCAGTCAATAGGAAAAGTGACTTAGCTACCTACTTTGAAGTCAAAAATAGTCTACTATTTTGGATGTTCCTCACCTTAAGTTTTCAAATGGTTTCATGGCCAAAGAAGAGTTTTCTCCATCAGCAGATGATTTAGTAAGTAACTAAGAGTCCATTGTTCAGAAGCGTTAACTATACATTACATCAAGGCACTTATGAATGCCCCTATCATCACAGACCTGTCATTCTAGGCAATAAAACAATGTGAACTGAAAGTAAAATTAAAAATCAAGCCAAGCAAACATAGCACTCTTTCTAGGGTTGTTTATTATTCTTAGCCAAGTGAGCAATAAAACTGAAAAATTACACTGGGTCTTCTAGCATGAGAATCCTATGGAAAGATGAGGTAATTTACATTTAAAATGACATTTGAAACTCATTTCTTCACTAAATTCAGGCCAGCAAGGAAAATTCCATGCAGGTCAGAATCCTCAGTAAAATCCAGTTCACTGGACACCCCCAGCTACAAAACCCTACCTCAATCCCCAACCCATCCCATCACCCAGTTTTCTCAGTGACAACCTGAAACCCACAGATCATCTGCATTCATTGGACCAAGAAGTAAGTGACATCTCCCCCGCCCCCCCAGCCCAGGCAGAAAGCCCTGGCTCCAGGACTAAAGCCCTTGGACACAGTAGTTGGAACCCCACCCCTGCTCGTCTATAATATTCTGTTTCTGGCCCAGTCTTTCTGGGCTAGCCCTGAGCTTCTGACCCACTGTCCCACAGAAACACAAGCAGTCCCACAGAAACACACAGATGCTTATATTAATTAATTATATGTCCCAGGCATATAACTTGTTAACTCTTTATTTTTAAATTGACCCATGATTCTTATCTTGTTCAGCCATGTGGCTTGGTACCTTTTCTTGAAGCAGTATAGTTATCCTCTGGCTTCTCTGCTGGTTTCTCTCTGGCATCTCTGCTTGCTATTTCTATTTCCAGAATTTTCTTAGTCTGGTAGCCCCACCCATACTTCCTGCCTACCTTCAGCCAATCAGCATTTTTATTAAACTAGTCAGTGGGGCATTTATTTACAATGTAACAACATAATCCCTCTACACTCATCGCTGCCCTATTCCATTTCTTTCTCTTTTTTATGTAAAAAGGTTTTTTTTTCTATGTATACCCCTGCTCGCCTTCTCTTCCCTCCTCCCAACCCCTTCCATACCTCCCTTAGCCTCCCCCAACTCCATCCCTATCCTTTCCCCATAGAGGGCAAGGACTCCCAAGGTGGGTCACTTCAGTCTGGAGTATTCATTTGAGATAGGTCTGATTCCCTCATCCCAGTATTAGGACTGGGTTAGGTGTTCCTCTGTAAGAAATGGGCTCCAAGGTGCCAGTTCATGCACAGGAACATAGTCAGATCCTACTCCATGAGGTTCCACATATTAGCCATGCCATTCAACGGTCATCTACCTTTGGAAGGTTTACTTGCTTTTCCTAATGATTCCCCAGTGGCTGTTTTTCATTCAGTAAACTCCCCAAAGCTCCAACCAGCCATCTCTGTGGGAATCCTCCTCATAATCCCTATCCCTTTGCTCATATACTCTCTCTCTCTCTCTCTCTCTCTCTCTCTCTCTCTCTCTCTCTCTCTCTCTCTCTCTCTCTCTCTCTTTCTCCTCTCTCTCTCTCTAAATACTGGGAGCTTGACCTGGTGCTTAGCTATGGATCTCTGCTTTTTTTCTATTCACTGCTGGATGAAGGTTTTATAATGACACTTAGGATAGTCATTCATTTGCTTATAGGGGAAGTCCTGTTTAGGCACCCCTTCTACTATTGGTTGGAGTCCTAGCCAGAAATATTCTATGGGTTCTTGGAGGTCTTCATAGCACCCCGACTCTTTCCAGACCCATAGTGGATTCCTCTATGGAGATATCCATCTCTTTTTTTCTCCTGTAGCAGTGGGTTTCTTGGTCTCGGGTGGCCAGAGGCCCAGACCCCACAGACCTGCAGTCAGCCCCAGACCCCTTAGCCACCCGCAGCTGCTCAGGCCCCAAAAATGATTCAGATGCTTATATTAACCTTATGCTGTTTGGCCTACGGCTGAGGCACATTGCTAACTTGCTCTTACATCTTAACTCAACCCATTTCCATTAATCTGTCTGCCACATGGCCCGTGGCTCACCTGTGCTCCTTACATGTTGCTCCTTTGGGTTTCAGGCTTGGTCTCTCTGACTCTGCCCTACTTCTCCTACCTATGCTCTGATTTCTCTTTCTACTTTTTTATGGTATCTTTTCTACATCATTCTCCCTCTTTGTTGCTCCTCTCACTCAACCATTTCCTTCTCTCACGATTTGTTCCCACCTTTCCTTGGTCTCTACCTGTTATGATTCCAATTTACTCGGGAGATCTTCTCTATTTTTCCTTCCCAGGGGGATCTCTGGATGTCTCTATTATGTTCCTTCTGATCCCAAGCTGTACAGGGGTTGTGGTTTCAAAGCATGCACATTTTTACCCCTAAGGCATTAAATTAGCTCAGCTATGTTCTTAGCCACATTATTTGTAATAACAAAAACATGGAAACAACCAGGATGCCCTCTGAATAATGGATTAACAAATTATGGTATATTTACATAATGGAGTACCACTCCACAGGAAAAAAAGAATGACTTCCTAAAATTTGCAGGCAAATGGATAGATTTGGAGAGTATCCTCCTGAGTGAGCTAACTGAAGTCTCTAGGATGTGAGGAGAGGCATAGAATATACTCACTCATAAGTGAATGTTAGACAAAAAGCAAAGAATATCCAAATTTCAAACCACATCTCTGTCCTAATCCAGACAAGCAGGGAAAATTTTTGCAGGCAAAAAGCCCTAATAAAATTCAGTTTGCTGTACACCCCAACTACAAAACCCCTCCCAAACTCCCAAGTCACCCCAGCACTAGGTGACCTCATCAGCAACCTGAGACCCACAGATCCTCTGCACCCATTGGAGCAAGAGTCCCCATCACCTGTTGAATCAAGAGAGGTTCCCTAAGACCCACAGTTCCACAGTTCCTATTGGATCAAGAGCAGTTACCGGAAACCCACAGTTCCTAGGCACATACTGGATCCAGTGCAGCCATCTGAGACCCACAGTATGTCAGAACCTACTGGATTGAAAGGGGTCATTATGACACAAAATACACTACCTCCAAGTGGACCAAGAGCCTACATTGGACCAAGAGAGGCTTTCTGCGACACAGACACAGATAGAAGAGATTGCACCAAAATCTGCTCCCTGAGATACAGACATAGCCTGCAGTGTCTAAGGAAGCAATGGGCAGATACCAACGAAAGAATATATATAATAACATAAAGACAACATGATACAACTAGAATCTGGTGGTTCTACAACAACAAGACCTGATCATGACTATTCAAAAGACACAGAAGGAAAAGGCCTTAAAAACAACTTTATGAAGATAATAGAAACCTTAGAAGAGGAAATAAAAATAAATTCCTTAAAGAAACAGAAGACAAACAAAATACTGGAGGAGACCAGCAAATCGCTGAAAATAAAGAAAATAAAGAAAACCAAGAAGAAGCAATCAAACAGATGAAGGAAGCATTTCAAGAATTAAAAAGTGAAATAGAAGCCATAAAGAAGACAGTAAAACAAAACGATGCTGGAAATATAAAATCAGAAGAGATGAACTGGAACTATAGATGCAGCCTAACCAACAGAATGCAAGAGATGGAAGAGAGAATCTCTGGTGTGGAAGATTCAGTAGTGGAAATAGAAAACACTAAAACAACAAGGTTAATACCATGAAAAAGACCAAACCTAAGAATAATTAAAATTGAAGAAAGAGAAGAATACCAGCTCAAAGGCACAGAAAATATATTTAACAAAATCATAAAAGAAAACTTTACCAATGTAAAGAAGGAAATGCCTATAAAGATATAAGAAGCTTACAGAACACCAAATAGACAGGACATAAAAAGTCTTCTGGACAAATAATAATCAAGCCATTAAACCTACAGAATATTGAAAGAATTACTAAGAGCTGCAAAAAAGGGACAAGTTACCTATAAAGGCAGACATATCAGAATAACACCAGATTATTCAATGAAAACAATGAAAGTCAGAAGGCTATGTCAGATACTATACAGGCACTGAAAGACCACAGTTACCAGCTCAGATTACTATAGTCAGAAAAACTATCAATCACCATAGATGGAGTAAATAAGATATTTCATGACAAAACCAGATTTAAACAATACATATCCAAAAACCTGACCATACAGAAAGCACTAGAGGGAAAACTCCAACCTAAGGAAGCTAGATACACCCATGAAACAACAAGCAATAGATAATCCCATATAAGAAAAATCCAAAGAAGGGAAGCATACACCACATACTACCAGCAAAAAAAGATAAAAAAATAATAATAATCACTGGTCATTAATATCCCTTAACATCAATGGTCTCAATTCACCTATAAAATGACACACCCTAACATGATGGATTCAAAACCATAATCTATCCTTCTGCTGCATACAAGAGACATACTTCAATTTCAAAGACAGACACAGGCTCAGAGTAAAGGATTGAAAAAATGAACTTCCAAACAAACAGACCTAAGAAACAAAACTGGTGTAGCCATCCTAATATCTAATAAAATAGGCTTCAAACTAAAATCAAAAGAGACCAGGATGGACATTATTTATTCATCTCAGGAAAATTTCACCAAGATGAAGTCTCAATCCTGAACATCTGTGCCCCCAACACAAGGGCACATCCATATATAAAAGAAACATAACTAAAGTTTAAATCTCATATCAAAGCCCACACATAAATAGTGGGAGACGTAAATACCCCACCCTCAACAATAGGTAAGTCTACCAAAAAATTAAGAGAGCAATAAGGGATTTAACAATTGTTATGATCCAAATGAACTTAATAATTATACAGAACTTTCCACACAAACACAAAGGAATATTCCTTTTTCTCAGCACTCTATGCAACTTTCTCTAATACTGATCACAGTCTCTGTCGTAAAGCAAATATGGATAGATACAAACATGGGAATAACCCCTTGTATCATATCAGAGCATCATGTTATAAAGTTAGAATACAACAAAAACAAAAATCACAGAAAGCCTAAAAATTCATGGAAACTGAACATCTCTCAATTGAACTACCTCTGCAACAAGGAAGAGTTTAAGAAAGAAATAAAAGACTTCTTAAAATTCAATGAAAATAGAACACAGTGAGACACAGTGAAAGCAGAGCTAAGAGGAAAATTCATAGCACAAATGTCGATATGAAAAACCTAGAGACATCTCACACAAGAGACTTAACAGCACAGATGAAATCTCTTGAATAACTAGAAGCAAACTCACCTAGAAGGAGTAGATGGCAAGAAGTAATCAAACTCAGGGGTGAAGTCAATATCAATAAAATTGAAACAGAACAATACAACGAATCAATGAATCAAAGAGTCGGTTCTATGAGAAACTTAACAAGATAGGTAAACCCTTATCCAAACTAACCAAAGGGCAGAGGGAGAGGGAGAGGGGGAGGGGGAGGGGGAGGGGAGGGGAGGGGGAGGGAGAGGGAGAGGGGGAGGGGGAGGGGGAGGGAGAGAGAGAGGGAGAGAGAGAGAGAGAGAGAGAGAGAGAGAGAGAGAGATATAACCTAAATTAACAGAATCAGAAATGAAAAGGGTGATAAAACAATAGACACCCAGGAAATCCAGAGAATCATTAGGTCATACTTCAAAAGCCTATATTCCAGTAAATTGGAAAACCTAGAGAAATTGTCTGATTTCTAGATAGTTACTACTTGCCAAAATTAAATCAAAAACAAATAAATCATGTAAATAGACCTAAACCATTAAAGGAAATTAAAGCTCTTATTAAAAGTCTCCCAAGTAAAAAAAAAAAAAGAAGAAGAAGCCCAGGGCATATGGTTTCAGTACAGACTTCTGACAGACAGATATTCAAAGAATAACTAATACCAATACTCCTCAAATTGTTCCATACAATAGAAACTGAAAGAACATTACCACATTCTTTTTATGAAGCTACAGTCACCCTTACACCCGTCACTCAAAGAAGCAAAAAAGAAAGAACTATAGATCAATCTTCCTCATAAAAATTGATGCAAAATTATTTAAGAAGTACTGGCAAATCAAGAACCTGTCCCCCCCCAAAATCCACCGTGATCAAATAGACTTTATTCCAGAGTTGCAGGGATGGTTCAACATATAAAAAAATTGGCAATGTCATCCATCATATAAACAAACTGAAAGAAAAAAAAAACACATGATCATTTCATTAGGTACTGAGAAAGCCTTTGACAAAATTCAACACTAATTCATGATAAAAAGTCCTGGAGAGATCAGAACACAGGAAAAATACCTAAAAATAATAAAGGCAATATGTAGCACACCATCAACCAACACCAAAATAATGGAGAAACACTCAAAACAATCCCATTAAAACTGGGAACAAGACAAGCTGTCTTCTCTTCCCATACATATTCAATATAGTTCTTGAGGTCTTAGCTAAAGCAATAAGAGAACAAAAGAAGATTATGGGGATAAAAATAGGAAAGAAAGAAGTCAAACTATCACTATTTGTAGATGATATGATCGTATACATAACTGACCCCAGATTCTACCAGGGAGCTCCTACAGCTGATAAACACCTTCAGTAATGTAATAGGGTATAATTTAACTTTAAAAAAATCAGTATCTCTTCTATACACAATTGATAAAAGGGCTGAAAAGAAATCAGGGAAATACCATCCTTTATAATAGCTGCAAATCTTGGCATAAGTCTAATCAAAGAAGTGACAGACATGTACAATAAAAACTTTAACTCACTAAAGAAAGAAGTTGAAGAGGATATCATAAAATGGAAAGATCTCCCATGATCCTGGATAGGTAGGATCAACATAGTAAAAATGACAATCTTATCAAAAGCAATCTATAGATTCAATGCAATCCCCATCAAAATCCTAACACAATCTTCCACAGATCATAAAAGACTAATTCTCAACTTCATAGGGACTAATAAGAAACCCAGTGTTACCAAAACAATCCTGTTGAATAATAGAACTTCAGAAGGAATCACCATCCCTGACTTCAGGATATACTATAGAGCAACACAAATAAAAAACAGCCTTGTACTGGCAAAAAACAGACTTTGGATCAATGGAATTGAAAACCCCAATCTGAATCCACATACCTATGAACAGCTGATTGACAAAAAGACAAAAATTATACAATCTTCCCAATGATTTAGCAATACCATTATTGGACATATACCCAAAGGACACACATTTTTACCCCAAGGACATTATCTCAGCTGTGTTCAAAACAATATTATTCTTAATAGCCAGAACCTGGAAGCAACCTAGAGGCCCCTCCACTGAAGAATGGATTAAAAAATTGTGGTACATTTACACAATGGAGTACTACTCAGCAGAAAAAAAAGACATTCTAAAATTGACAGGCAAATAGATTATTATGGAAAATATTCTCCTGAGTGAGATAACACAGGCCCAGAAAGATAGATATGATATGTACTGTCTTGTAAGTGGATTTTAGACATAAAGCAAAGGATATCCAGGCTGCAAACCACAATCTCTGAACAACTAGGTAATAGGATGAACTGAAAAAGGCATCCAGGAATCCCCCTGGGAAGGGGAAATAGAGAATATCTCCTGAATAAATTGAGATCATAATGGGAAGCAAGCAAGCGGAGGTGGGAACAAATCATGAGAAAAAGAGATCTTTGAGTGGGAGGAGCAACAGAGAGGGAGAACAAAGATAGAGGGACCCACTGTGGGGTTAGGGAGAAACCTGGAGCTATGGAAACCTCCAAGAACCCACAAGATATCCCTGGTTTGGACTCCAAGCAATAGTGGAGGGGGCACCTAAACAGGACTTCCCCTAGAGTCAATGGAATGACCACTCTAATTGTCATTATAGAACCTTCATCCAGCAATGGATGGGGGCAGAAGCAAAGATCCATAGATAAGCACCAGGTTGAGCTCCCAATCCAGCTGGAGAGAGAGAGAGAGAGAGAGAGAGAGAGAGAGAGAGAGAGAGAGAGAGAGAGAGAGAGAGAGAGAGAGAGAGAGAGAGAGAGAGAGAGAATATGAGCAAAGAGATCAGGATCGTGAGGAGGAGACCCACAGAAAGAGTGGACCAGAGCTATTGGGAGCTCACTGACTGAAATAATTTCTGAGGAAGCTTCATGGAAAGGAATAAATCCTCTGAAGGTAGACAACATTCAAATGGCATAGGCAGTGTGTGGAGCCTCTTGCAGTAAGACAAGTGTTTAGTCCTGGTGCATGAACTGGCTTCTCAGAGCCCATTCGGTTTGAGGAAAACCTTCCTCAGCCTTGATACTGGGGAGAGGGATTCAGACCTACCTCAACTGGCTATGCTAGAGGGAACTGACTCACCTTGGGAGTCCTTGCCCTCCCTGGGGAAGGGTGGAGGGAAGCTGAGGGATGACTGGGAGAAGGATACTGAGGGGGAGCAATGGTAGATATGGAAAAAAAACTTTTAAATAAAAAAAACTTTAAAAATTATAAAACAAAATGAAAATAATAGCATTTTTCAATTTCAATTTAATTTTCACTTATATTCTTATTCTGTAGTTATCCTAAAACAATATAGGACTTTTATTGACTTGCAATCAGTCTAAAGGCAGTACAGCCTTCAGCATTATTTATATAGTATTTTCTAATAAGTTTATCTAGTTACAATTTATGTGTAGTGTAGAGCACATGTGTTTACTATAAAAGTTTAAAATATGCAATTTGGTACAGTCATGTAAACCCATAAGAATAGTGTAAAAACAAAATAATTCATTCAAGTCCATGCCAAGGAAACATCTGTTGAGATATTTGAATGCTGAAGTGAATATTGTCCCTCTATTACTCAACAGTACTGCCATTTTAAGGATATACCACAATTCTTTAATCCTGTTATTGTGATAGATCTCTAAATTATTTCCAATTTGAGCCTTACAGGGAAAGCTGCAATTAATACAATCTTTTCAGGTCTTTATTCAAAAATTTCTAGTAGTAGAAAAGGAGGATCTTATGGTGTATATATGTTGTTGGGTTTTTTTATAACAAACTCTCTTCAAGGTTATTTTATATACTTGCTAGGAATAAGGGTTTTGCGGTCCTTTTTCTGATGTTTAGTCCATAGCCAATGAACCCCATTGCTTCTGATGTGTGTGAAGGCAGTGTACCATAGTAGAGGACCCTGAAGATGAAAGCAACGCACTTCATGACGAGCAGTAAAGTCTGCACTTTACTCTTATTCTATTGAGACCGGAATGCAGCCCTAAGGACTCTTTCTTTTCCACCTAGACTCATGATCAGACTCCCTCATGCCAGTATGGTTTGTCTGTGGGAGTCCCCAATTAGCTCTACTTCCTTTGCAGAGGATACAGTTTACATTTCAAACGCTACTACCTATAAGTTGTGTACATATTTCCCAATTTTTACAAACAAAATGTGTGGTTCACTCCTTAGGAAATCATAAATTCCTATCTAGATAGGCCGTCAAGTCATTACCATCCCCTCTCCACCCCTAGCCTTCCTCATTTCAGGCTGCAGTGCTTCCTATTCTGATATAGTTAACTGTTTCAGATGTCTCTTGAATACAAAGTTGTCAGTCTCCTTGGGTGATTTTCCTGTCATTGCTGTTGAGTAGATTCTGGGTACAAATAAGAAATTTCACCTTCACATTGACTAAAATGCATATCTAGTTTTTCTCTTACTTAGTACCAATCAATAAGAGATAGGATACAGAACTTGAAGGCACACTTGCCAAATCATTATAACAATATTCCAGGATTCCATGGGGAGTACTTCTGTGAACTGCAGGCAGTACTTTATGTACAAATCTATGCTGGTACAGTAGGTCACCTTAGACAATCATCTCCCTTTGGATTGTTTCTTCCTTTCCTGCAGCTTACCTTTCACAGATAAACTGATCTCTCCAGGTTATTGTTACTTCCCACAGGTATCTTTTTTTACTCTTTAAAACCTGCTGAGCTCAAGTTTTGATTTTAGCATGGGATATTAGAAGCATGGGGATATCAAGCAGCGACACAAAAAAATTAGCACCTGCCAGTAGACATGACTGGGTCTCAGTGTCCATAGGACCAGTTCCAACCTGCCTTGCAAAGTATCCACAGCCTGGGTCAAGGTCCATCAGTGACTGAAGAGAAGTTCACCTAGAGTATTTCTACCCCAACTTCTTGATTACACCTAAATAAAGAATGTCTGCTTCTGCCAGTTCAAGCCTTAGCTTTCTCTTACCTCAATCTGATGGGTAGAGAGACAATTTTCCCTTCAAGACAAACCCTGGTCCATCTGGGGTTTACCATTTAATATGGTGCAACCAGAAAAAGACTATCACAATACCGTAGGATTGTGTGTCTTCAGATAACATACTATGAAGAGGGAACACATGGTTACAGGCCAGATGACACTTAACCAAGTTCAGTTCAAGTTCACACCATAGCTCTTCCCACAAATAGCCTGGTCTCTCAGTCTACTGCAGAACATCTTACTTAGATTAGAACACAAGCAACTGTCTCCTGAAAAACAATTTTCAAATTAAAAAGTAGTCAAAATCCATGTTTGAATCTACTTCAGAGCAAGTACTTAATGGTTTAACTGCAGTATTCAAATATGTCCCGATGCATATTCATGTACCACACCCTTGCAATCTTCAGCCTTAAAACCTTCAGTTCAATTAATTCCTTACTTCCCAATGTAAAATTAGGTCATGTTTGACTAAAATGTGGTTATCAAATGCTTCCTCTTAGAACAAAGGAATTATAATACTCCATTTCTATTTCCTTGCCAACAGGCAGAAATTTTTTGCAACTCTTACAGTGAGAGTTTTTAACAATTTAAAGAAATAAATGTGTTCTCCATTGACTATGCATTTACAAATTATGTAAATCATTTCTAGATTTTTATATCTTTCTCCAAATCAGTGGGTATCTGTCTACACTCTTGTGGAAGAAAAATACTTAATAAAACATAAGAGCTACAACTGAATATATTCTGCTAGGGGACTATGATGGGACTACAAATGGTGTGCAATGTGGGGCATGAACCCACAACCCTAAGATTAAGAGTCTCATGCTCTACTGACTGAGCTAGAAATTTATTACTCCAATGATGTCACAAAATCCTGTGGGATCACATATTTCATCTCCTTGTACACCATATGCTACGGTTGCAGCCTAAGCTATCTTCTGAATCCTTGTTAATATAGTGCATCACTGCTTAACTGCACAGTCAGGTCAATATCGTTAGAATTTTGTTTTATTTTGTTGTGCTCATGAATTGCTATCAGGTAATATCTCCTCCTAAACTAAAGTTAACATAAGTTTTTGGTCTGTTGTCTCTCTCTTTTTTAGTCTTAAGTTGCTGAGTTTCTATTTAGACCTATTAAATCTTTCTTATAGTGAGATTGTGTTCTGTTCCATTGTAAATAATTGTTTCACCTACTGCTTTAATAAAAACACTAATTGGCTGAAGGCAGACAGAAAGTGTGGGTAGGGCCCATAAGACTAAGAAAACTCTGAAAACAGGAAGAGCAGAGCAAAGAAGCCAGAAGATGTATAGAATAACTATGCTGCTCTCAAAAAAGGAACCTAGCCACATGGCTGAACAGGATAAGAATCTTGGGTTAGTTTAAGAACAAGACCTAGCTAGCAATATGCCAGAGCCATAGGCTGATCATCATAAAATTAATACAAGCATCTGTGTGTTTCTGTGGGACTATGGGTCTGCAGGTCTGTGTGTCTGTACTACAGGCCAGATAGAACAGAAACTTCATACTACAAATGGTGGCCCAACGTGAATGATATACACCCATACAAAACCTTAAAAAGCTTAAAAAGTTTCTAGGGCACAGAATAGGAACAAAAACAGAGAGAAAGTTTCCAAGTTGAGTCTGTCACATGAGCTGTGGTTCAGAGATTCCTTGGCATGACATGTGGATTTGAGCTACAAGATGGCAGGATTTTGGAGTCACAGGAGCCTAGATATAAGCAATAAGCTGAAAATGATGTATTTAAGCTTTCTGCTTATGTAGACAAAAAAGAAACAGTCAAAGAAAGCTTCTTAGAAGCAGCAGTGTTTTCTTGGATCAGCTGTTTGCTGGAGGCAAGCAGAAGCATGACTTTTTTAAAGTGAGGCTTCTGGATTTAGCCTTAGAGGCAAAACACTTGTGAGTCTTTTAAGAGGCCTTGCTGCCAAATACTTATATGGAGTCAATGAGCAGCAGATAGCAGTGATTTACTTTACATGGACCCTAAAATTCCCCCAGAGTGGCAATTGTAGGCCCTACCAGTATCTAGGCTAAAGAGCTAAATTCTATGAAGCTAGACTAGGAGCTGGGTGGAGCCAGCCAGGTAGCCATCCTATCCAAGCATTTAATCCTTAGCTACATGTTGGCAGATGAAAAGTGTGGTCAGAAACAGAAAGAAATAGAAGAATCTAGGTCCATCCTAGTCAAGCAAAGGTGTGGTCAGAAACAGAAAAAGATAAGAAATAAGAGATGTACAGTAAAGACAAATTAAAAAAAAAACTCTAAATGGTTTAGAGTGTGGCAATACACACACACACACACACACACACACACACACACACATTGGCTTGAGAGAGAAAAGGAAAAAGAAAAAGAATAAAGTTAATAAAAAAGAAATAGAGTAAAAGAAAATAATAAGCCACCTACAGGTGGAAAATACAGTGTCTGAATACTGTATGTTACTGTCTTGTCTTTAGTTTTTTGACTGAAAATGAAGCAGTAAAAGCCATTTGATTACAGTCTCTCGTTTTGCTCATAACTGATCCCTCAAAGCCATTTTTAACTCTAACTATCATCTTCTTCATATTCAGCTGTCATCAGGATAGCATTTAAAAATACAATTCAATGGATCTTTAAAAAAAAACAAAACAAAAAAACATGGCCATACATAGTAACCTACAGCATTCCACTGAACACCTTCATTCAGATACATTTCAATTGTTCAACAATGAGGTGAGGTGAAGTTGACTGTAGTTCCCAGGCAATGACTGCCTTTTTGTCTTCTTTTGTATAATTTTATTGAAATAACCATCACATTAAGTTATTATATTTTATTAGATTTATATTTTATTTTATACTCGTGTATGTGTAGATACAGATATATAACAACACATGTAGAGATCAGAGAAACTATGGAACTCAATTCTTTCCTTCTGTAGATCCTGGGGAATAAACTCAGGCCCTCAGACTTGGCAGTATTTTTACATAATGAATTATCTGGCTCTTCTTCACATTTTAATGTATAATTGGTTTCATGCTACAGTGGTGAATACCAGTCTGTGGGTTGCAAAGCTTCAAATATTTGTTCTTGGCAGTTAACAGCACAAGTTTGCTGAATGTTATCAAAATAGACAGGTTGGTCTTTCGGTCTAAATACCACACACTCAATACTGCCATTGCCTTTTCTTTCTATCAACCTATTTGAACATAATATCCTGTTAAAATAAAAATAACTATATCTACAGCATTCCTGCTGTCTAGAATCTTATGACATTGTTTTTAAAAGGGGGAATGGAATTAGTTTTACCCGTATTTTCTGAGTGCACACATACACACAGCACTTCATAATTATTTTTTTCCAACAGGAAATTTCCTTTCTTAATAGTTAATTCCAAAATATGGCCAGGAGAGGAGAGTATACTAAATCTACATATTCCCAAATAGAAATGTCTATCCATTTCGGAGGTTTTGTCTACGTTTACTCCCCTTCCCTAACTTTTTAGTCACAAGTCACAGGTCTGGCTTAAGAAAGAAGTAGCAAACAGAAGTATTCTGGGGACTGGAACAGAACCAGTAGAAAGAATCCTAAACGTTAAGAGGAATTTTGTGAAGGGTCCAAAACAATGGAACTAAGCCAAGTAAGTTTCTTGTATTAGATCATTACAAGTAACAAGTTACAGGATGTAAGATTTTCATTATTTGTAAATCTCCCAAAACACCAATGAAAACAAGATAGTGCTTTTTTCTTTTGCCATACCGCTTCCTTATTTCAGTCCATCCTCTCTCACATAGATGACTTCAGGGACCTCCATATTGGCTTGCAGATGCCACTCTACCCAAAGATGAGCCTCCCCAAACCTCGCCATCACCTACAGGAATAACTGCGAGACTCCTAGCAGACACTCTCAGTATTTGTCATCCTGTAAGTCCAACATCCTGACCATGATACACTAGGTAGATAGTCATTATATCATCATATTATTCTCTTTGTTCTAGTTCCTTCCAAAATGATTATTTTAACTTTTCAGTAGGGAATTTCCTATATGAGTCTTTAGGACTGCATTGAATGCTCCTATTTAGTGTTCTTCCGATGCTTTGTAGAAGGAATCTTTCATAGAACTTGTCAAGGCATAACACAGTTACTTCTGTCCATATGTTCCACTGCCAGACACTGAGCTCCTTGAGGGATGGCAATTCTTCACTCAACTCTTCATGTCTAACTGTGATCCTGGAGCCTCCCACATGGCTCAGGCTGAGTAGTAGTTAATGAACAGTAAATGGATGAGTGAGCACATTCAAAACAGCCTGATTCCTTCTTACAACCACAATATTCATCTGAAACTCAAGTCATATTTTAATCATATTTACTTAATCCTTTCAGTAGTTAGACGTGGTCAGATCATCTGCAATTTCTTTACCACCAATTTAAAGCAGCTCTAACGTCATCATTTGAAATCCATTTGAAATGATTCTTTTCTTCTAGTTTATCTCAAGTCAAATAAAAGGTAAGTTAAGCCAAAAGATGGCTTTGCCTCCTTTCACATCTGTCAATGCCTCTCTTCCCAGTGGGGCTATTTCTGCTTCACAGCCATTCCCATGCACACATGGCTGAATTCTCCCCAAGGGTCCCTTCTTGATTAGCCATGTGCCCATCATTGCATTTGCGACTGTCACTGCCAACTCTCCTGTTGAATCCTGCTTGCTCTTTCCCTGTCTCATGTTTCTTTGTCTCACAAGACTCACCTCTCAGCAGCACATGGTCATGTGAGGGGGGACTGGAAAGCAGAAACCCTAGAGCATAGCTCCAGCTCCAACATCAACAAACAGAGTGACTTAGAATGAAAAGGGACACACTCCTGCCGTTAGACAATACTTACTTTTGCTCTTATTTTAACTGTCAAAACATCTGGCAGGTTATGTCACAATATATCAATTTAACAAGATAAATTGGGCTGGGGAGATAGTCAGTGAAGTGCTTGCCTTTACAAGAACAAAGACATCCGTTTGATCCCCATAGCCTATATAAAATATTTTAAGAGCTAGGCATGGGAGCTTTTACTTATAATCCCAGTACCATGGAACCAGATAGAGGTGGATCCTTGAGGCTTGCTATCCAGCCAGCTTAACCTTACCAGTGAGTCCCAGGCCAGTAAGGAAAGAGTCAAAAAAAAAAGTGTATAGAGCTTGATGAACAGTACCTGAGGTTGTCCTCTGGTCATCGCATACCTATACATTCATATGTGTATCTGCAAACACTCTGCTCCACTAATACATGCACACCACACACAAGTAAACCTGGACCTAAAGTACATTTTCATAGTCACATGGTAGCATGTACCCATGGACCCCAAAAGAAGCAGTTCACTCAGAGAGACCAATGCTCAAATCCAGACACCATCACTAATTTGGTAGGCTATCTCTAATAAATTAACTGTGTTCACAGTTTAGTACATTGTGCCCATTACCACTGCAGGAAGAATTATGTGTGACAGATGAGTGGGAACATACTCAGATCAAACTTGTAGTTGCAGACACATAGCAACTGCTCAATACATGGATAAGTCTTACTATGCAGCAGGACTTTAGTCTCAGGCCTGTTATAAGACTATATTCCTAGGACTGAGATGACTCATTTATCAGGTAAATTAATTCCTCCACTAAGCAAGGGAATGAGTAAGATCACTCTGAGAACTGCAAAGATCTGGCTTCCCTTTTATCTTCATCATTTCCTAAAATCATCTGTCACTTAGCCTTTGATATTCATCTATAAAACAAAAAAGGGAAAAATATGTTGCTTTTCTGACTCATTCTTGTGGTGACATATTGTGTATTTAATAAAGTTTGCCTGAAAGTCAGAAGACACAGCCAAACTGCTTTTCAATTGTATTACTATTTCCCCTTAATTAATGTGAGGAAAAAAAAACTCTTTTTCTGTCTTAAACTAATTCCCCCTTTTTAAGAAATCCCAATTGACTCACTAAATTTGCTGTCAATGGCAATTCAGATGACTGTGAAGTAAGGCAGCTATCTAGTGTGGCAGCAACCCAAGGAGAGGTCCAGGGAAAGCCACAACCCACATGGAGACAGAAGCTGTTATCTGAAGAACTCACACAGATAATTAAGGAGTAGAAATACATGTGGGAGGACCTGCCTATGAGGTAGAGCTGACTGGTGGCTAATTTTGAAAGGAAAACCTAGCCAGCCAGGTGTAGCTCCACCCTGTGCCAGTGGCTGCAAAGTCACAGGCAAGAGACTCTTTGTGAATACATGCCTGAAAAGTTGGTGCCAGATATTGCACAAATTCTACTTGGTCTTCTTACTAAAAACCCAGAGCTAGATATTGGGGGAAAACACTAAAGATCAGAGAGACAGAGCAAGAAGCCACAGCCCCTTCTCACCTAATGACTCCTCGGGAATCCTCAGCCTTAAGCCCTCTGAGTACTCACCCAAAAGAGGGAGCAGGCAAAGGACTGAACTCCCCCCTCCTCTTTTTTTGCAAAAGAAGAAAATGAAAAGGGATACAGATGGTAGGATAGAAGAGTAGATTATTGAATCTACTCTGAGAAAAAATGAAAATAGGGATACAATAGGATAAAAGACCATATTATTGACTCTACATTTAAAAGCAATTACCAGCTTTAAATATTTTACATTTATTATATTTTCATATATTGTATACACATTGTGTATATTGATACAAGGTTGAGATTAATTTTGTGTGTATATATATATATATTTATATATATATATATTTCTACTCTTGTTCAAGGTATTGTACCTGTGCAGCTCATCTAACAATGCAATAAAAATTGATAGTCCTTGAAAGTTATTATTATCAACTAATTAGGACATAAAGAAATGCAAGCTAGTAGATAGTTATTACAGTCAAACTTGTAGTCATATTAAATATGTTTTTTCAAGGTCAAAGAAAGATACAGTTTAGATAGACATGGCATCTTCCAATACCTCAGAGATCTACAGAATATGGCATTTAAGATATTTTAATAACATAGATTCTTTTTATCTTTATGACAATGAGATATGTCTGCTTCTGGCAGCACCAATCTACTTCAAAAAAGATAATGGGCACTGAAGAAACTTTATATAGAGTTGACTTTCTTTGTGTCTAAAGTTAGCCACTAGGCAAGAAAGTGCCCTTGTCTCCACTGCTGACAGTATGATGTCCAAAACAGAAAAGGAAGGCACATAACAAAGGACTGCTGAACCTTGCTAAGAAAAGGTAGGAAGGTCTTTAAAAATATTCTGCTTCACAGATAAGTCTGTCTGATATGCTAGGCCTGTTGCTAGAGTATGATATACCCGAATGTTGCAGAGAAAACTTGGGTGAGTGTCCAGGCTACCAGCTGTTTCTATAATTTCTCACATTTTTTGGAAGTTGCTTGCTTGCACTTCCTGTCTATTCAGTTAATATTATTTCATTCTCGAGTCTCTGAAAGAGTTGAAGACTAGATAGTTATAGTTTTCCTAGTTCCAGATTCAGGAAAAAAGTTTACTAAGAGGTGTAAAGTGTGTAAGTTTGAGAGAGCTCAAAAGATAGTTTTTGGCTGTAATACAATTTAGATACAAAGTTAGTTAGATACAATCCTTTATATTCACCAAGACAGGTTATATAATAAAATATTTTCTCTGAATTGTTAATGGACAAGACATTATTGATGTTATTATTGCTTGTTTATAGTGTAGATAATTATTATATTTATTATATATCATTTTTCTTACATCAGTTATAGCCTTTTGTATTTTTCACAAAAAGGGAATATGTGATAACATATTGTGTATTTAATAAAGTTTGTCTAGAAACAAGAAAACAGAGTCAAACCACATTTAGCCCTGAAGGTGCGGAAGTGATGACCATGTCTTTAATCCCAGCACTTGGCCTGCAGAGAACCTCTGAATCTTTTGAGTTCAAGGCCAAACAGAGCCAGGCAGTTGTGGTGCACACCTTTAATCTCAGCCCTAGGAAATTTAAACCAGGAAATGATATAGCTGGTAGAGAAAGGAGAGGAAAGAGTTTTTTGCCTGCTCTCACTTTAAGTGAGGACTTATATTGTGTCTGAGGATTCATGAAGAGTGGCTGTGGCTTGTTTCTCTGTCTCTCTGAAGTTTTGACTTTTCCCCAGTATTTGGCTCCAAGTTTTTATTAATAAGACCAGGTAGAATTTGTGCAATTCATGCTCAGTTTTAAAGGTCTGATTAAGGTTTCAGTAAATGTCCTATGTAAGTGATGCCCTGCAAAGGGTTAACTGCTGAATGCTCCCTTGCCACTTTCACTTGGAATATATAACAATAAATAAGTGAAGAAAAAGTACCTTGCTGGTTGGCAAGGGACTTAAATAACATCATGTGATTTACATTTAGGTTCTAATTCATGAGGCCAGAGCTAACAAAGCATCTGTTCAATGTTCTAGCAGCATGTAATTTTCTAGCATGTTTTCTTTCCTAAAATGATAACAATTAACTAAAAGAAATTCCCTATCCTCAGATTTCCTGCTGCATACAGAAAATCAGGTCTAATAGAAACTATGGCTATGACTAACAGGCTAAGCATGGTTAGGTAGAAATTGATGCTTCTAAAAAGCTGTACCCTGTGAGTACAGTGGGAAGCTAGTCAGACATCTGTTTGGATGATCTGAGAGTAGGTTGGGGTTGAGATACACCTGAACCCCCGCATAACTGAGCTCCTTACTACAGATGCTCTACTTTGTCTATGTTTGGCTTGGACACAAATACAGCTATAGGCCATACTTCTATATCATTTTGACAATTTTATATAATCAAAGAAACCAAACTATTATACAAAAAGTCTTAAAACCATTTATTCTAGCCAAGCTACAGGAACAAACTCAGTTTTAAAAATAATAATTTCCTAAAATTTTAACCTATAAAGAGAAAAAAAGTTCTTTTCTGTGGGGTATTGTTGCTTGGGTGGGGTTTGTTTAATTTTTTTCCTGTTTCTCTCAGGTTCTAAAGTTCAAGTCTAAAATCAGTAATTTCTTACTTTGAGAGATTTAAGAAATTACATGTCACTAGAGCCGAGAAGAGAAAGTGGCAGATCACAGTCACTTACTTACCAATTAGGAAGCATATGTCGGAGAAAGAGGCTGGAGTCCCCACTGTACTAAAGGCATGTTCCCAATGACCAACAAGCATATCTCCCATAAGACCCTGGCTCTTAGCCTTTCCACCATCTTCTAGTAGTGCCATAATTGAAAGCTAAGTCTTCACAATGTTGAGCTTTGGGAGATACCTAATAACCCAGCTATATTCCCTTCTTTACCTCTACAGAAACAGTGAAAATATAAATTGTGGTAAACCATAGGAAGCTTCCCTTCGGCTTCCAAACCTACCGCTCACCAACTTGACTGTGTCAGTTATCTTTTGCCTTTAACATTCCATCCTCTTCGGCTCTAAGAAGCTGATCCCTTATTGACACCTTGAGTCACTCTTCCATAGTCTTCTTGGAAGGGCCTTTAATCCTAAGAAGCAGCCAACTCTCTACTGATTCAACCTGTTCTTTGTACATCACCAAAGCCTTTGCTGCTGGCATCTGAATTTCCAAAGCTGAAAGGAAAAATTCTCACTCAAAATACTAGACTCCCAATGTTTCTCTCTTCCAATGCCTCAAGTTCTTGAAAACTGGCTCTATCACTCACAGCAACCTTCTTAGGCTCATTCTTCTATACTCCATGACACTGATTTTTATTGTTTGTATAGTAGTTTTTATTGTTATTTTGGTTATATATTTCTTTACTAGCTTCTAAACATCAATATTCACTAAGAGTCTGACCTCGGCCATTTTGGTATTGACTTCACTCTGATGAGCAACATGATTACAACTTGATTGCAACAATTAATTAAACAATGCCTGGCATTTGATAATCATTTAATAAATAACAATAGTTATAATTAATCTCTTCATCTCCTACCACATATGGCCATAAAATTTATGTTCCATTCTGCAGTGCAGATTTTATCTTTCAGATGTGTCTTACTATTTCTGAAGACATTGTCTCCCTCATGAAATCCCTTGGCCCCTCACCCAAGATTTATATAGAATATTTAAATACTCATTAAGTGCAAACTTCTCCTTGAAGCCTTTCTAGATGTCCCATAAGAATCTTACCCTAGTCTCCAGAACACATTGTCACTGCCATTAAAAATAATTGCTTTATGTCTTGAATGATAATGTGGACTCTCTAAAAGCTAGGGCTTCAGGTTAAATGTTACTTATAAAAAATGTTCATTCAAAGAAAAATACAGCAATCAAAACATTTAAAATATGTTCTAACTTGAATTTGCACCTCTCCTTATCTCTATGGAAATATCTCCATACATATTTACATACCTTTATATCTTATTCCTATATATTCATTATTTATATATCATATTCCACAAAAACACTTCTCAAAAATTTATTTTCCCTTCTAATTCTTGTTTATAATCTTTAGCTATCTCATACTCTCCCATCCACCCAGCACTAGTGTCGTTTCTGACTTCATAATTTTCAGGTTGGCTTAACATCTTACACGTTGTTTGCTCCATGGACAGACAGTTGATTCTGCAGCTCCCAATCTTTATACTTTTTCTGGAGAAGAGAATTATTCAGAGGTCATAGGATACAAGTAGCACAGCAACTGTAGGACAGGGATAAAGCTAATGACATCTGGACTAAAGAAGGTTCTTCCTCTGTGTTTAAAATAGTACAACACTGTATATTTGCTCCTTTGTACTCTCAGAACACACCCAATTCACATTTGTTTGTAGGACACGTTTTACTCATCAAATATTACAGATGAAAAGAAGAATAAAAAGAAAGGGGGAACAGGGAAGAGGATTTCTAACATGTGAAAAATAGAAGCCCATGCCAATCCCTCCCCTCCTTGTCAATTTATATGTAGAATTTTTTTCTATTACACAGCAAACTAACTGTGTAAAAATTCACAGATTTAACTGATAGCTGTCCTTGATCTAACTGTTATAATCAGTAGTATGCATTATAAAAAGAAATGTATAGCAGTTACAATAATAAAAGCTTTTTTCAATTACTATAAAGTAATTTAAGGTGGTCATTTCTATGTCAAGATAAGTTTCACCTACTTGTTTATAATAAATGCATTCTCAGTGAAAAGAGAAAGTAATGACATTAAAATTAGCCTACTCTATATTGATCATAAACATGGATATACTGGCATGATAGTGTGCCTTGACACACACATTCCCTTGTGTCCGTTGTATAGCAAAGGAATGAAGAGATGTTCTATTATTAGTTCTCACAGCAAAGTGAAGAGCAACCTCTAAACGACTCTCTCTAGCATTCTCATCCTCTATTGCTATGCTATCTAATTTTCCACCTCCCCAAAATACTCTTATTCCTTTTACAAGCTCCCTTGTTTCCTTCCCATTCCCGTTCCATTTCTATACAAATCCAACACTCTTATTCAGAATCCTTTTTTTTTTTTTCAGTGTCTCTCTTCTGTCCCTTTAAGTGTTTTTCTTTCTGCCATGTGTTCTCTGCTTCCTGTCTCAGAGCAGGTCCCCTCCTCCCTCTCTGGGTTACTTCTTTAGGAATAGAGGCAGCTAGAGGCAGCTGCTGCTGCCCAGAAAGCAAGTGAACAGAGTGAAATGGAGCTGATGAGCTGTGTGAATGCATCAGCTGGGAAAGTGTTTTTCTTCAGCTTGCCCCCTCACAGGCATTATTTGTAGAGGAGACAAGGAAGAAATTTAGCCCACAGGGAGATTAAGTAGCCAGGCTTTCTTGAAAGAACTATCTTGACTTTCTCAGCTGTACATTTCAGACCCTTCCCATAAAGCTTCAGACTCTGAACCAGGCTACAGTAGCTAAGATAATTTCCATCATCAATGCATAGGCATAGTTGAAAGATCAGAGTGTCATGAGAGAGACTTTACACACACACACACACTCACACACACACATTCTATTTCTTTTGTCTTCCCGAGGGACAACCATTGTCTAACATTATTGCTGGAGTTTTCTTCACAGATTCTGGCTAATGCACATGAATTCTCCCCTTTACTAGGTTCAGGTGCATTTGCTAAATTGCTATTGTGAAATTTTACACCATTTATTTTACATTCCATCTTGTGATCTCACAAAGTTTATACTTTTTATGTTCTTGCTTCTCCTGAGGCATACTCCTCCAAGCTCCCAGCCCTCCTTCTAAACTGGACTAGCTCCTTCACCCTGGGCTTGTCTCTTGTGTGACATTGTTCTCAATTTTGGATCCAGTCCTTAATACATAGAATTCTTTTTTAAAGCCCTTTACCTTTCTCCTTCTTGACTCACTCTTTCCTATTGGCAAAAGATATGTTTTAGCAGTTTCTTTAAAAAGAGGTAACTTTCAAAACTTTGTAATTTTTGTGGAGTTGAAGAGATGGCTCAGTGGTTAAGAGCACAGGCTGCTCTTTCAGAGGGCCTAGGTTCAATTTGCCAGAACCTACATGGTGTCTGGCAACCTTCTGTAATTCTAGTTCAATGGATATAGTGCCCTCTTCCTAGATTTCCTTTTTTTCTATTTTGTTTGTTTGTTTTTTGTAGTTTTTCTTTATATCAATTTTTTATTTTTTATATAAATTCATTTTTCTTTTATTTCTCCTCACCTGCTCCTTTTTCCAGTCCTCCTCCAGTCTCTCACCTTCACCACCACCCCCTTCACTCCCCAGAGAAGGCAAGGAATCCCAAGTTAAGTCAATTCAGTCTGGCATATCCTGTTGAGATAGGTTCAAGTCTTTCAACCAAGTATCAAAGCTGAGAAAGGTGTTTTCTTGCTAGGCATTCGAGGAGCCAGTTCACGGATCCAGGATAAACTCTGGTCCAATTGCAAGAGTCTCCAGAAACGGACTGTGCATTTTGACTGTCATCTACATTCAGGGGGTCAAGATCTGTTCCATGAAGTTTCCTCAGCTGTCATTTCAGAGTCTGAGAGCTCCCAACAGCACAAGACTGCTATTCCGTGGATCTCCCCATCTTTATCCTGATCCTTTTGTTCATGTAATCTCTCTTCCTCTCTTCAGCTGAAGGGTTAGTTATGGATCTCTGCATCTGCCTCCATCAGCTGCTGGATGAAGGTTCTATAATGGCAACCATTCATACGATAATAGGCAAAGGCCAGTTTAGATACCCTCTCATCTATTTCTTGGAGTCCTTGCTGGGCTCATCTTGTGGGTTCTTGGGTGATCCCTAGTATCAGGTTTCTCTCTAATCCCACAAGGCTCCCTTTATCAGGATAGGACACCAGGGACACATGTTGCAAAGGAACACAGGCAGACAAAACACCCACATACATTTAAAATAAAGGAAGAAAGAAAGGAAGGGAGGGAGGGAGGGAAGGAGGGAGGAAGGAAGAAGAAAAGAGAAAAAACTATGTTAATAAAAATTAGGCTGTGTATATTTTAATGTCTTTATTTTGTACATTATCTATTCATTATTCATGCATTGGATTTGTACAAAATTCTAGGTACTCAGAACACTGAAGACATTTCTCTTTCTCCTCTCTTAATAAAATAATAAGTTAAAAGGCCTTTTTAATGAGCAATGTGACATTTTCATGTGGCTTGTTCCTATCCCTACTCCTCTACTCAGTGTGCCCTTGAAATACTTATAAGAGTATTACATGTTCGTGGATATGAATAGTTGATATTACAATGGCCATGATGTAAAAATTGTTATAGAATCCCAGTTAAAATCCCAGAAAGAGTCTTTATAACCATTTATAAGATATTTCAAAGGTAATATGAGAAACAGAATAATTACTAAAATTTTGAGATTTAAAAAAGAAGAATGGGAACACTGCATACTGTTCCTATGTGAAAATATATAAGTTCTAGGAATCAATGCAATGTCATAAGACGAAAGACCATCAGAACACAACAATCTGAGATTCATGGTCCTCTGACTTTCACAGAGCAAGACATTTTAATTGAAGAAGAAGAAGAAAAAAAAAAAAAAGACAGGGAAGAGATGTCTTCCCTATCAATGTCCAAGGCAGATGGGAAAGCTAGCCCTGCCTCTTATCAGCCACAGCAGTCAGGAGAGTGGCCCTCATGCCATGACTGTATAACACAGTAGAGCTGGTTCTGAAGGTGTAGATGTGGGGGATCTGACCCTGAGGACACTAAAGCAGAACTGGCCCCACCTCTTACTTATTACTGAAAAAGTTGAACTCCCTAGGCCAATGCAGGAGAGCTCACCGTGGCAAGGAGGACAAAGAAGGGCTGAAAGGCTGTCAAAACCTGCAAGTACCCAGGCCCAGGCCCAGGGTTATATGTTGGCCCACTCCAACGTCCACCCCATCTGTGTCCTGCTGGAGCACATGAAGGGACCAGTCCTGCAGACCCAAAGCCACAGGCTTTCCACAACACAGAGCAATAGGAGAATAATCAAGAGGGTTCCAGTGAGGGTCCAGCATCAACAGTGTAGCAGAAACCAGAGGACTTGAACCAGAACAGTGGCTCTGCAATGAAGAATTGCAAGTAAAGATATACGCATAATAGGGTTTACTGTATGACTCACTCTGTCACACTTCAGCTTCCATAAGAAGATTGATGTTTCTTTTCTCTCTTTTTTTAATTTTAATTTTTTTGGGGGAGGGCCTTGCAAGGGTAGAGGGTAGATACAAAAGGATGGAGAAATGAATGGGATGTAGATGCACAATATGAAAGACACAAAGAATAGATATTTTTTTAAAAGACTAGATAAGAGCATTTACTATTCTTACAAGGGACCTAGATTTGGTTCCCATCACCTACATGGTATCTCACAATCATCTATAATCAATTCCAGGGGACAGCTACTAAACTCTATGGGCATTACATGCATATAGTTTCATATATACATATAAGCAAAACATTCAAAAATGTAAGATAAAATTAATTAATTAAAATGTAAATAAAGCTACCGTAGGCTATGCTTTAAAGAGATTTTTGTTGCGTGAATTTTTGTTATATGAATTATATTTTAATGTATTTTTTTCTAATAGATATTTTCCTATTCCACGATGCAATGAAGTTTTTCTTAACACTTATTTGTCAGAAGAACAATCTTTGCCTACCACTCCAGCTTCTTTCCATCTTAAGGGACTTCAATTTATGTCACTCTTGGATTTTCTTGGTCCATGAGTCATTCTACCATAGAGAAAGTGACAACCATCCCAGGTTATACTTCTTATTCCCCTGGGCACCAATACCTTCAGAGTGTACACTTTCCACGTCCTGTCTCCACCTGCTCTCCCACACCACCCTGTCCAACTGCAATGGCTTCTAAGCAGGCCTCAGAGTTTCACTTACTTTGAAGTTCTCTGTTCAAGTGCATGGAGAGCTCAGATGGAAGAATCTTTTCTTACTGTCTTCCCAATAGTTTTCTCCATTCCCTCATCCATATTGTGTCATATTTACAGAGGTTATTGGGAGTTTTTCTTTGAATGATTGGTTTGGCCAACTGTACTTCTACATTCTCAGTTTTCTGCTCTATTGGGTAATCTTTTTTTTTTTTTTTTTTTTTTTTTTTAATGAAAGTGCATCATCTTAGCACCACCTGGTTTTGTCTCACCTTCCAGTGTTCCTCCACATTGTACCTGTGCTGAGCCAGCAGAGCATCTGATCACTTCCATTTCTACTTGATCCCTAAGGGATACAAGATATTAGTTAAATTTGCTTGCATGACATATGGAGCTTTTCAGTGTGTGGGCTCTAGTATTCTTCTGTGGTCTGTATACACACTATACTAATACACAGGAAATCAAGCAACAGAAATATTTGCAAGTACCATGTTTTTGCACATGACTGTCTTCATAATTTATTACCCATTTCTAAGCTTGTATGCAATGAGAGTACATGTGTTTGTATATGTGTATAATACAAAATATATTTCAGATAAGATCTTCATCTAACATGATGAGTTAGTCATTTTACATTCTCTTTCTGTCTAATGTCATCATTCCCTATAATATTTATTTTTGTGAACTTGTCATTCCTCTAAAATTATATGCCTTTTGTTCACTAGACTCTAACATTATTTTTAAAACTCACTGAACAATAACTCCATTTCAAATACAAAATGTAAAACTTCCTGAAATATCCTACATCTCCACATGAAGCAGAAGCAATATTGTTATGTGTAGACTCAATCAATATTTTACTATGTACCTGTAGATAAACTTAATAACTACGGAGGTGAGAAAAGTCATACATTATTCTAAAATGTTTAGTAGGCATTTAATATTGGCAGGGACCAGAAATTTTTTTCTTCCTGTTTATTTCTGCTGTGATCCTCATCACCAGAATCTCCAGAGGAAACTATTAATGATGTTTTTGAAACATAAGCTATGCAAAGCATCTTGTGTTATCATAGTTAGTGACTTCCCTGATTCCTTTAGGATAAATTCTGTTTTCCAAGTAAGTGGTAAAATCATCAACAAAATGGTCATCATCTTAGTCTTGTAACTCTGGTCAGCAAAGAGCCTGACATCTAAATACTTAATAAAAACTGTATTGGTTGGAGTGGTTTAAAGATTGTTCTAAACAACCAATGGATGGACCTTGTGATTTGACTATTTAAAGACATTTTAATATCCCTAGAATTAGAACAACTGGGACACAACATAGTTTATCTAGCCACTCATATGTGGGTGTCAAATCCTCTGGGCACATTCTTATCAATTGTTTGGTGGAATGGGCATCAGAACTATTTAAGAGGTATAAGATTTAATATAAAATGGTCAAATATACAGCAACTACTTATGGTGGTTTATACCCCAGTTAACTGTCTAGTTTTAAAAAACCAACTACAAAAAAAATAAAATTTCTAATGCTGTATTTTTGCTTGAGTGCCTCTCCATGTTTATAATTCATAGAATAGTTTAAAAAAGTATTTTTCAAGTAACTATGAATATACATTTTCTTCTAAAAAGCATCAAAGTGACACATTCCTCTTTTATCAAAGAAGACTGGGACTCAGTTGTGAGTGATAAGATCAAGATCACAAATATTATCACAAACTATGGGTGATGGTGACATAGAGTCAAAAAAGGATGTTCAGAACACAGGGGAAGGCCAGGAATACTAAGCAAGTAATACTAACATGGAGATTAAACCAATACTTTTACCAACTAACAAGCCTGTCACAAGCAATAAAACTCTGAATACTAAATGCAACCTAAAGAACTCAGAAGCAAGTTCTAAAGTTACCTTATAGCGTCTGATATTTTCAAACTGATGTGGACACTGCAGACGATTTTGCAAGCACGGGGACCTAAGAACGAATCAACATCACCCATATAAAAAGGAAAGTCCAGGCTTCCTACTTGTATCTCTAGCACAGGTGGGAGAATAGAGAACAACCCCTAAAGCTCACTGACCAGCCAGAGTGGTAGAAGACAGCCAACATCCTGCTGTGTCTTCCACTTGTGTACTACCTATACATACACTACACACAAATAAACAAAACATATTGAATATTAAAGATATTACCCAAAGTTCATGCAGCTTTTCTCAACACTCGTTGGGAAACAGCATTTATACTTTCTCGAGGCCATCAATATCATGCTCGTCAAAAGTAGTCTGCTTAGCTGCTTTGACTATATAATTTTGCTTCTGAGCACTGAGTTGTTTTTCCTGCTGAAGCTATAGTCCCGGGATAATAAATCTAAATCTTTCTGTTAACAATGAACTGCAGGTTTACAATACTTCTTAAAAGGCATAATCTGGCCCTTCTTTCTTAATGTTTGTTTTTTTTCTCCCTCGTCTGTACTATAGCAATACGAACCTTCATGTATATCAGAAAATGGCTGATAATTAAGCTAGGACAGGGAAAGTAAAGATGAGTCTTAATCATTCTATCCAATGAACAAAGGCATGTTCAGAAGATCATGGAGACCAATCACTGTGAAATGGGCAATAACAGAAAAAATGAGAACATTTCAGCACAAAAATAAATTATAATGATGGGCCATCAACCATAAAAATAAAACATGAAATGATGAATAAGAAAAAAATAATGAAAAACAAAATATAAATAGAAAACTTACATGGTTTCAAAGTCTTCCTCCCCCAAAATATGCATAGATGACGAAGTTGAGGAGTAACTTTAAAAGAAATAGCCCGAGGAGGAACCTGAAATAAGTGATGATGTAAGTGAATAGCATTACGGTTTGCCCAATATGTTTCTCAGACAGGACCATCACCATTCAAAGAGCAGAATCAGACTATGTCCATGGGAAATATCTAGGAATTTCAAAGTGAGAGACATCCTAGAAAATAACTTGCCAGTCACAAGATACTGAAACTAAGTATCTTTTAAAAATGAGATATGATGTAGTTCATAGGACATTAATATAGCCACAAATGTGGTTGAGCACCAACATCCCTGGTTACATGTAGCTGTAGCCCTGAGCATTCCTGCTAACAAAGTGAAGAAAACATATTGTCTTTGCTTCCACACTAGCAGTCAGTCCAACAGCTATAAATGGCCCCCAAAATTTGTTTTTCCACCTTAGACTTTTTGACTTTAGATTGGATATACTCAGAACCATGGGGGAACAGGCCTGATCGTTTTCTCTGTATTGAGATCTGAATTCATTCTGCAGACATCTTGTCTGAAAAAATAAATAACTGGTTGGCTTGGTAACCAGGAAAACATAATTGTTTAGAAAGCCCTGCATCATCAGGCTTTCTGCCAATGTTGCCCTGCAACATTGGGTGGTTAGCACACCATCTCTTTAATCCTGAATTGCAGTCATAAACTGAGACTTGAGATAAAAGCCTATGGACTGCAGTGATATGATCCACAGGTTCAGCCATGAGAATATTTTTAAACCCTAGTATTCTGAGCCTTTTGCATGCGAAGATAAAAGAAAACTGCAAGAAACCTGGATAACTGGGTAATTCCAGATGAGGTTCTACTGAAAGGGTGGTGGCTAATGTACCTGCATCAATCAGCCGGATGAGTGGTTTATTCTGGAACTGCTTCTCTACTGTATGACAGAACACTCAACAGAAACATGGAATAGTTCGAAGGACTCTAAAAAGACTTTAGAGCTGCAGAGATGGCTCAAAGGTTAAGATCACTGCCTGCTCTTCTAGAGGTCCTGAGTTTAATTCCCAGCAGCCACATGGTGGCTCACAACCATTTGTAATGAGATCTGGTGACGTCTGACCTGCAGGAATACATACAGGAAGAACACTTTATACGTAATAAATAAATGTTTTAAGTAGACTTTAATTTCTTCTTAAAAAACTAAAAGGGATGTGACTTTTCTCACCAAACTTTAGTGGATTTTCTCTGGTTTCCATAACTGGAGAACAGTATTTAGAATGAAAATGACAATTGCTACATTATAGCTAAAAACAAGCATCCTCCTTAGCACCATAGAAACACAAGCTGGGGCTATTCATAAGAGATGGTGCCGGTGTGGGTATGAAGTTTACAGTAGTATAGGGGTGACAGGGCATCTGCTTCTCTAGAGCAAGTGACCTGACTTTGAAGATAACTATGTTGTAGTGGAGTTTCTTGGTCCTGGGGAGGCCAGGGGCCCAGACCTGCTGCACCAGACCCCTTAGTCACCTGCCACTCAGGTCCCCAGAAAGGACTCAGCCATTTATATTAACCCCATGCTGTTTGGCCTATGGCTCAGGCGCATTTTGCTTGCTCTTACATCTTAACTGAACCCATTTCCATTAATCTGTCTGCCACGTGGCCCGTGGCTTTCCTGTGTTCCTTACATGTTGCTCCTTGGGCGGCTTGATCGATCTGCCTGACCCCGCCTCTCTTCTCCTACCTATGCTCTGATTTCTCCTCCTACTTCTTCTATGGTGCCTGTCATGGCCCAAAACAACTCCTTTATTTAAAGATTGAGATTCACAGCGTACAGAAAGGCCCACATCATAACTATACATAGATCAGGATTTCAGAGTGACAGAGAGATTCATTTCCCATGTTATACTTTATTTTTATCCTATTTTTCCATTTTATCTTAAGTCATTTTTATTTAATTTCATAAACAAATACCATTTACTTTTTCAGGCATACTTTTTAAGGACTTTATAAATATTTGCTCATTTTATCCTTGTAATAATCTTAATCCAATTTTACAGATGAGGGTGTTGGCTGTGGTACCTCCAAACAATGGAAACATTTCTAAAATTTATAAACTAAGTACACTTGAGCAGACTCCAATTTGGCATTCTACCCAACCCCAAACCATTGTAGGAATCAGGAGAGGAGAATGAGATACCTTTGTAAAGAACAAGAGCCATGATAAACACTTTACAAAACCAGATTGATTATTTTGGTGCTTTTATTTGTTTTTAGACTTTTTTTTAAAGTAAAATATCGGTAAGATAGTCTAATGGTTTTCTGTTTCCTGACCAGGGCTCTTACTTTCTCTGTGTCTTTGTTCTCTTCCCCATGTGTCTCATACTTCTCACTTCCTCAAAGAACCAATTATCAGAGGACTCTCCTTCCCCCCTACAAACAACAGGCTTGGTGAAGAAGGGAGCATAATAAGGAAGGATACACTTCAAAGGCAGAGCACATCAAAGTGACATGCCAAGAAACTCTGAGATCTTGCTGAGCCAGGCTGGCTTGCCCCCTTCCACCCCCTACCTTCTGACTCACAGCACCATACCGACAGGGCTAGGCAAAGAACATGTTTTGAGAGTTCCAGCCAGGCTACCTCCAGCTGCATCAGCTGGGAGAGTGATGGATACATACCAGGTGTTACATCTTTTGTTTTGATTAGATAAATGCTCTCAATAGATATCACTGCATAATATTATCACCTAATTCTCCTGGGCTTTTTCCTGCTTGAAGTATTTGACAGTAGTTTTCAAATTAGGTAGCATAAATGCAAGGCAAGGAGGATTTGTGTCAGCATAGCTTCTATGTTGAGTGCTGTGGGGCTTAAACATGAAGCATATGTGATGTCATCAAAAGTGTATTATTGGAGTGCCAATAACACAAGTTACAGGAGAGAAAATGAATGAACTCCAAAGGACTTAGCAAGCTGCAAAACCCTGTAAAGACTTCATCTTTAATACTTGGCAGTGTTGACAATGCAAGTGTCCAGATGGAAACAAAGATTCTGATTGTCACACCAATTACTTTGAACATATGGGTTCGTGTTATCATATAAATGAAGCACTTGGGTGTTTTGTCATTTTCCATTCATATCTTAACTTCATGGTGACTGCAGCCCCAGAGCCCAGTCTCTCTTCTTTAGTATCACTACTGGCTACACACTTCCCACTGTGCTTTCCTTACTCATTAGCCAAGACCTCCCCAGAAGAGATACCTAATGAGCATTGATGAGTAAAAAACATTGCAAATAAAGTTCTTTGTGTGTTATGCCATGGCTAGAAGTAATCTGGAAAACAATACTCTCTTAGGTGTAGTCTATTTTGTTGTGGGATTCAGGTATTATTTAGGGAAGCCTTAGTAGCTCCTGAAAATCAGGAACCCTATGGGGCAGGGCCAGAATTGATTGAGACTCAGAACACTGACCTCCCTTCCTGTTCCTGCATTCTCAGAGAGCAGATTGAATCATTTATCATGAGATATTTCCACTCTCCAAAAATTGTCCTAAGATTCAATTTGTATCAGTGCATGTTTATATAACCCCTTAACAAATACTAATCCTTTATATAATATATTACAAGTGAAAATTTCTGCAATAATATTTTCTGGAGAAGCAAGTTATGCACATTTACATCAGGATCCTCAAAATTGTTTGTGACCATTAATTTTATATCTTACCTTCCAAAGAATTTGAACCTAATGACAGTTAATAATCACAGAAGTCTACTCAGTGTGCCAACTTCATGAACCTACAGTGCAAGCAGGGCAATAGAAATGAAATTGGGGAATATCTTTTCTATCTCTTTCAAAATCAAAACATACAATTGGCCCATAGCCAATATTGTGCTTAAGAAACCTAGAGATAATTCAATATTAGTCTTATAGTGCTATCAGTCCTAATTCACTTGCTGCTAAAACCCATATTTTTCTGAGCCCCTACAGTTATTTACCTGCCGGGCATTCTATGGTAAAGATTTATTTTCTAATGTGTACAGAAATTAATAAACCACTGCTATTGTCACCTCAAAATCTCAGCAGCTGGCATAGACTGTTTCTCCTTCTTCACCTCCTACACAAGGTGCATGTACTTCAGAGATGGCTCAAGATATGAGACAGTGAGACTGTATCTCTATGGGTTCAGCCACTTCGACAATTGCAGGTTAGACATGTGCGTCAGTAGAAATGGGAGGAGTGTAGTTCTCAGTGAAACTATCCACATGCCTGGAGCTGATCAACTTCCTCAAACCACCAAGCTCTAAACCTAAAGAAAACTTACACTGAACATTCAAGAGTATGTTGGGGGGGGGGGGAGGATCCTATGGTTATTGTATCAAAGTACAGCAAAAAAAAAAAAAAAAAAAAAAGAAGAAGAAGAAATCCCCAAAATCTCATCTTTTACTTTTGAAATATTTGAAAGTATATGTGTATGGCTCTGGGCTTGTCATCTTTCTACCCCACCCATGATTTTCTCATGGCAAAGAAAGGGAAAGCTCCCAAATAGTAAAGGTATGAGAAATATATTATTTAAATTGCCATTTTATATTGTATTCAGAGATGTTCTAAATCAATGGCATGCATCTAGTTGCAGAATTCTGGCCTGTACATAGGTCATTTGATTGTGATATGAACACTGCTTCAGAATCTTTCTTGCATGTTTCCATCACCCAGGGAATGTTTCTTACAGCATTCCTAACAAAGAGATGAATGAGACCCCAGAAACTCAATATTAATCTTTTGGTTTGTAGGGTTAACATATTTATGTGATGGTTTATTCTGTTTTATGCTTCCTTTGTCCATCTACTTAGCCACAAACTGAAGACTCCCTTTAACTTTAAACCCAACCCGATTTTTCTGAGCAAGACTACATATTGAATGGATGTACAGGCTTTTACCTACCAGGAACATTTAATGGTCAAAAATGCTTCTATAAATCATTTCTTTGCCTTAATTTAAGTATATATAACTGATACTATGTATGTTGACAGTTGAATAATCTAAATATTAAAAATACAAATACTTCTGGGAGAAGAATGAAGGAAACTTAAATTAGAGTAAGAAAATAACCCCCAGCATACAAAACTAAGTCTATTTGATTGACAGTGGCTATTCAGGGACTACACTGGCAATATCATGAGCAAGTAACATTAATTGAAAGACATTGGTGTGTTCTAGAAAAATTATAAATATGATCTTTCAGATCAAAAAGAAAACGCTAACATCTCACAATACGTAGGTATTAGTTGAGCAATTTAACACTCTTAAAAGATAATTGATTAAAAATAAAACATCTCAAAAAAAATCAGTTTTAAAGTGTCCTTAGTCTAAAAACTAATTATATACTATATATACATTTTACATGCAATTTTATATTTTAAATATAATGGTAAAGTATCACACAATTCTCTTCAAATAGAAACAGGAAAAGGTTTTTATTGTCACTTTCTTTAGCATTATTTGTAAGATTCTAGGTTGAGAGATCAGTCACTACAATAAAACAGAAATAGACCCATATTCAAGAGAACTCTGGCAAAGGAATAAGCTATTCACATTGTTAAAAACTCCAGTGAATTAGGAATAGAGATCTGAAGATAAGAAGATATGCTGTGGGACTATGCTCTTGTACACTGTCAATATCTGTCACTGTAAATGTTGGTTTAATAAAACACTAATTGGTCAAGTAGCTAGACAGAAAGTAGAGGCAGGCAACCAGACCAGGAGAATTCTGGGAAGCAGAAGAGCAGAGGACACCAAGATACAGAGGACGTGGGATAAGAATGCGGGTCTGAACCTTGGGCTAGGCCAGGCCTCAGGCAGGAGAAATTCATTTGGACCTTGGGCCAGATTGGTCAGAAATTTTTTACAACATCACACATTCTCAAAGAAGCCTCAGTTCAAGCACAAGTGCGTATGACAGATTTAAGGTTAATGTTCTTATAGACAAAAAAGAAACAGAGTCAAAGATAGCTTCTTAGTAGCAGCATTTTATCAGGAGGTCTTTATTTGCTGTCAGAGACCAGGGACATAGTTCCTTTAAGTGAGGTTTCCTGACTCAGCTTTAGCTGCTAAAGTTTGAGGTTATTTTAAGAGGTCCTGCTGCAAAATACTTAAATGAGATCTATGAGCAGCAGGTGACAGTGTTCTACTTAGTGGCAGTGTGGACCCTAAAATTCTCCAAGTTGGGATGGTAAATGTGTTTTCTGCCAACACTTCTTCCATGAAGCTAAGCTCTCACAGACCAAGGAGCTAGGTGGAGCAAGCTGCCATAGCCAAGCCTTTAATCCTAGCCATGCCTTAGCAGATTAAAGGTGTAATCAGAAAAAGAGATATATAAAACTCTAAACATTTTACACTGTGTTTAAAAATAGACATAGGCTTGAGAGAAAAAAAGATAAAAGAGGATTTTAAAAAGTCCTTTAAAAAGAAATAGAGTAAAAAATATTAATAAGCCACATAAAGGGGGGAATTAACATAGACAGGATAGGTACTATATGTTAGTGTGTTGTCTTTAAGTCTTTTGACTATAAAGGAAGTAGCAAGAACTGTTAAAAGATATTTGGTTATAAATGCTGCTGGATTAACCCAACCTATATATTTTGTAAATGCCTTGATTTCAAAATCAAAGTTAAAAGATACATTACTTTGGAGAAGAGATTTTTTTTTTATTTCCACAGAAAATGAGACATTGTGGATTAATTCTAGGTTAAAGAAAATAAGATTTGATTGAGGAAGATTCCCAGAATGGATGGAAATGGATGCCCCAAATGATATAACATTTCATAGTACCTCTCTTGTAGTTTCCTCTGTGCTCTGCATCCGGAACAGCCTTCAGAACAGTATCTGGCTAAGATAAGTATTCATCTTCACAGAACACTCCAGTCAGCACTTGACCATAATCTTGAATTTCTCAGGATTCCCATAAGATTATCACTACCCTCAGTCAGCAGAAAGTAGAAGAAAACTATGCCCACATTCCCAAAAACTTAGTTATGGATGTTTATTTTTGTCTATAGTATTAGTTACAAGTTGCTTTAGATAATGGTCTGGAAAAAAGATAAGCAAAGGAGATTAGATTTGAGGTTCTTGTTTTAGAAAGGAAAAAATGGGGAAATGTTATAGGACTATGCTCTTGTACACTGTCAATATTTTTCACTCTAACTGTTAATTTAATAAAATGCTAATTATATATTAATAAAAGGCTAATTGGTCAAGTACCTAGACAAGAAGGAAAGGCAGGGCAACCAAACTAGAAGAATTTTGAAAAGTAGAAGAGCAGAGAGAGGAGATTCAGAGGAAATGGGATGATAATTTTGCATAGAACAAAAAAGTACCAGGGCACATGGCTAAGCATAAATAGAAATATGAGTTAAACTTAAAGTACAAGAGTTAGCAAGTAATATGCCTGATTCATAGACCAAACAGCTTGTAATCAATATAAGTAACTATGGGATTACTTGGAACTCTTAGTCTAGACTTTGGGGCTAGACTAGGCCAGAAACTTCTGACCACATAGATACCTACAGCTAACATACTTCTTAGTGGCCATATAAAGAATGCTTTTCTTATAACACCAGAAACAAGGTATGGACGCATTATGTCAGATCTTGTCACCCTTAATATCATGCTACTAAAAACCAAACTACAGCACAATACAAAAAGATTGTTCAAATTTAAAATTTGAAAAAAAAAAAAAAACCCTGCATTTGAGATGACATGATACCTACAGCAGCCCAACATATCTACAAAAGTAATCTTAGAATGGCAAATTCTGCAAGGTCAAAGAGTGCTGGGTCAACATAAATATCAAGCACTCTCTACACACTAGTAATAAACATTCAATCAATTTAATAATGCTTCTGAGAAAACAAAATACTTAGTGTATTTAAATATGTTGTGGACAAGATCTGTTTGCTAAGAATTACAAAATGCTATGAAATAGTTAATGTTCTAAATTAATAAAGAGATGAATTCATGGATTAGAACACTCAACATGATAAAGATGTAGATATTTTGCTATTTTTGAGATTATAATGTAATTATGTTACTTTCTCTTCCTCAAAACCCTCCCATATACACTTCTCCATTCTCCTTCTAGTTAAGTCTTTTTCATTGATTGTTATTACATGTATATATACATATACAAAATTTCTAAATATGTCCTGCTCGGTCAATATACTGTTATTTGTATGAATATTTTCAGAAAATGTATGTTTAATGTAATTTCTGTCAAGATCCCATTGGGAATTCAATTGACATAGACAAATTTATTCCAAAACTTATATTTGAAGAGACACAGTCTGCTGAAAAGCTAAAAGAAACTTAAAAAAAAAAAAACAAAGTAGAAGAAATTACTGTGGCCAATATTGATGTATATCATAGAGTAGAGCCCTCAAGAGCATGGGATCAGTGGATGTAAAGTCACATATATCAATGACGGAGAATAAAACACATGCAAGGAGATTCATACCAATATGATGACTTTTTAAAAGAATAAGATTAAGGTTAAAATATAGATATACAAGCTAAGTTCTCTAGTAACAACCCAGTAAAATAAGCTTAGACAAAAAGACAAACTCTAGGCTTACCATTCAATGATTCTTCTATATCCAAATGTTTGACCTTGGGAAGCTTAATCACAGGCTCAGAAATTTAAAAGGTGTTATACACATTTAGTCTCTGTAAATATAAAATAATAGTGCCTTTTTGCTGGCAAATCATAAGATAGTTATAAACTGTACATCAGAACAGCTCACTTAGGACTACTCAAGGAGTATACATTTATTTGGTTCAGCCCATTGTTGATAAGCCCATATTGATGACTTTTGTGATACTTTGAGGGACTATAACAAATTCCTAAGTTGTAAAGAAGCATCATATTTTAACCACCAGAAACCTCTCTAGAGGGGAACATGAAAGCTAACATTTATTGCATGTATCAGGAATGGCCCAGTACCAAGACATTAATAGGAACTAAAATATTCATAAAGAAACATGATAAAGAAGACATTGCCCAGTTTATTTTCATAGACAAAGAAACCAAGTTTAACTGCTTTCATCAAAAATAATTGTTTGGTAACTGACACATGTACTCTGTTTTTTGGGGGCCCACCACCCAGATCCCAAATACAGACATGGGAATTGTGTAGGGGGATTATATTGTTCCATTATTAATAATTGTTCCACCCACTGATTTAATAAAAAGCACTAACTGGCCAAAGGCAGACAGGAAGTGTGGGCAGGACTACCAGACTAAAAAGACTCCAGGAACAGGAAACACAGAGCAGAATGCCGAAGAGAAACCAGAAGATGCAGAGGACAGCTATGCTGTTCTGAGAAAAGGTACCCAGCCACATGGCTGAACAGGATAAAAGTCATGGGTTAGTTTAAAGGTAAAGAGTTAGCAAGTTATATTCCTAGGCCTTAGGCCAATCAGCCTAAAACTATTGTAAACATCTGTGTGTCTCTGTGGGTCTGCGGGTCTGCGGGTCTGCACCTTGAGGCTAGGCCCGAAAGTCCAGGACAGAAACATCTCACTACAAGATTGTGAATTCCTGGCTTTAGCTTGGGTTATCTCTAGCCAGCTTTTCTTATATTATCCCATCTACCTTTTGCTTCCGGGTGGTTACCTTTTCTAAGTTCTGTAAACCTTTCTCTTGCTCTGTGGCTGGCTGGGTGGCAGGGTTCAATCCCCTGGAGTTCTCTCTTTCTCCTCTTCTCTCCACTCTTCTTTCTTCTTCCTATTTATTTTCTCTGCATGCCTAGCAGCCCAAGCTATTTCTCTCTCCTGCCATTTAGCTCCTTACTATACCAATCAGGTGTTTTAGATACAAAGTACTACAGCTTTACAGAGTTAAACAAAGGCAATGTAAAAGAATGCAACATGCCTTTGCATCATTAAACACATATTCCACAGAACAAACAAATGTTACACACCTTAAGCTAATATTCCACAAAACAGCTGAGACTAGGATTTATATAAGAGAGCTTTGATATCCACTTTTCTTTCCATTCTACAGAGCCTTGCAAAGAGAAATTATAAAACCCTCTCTTGGGGTTTGATATGCACTTTCCTCTGAAGCAGCCCCCTTCCTATTGTCATTCTAGGGGCCTGAGTAGTTCGCTGCCAAGTTTCAGGGAACTCTAAATTCAAACCTTTCTGCTCCTTGGAATTCTTAATGACTTCCCAGAACAAGTTCCTCACTTTTTTATTCTGTGACATTTGAATTCATTTCTGGGAGCTTTAGAGGGAGTGACTCAAATATTCTTGCAAAAACTACCAATGTGAAATCAATTGTAACTTCTAAATTCAGCATAAGAATGACACTCAAACGGGCATATTAGCATGGAATAAATCTTCAGTCTTACCACCAAAACTTACAGAAAGAGTCAGATACCAGTAGACTCTGAGAAAAGGAACACAAAGAGAAACTTCCATGTATTCCCAAATTGCAACAGTCAATGCAGCCAACAGGAATACGCTCTAGCTGGTGTACTGTCATCTTCTGCATTGCACTGAGAGCCACAGGCTACACTCTCATCTCCTTCTATGCTGGACATGAGTTTATAAAGGCATAAATGATTGTAAACATTACTATTAGCTCTATGTCATGTATTTTCAATTAGTCCCCTTTGTCAGTATTATTGTCCTGGTTTGATTTTCTATTGCTTTGATAGAACACTAACCAAAACTAACCTGGGGAGTGAAACGTTTATTTGGACTTACTGTGGTGATATATTTTATATTTAATAAAATCAGCCTAGAATATCAGAGAATAGAACCACCCACAGTTAAGCCATAAGGGTCAGAGATCACCTTTTGAATCCCATCACTGGGGATGACAAAGTGGCAACTCACACCTTTAATTCCATTACTCAGGAGACAGAGATCTTTCTGTATTTCTGTAAGTTCAATGCCTAAGACCAAAGTTCACATCTTTAATCCTAACTCTAGGATTATGATGCAGAGTTGAACTCAGAAGTAAAACAATTGGGTGGGGAAGATTTTTAAGGCCGGATAAGAAAGATATTCAGGTATTCTGTAGAAGCAGCTAGCCAGGTGGAGGATTCTTGAAGACAGGATTTACCTTATTGAGGCTGAGAAATTGACTGGGTTAAAATTAACTGTGATTTGTTTTTTTTTCTCTCTAATTTTCCATCTTTTCCCCAATATGTGGCTCTGTGTCTCCATTAAATACTAACTAGAATTCATATAATTTTTGGCACTCAAGTTTTGGGGCACAAATTCACAAAAAAAAAAAAAAAGCTCCTTTACAGCCAGAGTAACACCTAGCCAGAGGAGTAATTACTGGATAGCTAGGCTTTCTGTTACAGATTTTGTCTCCAGGCTTAGGTAGAGTTGACCACAGGTGTTTCTTCTCCACATTCATCTGGGTAAGATTTTCAGACAGTGGCTTCCCTCTTCTGGTGAGTTTTGGGGTTTTTTTTCCCTCTTTTTGAACCCCCTCCTTGGGCCACTACCAAACTAAATAGCTGCCCCACTTCACAGTCATCTGAGCAGAAGTTTGGTAAGTAAATTGGGTTTTCCTAAAAGAGGAAATTTGTTTAAAGCAGAGAGAGAGAAAAAAATTCCTACAATAAAAATATAAAGAGTGAGCTACTACTGTTTGATTATTAGGCGTAGGATGTACAGAAATACAGAAAGGAAGCTGTTCAGTTCTTCTTTGGTATTATTCTAGATTAGTTGAAACTGGAACCAGTAAAAAAGAAGATAAATAATATAAATGGGCTTATCATCATGATGTTTATTATGAATTATTATGTGTTTAATTATTTCTGTTTTATCACTTAAAAAGCCATTTAGTGTGAATGCCAAAAATAAAGTGTTAGAAAAGCTGTTAAGAGAAAACACAGATATTTAAACCCAGACAGAGGAAGTTAAAGAACCAACCCCAACATTGTCTTATATGATTACACAAAAACAGCCTAAGGCTTTCAATCAGCCAACATTAGTATATTCAGTAACTTTATAACATCATAAAATTATTTTTAAAAATGGAGTCCAGAACAAATATTTGATTTAAAGAGAGTCAAGGAAGCAATTGTCACTTATGGGATGCACTCACCATTTGCAAAACAAATGTTAAATTTCTGGTCAACATGCAACTGAATTATCCCCAAGGACTGGTCAGATATTATTGCTGCTGTTTTAGAGGCTGGGCTATTTTTACAGAGGAAAACATGTTGAAATAAGGAGGCTAAAACAGTAGAACCAAAAAGCAGAGAAAGAGGCATAAAAATCTCCAAAGAACAACTTCTTGGGAAGTGAGATATTTTGATGTAAAAGAGTAATCACAATATAATGACCACACCATGAATTTATACCAAATGGCAACCTTGAATGCATGGGATAGAATTGAAGAAATAGGGGGGAAAAAACTGAAACCTTTACAAAAGTGATTCAAGGCCCATAAGAAACTTTAACATACTTTTTGTGAAGATTAACTGCAGCAATAAACAAAATTGAACTAGATTCAGAAGCTATGAGAATAATAATTGAATCTCTGGCTTTTGAAAATGCTAACTCACAATGTAAAAGGATAATTAAGCCATTCCCCCTTGGAGAATTGATTCACAATATGATTAATTTAGAATCTTGTAACTGTGATGGAAACTGGGAAGGAGAGGTTATTTCTAAAGATTTAAGAAAAGATCAAAATACTAAGTATTACAACCATAGAAGGCAAAGTCACATAAAAAGAGACTGTAAGCAAGGTATTCCCAGAAACAACGTCTTTGATAGAAATAATCTCAAGAGAACATCCCTCCCTTCTGGAATAGGCAGAGTAATAAAGAAAGGCATTGAACTAATGAGTTTCAGTCAACAAGAGAAAGACAAGGAAACCTTTGCATTTGAAAAACAGCCTGGGTGGGCTTTCAAAATCTTCAATGGTAAAAAGGACTTAAAACTTAAATAGTCCAAGAGAATTGCTGGCTGAAACAAAGAAAGATTTGACTTTGGTGGAAAATAAATTGCAGGATGCATATGTGAATTATATGGATCCAGACTTTAATTTTATTGTGGTTATTTTATCCCCTAAGCATTCTCAGACAGAAATCTTAATAAAAAAATAATATTATATCAGAGTGGATATTTCTACCACATAAACAAAATAAGAAATTAAAGACATATGTGAAAAAAGATTTCTGATTTTATATTTAAAGGAAAATTAATACTTTGTCAGTTGATAGGAATGGACCCAGCAGAGACTGTTGTACCATTAACTATATAAAAAAAAAAAAAAAGACCAATTATGGGAAGAAAGTGAACCTTGGCAAAGAGCTTTCAGTAATTTTGGGGGAGAGATTAACAACAGATATCCTCAAAGCAAAAGAATTAAATTCATATAAAGAACTAACTGGATTCTTCCTTGTGTTTTACAGGATTTCACCAATTTCTGGAGCCCTTATATTTTATACTGATTCAAATAACTCAGGAAAGGCAGGTTACAAATCAGAAATGTAAGTAAAGTGCCCTGAAAGCCTTATAATTCTGTTCAAAAGCCAACTATTATGATGGTATTAATGAATTTTACAAAAACTCTAAACATATGCAGAAAGTTATTTTACACATGAAAACTACTCTCTTACTCCTGATTAATTAGAGCTAACTCTGTTATTTATTCTGTTATGAGAAATAATCAGGAATAGGAATCATCCCTCTTATATAACACACATTTAATTTCATATGGGTCTGACAGGCCCGCTAGCACAAGGTAATAATAAAATTGGTAAATTATTAATAGGAAATGTGCCAGAGGCCTCAGAGTTTCATTTTTAAAAAGCATCATATCAATAGCAAAGGTTTAAAAAGGTTTATTCATCATTTAGTAACAAGCCAAAGAAATTGTAAAAAGATGTCCTCTCTGTTCCTTCTATAACCAAACTCCATTACCAGCAGGAGTTAATTCTAATTGTATATAGAAACATGAAATTTGGCACATGGATGTGTTTAATTTTACAGAATTTGAAAAATTAAGGTATATAATCATACAATAGATATATTTTCAAGATTTCAAGGGGCAACTGCTTTGAATTCAGAAAAGGCTGATTCTGTAATCACACATTAGCCAGAACTTATGTTCGTCGTGGGAATACCTATACAAATTAAGACTGACATTGTTCCAACATGTATCTCTAGTAAGATGAAACAATTTTTGCTTATTATAATATAAAACATGTTACAGATATACCATACAATTCTACAGGGCAAGCAATCATAAAAAGTTCTAACTGAACCCTAAAGGATATACTAAATAAACAGAAAGGAGTAACAAAGACCCCCAGAAATAAACTACACAATTCTTTATTAACTTTGAATTCTCTCAGTGCTAATGAGAAAGGAACAACAGCTGCTGAAAGGCATTGGATTATAGAAAAAAACAACTGAGCAAAATCTTCCTGACTATTCCAAAGATGTGCTGACCTCAGAATGGAAACCAAGGTATATGTTATGTTAGGTAAGGGGTTTTGATTTTATTTTCACAGGTGAATAAAAGCTATAGATAACATCAAAATTAATAAAGACTAAATTTCAACTGGAGAGACTTCTTGAAAAGAGAAATGATGGCTAGTCTATCCAATGTGACAATTCTTTAAGTTGTAAGGAAAAAAAAGAGTTTAAGCAGGTTTTTGGTTTTGTCTTTACAGAAAATTGGAAATATTCATCTTTAAGAAGTCAAAAGACCTTGTTTATCTCAACCTCTAAATCAGATGGGAAGGCTATCTAGAAAAAAACAATTACAAGCAAAGGAATATTGGATCTATTGGTACCAATATATTCTATAGGGTAAAATATTACTGTTTAACATCTATATATCTTTATATGTAAGAAAAGTTGAAGTCTCAGTTTAATTTTAATTATAAATTAAAGCTGGCTTTTGAGTTACAGTATGGCTCTCCCCTTCTCTAAAACAAAGCATATTTGTCCAAAAAAATGCAAAATCTCTGTATCATATGAGAAGAGCCACCTGATATGAGACAGAAAAACAACTAAAAATAAGGGGCTATTATTCTTACTAATACTGCACTGTATAACTGTTTATATCAAAATTTATAAGGATATATTTAAACTTTTTGTCATGATATTAATTTTCACATAGAATACAAATTAATTGTAGAAAAAAAAATGTTTTATCCAGTTTTCTGTACATTGAGTTGGGCTGTAGTCTCTTATCAGTTTTCTGGAGTGAACAATAACAATGCCTAATTGTGACCTTTGAAATATCTAAAAGGAAGATGGGACCCCACAACAATGATTTCACATAGACTATGACAAAGCCACTAGGCTGACAAACAATAACCAGATTTGGACTACAAACTGCTCAGGACAATTTTGAGATGACTAGCTGAGATGAACCAGATTCTAACCAGGACGCCCCTCACCTTCCCGATATGCAGAAACTGGACAACAAAAGATACAGATACTCATTTCAGGACCTAACAATTAAATTTTTTTTTCTTTTCAGGATCCCCTAAACATGCCATCATCCCCAGAGAGCAATAAATACATTTAAGAACATGATGCCCACATTCCCAGGAAGTGGGGTGCATGGTTTTTAGTCTTTCAATGGGATATGGGTGATTATCATTTTTAAGGTAATTGGTTACAAATTGTTATTGGTTGTGGTTAAGAAGAAAGCTGAAAAGGGAGATTAGATTCAAGGTTCTTATTGAAAAAAAGAGAAAAGATACAAATATGATGATTTAAGGGTAGATGATTAAATCTACTTTTAAAAAGTAATTACTAATTTTAAATATTTTACACTCAATTGAATTTTTGTATACTGTATACAAATTGTGTATATTGATACAAGGTTGAGATCAATTTTTTTCTTACTGCACATATATTTCTATGCTTGCACAAGGTACTCTACCTATACAGTTCATCTAACAATGTAATACAAATTACTAGTCCTTAAAAGATATTATTACTAATCAATTGGGTTATAAAAGATGCAAGTTAGTAGTTAGACATTACAATCAAACTTATAGTCATATTAGATATATTCTAAAGGTCAAAAAAGATATATTTTAGATGAACATGTCTTCTTCAAATACTTCAGAGATCTACAAAATTTGGCATTTAAGATATTTTAATAGCATGTGTTTCTATTATTTTTATGACAATGAGATATGCCTGCTGCTGGCAGCACCAATCTATTTCAGAGAAGATGGTGGACATCAAAGAAATTCCATATGGAGTTGACCTTCTTTGGGGCAAAAGTTAGCCACTGGGCAAGATATTGCCCTTGCCTCAAATGTTGACAGAATGATATCCAAAATGGACAAGCAGGACACACAAAAAGAACTGCCAAAACTTGCCAGGACAAGGTAGAAGAGTCTTTAAAAGTATTCTGCCTCACAGAGAAGTCTATCAAATATGATAGGCCTGTAGGCTAAAGATGGATGCTTCAATGATGCAGAGAAACCTTGAGTGACTGTCCAGACAGCCAGCTGTTTCATTTTTCATATTTTTTGGAAGTTGCTTGCTTGCACTTTTTGTTTATCTACTTAATATTATTTCCTCCTTGGGTCTCTGTGGAAGTTGAATATGGGATAGTTGAGTTACAGTTTTCAAGTGACAATTTTAGAAAAAAATTCACTTTGGGGTTAAAGTGTGTAATTTTGAGAAACATTAAGAGATAGTTTTCAGTTAGTTGTATAAGTCAGATAGAAAGTGAATTAGGTACAACTCTTTGGACTAGCAAAACTAAAATAAATAATGGAGTATTTTCTTTTAACTTGTCAATTGTTGATGGACTGAACATTTCTCATGTAATTATTGTTTGTATATATTGTATAAAATTATTGTACCTATTACATATAGTTTTTGTTATGTTAGTTATAACCTTTTTACTTTTGACACAAAAATGAATATACAGTGATATATGTTACAACTGGGTTTCTTGGCCCTGGGCAGCAGAGGTCCATACCCACTGACCTGCAGTCCCAGACTGCTTAGCCGCCTGCCGCTGCTCAGCCTCCCCCACCCAATGACTCATACATTTATATTAACTTCATGCTGTTTTGGCCTATGGCTCAGGCACATTGCTGGCTTTCTCTTTCATCTTAACTCAACCTATTTCCATTAATCTGTCTGCCATGTGGCCCATGGCTCACCTGTGTTCCTTACATGTTTCTTCTTTGGCAGCTGGTTCAATCTACCCTGACTCTGTCCTCCTTCACCTAACTATTCTTCCATACTTAGGAGATTCCTCATAGTTAGGAGATTCTATGGTGCCTACCATGGTCAAAACAGTCCTTTATTTAAAGATTGATATGCACAGTATACAGAAAGACATTCCCACATCATCTCCCCATTTTTATCTAATCAAAAAGAATGGTTTCAATTTTAAGATAACAAAATTACATATAGCAAAGCAACTATCAAGCAATAATTACAATTACAATATCTGGTCTATTTGTATTAAACAAAATTTAAGAAAAAACTCTATCATCTACCTTATCCTTTGAATCTAAAGTTTCCTATTCAATATACCATTTAAAATATCTAAGAAAAAGTATACCTATAACTATATAATCTTCAACTACATCAAAGACCACAGAAGGATATAATATTTCCCCAAGTGAACCAGAGGTGCAAGCAACTTCCAAACTCTAGAAATGACAGAGATGATACCTATCTGCCTAGACAGTCACCCAAAGTTCCTTTACAAAGTTGGGGCATCCATCTTTAGCCTACAGGCCCAGAGTCTCTTTTATTTCAGTGAATCAGGAAATCTGGTCTGTTCATTCTGATACAGTTCATCCGTTGCTTCTCCTTGAGTCCTGAAGAATGTCTGACAGTTTTCTCTTCAAAGAAGGAACCTGAATGACCATCTCTGCTTGTTCTTCCAAAGTTCAGAGGTCACCTTCCTAGGAACCTGCATGTTCAGTTTAAACAGCATACTGTCAAGCAGTCAATACAAAATGGTTCTTGACCAGTGGCTAACTGATGCCACAAAGAAAGTAGACTCCATAGGGAGTTTCTTTGACGCCCATTTTTCTCTTGAAGTAGATTGGTACTGCCAGGAGCAGATCTGTCTCACTGTGCAGAAAAGTATAAGTTCTTAAAATATTTTAAATGCCATGTTCTGTAGGTCTTAAAAGTGTTTGCAGATTGCCTATTTAATTGATATACCTTTGTGTCGCGTGCAACCTCACTAGCAAGGACGACGCGACACCAGGCTCTTCTTTCAGTGGTTTATTCAGGACCTTGAAACTTCTTCTGCCTCTGGGGAAAACCTGCTCCCAGCTAAATACCCTCTGGACTGCTAGTCACGGGGTGCCACGTGGGCCATGCCAATAGAACCAGGTACACGGAAGCAAGCCACACCTGGAAGCAAGCCACAAGCTTAGCCTTAGCCAAATAAGGAGTTGTTTATCTCAGAGAGCTCTCACCATCAGAAAGGTGGAAGGCAGAAGCCAGCACCATCTTTAAGGTGTGGCCACGTGGCTTTCTACAGTTCCCCCTTTTTGTTTTTATAAAGGAATTAGCAGGTGAGCACAGTGGTCTACTCTCTGTTGTGCAAGGAACATTATCCAAAGACTCCTTTGGGGGTGTCCCCCTAGGGATTATGGGACTCATTCAACATCCTTTTTTCACAGAGGTGGGACATTAGGGTGAGAAACCCACATGCAAGCAGACATGCTCTCCTTGAGCCCTCCAAAACATAGCTGAGGTGCTCAACTGCAGTGCACTAGCCTTGCAACCTGCAAAAAACCTTAATCTTTTAAGGCAGCAAGCCAAACATAGGGGTACTGTCCAGTCTCTACGGCTACAAAGGCTTGGGCAATAGTGGCTGCATCCTGGCACTGTCTGGTCCTAATGCGGCAAAGGCACCACAGGCAAACCCCAGAGACCAGTGCCATCAGGCCAGCTATAGTTCCTAGTCCCACCCATTCCTTCAGATGATCCATGGCAACAGCAAACCAGGTAGTCAATCCCTCAGCTAGTCTGGCATCCATCCGGGTCGAGTTGACAGTCACGATGACCACCCGGAGATCTTCCATCAATTTTCCGAGCTGTCCTGTCCAATTACCTAAAAGATAACTTGACAATTGTTTAGATAGATTTGCAGCACGGGTACTTATCAGGACGAGCGCCAGAATTCTCCTCACAGGGCCTGTCATCTTTCCCTTCCTCCGGTTGGGCCTTCATGGTCAGCCGTTCTGGAACCCACACAGGATCTCGCTGATCCTGAGGAAAAACACAGACAGACCCTTGGGCCCAGTCAGCACAGGATCGGGCCCTCACCAGAGGCCCATCAGTATGTCCTTCCGCTTAACTAGGCCTCTACATGTGACATGGGAGTCTTGATGTCGGTCTGCAGCAGAACGCCCAGAGGCATCCAAATTTAAAAAATTAATGGTAAAGAGAGCCAGAGAAAGTCTCTCCTTTGGGGTGCGGCCATGGCCTATTCCCCCTTTTCGTTTTTGTAAACATTCTTTTAATTTGCAGTGGGCTCGCTCAATGATGCCCTGTCCTTGGGGGTTGTATGACAGGCCATGAAAAAGTTGCACCTCCATCTGGCGGCAAAAGGAGGAAAATTGCTGGCCTGCATAAGCAGCCCCATTATCAGTTTTAAGTTGTAGCAGCTTGCCCCAAGCTGGCCAGGCCTGTAGGCAGTGGGCGATAACTCCAGTCATGGCTGTAGCATGCATGACTCCTGAACAGGTGCCGACTGACACATGCACATATTTAAGATTGCCAAACTCTGAAATGTGGGTAACATCCATTTGCCATACCTTTAAGGGAAGTAAGCCTCGTGGATTCAAACCAATGCTCGGGGGGGGGGGGGGCAAAATGGACAACACATTGTGGACAGTTAAGGACAATCTGCCTGGCATCCGCACGGGAGAGAGAAAATTTTTGCTGCAATGCTTTGGAATTCACATGGAAAGAGTCATGAAATTCTCTGGCCCGATCTAGTGAAGAGCCTAGAAATACCCAGTCCTTTCGGGTATAAACATCTACCTTGGCATTGCCTTCACTCAGGGGCCCAGGCAATCCTGTATGAGCTCTAATATGTTGAGGGAAAAAAACATGAGGCCCTAACTTGAATTAAGGACTGCAGTTGTTGAAACAATGCACAGACCGAGCTAGACCGCTTAATGGGGCCAGCAGCTTCTAACACCTTAAGAGCATTTACAACATAGGCAGAATCTGAAATTATATTAAAGGGAAATGGGCAACTCTTGAAAACCTCTACAACTATCTGTAGTTCCACCATCTGTGGTGCCCCAGGGGAAAACTGATATTGAACAGGTGGCTGTGTCTCAATCATGTAAACTCCGCATCCGGTTTTGGATCCGTCTGTGAACACATTGACAGCTCCTGGGATAGGCTGAGAGACTGTCACTTTAGGAAAAACTACTGGATGCTTATTTAAAAAGGTCATAAGTGGATGTTAGGGGTAATGATTATCAATCTCTCCATCAAAACTACATCTAAGCACTGCCCAATCATTAATGGTAGCACATAATGTGGAAACCTGAGCAGTAGTGTAGTATTCCAGGGAGAAACTGAAGGTTTAATGTTCCCTAGCTGTAGTTTCTCTTGAACCAACATTTTGGCTGCAGCTAATTTTTTAGAGGAGAGAGGCCACTGAGGAACCCATACAGGCTCCTCTGTCTTCCAGGATATGGGAATGCTTTCCCCAGTGGCCCCTAGGAAAAACCCAGCCCCATTTGAGGGGCTCTGGGTTGAGCCTGTATTGAATCTTTTCTTCCTTGTAAGTACTTTCCCAGGCCATAGCCTGGGTGATGGCCCATGTCATGCATCATTTTTGTAGATACGGGGAATACTCATTGCTTAACTTAAATCCCATATCCTTCAGTAGGTCTCGACCCCACAATGACATAGGAAGTTCTAAAACATAGGGCTGCATGATGCCTGAATGGCCTTCCTTGTCTTTCCAGGACAGTTGCCTCACACTCATGTCTGGAGCTCTAGCATAGCCAAACCCTTGTAGGGTCTGAGATGATTCCTGCACCGGCCATCCTGATGGTCAATCTTTCTTAGCTATAATAATTTTATCAGCGCCCGTATCTAATAAACCCAGGATCTTCTTGTTGTCAACAGTAAGTTCCATGACTGGCCTGTGATCTAATTCCAAGGATAAAAATGTTAAATCAGTGCCTGTCGACCCAAAGCCTTTATCCCCTCTGTCACTATCTGTTGCTGCAAATTGATCATGGAGACTGGGCAGGATAACTAATTGGGCAATCCGGTCTCCTGGGGAAATGGCTGTGATCCCTTTTGGGGATTCTACCATGATTTTAATAACCCTGGTATAATCAAGATCAATGACTCCAGGATGAACACGAAGACCTCGAAGGGCCGTAGACAAGCGACCTATCAGCAAGCCCACCGTGCCTGGGCTGAGAGGTCCCCAAAAGTCTGTGTCCACCAGCTGAACTCCCATTTGTGGTGTCAGTACTAGTCTGGAGGTGTCATGGAGGTCCAACCCTGCGGAGCCCGCAGTGGCTCTCCACGGTTGTTGGGGTGGCAGAGGGTTGGTCATTGTTCTTGGTACTGTCCCCCATTCTGGTTCTCCATTGCCCCATATATTTGAGGGTCCTAGGGTCTGAGGCCCCATGCCCCATTTTTTGGGACAGGGGCCGGAGGATCCCTGACTAATGAGCTGGCCATTGATGTCTTTCACAGATCGACATTCATTGGCCCAGTGCTTCCCCTTTTTACATTTAGGACATAGCCCTGGTTGCCTAACCGTTTGTTCCCCTTGAGTCCCTTTACCACATCCTAAGTTCCCCCTTTCAGGGCAGTCTCTCTTCATATGTCCTCTCTTGCCACATCTAAAGCAAGCTCCTGAGACACCAGGACTTCTTTTTTTACTATTAGTCAGCTGAACCACTACAGCGGCTAAGCCAGCGTTAGTCAGAGGACCTCCCAGCTCTCTGCATACCTTCATCCAAGCCTCTAGCCCCTTGCTCTTGTATGGAGTGATAGCAGCTCGACACTCCTTGGTGCACTATTCATACACTAGCTGATTTATTAGGGGCATGGCAATATCTGGATCTCCAAAGGTCCTGCCTGCAGCCTCCACCATTCTGGCAACAAAATCAGAGAAAGGCTCCGTAGGGCCTGAAAAATTTTAGTGAGGTTGCCACTCACCTCTCCCTTATGAGGTAGAGCTTTCTATGCTTTTATGCCAATCTTGTTGATTTGCTCATAAACTTGTACCGGATAGCCAGTCTGCTGGTTAGCAAAATGCCCTTGGCCGAGCAGCATATCTCTGTCCCAAGCATTCTGACCTGCAGCCGCGGCTTCTTCATTGGCAAATTCGATTAAGAATGCTTTCCAGTCTAAGTATTGGCCAGGGCTTAGGCAAGCTTGGGCAAGCCCACCCCAATCGGCAGGGGTCATACAGTGTCTGTTCAAAGCTTCTACCTGAGCTATAGTAAAGGAAGCTGTAATGCCATAAGTTCTTACTGATTCAGTCAGGGACTTGATGACTTTAAAGTCCAGGGGATTATGATACTGATTCCCCTGTGCATCCTGGAACACAGGAAAAGCTACGGGGAGCTCTGCTCTCACAGTTCTCCACACTTCTGGGCTGAATGAACGTCCCCATCCACCATCCAAGTACAAAGGTGGAGTGGAGGGAGCTGTTCTACACTCGGCAGGGCAGCATGGAGCTTCTTCAGCCAATGTCTCCTCCTCCTTTTGTCTTTTCATTTTCTTGATTTTCAACTGCTGAACAGCTTTAGTGAGAACTGACTCATCCTCTTCCGGGTCTGAAGACTCAGTGGCTTCTAAATCAGTAAGGTCAGGGTACAGGCCCTTGTCTCTTATATCCCCTCCGGATCCTGCTTCACTGGCTGTCTTTTCTGGTCTCTCCTCTTGTAACTGTTCTAGGGCTGACTGTCCACCCTCCACCGCCTCACTAAAGCGTTGGTCCCTGAGGAAGCTGCGGATCAGTCTCCAAATGGGTCTCACTCTGGCGAGCCCAAAAAATTGGGTGCAAAGGAGAAGCACCCATAGCAAAATCTTTTTCTCTTTCAACAGCTGATTTTTGATTAAAGTAAATTCAATAATCTAATTTTTTAAAATCACTGATATACCATATCCCCTTTTTCTTCTTAGAGATTAGCTATGACCATTAAACATTTATGATGAAAATAAATATTTATAAACAATATTTTGGGAATTTAGGCATAGTTTTCCATTACTACTTCCATGCTGATTAAGGAGCATTGGCAGTTTCACAGGTTCTTGAGACTGGATCATCTTAATCTGCAGCCATGAAGCTGATGTGTTCATCTCTTCCCATCAGAGAATTTTCAGGTGGTCTTGGTTGATGAAACCATATTTGCCTGGAAGCAATCCACAAGTTCTCATCTTCTGTGGAAACAAAAGCAGAACTCTTCCAAAGCAATATATCCTTAGACACAAATTTCAAAATCAAGATACCTTTAAAATATATATGCTTGTTTAACTTAGCAGACTTTGCAATCCATTGTCTTTCTGCAGTTAGCTCTTTAACAGTTAAAAAACTAAAAGAAAACATAATAATATCCATAATCCCAATTCCTCATCTATTTTCCATGTTTATGTGGCTTATTATATTTTTATTACTCTATTTCTCTTTTTTATGGACTTTCTCTATCTTCTTTCTCTCTGAAGCCTATGTACATTTTATATATATTGTAACCCACTTCGGATTTTTTTCATCTGAATCTGTTTTCTTGTGAATCCTTAATAATCTTCCAACCAGAAGTGTAGTAGTAGGTTCTCGGGTCCCGTGCACCAGAGATCTAGGACCCACAGACCTGCCCGGGGACCGCTTATCCGCGCACCGCCACCCAGGCCCCCAGAAACGACTCAGGCGCTTTTATTAACTTCATGCTGTTTGGCCTATGGCTCAGGCACATTGCTAGCTAGCTCTTATATCTTAAATCAACCCATTTCTATTAATCTGTGGGCCACGTGGCCCGTGTGGCTCACCTGTGTTCCTTACATGTTGTTCCTTGGGCGGCTGGCTCGATCTGCCTCTGACTCCGCCCTGCTTCTCCTACCTATGCTTTGATTTCTCCTACTTCTTCTATGGTGCCCGCCATGGCCCAAAACAGCTCCTTTATTTAAAGATTGAGATTCACAGCATAAAGAAGGGCATTCCCACATCACTTCCCCCTTTCTCTCTAATCAAAAAGGAAGGTTTCAATTTTAACATAGCAAAATTACATATAACAAACAAAATAGCTATCAAGCAAGAATTACAGTTACAATATCTAATCTATTTGTATTTAGCAAAATTAAAGAAAATATTCTATCATCTACTTTATCTTTATGAATATAAAGTTTCATATCTAATATACTTTTCAAATGACTAAGAAAAACTGTACATATAACTATCTAATCTTCAACTACATCAAAGACCACAGAAGGATATAATATTTACCCAAGTAAACCAGAAGTGCAAACGACTTCTAAAATCTAGAAAGGACAGAGATGACACCTATCTGCCTGGACAGTCACCCAAAGTTCCTTTATAAAGTTGGGGCATCTATCTTCAGCCTATAGGCCTGGAGTCTCTTTTCATTTCAGTGAAGCAGGAAATCTGCTCTTCCCATTCTGGCACAGTTCATCCGTTGCTTCTCCTTGAGTCCTGAAGAATGTCTGACAGTTTTCTCTGTAAAGCAGGAACCTGAATGATGATCTTGGCTTGTTCTGCCAAAGTTCAGAGGTCATCTTCTTATGGAACATGCATGTCCAGTTTAAACAGCATACTGTCAAGCAGTCAATATAAGAACAGGTCCTTATCCAGTGGCTAACCATTGCCACAAGGAGAGTAGACTCCACATGGAGTTTCTTCGATGCCCATTTTCTTGTTGAAGTAAATTAGTGCTGCCAGGAGCAGACCTGTCTCACTGTCCAGAAAAGTCTAAGCTCTTAAAACATTTTAAATGCCATATTCTGTAGGTCTTAGAAGTATTTGAAGATTATCTATTTAATTGAAATATATCTTTGTATACCTAAAAATCCTAACTAACCTAACTATAAGTTTGATTATCAAAAGTGACTATTAACCTTCATTTCTTAATTATACACTACAATTTTAAAACAGTTACATGAATATCATACCTTAAACAAGAATAGAAAAACACATACAGCATAACAAAATTGACCTTAAATTTGTATCAATAAACCAAAATCTATACCAATGTAAAGCATTTTGAGATTAACAGCTGATTACCTGTAAATTCAATAATCTAATTTTTTAAAAAAGCATTCACATACCATATCCCCCTTTTCTTCTTAGAAAGAGATTGACTATGACCATTAACCATTTATAATGAAAATAAACATTTAGAAACAATATTTGGGGAATTTGGGCGAAGTTATCCATTACTACTTCCTGCTGATTAATGGGTGTTGAAAATCTCACGGATTGTTGAGACTGGATCATAATCTGCAGCCATGAAGCTGATCTGGCCATCTCTTCTCATCAGAGGTTTTTTCAGGGGGTCTTGGTTGATGAAACCATATTTGCCTGGAAGCAATCCACAGGTTCTCATCTCCTGTGGAAACAAGAGCAGAACTCTTCCGAAGCAATAAATCCTTAGACACAAATTTTGAAATCAAAATACCTTTAAAATATACATTCTTGTTTAACTTAGTAGCCTTTGCAATCCATTGTCTTTTTGCAGTTAGCTCATTAACAGTTAAAAAATTAAAAGAAAACACAATAACAACCAAAATCCAGATTTTGTGTCTATTTTCCATCTTTACGTGGCTTATTATATTTTTATTATTCTATTTTTCGCTTTAAAAACTTTTTCTAACCTCTTTCTTTTCTCTCTGAAGCCTATGTACCGTTTACAAACATTGTAACCCGTTTATAGGTTTTCTTTTTATCTGAATCTGTTTTATTGTGAATCTTTAATCATCTTTTAACCTTAAGAGCTTTTAAAATACATTCTCCAAAAAGAAGCACAGTTTTTGCAAATTAGGCTGAATCACTAAGTTTTCTTAAATGGACCATAAACAGAGCACACCCAAGAAAATGCTGCCACGAAGAAAATTTGTTGCTCTTTTGTTCAAAATAAGCAGAAATCTAAAATCAATCACATGTTACTGAGTCTTTTGTTAGTTTTCAGGAACCCGCCTGATTGCCGCTGCAGCTTACACTGACCGCCGCCAGCCCGCCGGCGCCATTTTGAATGTGACCCGGACCATGCTTTCTTTGTACAAAGACCCGATTTACATACACAATTTGGAAGCTGCCTTTGCTCAGTTTCTGCTAAAACCCTTTTTAAACTTTCTCAGGCATTAAGTGGATAATCGACCCACGTTGGATGCGCCATCTGTAGTAGTAGGTTCTCGGGTCCCATGCGCCAGAGATCTGGGACCCACAGACCTGCCCGGGGACCGCTTATCCGCGCACCGCCACCCAGGCCCCCAGAAACTACTCAGACGCTTTTATTAACTTCATGCTGTTCGGCCTATGGCTCAGGCACATTGCTAGCTAGCTCTTATATCTTAAATCAACCCATTTCTATTAATCTGTGGGCCACGTGGCCCGTGTGGCTCACCCGTGTTCCTTACATGTTGTTCCTTGGGCGGCTGGCTCAATCTGCCTCTGACTCCGCCCTGCTTCTCCTACCTATGCTTTGATTTCTCCTACTTCTTCTATGGTGCCCGCCATGGCTCAAAACAGCTCCTTTATTTAAAGATTGAGATTCACAGCATAAAGAAGGGCATTCCCACATCACAGAAGGGCTTTTAAAATGCTACTACTCTCGTAATGAGCCACATAGTTTTTGCAGACAAAGCTGAATCAGTAAGTTCTCTTAAAGAAGCCATGTCTCTGTTCACTGCCAGCAAACAGAGCAGATCCAAGAAATGCTGCTACTAAGAAACCATCTTTGACTCTGTTTCCTTTTTGTTCAATATAAACTTAAACCTTAAATTAATCTCATGCTACTGAGTCTTCTGTGAGACTTCAGGAATTGTCCTGGTTGCAGTTTACATTCCCTGCATCCAGTCTGCTGGCGCCATTTTGAACGTGGTCCAAATACCACGCTATCTCAATACAATGACCCACTTCAGATACACAATTTGAAATCTGCTACTCGTTCTATTTCTGCTCTAGAACACTTTTTAAATTTGCTTGGGATTTATATGGGTATTAGGCCCATGTTGGGACACCATCTGTTACAATTAGGTGTCTGGCCTGGCTGTCAGAGATCCAGACCCACAGACCTGCCACCCCAGAGCACCTAGTTGCCCATTGTTGCTTAGGGCTCCCCCAAAAATGATTCAGATGCTTATATTAACTTCATGCTGTTCGGTCTATGGCTTAGGCACCTTACTATCTTGCTCTTTCATCTTAACTCAACCCATTTCCATTCATCTGTCCTGCCACGTGGCCCGTGGCTCACCTGTGTTCCTTACATATTTCTTCTTTGCTGGCTGGGTTGATTTCATCTGACTCTGCCCTCCTTCTCCTAACTATTTTGATTCTCCACCTACTTCTTCTATGGTGCCTGCCATGGCCAAAACAGTCCTTTATTTAAAGATTGATATGTACAGCATACAGAAAGACATTCCCACATCATTTTACTATTTGATGTATCTCTGGGAAAACAGATATTTGGGGTGAATTCAAGTTCTACAAGAGTGTGAGAAAACAAAAATTAGTTCAACATACCTGATAATTTATTGTAGTTTATTTTACATCTGTAAGTGAAAACTTGTGGGACCTGGTCTTTTTTTATCAGATCTTGATGAGTTTAGCTATTGATTTAGCAAAGACTCCTCTAGAATTAAAAAAATCACAAAAACCATAACATCAGAAAACCTAATTATGGTAATAAGAATCTACTGTGCATACATTAGAAGGACTTAGTTGCTGCTCTTTCTATAGCAGGATACGCTTAACAACTCTTTTCTTCATTAGGAGAAAATTACCTTTTAGTGTTAAGTGGACTATAAATGTAGTGTTTATTTTGAAAGTGGGGGAAAGTTAGTGTCATCTTTTGTAACTAAATGATTATTGTTCTTGGTGTCCCCTTACTGTACCATTTTGAGTGTAAATGAAGGCATACTGTACTATTGTCTGCACCTTCATTAGGAAACAGAATCCCATTCTCTGGGTTTAGGAGTAGACTCACTGGTCTAGGCTCAAACATGCTATTAAAAGTTACCTAACTGGCTCTTGCTTCCTACAAGAGACTGGTGTTTTTAAGCTATACTCCACTATTGACACTTTATTTCCTCTCTGGAAAGGAAATAAAGAACCATACAGTAAAATTATTGCACAAAAAAATCAAAATGGACAAATAAAATCATCACCCTAACTACCAGAAAATAAGGAAAGCTTGAAAGATATAAGCTTCAAACATGAAGTCTATCGCCTCAAGAAATAGCAGAAATAATAATAATCTAATTACAAGTAGATAACCCTGCTAAAAAGCTTATTATTGGTCTGACCACATTGTTATTATTATTAATTATATAGAAAGTTCAGAATTAGGTTGTATGAATTTAGTATTTTGAGAAAAACAGAAAAGTTAAATAATAAAAAGTTTTTACCTCTCATGTGAGGTAAGATCTATCTATGAACTGTAAGAATATAAATTATTTTCTACATTTTTCATCAAAAATACAAATTAGTAAAACCAAAATATTTTTATCTTTAAAATATACAAATACATTTTATTTGTACAGTCCAGCTGATAAGAAGTGCAGAAAAGATCTCTGAGCAAGTCAATAGTTTGTGGGTGGTTTCACAATTTTTTTCTCTCTTCTTCTTTTTATATGAAATTGCATGAGCATTTTCAAATGCACATAGGTTTATCTGCATGTATATATGGGAGCAAGAGTCAAATTAGGCTGACATTCCTCAGGAGTTATCCACATGTTCTCTCACAGACTTGTGACCTACCACAAGATAGGGCAGCTGACCACTGACCAGCACACACCTGCCTGTCTCTCTCTCCCAAGCACTGAGACTGTAAGTGTGTTTCACCATACTTAGCTTTTACACAGGTTCTTAAAATAAACCAGAGTCGTGATACTCACAAGGCCAATGCTTCACTCACGGAACTATCCTCTAGTATATTTCAACTTACTAATGGGAAATTTTGCAGAAAGTATCAAAAATGAAAAAAGTTTTATAATCTGAGGTTTATCTGTCTCACCCACCTGGTCCCTCAGCCACTTATGAATTACTCAGAGGCTTAATATTATAGTAATTGCTCAGCCAGTAGTTCAGGCATATTACTATGTAGCTCTTACACTTAAATTGTCCCATAATTTATATCTATGCTTTTTTTCAGTCCAACATTCTCATCTTGTTTCCTCTGTGTCTGGCTGGTGACTCCTGCTCTGCCTTTCCTTTTCCCAGAATTCTCTCACTCTGGTCATCCTACCTCTACTTCCTAGTTACTGACCAATAAGTGTTTTATTAAGCTAATACTAGTGGCAAATATTTACAGTGTACTAGAGCACAGTCCCACAGCAAAGTTTGCCTTTTGATCTTGTTTCTTTTTTTTATAAATGTACTCTACAGAAAATTATTTACAATAATGCTCACTAAAATGCTAACTATAAAATTAGAATCCCCATGTCTTAGTTACTGTTTATATTGCTATGAAGAGCAACAACTCTTAAAAAGGAAAATGTTTCATTGGGGCTAGCTGAAAGTTTCAGGGGTTTAGTGCATTACCATCATGGTGGAATACAGCAGTGTGCAGGCAGACATGGTCCTGGTGGAGGGGCTAAGAGTTGTACATCTTGATTCACAGGCAACAGAGGATAAATTGTGGCACACTGGCCAGGTTGGAACTTTTAAGACCTCAGAGCCTGCCTCCACAGTGATACACTTCAACAAGGCCATACCTACTCCAAATAGACCTTGCCTCCTAATAGTGCCATTTTTCTTGTAGTCCAAACATTCAAACACAGGAGCCTATGGTGGTCATTTATATTCATACCACCATATCATACAATAACATTTGCTCAAACATTGCTTAATTCAAGTTAATACAAGAATTTCTCAAAAAAGATGGCTGGTTTACACTGAGAGACCAAAACTCTTCTGTCAGCTGTTCTAAATGTTAGTTTTATGGAATTAGTTAATACTAGGTCAGAAATTATTAGAATAAATAAGATAGTCTGAATGGCCATTAGAGACCCTTTCTTTCCAAACTACAGTTCATGAAATTCTGTCTTCCAGAAGCAATATCCATAAATAAATACTTCCTTTTTATCATTTAAGCCACTCTGAGAAAAACTCTATAAACGCCTTGTTATGGAACAAATGGCTTGGACATTCTACACTTCATCATTGCCTTCATGGTTGAAATGCCCTTTAACATTTCAAATACACTGTATCCTGCTATTTTAGCAAGTGTACACAACTGATGATAATTGTGTTATTGTGTAAAGATGTGCTTCATTCTTATTTCTTCATACTCGTGTTTTAATTTTACTTTATTAAAGATTTAACCTTTGTAAAAATGATTTATGAAAATTTTTGATGATGTGTGATTTTGTTCCAATCTGCAGGGCAAAAGGAGCTGACTATTGAACTGAATTTAGATGAAAGACAAGAGTAATACTGTTGTAAGCTTATGATTGAATGTCTGTTAATTGTCTACAATCTCTTTATTTTGGTTGCACATGGTAAATTTTAGGAAAAATGGTGGGGACTGTTTAATAACCACTTCTCCCAACTCTTTTATAGTAAGCATTACAGAAATATGAAATTATAGGTGACTTAATTAAAGTGGAAAGGGGAGAAATGATGTTTGTTGAGTATTCAGAACACAGTGAGTATTCATTCATCAAGTTACCTGTATAAATTAAAGTGCCCACGTGTGACTTTAAAAGCAATGTAAGTAAAATGGAGCTTAAAATCAATACTAGCAGAACCAAAGGGACTGGAAAATTGTGACTCTGTAATAGTGACTAGATTTGTAATAACCTGGTGGGGAAAATAGGCATTTCTTCATAGGAGGCAGAAAAGAAATATGACATAAAAGCCAGAGGCTATGCTGAGCCGGTGAAATTGTACATTATTTAAACTGCAGGTGGTGACACTCATATAAACTGGTACAGCAAGATGCAGCCCAAATAAGGGATATGGGTGGATTTAGTGTGAAGCCCACCATGGGAGTCTGTGCTTCTGGGGAAGACAGAGCTGGGCTGTGCAGCAGGAATTCGTGGTATTGAACATGGAAATTGTAACTTTGGATGAAGACAAAGTTGTGGTTCTCTATCTTAGAGCCATACTTTCAACATTTGCAACTTGTACACAGTTTCGGTAGTTAAGATTTTTAACATAAGGAAAGAAAAAACAAATTGCAAAAGGAAAAGAGGCATGGAGGAAGGCAAACAGTATTTTAAAAAAAGGAAATGAAGAAGTAAAAATTAAAAAGCACGGTAAAGATGTCTTAAAAAGAGCAACACAATACAGCCATACTGAAACACCATGACTATTTAGTCAGATGGCGTTACTGTCTCTCTGAAAAAAACTGTTGGCCTACATATCATCTATAGCTATTGTTTATACGATTTTATTTTTCATTGTGTACATGTGTGTTGACTATGTGCATATCAGTGCAAGTACCCCTGTCAGAGTCCAGAGGAGGGCATAAAGATGGAGTTACAGGTAGCTGTAAAGTACCTGACATGGACTCTGAGGACTTAGGCCTTTTGCAAGAGCAGTATGTGCTCTTAATCACTGAGTTATCTCTCCAGGCTCTCTACAAATTTTTTAATGTCCTCCAATTTTATTCATACTACCAAGTAGTAGCCCAAAGACTGGAGAGGAGAATGATCCACTAGATGAATGGAAGAGATAAGAACCAATGCTCGTAATACTGGGATTACAAAAGCAAAAATATCCAAACAACACTGTGGCCACAACAATGATGAACATTTATTGTGTACTTATTCTGTTCCACTCTCTGTCATAAGAATTTTTTGGTTTGGTTTGGTTGTTTTTAATACAGAGTCTCAGGTAGTCCAGGGCAGTCTCCTCCATGCGATGTGCCTGAAGATGACCAGTCTCTTTTGATTCTTCCTCCCTTCCCAAGTGCTAGGATTACAATCATACACCACTAAACCTGATACACGTAGTGCTGGGGATTGAATAAAAGACTTCTCCATTTTTGAACTACACCCTCAACCCACTGTCTTAATTTCTTTCTGCGTTATCCCACTTAGTCCACTTCATTGTTCAAGGTGAATAATAACATCTGTCTTATAGATCTGGAAACTAAAAACAATAAGCTGCTTGACTCTCTCAAGGTTATACATTGACTAGCAGCAGTGTTAGAATTGTTACCCGGGTCTGAAGTTCAGATTAATGGTTCATTAAGCATAGCACCATATTCCTCTGTGGGATAAAAAATAGAGAAAGCCATGGCAGAAACAGAACTTGCCCAAAAGATTGCAATTTAGAACAGGAGTAATAGATGACAGTAGGGCATGTGGAAAAAGTAGTCTAACTATCCCAGTGCATTTATTATAGAACTGTTTGCAGGAATCATTTTCCAGATTGCTCATAGCATGGAACTCTATCACCATAGGCATGGCAGGCAAAAAGTTCAAGGGCTGAGATTTCATCATATCAGCATGAGCAATGTGCCAAATGGCCAGAATCACTGCTGGATGTAGCCTTTGGTATTACTCAAATACAGCTAGTCCCTCTGATCTGTGAGTTATGAAGATGACCAAATTCCATGTATTCAATACTATTACAACCTATCAACAGAGACTCCAGTATCAACGTATGCTCCCAAAAATCTGGAAAAAATAATTGTGGATTCCAAAGGCATCTGTTTGAAATTATTTTCCATGGTGATTCATCAAGCATAAAACAAAAATAGAAGGGAAGGGGGGGATGTTGACACAGGTAGTGCATTCACAGTATACTTTGCACACTTTGACACAATTCTTGTCAGATTTCTTAAGTAGTGCGTGTTCATGGTAAATAAATTCGAACAATGTTTGGAAATATTATCATGCAGAGGTGATCATTATAAATGCTTTATTATTTGGCCATCCAAAATGTTGTTCTTCCTGGTCATTTAACTTTTTAAGACAAATGAGAACTCATTTTAACATTTTTACAGTACACTGCCTTTCTAATTTAACAATACCACTAACATCATTCACAGTTCCATACAATACTGTATTTTTTAGAAATTTATTTTATTTTACTTAAGTGTGTATGTGAGTTTATACCATTTGTGCACAGATGCTCACACAGGCCAGAAGAGGGTGCTAGATTCCCTGGGACTGAAATTATAAGAGGATAAGAGCCTCTAAATGTGAGTGGTGGGATCAGAATGCAGGTCCTCTTAAAAAAAAAAAAAAAAAAAAAAAAAAAAAAAAAAAAAAAAAAAAAAAAAAAAAAAAAAAAAATCATGCATACTTAACCACAGACATCTCTCCAGCCCCATGGTGCTGTACTTAATAATTATTTAGATTTGTTTTATTTTACTAATTTGCATAATGTATGTCATCAGCTCTCAACTGCTGGGCATTTTAGTTCCTCCTGTCCTTATTTATATATTAGTATATACTACATTTCGCAAATTAATCTGTAATGCAATATATAATTATTGATATTTAGTTTCTACTTTGCCTTACAACTTTACATTCAGATATTTGCTTTTGTTATTTCTAAGACATGCCTCCTTTTTAGCCAAAATTTATCTGGAGTTCATAATGTTCATGATCTTCCTGCTTCAGCATCCTGTAAGCTAGAATAAGAACATGAGCCACTACATTTGGTCTCATGTATAATTGCTATGTGGTTGCATTGCATGTGCAATTCAACTGTGAATTTATCATTTGGTGCCATTATTTTTTAAACTTTAAAAAACAACCCTTCCTAATAGTTACAGAAATAGGTGTGGAAACATTCCTCTGATACTTCAACAGCAGTGGTTATCAACATGTAGGTTACGACCCTTTTGGCAAACCTCTAGCTCCAAAAAAATTAGTATTACAATACATGATAGTAAGAGAATTAGAGTTATGAAGTAGTTATGAAAATAATTTTACAGTTGGGAGTCACCACAACCTGAGGAACTATGTTTAAGGGATTACAGCATTAAAAAGGTTGAGAACTACGTTTCTATGGCATTTTATTTTTTCATTTAATATTTTTGAAAGCATACACTCATATTATCTTGATAAATCAGATATTAAAACTGAGCTTGGTTCCTAAAACAGTACAGATATTAATCTGCTTTGTTGGAGAAAGCCCCTATAGAATTAAAAATTCAACATAGATTGCATTTCAGTTTCTTTTATAAAGTAAGGTAAGTTTAGATTTCCTTCAATGCTGATACTATTATACTACATAGAAACAAAGAAATGTGACTCTGGTATTGACATACAAGCTGGACCACCTTTATTTAGCAAATGTATTCAATTCCTTCCACAGATGTTAGCATTGGCTTCTGTCCCAGATGTGGAAGACGAGACTGCACCTTCCAGTCAGTTTACTTCAGTTTAAAATTAACCATCTCCCTGGCTTCATACAAGTCTTCATTTAGTCCCTTGGTCAAAACAAGAAAGCTAAATGCTTTGGCTCCTACTAGTACCAATTTCCAAAGCATGTAATTTGACTACAGAGATCTAAAGGGGTTTTTTTTGTTTGTTTGTTTTTTCCAGCAGCTGAAATTCTGACATGTTCTGCACAAATTACAAAACCTTAACAAGACTGAAAGCTTTTTTTCTCTGCTGATTTTATTTCTAATGCAACTATTTGAGGTCATACAATGCCTTCATGATTAAACATTTGTAACTTTAACATCTATTTATTATTTCATGGCCACCTCTGGTTTTCTGTCAGCCATATCAGCTAACTCCGTTTTCAGATGTTTTTCCCCTTGGAAGAATCTGTTCATTACAGTGGTTAGCAAGCTTCAGTTAGTAAAGAGCCCTAACACAAGGTAGGGGACAAGTTAATGGTGTAACAAATCAGTTGTTAAGCTAAATGGTCAGTTTGCACAGTACGCTATTATTGCTTTATTGAACCCAACTTAAAGATTTACAGCAATTACATTTTATTCCAGGTACAGGATGCCCAAATGAAATACAGAAGGGTGCAGGTTTGCTTTATGCAGCTTTCATTAAGGACCCAATTGCACGGCAAAGTCAGTTAGAATATATCTCGTTCCGTGTGACAGCCAATTTTCCACCAAGATTGGAAACTCTTGGAGCTTTTTAATCCTTGATCTCACTCTGAGAGTACACGAGATGGGAGTTAGAGCATTTTAAAAATTGTTTAAGCCAAAGCTTCAGCAGTGACAAGCACTTGTCCCTTACGGCTGAACAATGAAACTTTCTGGAAGAAAAGAACATGTTTGTGATTCTGTATTTCCTTCACTGTGAAAATTGTCTAGGTAATACATTTTGCTAGATATAGAACAGTATTTTTCTCTGCTGATTTTTTTCAGAGAGAATATATAGTGTTATAAATGTGTTTGTTACCAAAATAACTTGTGACATAGAAAGTCTGGTTGGTTTAGTTCCCATAGCTGATCATGTCATGATTCATTTTACAAGGATTGTTTGTTTACATTTTGATTTTGGGATTGAGGTTTGTTTTGTTTGCTATGTAGTGAACAATTTCAAATCTTTCTATGGGCAATAGCAGGTACCAGCCCTTATAGAACTCATACCCCTGCAAAGAAGACAGATTTTTTAAAAAAACAATAACTATATGAAGCAAGATGCTCACCAGTCATAGCAGGAAATTTTTCAATGAAATTGCTCAAGAAGAGTGGGTGTGGACTCAGCTGCTACTGAGAAGGACTGGAAGGTTGTTCTTAGGAGAACTGACAAGATCAATCGGGGTTCATGGTGGAAAGAAAGCTAAGTACTTCATATAGCACAGATGAACACCTTCTGTAAACTTTCACAGGGTTGCTGGCTACTTTTTAGCTTCTACTACACCTTTCTTTTTTCTACATTTTAGTTAATTTTTATTAAAAATGCCTTTTTTATTCATGTATCCCCCTGTTCCCTCTCCCTTCCCTCCTCCCAATCCTCCCAGTCAGCCTTCAACCTCCTCCCTCCCCATCTTTCCACCCCCTTCCCCAAAAGAGCAAGAAGTCCCAAGCTGGAGCTCTGGGGAGCTCACTGAATCAAGAATAGCCACTGGAGAGCCATCAGGAAAAGGAGCTAGGTCCTCCAAGGGTAGGTGGCTGTCCATTGGCATGGGCAGTATGTGGAGCCTCGAGGCGTGAGATCAGACTGTGTTCTTGTGTGTGGGCAGGTACCTTGGAGCCCATTCCCTACTACACCTTTATATTGGGAAGAACTACAACAGATTAAAGCTTAGAGTTTAACCATTGCATACTTAGCATGCTTGCTCAGTGTCCCCACTCTATGTACAAAACACCTTTTAGAGTAGTAACAACAGTAATATGAGAAAGGTCAGAATAACTGGGGTTGGGAATAACTACTTGGTTCAGATCTATAAAAAGCTATTAAATCAGGCCTCAGAGGCTGCTGTGTGTTGCTGCTCTGCATCTTGGCTCACTATTGTTTAATATATTTATGTTTATAGTTGTAGAACCACAAAATGACTTTTAATTTCTTTAGTGGCACTAAAATACCAAAGTATAAACTTTTACTGTGTGTGAGAGAGACAGGGGGTGGGGGAGGCTGTGTAATGCCATCTAACAACCAGACTGATGATGTGCAAGCCTGAAATTGAGAAAAAAATTACTCAGTATATTTGTTTTAGTAATTTTTCTGTTATGAAATACAGAATTTAAAGCCAGAAGAAATGTCCAGATTTATTTATTTCTTTCTTTCTTTTTTTTTTTTTTTTAGTGTAGTGAGATGGTGTTTTCAGTGTTTTAGTATCTCTAAATGTCTTAGACCTTGGAAAGGTTGTCACAGGTGCATGTAAAAGTAAAAATTTTAAAAATGGCAATTTCTACTGTAAAAAGGCAGTCACTCTGATATGAAACAGCCACAAACCACTGAAACAGAAGTTTCCTCATGGAATACGAGCTCTTTGGAGGGAGACAGCTTTTTTCTTCCCTTTACCTATAGGGCATAAACTCTAGAATCATGTTGGAAAGCCATATATTGCTTGTTAGGAGAGACTACCAGGGCGTGTCAATAAGAAAAAGACATGCTGTATTTATAACCGGAAAACACACTTCAAGAAAGAAAACAATGACTCTCATGAGATCAACCATTTATACACATTGGACTAAACCTCCCACTACCTTGAACAAACCCAAGGAAGAAAAATGCAGTAATTAAAATGGACATGTATAATTAACTGAGTATCATTAATTTGAAGACTAATAACAATTGTCTTTCAGCCTCCACAGAGGACCAGCTCCATGAGACATTGAGCATGCCAACTCCTTCAGGCTCTAAAGGCTTTTATGGAAAAATATTCAGGATTTGAAACTGTACATATATTCCTGTACACTTTCAAGCCATATTTGCATTATTTATGATTCTTATAATTCAAGACAAATGCTACACAACTAGGTGCTGTACTTTACTTTTAGAGAATGGTAAGTGGATTCATAGTTGGCTGAATTTGTTCATGTGGAATCTGTGATTTTAAAGGGGCAATTGCCAGTATCATAACTTGTTATAGATAGTAGATGTTACGATTTGAATATGAAATGTCGTCCCAGGGAATTGAACAATTGGTCTCTAGCTGATGGCATTGTATGGGGAAGGTGTGGAGCTATTGGGATCATGCTTGATTGGCAGAAATGAGTCCCTCTGAGCAGGTTTTGAAGGAGAGGGCCAATCTGACTCTGGCCAGAGCAGTCTTCTTCCTAGGATGCTGGACTGGGAGATGGAGCAGCCACTCTGCTGGTATGTGAAGAACATCATAATGGACTGATGTGGCCTGAAAACACAAGCTCAAATAAACCCCTCATCTCTTACATTGCTTTTGTCAACTACTTGGTCCTAATAAGGTAAAAGCCACCTGGTACAGTAGGAAATGCAGAAATTGTTTTCTCTCAATACAGTTTGAAACATTGAAAAATTTATTTCAGTAAAAGAGTACAGAATTATGATTTAAAGCTTCACCAAGTGTGGGAGATTGTGTTGTACCATATAAATAATTTTCCCACCCACTGGTTTAATAAAAAGCGCTGATTGGCCAAAGGCAGGCAGGAAGTGTGGATGGGGCTACCAGACTAAGAAAACTCTGACAACAGGAAGCACACGGCAGAATTCTAGAGAGAAGCCAAAAGAAGCAGAGGACGCTGCTCTAAAGAAAGGTACTGAGCTGCATGGCTGAACAGGAAGAATCATGGGTTAGATGAAGGGTAGAGAGCTAGCAAGTGATATGCCTGAGCCTTTGGCCGATTCAGCCTAAAACTTGTAATCATCTGTGTGTCTCTGTGAGTCTATGGGTCTGTGGGTCTGCGGGTCTAAACCTTGAGGCTAGGCCCAAAACTGTGGGCCAGAAACCTAATACTACACCCAAATAATGGATATGTAGTAGACTATCAAACATTGACAAAGTATTTAATCAGTAGAGGTCCTCATAATATTGTCTTTTATTTTTCCTAAATTATTCTCTGTATAAGCAGAGAATAACTGCTTATACAGAAGTCTATAACTGCAGAAGGTCCTTCTGACCAGAGCCTAAATAAAGAGTAACATCTTTCCACCCTTGCACTGGCCCACAACAGAACCCAGGGCAGAGAATAGAACTCAACTGGCATACAAAGACCTAAGTCATTTTTTCATCATTTATTTTCAATTGCCCACTCCATCTGCTAGGTCGTATGAGGGGACCTAGAAGCAAATTACCCGAGGCTAAGGCCTCGTAGATGAAGAACAAGTTGAAGATTTTCAAATTGCAAGTGAGGTGAAGTAGAAAAAATAAAGCCACGGTTTTGACAGAGAAAAATAGAGGTGTCTGATGAGTTTGAAGTCTCACAAAGTATTAAAAAAAAAAAAAACCCACCTATCTAACTGATAATGATGATGGTGATGGTGGAGGTCGAAGAGGAGGAAGAGACAAAGAAGGAGAATCAGATAGTACCATGGACTTCCTGATAGACTTTACACACAAAATTTTAGAAAGCTGATATTAAATCCCAAGGTTCTTCCTCTTTGGTCTTTATTATTTCAGTTTTCAATACAAAATACCACAGCTTTTCTCTTGAACAGCATGTCACTCTAAAGACAGGCAACACTGTGTCCCTCTTAACTCCACCTTGAGATCCATATGCAGACCCATTTATCTAAGCGTAGAATTCATTGCAAATATTTGAAGGACATGTTAGATATTATCTAGCCCTAAAACCTTAAAGGCAAAGAGAGACTTCACAAGAAGAAGAAATGGATGCATCAAACCAGAAGGAGGTGGATATGAAGAACTTTCCATCAGATGGACCAAACTTTACCAAGTCTTGGCAGATACTGGACACAGAAGAGATGGATAGCATCTAATAATCAAATGTTTCTTCAAACAATTTGGTTTTTACTGTCACCATGGGTTTTTGATTTACAGGGAATTAGTACAGAGAGGTCAAATATCTACAGAAAGCATCCATTGCCATCATGAGAACATCATCAGTAGCAAAGGTAACAATGTCACTGAAATGCATCATTTGACTTCCCTAGAGTCATGGGCCTGTTTTTAGAATTCCTATGCCTGACATGTATGTCTGTCACATACATAAGCAGTTTGTGTCATCAGAATCACTTTGTCACACTTGACATCTGCTTTAGAGTACTAGAAACCCTGTGTAGTACCTCTTCCTTATTGACAGTACCTGATACATTCTCTCCAAAAACACAGTATATAGTTGCTCAATATGATGACAGAGTTCATGCCCAGAACTGCAAGAAAGCAAACAATTGTTCTAGCCTCTGAATAGTTTCAAACGCACCCAAAGGGCACAGTAAATATTCTATTGCACAGGGAAGCTAGTAGCTTCATAACTAGCATTTGAAGGCCACAAGGAGGGTGTCTATATTTTTAGGAGTAAAAATTATTGTTAGTATAAATTACTTGTTTCTTAATAGACAGTCTATACAGTGTTCTCTAGAATCCAAGAAATTTTTAGACTTGCTAATAATACAACTATGAACTTTGAAAGTTCTTTCTGGCTTTGCTATATACACACACTTCGTCTTTAGTTTGAAACAACAAAAAATAACCATACCAGAAGAAACCACTGGAGGCAAGCCTGAGATTCAGAGAAAAACACTTGAGTAGGTAGGAATAATTAATTAAAGGTTCATAGCTAAATGGTGCTTTGTGGATTTTTTTCAAGTTTCTGAATGCATTTGTTAGCTTTCATTAATTCTTACATAGATAAATTGTATGTTAAATGCTTATTTGAGAGAGAGAGAGAGAGAGAGAGAGAGAGAGAGAGAGAGAGAGAGAGAGATCATTTTACCAGGAGAAAAAAAAATGCTCCTGGAATGCCTACCTTAACTGAGGTACTCTTTTCCTCAACTCTGTCCTTTCTTAAGTAGGGACCCCATTACTCTGACAGGGGCAAAGTGTCTCCACAGTGGTGTGTTGAAGTCTATTGACTCAAGATGGCATTCTGAGTTCATGTACTCCACTGTATTCCCTCTACACATTCCCATCCAATCAAAGAAATGCAGTCACAAGCAACCAGCACCGGGAATTAAACAACAGTGCCATCTACATGACAGAAGTTCTAAGAAAGTATAGTACAGATTTGACAGTTTGAAGCAAAGACCTACCAAACTTCAGCTACTAGGAATGATGCAAAAGCCTGGAAAGAAAGTAAGTCAAAGCATCTTCTGGGCCAGCAGCATGGCTCAGCAGCTAAGGGAGCTTGCTCTCAAGCCTGGCAACCCAAATTTACATGGAGAGAATCTACTCCAGCAAGTTGTCTTCTGATCTGGTAGATCACAGGCACGTGCTGCAGTCACATATACAAAATGCATGAATAAACATTTTTAGTCTATTTTAAAAAAATCATTCAGACTGACTCAATGCTCTTCTTCCTTAACTCTCTACTCAAAAAGAAGGTGAAGAAACTTATTGACTCTTCAAAGACTACAGCCAGTTGTCCCACCAATGTTCAAGTAGTAACATTGTAGAACCCACCAAGATTTAGCCAAAGTGTTTATAGCATCCATGGTATATAAAAAACTGGTAACTAGAGCAATCAGGGAACAGAAAACATTGTTTGTGAAAAAGATACTTTTTGTAAAAGATAATTATTTTGAAGAGACTAAGGAAGGCCCCTCAATAAGAACTACAAAGAACTATGCCTTAATAAGTAATACATTGCTCTGCCTAACACCAAGGAATTGCATATTTACCCTTAAAATCCCCCAAATAGCAGCAAGCTTTATCTAAAGTAGGTCACTTCTCACCATTTGTTTACCCTTGGGTCTTCAACACAGAAGGTTATGAAAACTTCCTTGGCAATGTCTGTTGTATGTCCCTGTTCCCTCCTGTGTCTCATTATATTAGATGTTTGTCCTGTTAATTTTTGCCTTGAATTTCCATGTTAGTTATATAGGTTTTGCAGAAATATTTGATATTTTCTTCTATCAAAGTTTAGCTTTGATAATGTACAATTTTCAGCTTCTGTTTTTGATGGTCTGAAACTACTCACTTTCCTGCCTCCAGTTCCCAAATATTTGAAGTACAGGTTTCTTTCTTTCATGCGTGTATGTGTGTATACCATGTGTGTGTGCAGGGGTGTGAAGAAGTCAACAGAGGCATAGAATCATTTGGAGCTGGATGTAGGTAGTTAAGAACCACCTGATGTAGATGCTGGGAACCAACCCAGATCCTCTGGAAGAACAGCAGAGTTCATAAGCTCTGGACCATTTCCTAGCCCTCAGTACATTTTTTTTTAAAAACCGTACATTATAATTATCTGAGTTTTACCTGATAGACTCTGTGTTTTAAAATACAAAATAAGCATTTTTGCCTGTTGGTTTTTCTCTTTTCAATTACCCTTACAAAAATGTAATTGAGAATCAAGATTTACTCCCTTGTATTTCATTAGTTTGCTTTTTTGCTATAATAGAAAAATATAACAAATAAAATATTTCTTTCAAATACTTAGAAATGATAAAATAAACTTAATAAAGCTAGCATGTTTTTAATATAGATAAAAGTGAACTAGAGTAATTGAAAAATAAGAATTCAGTACAATCACTCCCTCAAACTGCTCTTATGGTGAAGCAAGAAAACTCAAAGGAAATGTAAATTTTCAGTGAGAATGGCTGAAAGTCAACATACAGAAAAATAGAATTACATGCACTTTTAAAACGGGGGATTACATTGTGATCACAGAAAGACAAATACTTCAAAATTTCCCACACACTGCAACCTACAAAGCTAAGCTCATAGGTACTGAATAAAATAATAGTCATCAAAGCAGAGGGAAACAGCGAGGCAATGGAGAAAGACTGGGTGCCGAGTCCCAAAAGCCAGGAGAGATAAGTTCATGTGGTTAATGAAGGGTTATTATGGTAAAATAATATTGTACTGTATAAATCAAACTAAGAGGCAAGTTTGTGGATGTTCTCATCACAAAGAAATGACAAGATTTTGAGATAATTTTGAGATGATCATAACATAAAATAGAGGGAGGACTCTGTACCACCAAAAGATGAATAGTTATCATTGGTTATTTTATATAATCATAAAAAGAAAATGCATATCAAAGATAATGAATTTAATACAGAATTATCGGAAATACACTTTTGAAGATATAAAGACCCAACCCTAACAAATAAGTAGTAATTCATAATCCTCCAAAACACATAGACAACATTAGCAATTTTGTCAAAGGAAAATTGCCTTCCCCGTTTGTACATGTCTAACTTTAGTATTTTAATAAATACTAAAATTGCCATGTCTTTAATGTTCAAGTGCCTATAGCATAAGAACAAAATAGAAAGATTGTGTCAGTTATTCTTTCATTTAACTCTCTAACCTAGCCCAAAATAAATAAATCAGCACATCAAACCAGCAAACCACAAAACATATACATTAAACAACTTTATATACATATTAAAATTGTCCAAATAAAATATTAATATTTTAGGCAATGGAGATGTTCTGACTGACAGCTTTATGGTTAATGAGAAGGTTTATCAGCTGTTTGTTACAACCAAACAACTCACTTCAAGTCATTTGAACTCTCATTATGTGTAATTGTAGGGAATTGTGCTGTTTCATGGTAAATAATGGTAAATAATTGTGCCAGCCACTGGTTTAATAAAAAGCACTGATTGGCCAAAGGCAGGCAGGAAGTATGGGCGGGGCTACCAGACTAGGAAAAGTCTGAGAGCAGAATGCCAGAGAGAATTCCGGAGAGAGGCTCCGGGAGAAGCAGAGGACAACTATGCTGCTCTAAAGAAAGGTACCGAGCCGCATGGCTGAACAAGATGAGTCATGGGTTAGATGAAGGGTAGAGAGCTAGCAAGTTATATGCCTGGGCCTTAGGCCGATCAGCCTAAAACTACTGAAAGTGTCTGTGTGTCTCTGTGGGACTGTGGGTCTGCGGGTCTGCGGGCCTAAACCTTGAGGTTAGGCCCAAAGTCCAGGCCAGAAACCTCCTACTACATGTAATAGTAAACATAACTACTATTAATGTTTGGGTAGATATCCCTCCCTCCATTTTCTTTATAGATAAATGTATGAATATGGTCAAATGTAAGAAACTTTGTGGGAGAGGATACAGTTTTTCAAATATGTTCATATACATTCACCCATATCAATAATTATAGATCTACACCATTTGCAATGTCACAGATTATTCAATTATACTTATGTGCTATAATTCACTAAACCAGTTTAATGGGTACTTGGGTTGCTTCCAATTTGGTGTTATTATGAATAGTTCTATGATATACTCCTTGGGCATAAATCTCTCCCCATTTTGTGATTACATTCCTAAAGAAGGATTGTAGGATCACATAGCAAACATATTTTATATTTTCTATTACTAGATGATCTTTCAGAAAATTTTAAGCTCTTTATTGTACTGTGAACTACCTAAGAAAATGCTATAACGGCCACCACCATGAGCTCAAAGTATTGTCAGTTATTTAGTGTTGTATAAATAATGATTGGATGGAAGGCCAGCCCCAAGCTAAGTTTACTTGTCACTTTTAGTGTTTATTTATTCAACAAATAAGTGAAGGTGCCAGGAGCTGTGTTAGGTCCTAAGGACTGGAAAAAAAAAAAAAAAAAAGATGAGGACTGTGGCTTGAACATACATAATGCATGCATGCATGCATACATACATACATACATACATACATACATACATACATACATACATACATACACACAAAAGGCTTAGTGTGCCTGAAAAGATAGCTCAGTTTGCAAAGTGATGCCTTACATACATAGGAACCGGAGTTCAATCCCTAGAACCCATGTACAAAGGCAGATCCCTAGAGCTCACTGGTGAGAGCCTAGCCTAAAACAGGCCTTGTGTCTCTGACAGACATTGCCTTGAAACCAAACACCCAGGGCTGACCTCAGGATTCTACTTGCACGTGCACACACACACGCGCGCACACACACACACACACACACACACACACACACACACACACATACACTGCATATTAAAGGAATAATGTTTAATGTTTCTGCCTGTGATTTAAAAACATACAAGGAAAACTGTGTTTCAGACAGAGGAAATGATGAGAGATAGAGTGTAAGACTGGAAAAAACTTGGTGTGTTCAAGGAAAGAACAGTGAGCATCACTCGAGTCCAGCAGAGTGAAAGGAGTCCTTGGGGTCTGCAGGAACCAGGCATGCTCAACATTGAGGGCCACAAAAATGTATTTTGAATTGTATAGTTCTCTACAGAAGTCTGAAGGATGTAAACCTTGATACAATCACATATACCTTTCTGTGTCCTCTATCAGCTCTGTAAAAATTAGATGTTGTGAGCCATGGCTTACAAAGGGAAGTTAATAGTGAGGTTACTCCCTGAAACAGGAAAAAGAGCTTTGGATGAGAATGTGTATAAAAGCAGAGGAGGATCCAGCAATCCACTTGAGTGTTAGGGTAGGCACCTTCACAAGCTTGAGACAGCCAGAGGGGAACACGTTACAGTCAGATGACATAATTCTAAAGTAGCAATAAAACAAATGGCATATGTATTGGGGAGTCTGCAACATAAGATGTGGAATACTGAAATTGGATAGGCCCTCCTAGGGAATAGCTAAAATTGAGAATAAATGCTTTTTAAACTGAAAACAAAGCAAGCAGAAAATTTAGATATGGAAATGGGGAGGACAGTCCAGCTGGTAAAAAAAAAACTTGCTTTGCAAGCATAGCAATCTGACCTCAATGACTAGTCCAACATCCATGAAAATGTCCAGGATGATATTGCACATACTCTGGGGGTGGGAGGTGGGTCACTGGCTAGCCTAAGCTACGTACCAAACCTCAGAACCATTGAAAGACCTTTAATCAAGAATAAAATAGACAACTCCTGAGTAAGGACACTGAGGCTGACATCTGGCCTCCTCCTTTATGTATACACACACACACACACACACACACACACACACACACACACACACACACACACACACACACACACACACACACACACCAGAGATCTTTTACATGAAAAACATTTAAATGGATGTAACAGAAAAGCATCAAAAGGGGTCACTGGCCGTAACAAAACAGTGACACTCCAACACTAAAGAAACAAAACTGGGACTCTTCATCTTATTAAATTGACCACTTTAAACTTTGGATGCCTTGGAACTGTTGAGAGAATGAGAGAAGAGGGTCTGAGCACCCAGAGGGAGGCCAGTGTGGACAAGAGAGCCACACCATGCCTAAAGGTCGACCTTGACAGTAAACTATCTTCCTACAGTCTCACTCTCAAAAGTACTACATGCCTTACAGTGGCATCCAGTGCGTGAATAGGAACCCACCTTTCCCACTGTAAAAGGAGACAATGGTGCAACCAGGCATTTCAGCTCCACAGTAGCCTTCACAGGTATGGCCTTTCTCTGTTAGAAATGTTACCACTAATTGATAATATTGTCCCCTGTTGACACAGAATTGAGAAAGAAAAGTTCCAGGAGGGATAGTTGATAAGGAACATTAGTCTGTATTATAATGTGATGTCACTAGAGATGACGGTCTTCTTACAAGCAACTCTAGATATTGTAATACAATGAATTACAACATTCCAGCCAAAACAACATTTAGATAATGATCAATTCCTATTACACCAGGTCAAATACAAGCTCCAAAGAATAGAAGATAAATTTATCTTTCAGTGGCCTGTGTAAATCCCTTCATTTGGGGGAGGGAGATGAAATATCACTGAAGAAAATCAATATCATTATCGATTAATCAAGCCACTGTGATTTATTTGGTGCTCACTCATTTGTTTGCTACAGTCATCTCATGCATTGCCTCTGGCTGTGATAAATGGTCTGGCCTTAGCTTTGGGAAGGAGGGGGACTTTTTAGCAGTCTTCCCCCTAGGTTGAGCCCTCCAGAAGCTGGCATATCTGCTCCCACATTAAATGGATGTTGGTAGATGACTGGGAAGCAATGCCTGAAGATTATCAGCTTCAACCTGCATGAGAAGCCCCAGCAGCAGTGCACATGGACAATACTCAAGATTCTTCCAAAATGAGACCCTAGCTGGGTCCTAAAAGTATGTGTGATAGCCAGGACATACACTGTCTAGTGGAGCATGGCATTAAAAGGTAAGCAAGGGTATGACTAGAAATCTTCAAAGTCCTGGTAGAACCTCCATATGATACCTGGAAATACGCATCCACTCTTGGGGTTCTTGGCCTCATTAATAATATAAATTAAGAAGGAACTCAAACAGAAGTTTGAGAACAATGTATAAGAGTTTCAGAGAAAACTCTGTCACAGACAAACTAAATCAAACAGCTGCCTGAGAGAGGAACACAGAAAAGATAAACTGGGACAGGGGTCAGCCACATCGGGGTGGGCATTAGAATAGGAAGCCCAAAGCATCAGGTAGTTTAAAAGCATACTTAATCTCTGGCCTACACGCAAAAGAAAAAGAAATAATTATACCTACGTAAAGATTCTAAAGGATGATGGGCCAGCCAACCCTCATGGCAGCTTGTAGGCACTGTACAAGAGGGTGGGAATTAGTGGAAGAATCTAAATGTCTATCATCTTTATTAGAGTGGTCCCTTAGTCAGGTCCTTGACCTGCCCAACTGAATTAACTATTGGAGGAGGAAAATAGAGCATGTCCCTATCTAGAAGGAAATTTCATTCTCTCCTATAATACAATGAAACTTACTGGTGTGGATCAGACTTATGACCTCAGAATGTGTCTGGCATTTTATGCATTATCTATTATTCATGTTTTCATTATAGTACAAGCAGCCTGATTCCTATAGCAGCATGACTTTAAAAAATATCATACAATTTCGTTTCTGCTGTCCAGGTCTCTTTAAACTGCATTCATGCCTATATGCCCTCTTTCTCCTGTAGGAAAACTCTTGCAAGATACAATTGTTGATTCTTAGCATTCACCAATGTCTGTGTTGAACAAGTGCAGAAGCAAATGAAGTAATCAGGAAGTGCAACTCCTGCCAGTCAAACACACCAATGGCAGCATGGCATTTCTCTGTGCTCTTACCCGGAACTTTGTTCTTGCCAAACTTAAACTCACAACTTTGTTCTTGCAGGGTAAGAGTAGGAACAAATCAGGGCATGCTGTTTCTTCCCTTGTTTGGTTGCCGTCCTACATTTTGGGCTATCAAATTTGCAACTCTAGGTGGTACTCAGGAGACTGATAAAAGTGGCCCCTTTCTCTCCAGGGATGTGTTGCAAGGGACTCCTGTAGATATCTCTGGCCTACTATTGTTCTGTCCTGGAGCTAAATAAATATCTGTTTCAAGAGTCTATTCCTAAGTGAGAAAACTTCTAAATGCTTTCCTTTCTCAGTCCCTGAACATACCTAGAAATATTTTCAGCTGTTGTTTTTAGTTGGAGTTTCTTTTGCTGTGAAGAAATATCATGACCTAAAGTAACTTATGAGGAAAGGGTTTATTTCACTTGAAATTGCACGAGTCCCATCATCCAGGTAAACTGGGGCAGAAACTCAAAGCAGGAGCTGATACAGAGGACATGGAGGTATGTTGTTGACTGGCTTGTTCTCATGGCTTGCTGAGTCTGTTCTCTTATAGCATCCAGGACTACCAGGCAATAAATAGCACAACCCATCATGAGCTGGTCCTTCCCAAACTAATTATCAATCAAGAAAGTGTTCCACAGTACAATCTAATGAGGAAATTTTCCTCAACTGAAGTTCCCTCTTCCCAAATGACTTTATCTTGTGTCAAGTTTATATAGAACTAGAAAGCACCATTATTTTTTCAGTCACTCCCAGGCTGGTCTTTCTGGACAGGACTCAGATGATCTCATGTTTACTCTTTCCCTTAGGGCAAGACCCACAACAATTTCTTCAATCCCCGACATTCACCTCATTGGATAGGGGAACAAACCGATCTAAATATAGCACCTAAGGCAATCAACCGCCATTACTTTGACTAACTCTTGTTTACATTCCTGGGCTCTAACTAAATTCTAAAACAATTGCCTGCTTGGCTGCTCCTCTCATTCCTACCTCCAGTGACTTCCTGAAATCAGAGCTACCCCAAAGCTACCGTCCAATCACATGAGCTGTCTTGGACCTATTCCTGGCCCCAGACTTTTGTGTTTTCTAACCACAGTTGTATCCTTCAAAGTTTAGGGAGAATCTTCTCTAAGACAATCTAGTTGGCTTAAGAGTAGGATCTTCTGCTGCTGTCACAAAAGAGACATCTCAAACATCCTATCTCCCAAAGAGTAGCCAGCATGGATCAAAGAACATCTCAATTCATCAGACTGCTCTGAGAAATACAATGATGGTATAAAGCATCTTCCTACAATTTATGTACTCACAGTTGGGCTCATAATTCTCTATAACATAGATCCAGTCTTTCCCATTTTTGGAGATACAGGCTGAGCATCTTTCTGTGACATACTCTCGACAAGTCTCCTTATACCTGACATTGTTCATCCTGGTTTCTAGTCATCTATTTGTGGTTGAGGATAAGATCTGAGGCGTCACTGTGGATCTGCCTTGTCTCCACATACAATAAAGATTCCTGTGAAGATATTGAGAAGCCACACTAATTAGAATGTCACATTATTGGCTAGAGTTAGTCCAGGAGAAGAAGCCTGTCCCCAGGACATAATGGAGAGGCAGAATAGTTATTTAAGACCCATTAGGCACCTTCATCTAGATTCTCATAATCAATTTCTCTTTCCTAGACCAATAATACTCAGCCCTTCCCATTTTACATCACCATTTGTCTCAGTAAAAGCTTTGAGAAAAAAAAATGCCTCTGTTAGACATTCTTTTTCTGATGCAGCTGGTAAAATAATTCCATTATTACTGACAGGTGGATTTCTGGAACTAGCTTGCAAAGTTTCTTTAGATTTCTATCCTTATCAAAGGCAGAAGTATTTCTTGGATCTATATTCTTTCCAGAGACATGAAACCCTTAGTCACCCAGGCCCAGATTTACACTAGCTTCAATTTGAGACTTCCCCTGCAGCAACTCAAATCCCCAAGATGCAGCTTTCCGGACATCCCTATGAAAATTTTCAACTTCTCTTCTGGGCTTGTGGCCAAACCCCCATATTCAATGACCTTGCCCCTTCAACCCTGAACATCTGCTCCTGCTTTAGGATTGTTTCTAATGGGCACGTTGCTCAAATCCTGCCAATCAGAAGCAGTTCTTCTTAGTCTTCCCAAGCTGTTTACTTGTGCAAAGAAAAGGCTCCACACTGCTCTGTAACTTCCTACTTTGGCATTGTTATCTGGGCTTTCGTTTTGCCTTCTCAAATCCACTTAGATATGTTATTTGAGCATGAAGATCTTTCTAGGAAGCACTAACAGAATAACAGAATTATCTGAAACTAAAATATACTACAATTCTTTAGGTCACAAACAAATTGAGATAACCTCAGTTTTCTGTAAGAGGTTACAAAGAGAATATGCAAAAGAGTTGATGTCATTCTTATGCCTTATGCAAAGCCTGGTGAATCATGTTCCTCCAGCTAATAGGAACATAGGCAGATGCCACAACGATCCCAACATCCTCTTCTATATGGCATGGCAGAAAGCAAGGACCTCAAAAGGTCTCTTGTTGAGATCCACATACTCTGATATATACAGAAAAGGAAAATATACCCCAGGAAAAGGGCTTTGTAAAGATCCATAAATAAACTTACAGTTAAAATCCCAGGATTACAGAGATTTGATATTTTGACATATTTTTATTTAAAAGATTTTTTTTAACATACCAGCCACAGTTCTCCTTCATTCCCCTTTTCCCACTCACCACCCCATCTCCTCCCCCACCCCACCCTATTATTCCCCACTCTATCCTACTTTCTACTCCTCAGAAATGATAATGGGAAAACAACAAAGTTTGGGATATCAACTTTAGGCAGGACCAAGCCCCTCCCACCTGTATCAAGAAAAAAGCCAGTTCATATTCTGGTCCCATTTTCAAAGGCCCCACGAATTACTCAAGCCACACAACTGTCATCTATGTTCAGAGGGTCTACTTCAGTCCCATGAAGGTTCCCCAGCTGTTAGTCCAGAGTCAGTGAGTGCCTAGGATGACCCCAGCTAAGACTTCAAACAATAGTGGAGAGGTGTCTGAACTGGCCTTCCCCTATAATCAAATTATGACCACCCTACTTGTCATCATAGAACCTTCAACCAGCAACTGATGGAAGAAGATGCAGAGATCCACAGCTAAGCTTCGGGCCAAGGTCCCAGAGTCCAGGAAAAGAGAGGGAGGAGGGATTATATGAGCAAAGGGGTCAAGATCGTGATGGGAAAATCCACAGAGACAGCCAACCAGATTTTTGAAGTGTCACTGTTCATTGAGAGCCTCTAAGTGAGAAGACATCCTAAAATAAAAGGAGTGAGTGTGGGCTATGCCCCATAGTGCCTGCCCGTGTGGTTAACCCAATCTCTGCTCCTTATTTTTCCCAAGGTGAGATTCTTTGACTATCACCCATGTCCAGACTCTTAATTTTTCCTACATTGTTCTCGCTATATGTACCTGCCACAGCTCTTCTTGCTACATCAAGGTCCTGTCACCCTCTCCTATAATTATTCATTCAGTACAGTGCACTTGTATCCACAGTGGCCACTTGGCTCGGGAACACTGCTGTGTTTTCAGTACTTTCTGACAAACACCACAGGTACAGCACCATTTGATGAATGAGCAAAAGAATGAACTGACTGAATCCAATGAGCTGTTCACTGCCAAGACCATCAAGGTGTTTGAAACAAATATTGACTACAATCATTTGGATTTGATGTTATATAAGCAAATAATTTCCCATTTAACTGATATCATCACACTCATGTGTTGGATTTTTAAAATCACACATGCCATCAAATAAGATAAACAGACAAAAAAAAAAAAAAGCTCATGTGAACAACATGCTAAATGTACCTACATCCAATTTACAAATATTCAAATTGCTCACTAGCAGGGCTTCCTAAACATTTTCTAAACACAATACTCTTCTGTCCAAATCTTACTATGCAAATCTAGGTGCATAAAGGTCTGTCCACAAATCAAACATCGGCTGACAGCAAATCATAAGTCAATTCATTTTCAGCAATTTCAGTAGACAAAATTTTACTAAATGTTCATGTTAATAAGATGGATACAATGTTTGTCTTTGCAGAGGAGTGAAGTCTTGGTTGAATATTTGATGCTGCAGGATACAAAGTTTCAATATTTTTCAGGATTGATTGATATTTGATTTTATTATCATTAATGCTGAAAAACAGATACTTAGTGTAAATACCTATAGAAAATGTTGAAGGTCGTTTCAGAAACTGTTCAGAAATCTGCCCTAATCTTAGCCCAGAATTCATTGCATGAATATTTTGTGAAACTCTAGTCATTAACTGGACTTCCCTGTTACACGAATTAAGGAAACTCAGAGCCAGATCTCAGGGAAAGGCTGAGATATCAAAGAGAGGAAACAATCTCAGTCAAATCTCACCCAGCTGTCTTCCAGCTTCCTCAGCCTCACTCCTCATGGCTTCTACTGCCTGCTCTGTCTTTCTATGCCTGCCTTAAATACCCTCTTAGCCCAGTTGTTTCACATCCAGATTAAGATTAAAGGTGTGACACCACCACTTGCCTGCCCGGGAACCTGTAAACTAAATTGGCCTCAAACTGGCTGGGATTAAGGGCATAGGTCACCACTCCCAAATACTCCCTGTGCTGGTATTAAAAGTGTAAATTACCACTCTCTGATCCTCCTGCATTGACTGTAGGTAGATCTCTCAGATATTTCAGACTGGTTTTTACTAAATATGAAATATATCCCTACACTTGTCCATGTATTTAGCACTAGCAATCTCTGCTTCTTAATGAGTGAAAGTAACTCAAGTAGGAAATTTTCAAATAATTCAAATACAATCCAAGCCAAAAATTACTACTTTGATAATTAAGCATTGAGAAAAATATTAAACATGCTGTTTACAGTGATAAGCTTTATAATAAGCCATTTGCATCTATACAAAAAAATCTTTGAAAGTTCAACAAATCTCATAACATATAATAAATCTGAGCTGATGTAATCAGGCAGAATTCATTAGTGTGAGGATGTGTATAGTACATAGAAGTAACATATACTAATATATGTTCTGAACCAAGGCTGGAGTAAAAAATCAAAACACATAACACAACATTGCAAACACCTACCCAAACACCTGGAGTTCTCAGAGCATTTGCTTTCAGTTGAAATTTTATCCTGTATATTCCCAACATTTTTATTACCACCAAGTTTTACATGCCCCACACCCCAATATCTGGAGTCATAGCCCACATCTAACTCTGTAACAACCAGAACCTCTACTCATTTGACATTACATTAATTCTTTTCTGAAAAAACAGGTTCAACCTACTTGGTGATTAACACAGATTACAGCAAGGCCTGCAGGTGAGGACTAAGTTGGGAGCCCTTAGCATTTGCCTAATGAGAGTTGTCTCCTGAATATTTTATTGCACCTCTAGAAAAGTTCACCTCATAGTATTTTGCTTTTACATGTTCAAGGAGAAAAAAATGAATATTGACAAGCCCGTTCAGTGTAAAAAATGGAAAACTTACACAGAAGTAAAGAACCTTCTTTTAGATTCTGAAAGACTTGGCGTGTCACAAAAATAAAAATATGCCACACGCCCTTGCAGAGTCACTTCACTTACAGACGGAGCAAAAAAATGAAAAACAAAAAAGGAAGAAAAGAAACAAAGGCCACCTGAACAGAAGAGAAATACACTTCACTGCCTCGGTGCTCTTTCCTACGTCCATGACCCCTCCCATGTCTTCTTTCAGGAGAGCTGGAGACAGTTTATCTCTGTGGCATCTGCATGCTGCTCTCATTTGAAATCCTATCAGGCTGCAAAGTGACAGCCACCACCAGTGTTAATTATAATTAATCTTATGACAACATATTTTCCCTCTTTCGAGCTTCAGAAAGGAATGGCCTTCCTTTGGTGGATTATTTGATAAATGACCTAAGACTATTGCTTCCTGACATCAGCGTCAGCTGCACTGTTGTAAAGGGAACTGCATAAAGGCACTCAATCTCCTGCTTCCAGCCATGGGTTGACCATTTCTTTGGACCTCAAAGCCAGTGGCTATTTAACTTTCCTCAAACAAAATGTCAACCTTGTTTGACATGGAGAACTTAAAGATGAAACATGATAATCTTCTAAGCTAGTTTTTCTTTATACTATTTCTGCATTAGACAGTCCTGTGGGTCTAAGACCATTGCAAACGGTTCCTTCTCTGTCACTACTCACTTCCCAAGGAAGTGCTGAAAGATCTACTTAACCTTCCTGTAAAGTTATGGCAGTGGGTATTAGCCATTTCTGTAAAACATGAATGAGTCCGTCAACCATTTCAATACATTGAGTTACCTTTTTATAACACCTCTCTTCCTTGGATGCAAGATCCTTCTCTCATTGCAAGTCCCTGCATAAACATTTCACACTGTGAAGCAAATAAATAGGCCAGTGAACATCACTGAAAACCTAATAAGAAGTGTGCTCCTTCCCACTCATTTTATCTAAATATATAGCAAAGATCTGTGATGCTCATACATTAGCCTACAAGTTGGCAGACATACTTTCCACTGCCATATAGGGTAGTCTTCAAAAATGCAACCTTAATTTATCAGAACAGATTTGTGTCATTGTCCCTCTGAGGAAAAGGAGCCAGCAAAATTACTACTTTTGTTCAAATATATTCCACTCCCTCAGACAGGCTTGTAATTGACTAAAACGCTGAGCACTGGTCTTTAAGGATTAAAACATTGCTATCCAAGAAAGTGATCAGTAACACAGCTAACACGGTGACAGAAACTACTTAAGGTAATTAATAAGCCTTTGTCACCAATTAGTACACTATGGAGAGTAGGATCCAAAGAAAGGAACATTTTTTCTGGGAGGTTGAATAAACCAAAGGAGATGAAGCCACAGGGTTGGAAGGGACAAGGGATTTTGTAGGAACAACACCTAACAGAGCCGTGAAGGAAGCATGCTAATAGCCATGATAGATGAGGACCCATGACCCTTAGTATCCTTCATACCTTCGTCCAAAAATATTTTTACTTTTAAAATACCTAGTCTTCTATATATACGCACATATATACATGCATCCATACACGTACACCACATATAATTAGCTTTGCTATAGAAAATACTCACAAAACATCCTTAAGAAAAAGTCACAGCATTCCCATGTGCGCATACTACAAAGAAAAAATCCTGAAGATCTGGTAAATAAGCAATGCCTCTGTCGTGTTTATAAACGTTGCTGGTAATTTTGTTGCTGACATAATAATAGTTCCATATGCAAGAAGCTGGGTACTAACTATGAAATGTGAGATAAAGGCACAGCCACTATCCACATGTGCTGGAAGATAGTTGTCTACTAACTCCTCTATTGGAAGCAGTCAGTCTCCTTCTGCCATTCCAAATACATGATTACGTCTTCAAATGGTCCAACCCAATTCACATTCACAGGCTAGAAGAAGTACTAATTTATGAAACAAAACATTCAAGGTTACTTCTCACTAAAGAATTGTAAGTTAAAACAGAAAAAATACAATGTTCTAATATTTTAATAATACATTGCTTAAAATGAGTCAGTAATATGGGTGTGGGTGGATAAAAAGCATTTTCCACAAGAGTCCCATGGTGTGAGTTCAGTTCTCAGGTCCCACCATAGAAGAAGAAAAGTGATTAGCAAGTGTTGTCCTCTGATCTCCAGATGCATGCTGTGGCATGCACTCACCTATGCTGCCTGGATGAAAATGGCCTGCATAGGCTCACTTACCTGAATGCTTGGTTCCTGACTGTAGAACTGTCTTGGGAAAGATTATGAGATGTGACTTGTTGGAAGAAGTATATCACCAAGGGTAGACTTTGAGGTTTCAAGAGCTCAACTAGGCCAGACTCAGTTCTCCCCCCCCACCTCTCCCTCCTTTCTCTCCCCCTCTCTTTCCTCTCTCTGTCTCTGTCTCTCTCTGTTTCTCTCTTCCCTCTCTCTAACTCTCTCTTCTCTCTCCCTCCTCTCTCTCTTTCTCTCTGTGTTGTTTATGAATCATGTGTAAATTCAGCTACTGACTGTTCACATGCTAGGCCTGTCTCCTGCTATCACGCTCTCCACAATGATAATCATGAGCTCACCCACCAAAACTGTAAGCATGTCTCCAGCAAACTCTCCTGCTTTGGTCATAGGGTCTCTTCATAGCAACAGAAAAGGAACTAATACACACCAGCCAGGACTAGTACATCTTAATTGGCTCACTTGAGCCAGGAAGACCCATCCTAAATATGGGCTAAACTTTCTGCAATCAACCTGCATAAAAGAACATGGAAAAAAAAAAAAAGAGCTTCTTTTTGTCTGTTTGCCCTCACTCTCACTGTTCTGTGGCTGAGGCATTTCTTCTCTGCTATTAGAACCTTATTCTTCAGGAATCCAACATAGAGCCAAGTCTAGTAGATCTTTAGGAATTACCTGGGGTTGTAGCATCAGATTGGGACCTCTATGTGGGGATATTTTCAAATATATTAAAAACAGTCAGAGATATCAGAGGACAGATCCATATCCTCCTGGGTTTTTTTTGTTTTGTTTTTTTGGGTTTTTTTTTTTTGTTTTTTTTTTGTTTGTTTGTTTTTTTTTTTTTGACTAAGTTTTCTGTGTACCAGCCCTGGCTCTCCTGGAACTTGATTTGAAGACCAGACTAGCTTTGAACTCACAGAGATTCTCTTGCCTCTGCTTCCCAAGTATTGGAACTAACAGTGTGAGACATGGCTTCTTCACACCTCTGAGACATCCAGCCTCATATAATGAACAACTGCTGATTCTTTGCCTTTCCATTGGGAGACAGACATTATTAGACTATCCAAACCACAGCCTGTGAATTATGTATGAATATGTATTTATTAATTCTATCACTTCTGTTGTTTTCGAGAACCCTGACTAACATACTCAAGGAAAAAAAAAATTCCAAAGGTGTTATAAATGTGTTTTATTTGTGCCTCCATCTTGAGAGACAAGAACTTAGAGTAACCAGAGCTGTCATATGAGGACCAAGATCCAAAGGGAACTGGGAGCATTTCTTTGTACAACACACGTGTTCACAGCAAGAACATCTTCCTCTTAGAAGACCTTCTGATCTGTTCATTGTGTGATCACTCACAGTATCCTGTACACTGTTCCTGTGTCCTCTGCAACACTGCACTAAGTAGGCCCACACACCTGCTTCTCGTGGTCTCTCTTCCCACAACTGCTCAGGCAAACTCCACCTCACTCCTCTACCCCCACTGTAGTCTGCACTGCCCCTCACCCCAAACAATTATAAGAAAACCTTTGTGTTCAGCCACATCTTAGTTATATCCAAAGTTTTCTCTGAGTTCTTTCCAGACCTATCTAGGTTTTGGCCTCTTACCATTATTTTGATGCCAATTAGTTCACAAATCGAAAAGCAACATGAGAACTACAAATTAAATGACATCCAATTAGCTTCATTTCATCTTGTTACACTTCTTTGAAGACCTCTCCTCATTATATCCAAGAGATGCCTGGCGCTGGCTGAGGCTCAGTTCCAAAAGTCGCACAGGTTCTGTTACAGCCTCAAGACAAACTGGACAAGCTTCCTCCCAGCTTTAGGCTCTGTATCGGTTCTGTCCCAAATTCTGCACATGCCAAGTCTGAGAAACTTGTGGACTTCATCTGCCAAGTTTCTTTTTATAAAAGCTGAGATTCTATTCTCCATGTTTGGTGTTACAGATGTAAGGCAAACAAAGCATTTAAATTTTCATTTTCTTTTACTCTTGAATTAAAGCATCACAGTTTATTGATCAGCATCGCTCTAACCACTTATGCACAATCGTAGCTAGATATCAGCACACTAATGGAACGTAAACCATGGGGTAGACGCATTGGAACAAAGGCAGCTTTCCTCTTCATGTGGATTTTACCTCAATAATAAGCTTCTGTGCATCAAATTGATTAGATTTCTTGTAAAAGAATAGCTGCCACTGCAAATCCAAAATAATAGATGGTTGACATGTGACACTAATAGTAGCCAATAAAACAGCTAGAGGAAAATTTTCCCAAATGCTTTGTAAATTGATTATCTATAACACCCTATGATAAACTGACCCATAATGTCATCTGATGGCTATTTATTTAGTCAGAAATTCAGCCTGGGAATTTGAGAAACAAAATCTAAGCACTATAAAGATGATGGAAATTTATTTCACCATCTTCCAGAATGGCAGGCATTAGCAAGGTTTAAATAAGCTTTGTTTTTGCCATGTGCTTAAAGTGAAACTTTTACTGACACTTTTTTAAACAAGTGATAAAACTATTGTGTGTAGATGCTTGATGGGGTTTTTAGTTGTATCTTAGATAGCAATTATCTGATTCTATGGAGGAACAATGAAATTAGGAAAAGGGAGGAGGGGGAAGGAGGAGGAGGATGGGGGAGAGCAGAAGAAAGGAAGAAAAGGAGGGAGGGAGCTAAAGGAGGGAATCAAGAAAGAGAGGAAAAAGAGATGAACTTTCCAATTTCCACAGTTCTTTAAGAGGATTGACTTTAGCCCAGACAGCCAGGGTCAAAATGAACCAGCCACAAGTCTCCTTTGGAGTCAACTTGATGTTCCATCATTACCACAACCAATTCGTTCTTTCTTCCCCTGTCTCTTCATGCTCCTTTACATTCCTTCAACCAGAAGACAGTCTCAGTTCTTGTCTTCACTGACCCTCTTACACTTGACCCCTGGACCTGCTTTTCCAACCTGGTGTGAGACTGCTATACATTCTCATTCTAGGGTCTATCTTTATGCTTGTAATGCTTTAGTGGGTCTCTATTGCTAAGAACGGCAATTTTATAATTGTTTCTCTGTTGTTATATGTGTGCGCCATACAAACTAGAGTGTAAGACTCAGAACTTAGCAGTAGCATTCTGCACTTTACATGATCCCTTGCCCATACTGATAAAAAAAAAAAAGTTACCTCTCTTCTATTCAGTCCTGTTTTATTTTACTCAGAAAGAATTGCCCTTCGTTGTATACTGACTATATTGAACTGCCAGACAACAGTACCTCTCCTCCACACACTGGGTCCACTGAGCAGCTGAAAAGAGAAGAGATGCAGAAACAGGACTAAGAATTGCTCCAAGCTAAACAGCCAGGAACAGGAGTATAATGGTTATTTATGGGAAATTGTTCGTAATATAATACCTATAGCAAGCATAATGAGATGTCATTCCATTATTTTACCATTAAAGACTGTGATGTCCATCTCCAAGTAACTTCTCTATTGCCTTCTCAGTTTGGGTATTTTGAGGAAGTAAGACACTTGCTATGAAAAATAAGATATTGAATAGATGGCATGAACTGACAGTAGCCTCAGGCTCAACACCAGCAAAGGACTGTAGCCCTAAAACAAACAGTCTTTGAGAGAGTCTGAATGTTTCAGATATCTAAGTAATAAACATAGAAATGGAGCCTTTGGAAATGAAGCCTTTGGGTAAGACCACAGCTTGGCCTGACCCCTTGACTTTTAGTCTTGTGAGAAACCCTGAAGCATAGTACTTGGTAAAACTATGCCCAGAGTCTTAGCCCATAGAAAATATGAGGTACAATTTTTAAGATGCTAAGTTATGCAGCAATTTATTGCACGTAAGTACATAATCACATCTAACCCTACCTGGTTATCAATATAACCTCTTCAAGGCAGACTCTGAATGGCAAACCTAGGCAAATATGAATGTCAACACTTACTATGCTAATTAGCAGGCTGGTTAAATAAATGACTGAATTTACTGTGCCAATTTTTCAGTTTTTGCAGAAAGTACATATCATTTACCTTTCTCCATCAAGCTTAAATATACATATAGTTTGTACTAACCTTTCATACTACAGATAGTTTGAACTTTTGCCTATATCTCCTATCACTTACATTTCCTTTATTGTTGTTATAAGAAACACCTTCATGTTACCTTAATCTCTTTGTACCTAAACAAAGATGTATAACTCACAGAGTGATAAGCAAAAAAGGTGTAAATTTGCTTTTGAATAATGTTATCAAAATAAATAAATATTTTTCTATAATTAAAATATGCTTAAGATAAAAGAATAGCGTTGTCATCCATGTCACTTAAAATGCTTTAAGCAGAAAATTACATAAAAATGAAGCTCACTTTATTGATAACAAGAATGTATTATATATTAAGAAGTCTGATGACTTTCAAGTTAGACTTTTAAGTAGATGATCAAGAATCAATTCCTTTCCCATCCTACAATCTCTTCCCAGGGAGCTCCACCATGTTACTAGATAACTACTGGGCATGCCAGCTATCATATCTGGACACAAGAATGTTCAATGGAAAGAAAATATTTCTTCCTGTATATTTCATTTTGGGTGAAAGATGGTCACAGAAAATACATAGCTGACTTCCACTTGCATCTTAATGACCAAAACTATATCTTGAAATTTGTCATTAATTGAACTGTGGTAAAAGACTAGAACAACATGATTGTTGGGAGGCAGATTGATCACCTGAACAAAAATAATGCAGAAAAATGTTAATTTACATCCACAAAAGATGACATATATGTGCCTGTGACTGATTGCAGAAATCTTGTCATGTGACTTCAGCAGAGTAAGTCCTATTACATAAATGATTTGAGACTGCAAATAAGACTAAGAAATTAGTCTTCTCATCACACATTGACAACTGGAGACCCCGAAGTCCCTGGTCCACAGCTGACTCAGAGCCAACTAAGAGCCAATTAAGACCCTACAAAGAATGACCCCTGTGACAACTGGAGACACACAGCTCCTTGGCCTACAGCCAACTAAAAGCCAAATAAGAGCAGCCCCTGCAATTACTGGAGACCAAGAACTGACTAAAAGTGAACTAAGGAAGCAATGGGCAAATGCCAGTGCAAGAACACATATAACAATATAAAGAACAATAAGATGCCACCAGAAGAAGCTGGTAGTTCTACAACATCAAGATCTGAGCATAACAATGAAGAAGAAATAGAAGGAAACAACCTTAAAAACAACTTTATGAAGATAATGAAGTTTGAAAGAGGACATTAAAAACTCCCTTAGAGATGAAATCAATACAATAGAAACAAAAAGAACAATACAAAGAATCAATGAATCAAAGAGGTGGTTCTTTGAGAAAGTCCAAAAGATAGATAAACCTTCATCCAAACTAATCAAAAGGCAGAGAGAGAATATCCAAATTAACAGAATCAGAAATGAAAAGGGGGACATAACAACAGACACCCAGGAAATCCAGAGAATTATCAGGTCATAATTTGAAAATCTATATTCCTCTAAAATAGAAAACCTAAAATAAATGAACAGCTTTCTGAACAGGTATCACTTGCCAAAATTAAATCAAGATCAGATTAAAGACCTAAACTGACCAATAACCCCAAAGGAAATTGAAGCTGTTATTAAAAGTCTCCCAAGTAAAATTATTCAGTGAAGAATTCTACCAGATATCCAAAGAAGAACGAATACCAATATTCCTCAAAGTGTTCCCATAAAACAGAAACTGAAGGAGCATTGTCGAACTCATTTTATGAGGCCATAATCACTCTGATTATCAAGCCACTGAAAGATGCAACAAAGAAAGAGAATTACAGACCAATCTCCCTCATGAACATTGATACAAAAATACTCAATATAATTCTGGCAAACTGAATCCAACAACATAAAAAAACATCCACCACAATCAAGAAGGCTTCATCCCTGAGTTATGAAAAACTGTGAATGTCATCCATCATATAAACAAACTGAATGAAAAAAACCACATTATCATCTCCTTAGATGCCTTTGACAAAAATGCAAAACTCCTTCATGATAAAATTCCTGGAAAGATCAGGAATACAGGGAAAATACCTAAATATAATAAAGGTGATATAGAGCAAGCCGACAGCCAACATCCAACTAACTGTAGAAACATTCAAAGTAATTCCACTAAAATCAGGAACAAGACAAGGCTGTCCTCTCTCTCCTTATCTAGTCAATATAGTTCTCAAAGGTTTAGCTAAAGCAAAAAGAAAACAAACAGAGATTAAGGGAAAACAAACTGGAAAGGAAGAAGAGAAGTCAAACTATCTCTATTTTCAGGTGATATGATCATATACATAAGTGACCCCCTAAGTTCTACCAGTGAACTCCTACAGCTGATAAATACCTTGAGAAAGGTAGCAGGGTACAAGATTAACTCAAAAAAAAATCAGTAGCCCACCTATACGCTAGCATAAAATCACTGAAAAAGAAATAAGGGAAACATCACCCTTAATAATAGCTGCAAAGAGCATTAAATATCTTGGCATAACTCTAACCAAAGAAGCAGCAGATATGTTTGATAAAAACTTTAAATCACTGAAGAAAGAAATTGAGAAGGTATCAGAATATGGAAAGGCCTCCCATGCTCCTGGATCAACAAGTAAGAAATGGCAATTTTACCCAAAGCAATCTACAGACTCAATGCAATCCCCATCAAAATCCCAACACAATTTTTTACAGACCTTGAAAGAATAATACTCAACTTCATATGAAATAACAGGAAACCCAGGATTGCCAAAACAATCCTGCTCAATAAAAGAAACTCAGGAGGAATCACCATCCCTGACTTCAAACTTTACTCTAGAGCTACAGAAATAAAAACAGCCTGGTACTGATGCAAGAACAGACTTGTGGATCAATGGAATTGGATTGAAGACCCCAACATTAAGCCACACACCTATGAACACCTGATTTTTGACAAAGAGGCCAAAAATATTCAATGGAAAAGAGATAGTATCTTCAACAAATGGTGCTGGCATAACTGGATGTTAGTATGTAGAAGAATGCAAATAGATCCAAACCTATCACCCTGCACAAAACTCAAATCCAAGAGGATCAAAGACCTCAACATAAACCCAGCTACACTGAACTTGACAGAAAAGTGTGAAATACCCTCCAATGCACTGGCACAGGTGACCACTTCCTAAATATAACACCAGTAGCACAGACACTAAGAACAACAATAAATGAACCCTCCTGAAACTGAGAAGCTTCTATAAGGCAAAGGACACAGTCAATAAGACAAAACAACAGCCTACAGAATGGGAAAAGATCTTCAGCAACCCTGCATCTGACAGAAGACTGATCTCTAAAATATATGGAGAACCCAAGAAACTAGAGCCCCAAACCTAAATAACCCAATTTAAAAATGGGGTTCAGAGCTAAAAGAGGGAATTATCAACAGAATTACAAATGGCTGAAAGGAGGCACTCAAAAAATTCCTCAACATCGTTAGCCATCAGAGAAATGCAAATCAAAACATCTTTGAAATATCACCTTACACCTGTCAGAATGGCTAAGTTCAAAAACACAGATGATAGCTTATGCTGGAGAGGATGCAGAACAAGAGGAAAACTCCCCCATTGTGGGTGGGAGTGTAAACTTGTACAACCACTCTGGAATACAGTATGGTGGTTCCTCAGAAAACTGGGTATCAATCTCCCCCAATGATCCAGTAATACCACTATTGGGCATATACCTAAAGGATGCACATTTGTACCCCAAAGGCATTAGCTCGACTTTGTTCATAGCAGCATCATTTGCAATAGCAAGAACCTGAAAATAACCTAGATGCCCCTCAACTGAAGAGTGGATTAACAAAATATGGTACATATACACAATGGAGTACTACTCAGCAGAAAAAAATGACTTTCTAAAATTTTCAGGCAAATGGATGGACTTGGAGAATATCCTCCTGAGCGAGGTATCACAAGCCCATAAAAAGAGGCATGAGATGTACTCACTCTTTAGTGGATTCTAGACAAAAATCAAAGAATATACAAGTTGCAAACCACAACCCCTTAACAGCTTTGGATCAGAAAGAAGTTAAGAAAGACATCCAGAGATTTCCCACAAGAAGAGAAAAAAAAGAAGATCACCTTAGCAAACTGAGGTAATGATGGGTTGCAACCAAGAAGATGTGGGAACAAATCATGAGAGAAGGAGATGGTTGAGTGAGAGGAGCAACAAAGAGGGAGAAAAAAAGAGATGGATATCTTGATAGAGGAAGCCAGTTTGGGGTTGGAAAGGGACTGGGTACTAGGGAAAAATCCAAGAACTCACAGTAATTCCCTGGCTAGGTCTCTAAACAATAGTGGATGGGGTGCCTAACCAGTACTTCTCCTATAATCAAATTAATAACCAACCTAAGTGTCATCACAGAACCTACATCCAACAATGAGTAGAGGTGAAGGCAAAGATCCATGGCTGAGCACTGGGCCAAACTACTGGTCCAGTTGAGAGCAGGGAAAAAGAGTCTATATGAGCATGGGGATAGGGATTATGAGGGAAAGTCCTACAGTGATGGCTGGCTGGAGCTCTGGGAAGCTCACTGAATTCAGAACAGCTACTGGAGATCCATCAGGAAAAGGACCTAAGCCCTCCAAGAGTAGGCAACTGTCGATTGGCATGGGCAGTATGTGGAGTCTCATTGGGTGGGATCACACTGTGTTCCTGTGTGTGGCCTGGTACCTTGGAGCCCATTCCCTGTAGAGGAACACCTAACCCAGTCTTGACTTTGGGATGAGGAAATTGGGTTTTCCTGGAGTGTATGTTCGATGCTGAGCTGACCCACCTTGTGACTTTTTGCCCTTTGTGGGGAGGGGATGGGAGGATGGGAAGATGAGAAGGGGGAGGCTGAAGACTGACTTAGAGGAATTGAGAGGAGGGAAGGGAGGGGGAGTGGGGGATACATAGATAAAGAAGACATTTTTATTTAAAAAAATATTTTTTTAAAACACTAACAAATTAGAATAGAAACCATCATTCACCTACACAACTTATCCACTTTCCAATAATTCCCTTACTTTGCAACTGTAGCAATCTAACCCTACTCTGGGGGACTTGGTTTTCAGTTGCTCCATTCTAAAGTGTGGCTCAATATTATGGCCTTAAAATCAGTTCTTGAAACATTGTATGAATATAGTCATGAAAATTCATAAAATAGTAATCAAATTATATTTATAATAAAATAATGCATATATTATTGAGAAGCCTGAGTTACAGGAGAATGACTTCCCCTTTATTCATTCAATGTACACTTCACTGCATGGGCTTGTACAGGTTAAAACAAAAGAACAGAATAGCATCTAGAAACCAATGACACAGCTAAAAGGCTCTGGAGGAGGAAGCACAGTCTGGGATCAGATAAGCAGCCAAGTTCATTAACTTGTCTTATTGCCACAGTTAGAAATAGATAATGGTTGTTAAGCATGTGAGATCTGGGGTTAGACCTAGCTTGAGTCTTGGCCCCATATCTTATTTGATATGCCTGATTTAACCTCTATAAACCAAAGGTCTCCATCTTTAAAATGGGGGTTATTGAAGAGACCCCACAGGGTTGTTACAAAAGTTAAAGAAAGAACGTCCATGAACTACTTGACAAGTATAGCTGCTCCCCACCATAATGATTTAAAGTGTTCTTGGAAACACTTCTCAGCCACATCCAATCAACTGCTTTCCTCTGTCTTTCTGAACCATGTTGTGAGGTAAGGTTGACAACTAGACTTCTTGTGTGTGGAGCAGTGGGATGAATGAAAAGCTTCCAGAAGCATTGCCCCACTTCAAGGGTTCTGGTGGAGCATACCTCCTCTCCTTCAGGTCAGAAGACCAAGACTATTCAGCACAGACTCTTGGGGAACTTACTGCATATGTCTCCCTTCTTCAGTCCTCTCCAGGAGGCTCAAAAGTCATGCAACAGTACTGACTGGTATGTTGGTTTGTCCTTCCAACTAAGGATCTATGCATTTTACCAGCCTTGTTCTCCTGGTCTCACAAAGCTAAAAAATAAATTCAGACTATATTTCATCCCATGATTCCTTGAGCAAATGTGAATAACCTCATAGAAAACTGAATAAAGCATAGAGACAAAGATTTAAAGAGCCATTTATTCCCTTAGTTTTTATTCGGATTTACAATTGGCTTTTTATACTTGATGGATGTGCCCTGGTGAATCACCTTTACTCTACTTTAAAGGAATCGAAATTCATTCTCAGCCCCCTCATGATTGCAAACTCAACCTGTTAAATTGTTTTTCCCCATCACAATCAAAGGGTTTTGATCTTAGAAACCTACTTAGTAAGCTGTGAGCAGCACGCAGCCAAGCTCAGGTTATTTGGGGGACATAATCTCCAGACTAGATACAAGGTGACTTTTTCTGGTAAATTTCTCCTATTTTCATTCTATTTTTGTTGTGATTACAACACAATTTGCTAATTGTGTTTAATAAAACTGTGTTCAGATGTTTGGACATAGGAGAATCATCACCACTCATTTTCTGAACTGGAAAGTAATTTTGCTTGTACATACAGAAAAAAAAATGCAGTATCCTCCTTACTGTCATATTGAATCCAAAGACTTAAATTTTCAGAGACATTACACACTAAATTAGCATAGTAGCAAAATTTAGAAGAATAATAATATAAATATTAACTAGCATCAAAATTATTTTTTAATCTTTTTTATTTAAAAAGAATTTTGCCACTCCTCCTCCTCCTCCTCCTCCTCCTCCTCCTCCTCCTCCCCTCCTCTCAGTCCTTCCCCAGCCTCCCCATCACCCCATTCCCCACCCAGTCCCCAGGGTAGGCAAGGAATCCGAAGGTGAGTCAGTTTGGTCTGGTATATCTAGTTGAGGTAGGTCTGAGTCCCTCCAGTTAATGGCAAGGATGAGTAAGGTATTTCTCTATGGAAAATGGGCTCCAAGATGTCAGTCCATGCCCCAGGAATAAGCTCTGGACTGACTTCCAGAGGCTCCACAAACTGTCCATGCCGTTCGACTGTCATCTACAATCAGAGGGTTTAGTTCCATGAAGTTTCCTTAGCTGCCATTTCAGAGTTCCTGAGCCCCCAGTGCTTCAGATCAGCCTTCTCTGTTGATGGATGTGCCCTGGTGAATCATCTTTACTCTGCTTTAAAGGAATCTAAATTCATTCTCATGATCCTGATCCCTTTGCTCATATACTCTCTCCTCTTTTGCTTCAGCTGGACCTGGAGCTTGACACAGTGCTTTAGCTATCAATCTCTGCTTCTGCCTCAATTCTTTGCTGGACCAAGGGTCTATAATAACAATAAGGGTGGTCATTCATTTAATTATGGGGGAAGTCCCTTTACACATCCTCCCCACTGTTTCTTGGAGTCATAGGCTGGGATGTCTTGTGGGTTCATAGATGTTTCCTTACCACCAGGTTTCTCTCTAACCCACAATGGCTCCTTCTATCAAGATATCTATTTTTGTGTTCTCCCTCTCTGTTGCTCCTCCCATTCAACCATCTCCTTTACTCATGATTTTTCCCACCTCCCCTTGCTCCCTCCCCCATATGATCCCAATTTACTCAGGAGATCTTCTCTGTTTCCCTTTCCCAGAGGGATCCATAAATGTCTCTCTTAAGTTTGTGGATTGTTGCCTGGTTGCCCTTAGCTATATGTCTAAAAGTGAGTACATGGTTTGTCTATCTTTCTAGGTCTGTTTTACCTCACTCAGAATGTTACTCTCTAGATCCTTTACTTGCCTACAAATTTCAGGATGTCATTTTGACTGCTGAGTAGTACTCCATTGTGTAAATATGCCACATTTTTGTTAATCCATTCTTCAGTTGAGGGGCATCTAAGTTGTTTGCAGATTCTGGCTATTATGAATAATGCTGCTATGAGCATAGTTGAGCTAATGCCCTTGGGTAAGAAGGTGCATCCTATGGGTATTTGCCCAATAATGATAATGCTGTGTTATTGGGGAGATTGACATCCAATTTTCTGAGGAACTGCCATACTGATTTCCAAAGCGGTTGTAAAAGTTTATATTTCCACTTACAGTGGAGGAACGTTCTCCTTGCTCAGCATCCTCTCCAGCTTAGGCTGTCATCTGTGTTTTGATCATAGTCATTTTGACAGATGTAAAATGGTACCCAAGAGTTGTTTTGATTGCATTTCTCTGATGGCTAAGGATGCTGGAGCAATGCTTTAAGTGTCTTTCAGCCATTTGAAATGCTTATCCTGAGATTTCCCTATTTAGCTCTGAACCCAGTTTTTAAGTGGATTATTTAAGGCTTTAGTCTCTAGCTTCTTGAATTTTCTATATATTCTAGAGATCAGTTTTCTGACAGATATAGGGTTAGTGAAGATCTTTTCCCAATCTGTAGGCTGCTGTTTGCCTTATTGACTGTGTCTTTTGCCTTTTGTCAGTTTCAGGAGGCCCCATTTATTAATTCTTCTTAGTGTCTGTGATACTGGGGTTATATTTAAGAAGTGGTCACCTGTGCCAGTGTGTTCAAGGGAATTTCCCAATTTCTTTTCTATCAAGTTCAATATAACTGAGTTTATGCTGAGGTATTTGATCTGCTTGGACTTGAGTTTTGTGCAGGGTGATAGATGTGGATCTATTTGCAATCTTCTACACACTGCCATCCAATGTCAGCACCACTTGTTGAAGATGTTCTTTTTTCCATTGTATATTTTGGCCTCTTTATCAAAAATCAGCTGTTCATGTGTGTGTGGTTTAATGTCTAAGTCTTCAATTTAATTTCATTGATTTACAAGCTGAAGTCAGGGATTGTGATGCCTCCTGAAGTTTTATTATTGAAGAGGGTTTTATAGGAGGTACAATGTTGGGCTTTTTTTGTTTTTCGATATAATGGTCAGTATTGTTCTTTAGAGGCCTGTGAAGAATTAAATTGGGATTTTGATGGGGATTGCATTGAATCTGTAGATTACTTTTGGTAAAACTGCCATTTTTACTATGTTGATTCTACCTATCCAGGAGCATGGGAGATATTTCCATTTTCTGATATCATCTTTAATTTCTTTCTTCAATGACTTAAAGTTCTTGTCATACAGATCTGTCACTCCTTTGGTTAGAGTTACCCCAAAATATTTGATATTATTTACAGCTATTGTAAAGGATAATGCTTTCATGATTTCTTTTTCAATTCTTTTATCATTTATGTATAAGAGGGCTATTGATTTTTTAAGTTAATCTGTGTCCTGCTCCATTGATGAAGGTGTTTATCAGCTGTAGAGATTTCCTGGTAGAATTCTGTGGGTCACTTATGTATACTACCACATCTCCTGCAAATATTGATAGTTTGACTTTCTCCCTTCCAGTTTGTATGCCCTTGATCTTTTGTTGTCTTATTGCTCCAGTAAAACTTTGAGAACTATAGATATGGGGAGAGTTGATTTCCTTGTTGTTCCTGATTTTAGTAGGATTGCTTTGACTTTCTCTCCATTATTTTGATGTTGGATATTGGCTAGCTCTACATTGCCTTTATTATGTTTAGGTATTTTGCCTGTGTTCCTGATCTCTCCAGAACTTTTATCATAAAGGGGTGTTGGATTTTGTCAAAGGCTTTGTTTAGCATCTAATGAGGTGATCATGGTTTTTTTTTTTTTCCTCTCAGGTTGTTTACATGATGGTTGACCTTCACAGTTTTTCATATGTTGAACCATCCCTGCATCGCCAGGATGAATCCTACTTGATCATGGTGGATGACTTTTTTGATACTTGGTCTGCCAGTATTTTGTTATCTTTGCATCAATATTCATAAGGAATATTGGTCTGTAATTCTCTTTCCTTGTTGCATCTTTGTGTGGTTTGAGTATCAGGGTTTCTGTAACCTCATAAAAAACAGTTTGACAATGTTTCTTAGGTTTCTATTGTATGGAACAATTTGAGGAGTATTGGTATTAATTCTTATTTGAAATTATGGTAGAATTCTGCACTGAAGCCATGTAGCCCTGGACTTTTTATGCTTTGGAGACTTTTAATAACTGCTTCTATTTCTTTATGGTTTACAGGTCTATTTAGTTAATTTATCTGATCTTGATTTAATTTTGTTAAGTAGTGTCTGTCCAGAAAGTTGTCCATTTCCTGAAGTTGTGAGGTTTTGTGTAGTACAGATTTTTGAAGTATGACCTAATGATTCTCTAAATTTCTTCAGTGCCTGTTGTTATGTCCCCATTTTCATTTCTGACTTGGTCTATCTTGTTGACATTCTCAAAGAACCAAGTCTTTGTTTCATTGGTTCATTGTATTGTTCTCTTTGTTTCAGTTTTATTGATTTCAGCCCTGAGTTTGATTATTTCCTGCTGTGTACCTTTTCTGTGTGAGTTTGCATCTATTTCTTCTAGAGTTTTCAACTATGCTTTTAAGTCTCTTGTGTGAGATTTGTCCATTTTTTAATGTAGGCACCTAGTGCTATGAACTTTCCCCATAGCATTGTTTTTATTGTGTACCATAAGTCTGGGTATGTTGTGGGTTAATTTTCAATAAATTCTAGGAAGTCTTTAATTTATTTCTTTACTTTTCCCTTGACTCAGTGGTTCAGTTGAGAGATGATCAGTTTCCACGCATTTGTACGCTTTCTTTGGTTTATGTTTTTGTTGAACTCTAATTTTCTTCCATAGTAATCTGATAGGATACAAGTAGTTATTCCCACATTTTGTATCTATTCATATTTATATTATGAGTATGTAGTCAGTTTTAGAGAAAGTTTCATGGGGAGCTGACAAGAAGGTATATTCTTTGATATCCCAGTAGCTTACACTATCTTCCTGCTGCCTACAGATTCAAACGTAGAACTCTCAAATACCCATTGGGTAACATGTCTGCCTGCAAGCCACCATGCTTCCTTCTATGATGACAATGTAAGCCAGCCCTAGCTCAATGTTTTCCTTCATAAGAGTTGCCATTGTCATTGTATTTCTCCAGAACATTAGAAACATCTATGATGCAAATGAAAAGTGAGTGGAAAGGATGGGAGATGAGGTTAACTTAAATAAAATGCATACTATTGTTTCAAACCATATTAATTATATAAAAGAGATTGTACATGAAGATGCTTTAAATATGCCATGAGTGATGTTAAAAAAAAAAAAAAAAAAAAAAAAAAAAAAAAAAAAAAAAAAAAAACTAAATTACAACCCAAAATCTTAGTGACCTACAAATAGAGTCAATGAGATATGAATAAAACCAATGTAGCAATGTGGATTGTTAAGACTCAAAATAATCATTTTTCTGGAAGTCAAGCCAGCCTTCTCAGGGTAAGACATGATTTTCTCCAGAAGTAGGGAGATATTCTTAATGCAATTCTTTCTTTAGAATGGGAAATGAAAACCCAATAGAGCTCATACTGAAATAAAGATTTTATACCCCTTCCCAGGGTCAGTGAGTTGATGCAGCCAGGAATAACAAGGCACTGGAAGCATCCCTGCTGGCAGACAAATGTAAAGATGGAGATCTATCTTGCATTAGGACAATCCTTCCTCCCACCCTCTCAATTTATCAGAAAGGGCCAATCATTTGAATAAGTTCTAACATGCCTCCTACAGCTCACTTGAGGATAAAGCATTTATCTTCTATTTTAAGTGGTAATAAAGATAGTCATCTCTCCATAAGACACAGCCAGGAATGCTTTGGCAGCTGAGGCACCCCTCACAAGAGAGGCAGTAGCAGAGCAGTGTAAGTGAGGACCCTAATATGTGAGAGTCTAGACTCTATTGTTCTGACTGACCTAACTAGATGCCTGAATTGAGTACAAAACATGATTTAAGTTTTCTTTTTATATGAAGACTTATCAATTGTTCACTTGAATTTATTGTACTAACTGTTTGACTCATATCTGGTGTGTAGGTTCACGCTGTGAAAATCAATAGTTTTACAAAGAAAAATCATTTTAGCTTTTAATGATCTTCACACCAAATTCTACATACTTCAGGGAGAATTCCTGCTCTTGATCTTTGAGTTTTTTCCTTTGTCACATTGCTTTCACTATTTAAGGCAAATTCAAAAACAATTGGTGACATTACTGTCCTTCACTTCCCAAGACGCCTCTGAGAGTTTCACACCTGTCTCCAAAGAAAGTAGCCTAGTTTGAATCAATAAAATTTCATACTTCATTCAAATTTCTCCCTCATTTCTTCATTTTCTCTATTAATATAAAATGAACTTAAGAATGTCAAAAATGATATTCTGCTTCTATATTCCCATTTTCTCACCTCAAAGTTATATGAGAAAAATGTTGGGGCTTCTGCTACTTTATAATTATGCATAGTTCATTTTTTCCCAAAACATATGTTTTGATTTGCTTATAAACCTAATTTAGATTGGTAAAAGTTTATAGCCAACACGAAAGATTCAGAAGAATGGTATTAAACATCTTCCTGGAGATTACTCTAAATAGAATATGAATGCTTTACCTTAGTCTAGAAAGTCTGAATAAGAATGCATGAGGAAATTTTATTAAATTATCAACAAAGCCATTAGTGTGCTTCACTAATTATCTCCATGTGTAATTCATTTTTGTCTTCAAACCACTATATATATATATATATACCAAAGGATGAATCGTTTTCTTTTATTTACTTCTATCTTTCAGGTGCTATATTCTGTTTTCCATAGAAGGAACAGAAATGAAATGGAGACCATGTCTTTATATTTTATGTACAATCAAAACATTTCTAGGACTTAAAAAATAATTCACCACTTAATGCCACTTGCAATGCCACATTCATATCTGAGGTGATTATAACTATTATTATGCCAGAGCTGTCTTTTAATAATTTTTCTTACATATTAACTTTATACATTAATTCCTACTTGCTGTCTCAGACTACAGTTTGTAGTAAAAATTTTCTGTGTCCTGCCCAACTAGTCCTGAAGCCATTTAGTCTCAAATAATCACACAAAGGCTTATATTAATTATAAACTGTTTGACTTATGGCTCAGGATCATTATTTGCTAGCTTTTTCAACTTAATTCAATCCTTTTCTACTAATATATGTTTTGCCACATGGCTAGTGGCTTTACCTGTGTTCCATTCTATCTTGGGCAGCAGCTCACAATATCTCTGTCTGAATTCACCCTCTCGCCCCTTTATCTATGCTTGGATTTTCTGCCTTTGCCATAGGCCAAAACAATTCCTTTATTAGCCAGTCATAATTCACAGCATACAGAAAGGCATCCCATATCAACAATCATGTAGACAAAATCATGTAGAATACAGATTGTATATAATTGATTATGGATTTCAGAAAATGATGATTTCTTTGAATAATGTAGTTTCCTTGCTTGCATACTGCATGTCTGTGGCTTTCCTAAATCTCAGTATTTTTAATTTCGTGTCAAAGGCCATCTCAACATCTATTTGTTTCAATGTTAACACTTTTATATTTTGTATTTGAAACAATAGAAATCTTTACAACGGTTTTTATTCCTTGATGGTGCATTTTGAGATATTAGGATGTAACAAGGGCTGCATTAAGAGCTAAAGAAATAAACTAGACCCAGATCTGGCACTCATGGATCTCATATTTTACAGATGGGAAAACAGATATCAAAGAAGTAAACCCCAAAAAGTCAATTTTTCAGGAGATAGTGTTGCACAAAAACAAAAACAGTGTGGCCTGGGAGAAATGCTTGGGGCTGAGTAATGTAGGAACTGAGATTTTGCTTTTCAACATCCAGCCTCTGTAACAGTGTTAATATTTCTGCCCCAGAAGACAGACACAGTTACTAAATCAAACACATATTTCACAAAATAAAGGAATCTGTCCCACATTACTCCCAAATCACACTTCTTCACTTAGGATCAAATTATACTAAAAACAACAAAAACACTGGCAATGTTTGGTAGGTGGGACACTTGCCGCCAATCCTGATGACCCAGCTTTGATCCTCAAGACTGACATGGAAAAAGGAGAGAACCTACTTACTCAGGTTATCCTCTAATCTCTATGCATGCCCACAGCACACATATGAATTCAACATACATATGTACTCATAAATGAAATTTGAAAAACAAAAGGAAAAAATTCATACACTCACCTCTACAATGAAACAACCAACCTAATTTGGGTAAGAACAAACTATTTAAAAATGTGCATAAAATATAATTTGTTAGTTTCTCTTTGATACATAGAAAATACAAATGATTAAAACAAAACAGTGAGATTCTACACACCGAAGGAGACTAACATATTACAGATTCTTTAAATAAAACAAAAATTATGTATGGAGAAATAGTGTTTTATGTTAAAGAGATGAAATTAAAGACATTGTAAAATGAGTTTCTGCTGAAAACAGCTGACATTCTAGAACAGCAGGTATGAATAGCTCAGCAAGTGTAGTAACCAGCAACAAAAACCATGAGGTGGCTGAGTCAGCCTGTGGAACACCAAATCCCAACACTCTGAAGAAGCCAGGAAGATGTTTATACCACCTCAGGCAGATCATTTCTCCTGAGAATTTCAATAGAGGTAAAATAATATAAACACACTGAAGTTTATGAAGAACTATACATTGAACAAAAAATACAAATTAGCCCATATCTCAAATATTAAAGAAATATAATAAGAAAGATAAGAAAATAATTTCACATCAAAGTAACAAAAATATATTTTCACTGAAGTTTAGATAAGAACTTTCAAAGGCCAAGTGTGTAGTTTATATCACGTGATAAGCTGATAGGAATAATATCAATTCAGAATCAGCTTGGGCTCCATAGTGAGATCTCTTCTTAGGAACAGAAAAAGTCTTTCAGAAACCTGGGAACAATATAGAGTAATGGTTTAGAACACAAGTATTGAAAGGAAATGAACCAGGTCAAAAATTGAATTCTGTTTTTGTCACATCCAAATTAGGTGAACTAAATTCTCTCAACTGTAAGAGGCACATAAAAGAACAGCAGAGAATATTATTCGCAAAAAGCAAGTGCACAGCTGCATATCCAACTCTACTACAGATGGCATTCTTTGTTTGCAGGTACCTTAACTGACATCCCTTAACTCGGTAACATTTATTTGTAACCCCCAATTCAATTCTCCTGGTGTTCTCAAAGTCATTTGAGGACATGTGCCGGGCAATAAAAATAGAATGCTCACCTTATTCATTCCAGCCTTCATGCAGGGGAGGTGGGGATAGAGATGTTGTGGGCAACCAGGGTACTGTGATGGTGCTAAGGCCAGGTGAATGGAGTCCTTACTTCAACAGCAGCCATCTGTTGGTAGAGCAGCCTCTGCTAAATCAAGGCAATCCACTAGGCTCTGGATTTTGTTTTGTCATAAGTAAAATAAACAGAACAAAAGCTTCAAAAGGAATTGACTTTAAGATAAGCTTATAAGATGTTTCATACTCCAACTGCCAGGAATTCCCCACAAGTGTACACTGTGCCTTGGCCTGTGAGCTCAAGCAAACCCTTTCTCACTTATGCAGTATTGATTACAGTGTTTTATCACAGCATCAGGAGAAACTGAGACAGGAATTCACAGGTGCTGTACTGAACAAGTAATATAGTATAAAAACAATTATAATTTATATGAAGCATAAGCACATGTGTTTCCATACTTTCTCTAGTACCAATGTTTCATGGTTTGCTTATTTAGCATTTGAAGGAACCCTATAGACCATACATACCACAAATTATAAGAATTATCCATATCAACTTGAAACATTTGGTCCTCACAAATTTCCTGAGAACAATGCTGAAATACAAATTGGGAGCGTCATCAACCTCCTCGGGGGCTGGGCATTCACGAAGATGCCGATGTCATCACTGGATTCTGGTTCCCTAGAGCCTAGAGACAGAATACACTTGGTTGGTTACAAGAGGGAATTTCATCCACTTATAGCTGTTTCCTGGGATACAGGGCTAGCTGACCAATAGCAGAAGAGTCTGGACATCTTTAGCCATGAGTGAAGTTACCCTGCCTCTGCTCGCATGTCAGATCTTTAGGGTAGGATCATTTTGCTAAGTCAACAAGACTCATAGTGAGGTAGACCAGAGTAATCCATTAGGAACCACCCAAAGCAGCATATATCCTAAAGCCTGCAATGGTAAAGATACACAAAGAGGTCTTCCAGTTGAGGCCTAGTTAAGAAGAAAGCCCAGAGGATTCTAACTGTGGTTTCGTTAAAGGGAAAGAACTTAGCCTCAGTGATTCAAGGTAGAGAAATCTTATGTGCTAAGCGTTAAGTGTCCCAATTTGTTATGTTTTGAATACTTCCCCTCCTTAATGCAAATTGATTCTTTTCTCTTATAAAACATTCTGATTATAATTTCCTTACCCTCTACTCTTTCTAGTTCCTCCCCCTCCCTTCCAGATCTACTCCCTTTCTGTCTCTCATATAAAAAAAAAAAAAAAAAAAAAAAAACAGGTTTCTAAGAGATAACAACCAAACATGACTATCTATAAAATAATGAGATGAAACATCAAAGTTGGAAATGGTGACCCAACAGGAGGAAATGGATCTGAAGAGCATGCACAAGAGTCAGAAACCTATTGAAACCTATTCATTCTCACAGACAAAAATCTCATAAGAATACTAAGCTAAAAGCTGTAATATATGCAGAGGACCTGATGCAGACCAAATTAGGTTCTGTTCCTCCAGATTCTGTCTCTGAGTTCATATGTGCATTGCTTAGTGTACTCAGAGATCATTGTTTTACTGGTACCCGAGTACCAGATACGCACTCTTTCCTATAGAGTGAGCCTAGTGGCCTTCTTATTGCAGCCTGGTTCCACCTACTAAAGTTTCCACTACATCTCCTAAATAGTGCCAAGAGCTAGGCATTAAGCATTAAAAAATAACATGAAATTTTTGAAAAATCATTCTGAGTTGATGTGGGAATGTCTTTCTACATATTGTGAATAAAGGACTGCTTTGGCCTATGACGGGTACCATAGGAGAAGGTAGGGAAATGGGAGCATAGGTAGGAGAAGGAGGGTAGAGTCAAGACAGATTCAATCCAGTCCAAGAATCAAGGTGCAAGTAAACAATAGGTAAGCCATGGGCTACATGGCAGGGCAGATTAATGTAAATGGGTTGAATTAAGATGAAAGAGTTAGCTAGCAAAATCTCTGAGCCATAGGTATGAAATTAATATAAACATCTGTATGTCATTGGGACTTTGGGATTGTTGGTCTAGATAAGCGGTGGTGAGCAGATCCGGACCAGTATAGCATAACCTCTTACTACACTTAGTGAGGGAACTTTTACCCAGAAAGACAAACATGGTATCTTTTCACTAAGTGAATGATAGCTATTAAGTAAATGGTAAACAAAATGCAATTTATAGATTGGATGCAACCCAGTTTCTCCAATGGAAGACTTGCCTTGCTGTAAGAGATGGCCAGTTGAGATTCTGTACCCCTCATTATTAGAAATCATCACTAGGATCACCTTTATATATTCTAGGAGATTTCCACTACACTAGCTTTTCACAGCACTCCCAAATGCCCCTCAAGTCCAGCCATCTCTCTGTGTACTATTCTCTTCTATGTCACCGGACTCCTCCTGCTCCTGCTCCGGCCCCCAGTCCAACTACAAAAATATATTCTGTTTTCTGATCCCAGGGAGATTCATGTGGTCCCTTAGACCTTCCTGTTTTCCTAACCTGTCTGAATCTACAGATTTCAGCAAGCACTGGGTTTTTCAGGTCTGTACCAGGTCTTCTGCATGCACACACACACACACACACACACACACACACACACACACACACACACATACACATTACAGCTTTTAGCTTAGTATTCTTATGGTATTCCTGACTGTACGAACAAACAAGTTGTCTTCTCTTAAGACTTGTTTCCTCCTGTTAAGTTGCCATTTCCAACTTCGATGTGAAATTTTCTGCTTAATCTTAGTATATTTTATTTTGTCGTTTGGTTGTCATCTCTTAGAAGCCTGGAAACCTTAGAAGGTGGAACCAAGCTGTAAGAAGACTAGACTCTCTCTACAGAAATGAATACGTGTCTTTTACTAAGAACCTGCTCACAACCCCACGACATGGGGAATCATAAGTGCTAGAAAGAACTGAATGATGCCGTTTAGCTGAATTCACTTAGTGTGAGATGACTCTAAATAATTCTGTAGATAACTCAGTAGCTACAATGACTACATAGACTCATGGCTGCACAAGGTATTGAGAATAAGGAATGATAAGTGCTAAGCCCTAAGCAAGTCATTTACAGCATCTTCTTAAGGAACATTAAATAGTAGGCAGTGCAAAGAATGTAAGAGTCAGTGCATAAAGAAGAGTCATGAAACTGCAACTTGATGTGTAGGCAAAGCAGATACCTGCACTGGGTCTGTACAAAAATGGCCTTGTCAGACAGAAATGTGGGGAGCAGTGGCTGGAGGATAAGGGAACCCTACCCCTCACTTCTGAATTATTTGCTACTGATAGATTCACAGACAGAGGATATCGCAGCCTTTAGTCATGCACCCACTAATGACTCCATTAAGCTCAAAGAGATGATTCCAATCCAGTTGTCACACAGATGGTCCAGATTAAACTAAATGGGTCACAAAACAAAACCAAAAGTCATGAATCTGGAAAGAGAGTGGTAAGGATGGGGGAGGGACAGGCTGGCAGGGATGGGAGGGAGATAAGAACAGAATGTGGGGGGGAGAGCATCATCGTATGATATAAATCTAAGAAATTGTCCAATAACAATATTAATCATTTTTAAGTGTTTTTTTCTAGAGTGAAATAGGTCAAATCCTTTATCCACAGTCTTGGCCACAACCTTCTGTGGTCCCTGCCCTTCTGCACATGAACTGGGATGTTCCGCTATGTCTTGTCCATTATGAACCAAAACCATAAGCCAAAATAAACTTCTCCCATTAGTGAGGCAGCAGAAAAGTAATGGACATATGAAGCAACGTGCAGCCTTCTCCACCAATGAACTGCAGAGACAGATCTAAATACAGGCTTTGCTAAACAGAAAACAGCACCTTTATTAGTCAGTCCCCTTTCTGTCTTTTCTGTGTGTGTGTTTTTTCTTAGGCTGTGTTTCGCCTCACACATTTATGGAGGAGGGACAAGTAGTTTTTATATGATTACTGGGATACAAATCCTTACCTTCAGGAAAGAAGTGGCTGTGCCAGGGTGCTAACGGAGTTCAGTGGGAAGCCTGTCACCCAGTATTCTTCCTGAGAAGTCCTCAGCTGGACAGCACGAGAGCCCAGATGCCAAGCTGTGGATCTCTGTCTCTAGGCAGCACCATCTGCTTCCCTGGAAATTTCCCCGGGCATTTAGTTGGCAGCTTTAGGGTGGCCTTGAGGTCGGGGCATGTGAGAAGATGCCATTGTGAGGCTGTCTGGCTGTTCATCATACTTGGAAACTCATTTTCTATCATTTACTAGAATTAGCATTTGATGAGATTGGCTTTCTTTAAGGACAATAGTAGCTGAGGTCTCCTTAGCGGGAACTTAGCAAAAAATAAAATTGGGCTCAATTATCTCTTACTGTTCAGAGAATTGTGTTTCTTCCTTAAGACAGCTAAACACAAGCTTTTCACAGAATGTGTGGAAGACTTCAAGTTTGCACAAAGACACTGAATGGAGAAAATAAAAAAGGAAAGGAAAGGGTCTAGAAGGCTAGCGAGTGTGGGAGATGCAGCATCTTATAACGTCACTAAATAAAATAAACAGCAGTAACAACTTAAACCAATAATCCGGGTACCCAACTAATAGCATCAGAATATAGGGACGTGAGTTTAATCCCTGGAAAGTGCAAAAAAGGAGAAAAGGGCAAGACATGAGGGTGGGTCATGGACAGACAGGGAGAATGTCAGGTGTGATGTCCAACACTAAGCAGGTACAGACAAGACAAGAGGATTCCTGAGGCTTTCTGGCTAGCATAGACAACTTGTCAAATTCCAGACCAATGAGAAACCCTGTCTCAAAAAGGTAGATGGCTGTACCTGGAAAATGACACTCAAGATTATCTTCTGGCCTCCCTATGTATGTGCATCCATACACATATGAATAGGCACTCACCAAAACCAAACAATAATTTTACTGTCATCTAATTTAACACTGCAACCTTGAAGACTGTAAGTTGTAATACTCTGTTCCCTAAAAGAGATGATGAGGACACATCGAACACATTAGTCATCAAAGGGGCTCTGTGAATTAGGGGCAGACTTCACGGACTGCATAGAAGGGAAAATGTCCTCCATTTTTTACACATTCAGCAGTTGTAAGAATACCACATGAATTTCATGAGATGAAAAGAATTGCTTTTTATTTTTCTCAATTAGGTAAAGCTCACCTCCCTCACCTGACAAACAAGGAAGTCTTCTCTCAAGAAACTGTCTCCAGCCTGAAAGGAAAAACAAGTCCTTATGAAAAGAGCATGGGCCAGGAGCTAAGAAGTACTACCAGGAAGAACAATGGGAACAAAGACAAAACTCCTGACAGCCACCACTGCAACTGACCACTTAGTGACGCAGTTAACTTAAAGACAGGAAACGTTTCAAATAACGTGCCTTCCCATAATTATTCAAATAATTATGCTAAGTAAACACATGAATTTTAAACAAAGAAAAATACATCATTTCACTGAGGTGCAGCAATGATACCATGTTTACACAGTGGACGCTCAGCAAGAATTTTATGGCTTGAATAAAAGAAGAGTTCATTTCCACATATCAGTCACAGCTTTGCAATCCTACAAATTAAGAGTGAAAAAGTCTACCAGAGTCTAAAATGGAGGAGGTGAAAAGATACAATATTGATAAGTTCTCTATATGCATGGTATAGTGACTTTAATAAAGTGGCTCCCATAGGCTCATATATCTGAATGCTTAGTCACCAGGGGTGGCACTATTTCAAAGCATTAGAAGAATTAGGGATCATGGCCTCCTTAGGAGAAAGTATGTCACTAGAGTTTTGAGATTTTAAAAGTCCATGCCAAGCCCAAAGTATCTCTCTGTCTGTGTGTGTGGCTGCGGATCAGGATGTTGCACTCAGCTACTGCTCCAACACCTGCCTGCTTGCTGCCATGATGATCGCAAACTAGGACTCTGAAACTTTGAGCAAGCCCTCAGTTAAGTGTTGCCTTGGTCAGAGTGTCACCTTACAGAAGTAGAACAGTGACTAACACAAAGCAACTTGCTGGAATCTATGCACCACCAACTAAGTTCAGTGCTGAGGAGCAACACAGGGTATGACTCACAATGCTTCTAAACTCTCATCATGGCTACTAACAAGGGCAGGGTAACTACCTAATAAATGAGGGGAAAGAAGAACAGAAGAACAGATACATTCTTCTGCTCTCTTTGTTTAATTTTCAAGATAACCCCTGAAGGGAGGAACTAGAATACCTAGCATTTCCAGAAAGAAAAATAAAAAATAGTGTGTTGTATCTTCAAGGATCTCACAGGCTTTGAAGACCTGGTATTCTGCCTCCAATTGCCTAGCTGTTTTATGTCCTGCAAAGCATCTTTCAGATAATCGAGTCTTTCAATTGTTATTTTTCCATTAAAGAGAATTTATCAGGCATATCCTTACATTTGCCACTTTTGGCTTCAAATTTCTAAATAACTATTCAGATGATCATCAGAGATAAGTTGAATCCTAATTTTAATGTAACATATTGCAATTCTAAAATTAGTCACATAAACATCCTCTTTTGAATCAGAACTTGGTTTATATTTGTCACTTCTCTTAGTGATTTAAGAAATTGCATTCCTCGATGTGCAGAAGAGAGATTGTTGTGTATGAGGACCAGAGTTTAAATCTCTAGGACTGAAAGAAAAAGCCAGGCGTGAGAATGCCTGTAAGCTCAGGGCTGTGGGTTCAGAGAAATTCTGGGATGGGCTACCTTGCAGTTTAGATACAAGTTAGTGATAAACCCTGTCTTTGGAGATAAGAGGGAATGTGATGGGGCAGGACATCCAACATTCTCCTCTGGCTTCTCTACACACTTTGACACATGCCTAGCCGCACGCCGATGTACATATCCCACACTCATACACATACACACACAGTCACTCACTCACTAGAAGGAAAAATAAAGAAGTTTCTTTAGAATTCAAATATCTCAGTGCCTGATTAGAGGCTTGCTCACTGTCTGTCTTTGTCGATGTCCCACTCTCTCCTCTGCTTGCTTTAACTCTGTGCACATGTGTAAATACATATGGATCATGTCAAACGGAAAACTTTGATACTTTCATTTAAAATCTTCAAATTGATATAAATCAGATGAGAAAAAAAATGACTAAAGGTGGCAAAGCACAAAGATAAAAGCCATGGTAGCAAATTAGTAAAAGTAAATAGATTGTCCCATTTGTGGTTTTCCACTAGAGACTCATTCATCTTATCTATGATACAGTGTATCTCCTCACATTCTAATTTGGCTATTTTCCTGTGGAGCCAATAGGATTGCCCTTTAATAATATATATAATAATATATAATGTATTATTTAATTATTATATTATCAAATGCCTGAGATATATACACACATATATATATACACTGACCACTATATACTACCATATACCAATTATATATGTGTGTGTATATATAATTAACATGTTATTAAATGCCTGAAATAATACTGATCACTTCAGCCTTTAAAAAGTTTACGCCTATAATTTAGACAGTATGCTTTGATTCCGGGTAACTGAAGTTTGAATCTGAATTTCTTGAATGCAATAACAGTTAGAAATAGATTGTTTATCTGATACATTAGTGATCTTGCCAAAAATGCTGTTCACTAATTAATCATTTTAAGTGGTTAATCAAAGATATCAGGTTTGCCGTTCTTAGTGACCACTGTGCAAACAATGATGTATAGAAGATACTGACTAAATGCAGATCTTGCATTTGTATTCCAGCATTTCTAGAGAGTCAGTCTGATTCAAACACAACTCCTCCTTGTGGAATATTCCTTTACACTATGTGGATTTAAGTTCCTGCGATTGCTTTAATAAAGAAGTTGGCTGGCTAAAAGCTGGACAGGATAAGGCTAGGTGAGAGAGCCAGAGTGAGAAAGCTGGAAGGAAGAAGAGTGGAGTCAGAGGAGTCACAAGTAGACACAGAGAAAAGCAAAATGGACTTGCCTTGCTGCAAAAAGGTACAAAGCCATGTGGTAAAGCATAGATGAAAAATATAAATAAACACAAATGTAATAGCTAATAACAAGCCTGAGCTATTGGCCAAGTATTTATAATTGATATTAAGTCTCTGTGTATTATTTAGGAACAGCTGACAAAGTAGAAACTTCTGTTTACACCCCCTCTCATTTCATATGAAAGAAAGTTTTGAAAGAATTAAAGAAATTGAAGAAAGAATTGAAATGTTTCAAAGTCAGGCAACAAAAAAGGAAAAAGACAAAGCATTAAGACTGTCCATGGAGCTTGAGAAATAGCGAAGAACACATACCAGTCTAAGAGAGGACTTGAGTAACAGTCCCCAGTACCCACATCAAGTGGCTCACAAGCACCTGTAACTCCAGATCAACGGGATCCACCATCCACATTTGGCTTCCACAGAACTGTACTAATATGTACTTTCCTCCACACAGATATACACATACTCGTAATTAAAAGTAAAAAGTACATCTTTTTGAAAGATTGTTCACATCAAGACTATTTTCTCACTGAAAATCAGAGAGGAGGTTCTGTTTAAAGTTCTTTAAATAAATCAAATCCCTTTATAAGTTTCTATGACTTCTCAAGGGTGTGAAGAATAGGCATCCTTGCTATCTTTATATGGAAGAGCAAGAGTTAATACAGCTAGCTGTCTCTCTGGTGCCCCCTTAAGGACAGGCACTATCTCCCTTTTCCAGAGAGACTGTGGAATGTATATTTTAGGAAGACAAGAAAAACAACCAAGTTGGTCCCTACAAACAAGTCAATCCCTGTGCCTTTGCCAAAGGACACTGATTGGATAGAGGCTCCTGTTGAGTGACTGATGTCACCTCTGTGTGCTTGCTCTGGCAGGCAGAAAGCCAGGCAGGAGGCTGAAGAAGGGCCTGAAGCTCCCATTTCAACAAGGCTATGCAACAGGATGGGCGCTTGAGTAGGAAAATCTGACCGTTGACAGCTGGGAGGGGAAGAGAAAGAAAGAAAAAGAAACTACCGGTTGAGACAATTTGATGATGATTCTAAGCAAATTAAACCTTTGCTGAAAAGGGGTGAACAACTTTTAAAGGACCCCACTCTCAGAGGCAGCTGAAGGTTTAGCCTACTAAAGCATTCTTGGGTGTTTTCCAGGACCAGGCCCAGATTCCCTGACTATTCTCTGTCCTCACCAGCTCATCATCTCGTGAGGCAGATGGTGGCCCTCTGCTGTATAAACAGTTTCTTGTGGAAGACAAGTGGAGGGAGGTGGAGCCAGCTAGCTGTTGTGTGTGTCTGTGGGCTGGGAAAGGATCGCTCAATGAAAAGCTCTGGGTCGTCAGGGCCCTGCTCAGGCACACACAAAGAAGCCCAAATTTGTACAGAGAAAGAAATGACACAAATACTATGTAACAGTTGTTTTCCCCTTAATGTGACAGTGAGCACAAAGCCATTTAACATACCTCCTTTGCCCCGCAAGATCCAATTTTCAAGACATACACTAGATAAGCGCATCTAAAAAAAAATAGGAAAAGACAACAACTCTGAGGACCCAACACTTAACTCCCTCCCCAGTGGTTACATAAAAGCCACTTAATAACGTTCTAACTTGATTAGTATGCTACTTTAGCATGCCCTCATGATGGAGACCTTAGTTCTTATTAGAACATGGAGGATCACAGAGATAGAAATGACTGGAAAAAAAAAAACTCTCCTGTTTCCATCAGACTTCACAAAACTAGGAAATGATGTCAAACATATAAAAAAATGTGTCATTTCATGTTCCTATGTGTTCACAGAGATCCTGAAAGTATTAGAATTTGTCCAGTCTTAGGTTCCCAGTTATGTTAGCTCCATCTTGGGGAGGTGACAAGGAGGTCTCAGATACTCACAGTAAAGAAGGCATGAGTGAAGACAGAAAAAAAATGGAGTTCTGGGGCTGGACCATAAGGAGGATTCTAACCATACTAGCCCTTGGTGTGTCCACCCTGCTCTCAGGTGTTCTGTGGCAGAGAAATCTCCGCAAATAACATGTGCTGCTATCTAGTAGGCTGTATGTGTATTTGATTTTCTACAAACTATTCTGCTTTCAATTATTCAGTTAATGAACACAGCAGTCTAAGAAGGGAATGAGGCAAGTATTTGGGTCACTGCATATAGATTTCTAATTATTAACATTGCACTAGAGATTGAACTTATAGAGAGTCATGTATGCTGGGTGAGAGTTCAAACACCGAGGTGAACCCCTTGCCAACGTCTTTTGAAAACTTTTAAGAAGAGGAGCTCACTAAGTTGTCTAGAGTGGCCTTGAACTTGTGATCTTAACTTTCAAGAAACTGGAAAGGCAGACCTGTTTCATCACACCTGGTTCATATAGGCCTGGTTGAAGTGGTAAAAGAGTTGAAAAACTCAAAATTGGAGGAAAGAATGCCAGGACTTAGACCCTAATACTTGGTCCAGTTTCCACTAGAGGTTAGCCTTCCCAATTCTTAGCATGATGATTCACAGAAAATGAAGAGTCTAATCCTCAAAATCACCCCCAAGAGGGTGAGTCAAGTACACTTAATTTGCTGTGTATAGCCTGATAAGAGCTCAGGATTCAGATAAAGCCTTGATATAAAAGACTTATGTCACTATTGGCTGAAGGGGAGCTCATCAAACACATCTATCTCCAAACACCAGAACCTGGCTGCTTTGATTCACTTTTGAGGTGTGATTAAGCTGAATTTTCCAGGTAGATCCAATGCGACCACAAAGGTCTTTATAAGATATGGTGCAAAAGACAGAGAAAGTGATGCTACCACTGAAGTGAAAACTGGAAAAGCAATATGGCAGCTGAAACATGGGTCAGGGAAGGCAAGGGAGCAAGACCTGTAGTAATGATGTAAAGACAGATAAAAGTGGCCATGAACAAAAAAGCAATTCAAGAAATCTCAAGAAGATCTTTTAAGAAAGAAAGAGAGAGAGAGAAAGAAGGAAGGAAGGAAGGAAGGAAGGAAGGAAGGAAGGAAGGAAGGAAAGAAAGAAAGAAAGAAAGAAAGAAAGAAAGAAAGAAAGAAAGAAAGAAAGAAAGAAAGAAAGAAAGAAAGAAAGAAAGAAAGAAAGAAATAGGGAGGGGAGGGAGGGGAGGGAGGGAAGGAGGGAGGGAGGGAAGAAGGAAGGAAGGAAGATAGAAATAAAGAAAGAAAGAAAGAAATGATTATGAATTGTCTTCTACAACTTTCAGAACCTCACCAACATCTTTTTATCTAGTATGATCCCTATCAAATTGGATGTATAGAACTGTGCAACAATTCATTTATATTAAACCACCAAATTTAGAGTTTATTATCTCAACAACAGGAAACAAAGAATCATATGTCAGTTTTCCTATCCAAAAGCTTGAAAATGTGTTTTCCTAAAAGTTATTCCCAATTTCCTTTCTTAGACCAATGAAATTTAAAAAGCAGATTGCTTAAGGCAAGTATTTTATGAGAAAGAAAAAAGAAACAGGTGAGATTCACTGTGTGTTTGTTACATACGATGTGATTTTCTTCATCTTATGTTTCATTGTGTGTGGGGGTGAGGGGAGATGATATCTAACGACAAACTATGTGCTTCATTTCCCCTGCTGTAAAATGTGTATGGTAAAAACATACTACACATATCCAGATATGGAAAATAGCTTCCAAGGTGCCCTCAATGGACATGATAACCTGGTGTTTATGTCATTATACCAGGTACCTCCTATTCATGGAAGAGGCCAATTGTCGAATTAGTAAAGATATTGGAAAATGGCAAAATGCTCTTACCACAATTAAACCATGGATGTCATATCTTCCACAATAAGTTGATTCACTGACTCAGGAAGAAGCCATCTTCCAAAAGCTCTAATGAGGGGTTCACAAAAATCTCAGTCCTCCTACCAACATCCAACACTAGCTTGTCTGATATGAGGTGAGTGAAAGAATCGCCTTGGAAACCCATAGATGGCTGCAGCCCCAACCAGTATCTCCATTACGACCTCATAATAGACCCTGAAACCACAATCATTATCCAGATAGCTAATGACACTGAGACTTAAAAGATAACTCTACCTAATTTGTTGGATTATTTGTTATCCAGCAATAGATAACCCATATAATTATTAAGCAATTAAAATAGTTCCTAAAATACAGCAAGGTATATCATAACTATTATTCAAATTATTTGTGTGTTAGTCAGCTTTCCACTGCAAAGAATTGTTTCTGAGATTTTTAACTCCAAAGGTGAGAATATTATTTTGGCTCTCATTTTTTGTAGGTTTCAGCCCAGAATCAGGTACATCCATCACTTTAGAGCCTTTGGCTAGGCAGTGTATCTTGGCTGAAGCAGGTGGAAAACAAAAGAAAATGACAATAAGAACCTGCTCAAATAATGACCAGAAAACAGGAGGAGAGTGGGGTTCCCAATCTCCTACAGCAGCTTTTATCCAGTGACCTAAGGACTTCCCACTGTGCCCCCTCTGCTAGTGATTCTACCACCTCCAGATAGTGCTGCTCTAGGACAAGCATATATGCTATATATAGTAGAATTATGAATAACCTACTTTGAGGTGGAGCTTGATGAATAATGGGATACAAAGGTGACACACAAACGACCCTGCCATCCATCATCACCTAGCTTCAACTTGAGAGACAAGATGGAGGAACAAACACACACACACACACACACACACACACACACACACACACACACACACACACATATATATATATAATTAATAAATTTTTTACAGGAAAACTATAGATGTGATAAACCATCACAATATGTACATCTCAACATGCATGTCAACATAAAATGGCGTAATAGAATAAATGTACCAAGTGGTTTAATGTAGGCGGAGTTTTACTTACAAGGCACCAGTCTAAGATTAATATTTATTAGAATATAAATCAACACTCATGATACAGGTAACTTATAGTGGCATCTGAATAGGGACTGGAGTATCCGATGGACGGACGATGGATTCTAAGCCATCTCTCCAGCAGCCAGGAACCAGGAAGAGAGCTCCCAGTGTCCCAACAGCCCCTTATCAATGGGGGTTGGCCACACCCCCTCCAGGAGCCCAGGACCCTGGATAAGCTTCTTCAGACCTTATCAGCTGAAACCTAAATCCCACCACAGTTTAATTTCTTTGTAATTGTTGTTTGGGTTTATTTTACTTGGTTGTTTTCTTAAACCATGTACCAAATGAACTAAGAAAAGATGTTTTCCTTGTAAACATAACTTGCATTTTCTGTTTTCGAGGAGTTTGAATATTAAAATAGCTCCTACTAATGTAGCCTATTAGTTTGTGCATTCTCTCTTAGCACATGTTTTAGGCCATTAAACAAACATCCTAAAAAATGAGTAGGCACAAAAGAAATCTTTTTTTTAAAAAAAGCTACATTTGCTCTTCATTTTCTTTAGCATGAGAACCATTTGAAAGTGATTGTCATACTACACCAGCTTTTGTCAAAGCAATGCTCAAAACTAAATAAAGTCATTTTTTGTGGATCATGAATCAAAAATCATCTGAATGAGTCTGAATGATGTAAAAGTACCAAATCCACATATATATGCTTTTCTGTGCTGAAAGACCCAGCAATTTAAAATGATAATATATGAAGTACGGTTTAGGAATTACCATTTTTTAGCATAGGCTAGTGGGTTCTCATTTCTTCCTGATAATTCTATAACTGATAGATGCGAAACCAAAGCATTCTTTCAGCTACTAGAGAGTACACACCGGACAGTTATTTTAGAAAAATTCTATGGAAAAAAGGAGGAAAAGGACACCTGTGACAGCAAGGACAGTCTCCTGTTATGGAACACTGAGTATATAGGACCTGTCAGCTCTTATCACACCTTCCTGCAGTTACTGTGATTTCTCCACTCAAGGCAAATGAATTCCTAAGTAAGCAGCCCAGTGGTTTTATCTTATTAAATCAGTGAGTAAGTGATTTGCTCTGCCCTTTCAGTCATTCTCACCAGCTCCTCACTCACAGCCCAAAGGTTTTAATTGCATAACCAGCTGTTATTGTAACTTGAGGCCCTTGTGGAGTAATTAGGAAACTGACCCTAAGTCAACCTAAAAGAACTGGTAGGAATATACATTTTTTCCACAAGTTTGCAAAGAAACAGGGAGACATATACGCATAATAAAATAGTATAGCCGGCCCCTAAAGATACACACACATCATCAAATACATTCAAAAATGTATATTAGAAGCAGGGATAATTCCTAGGTGGAACCTACAGATTCATCACATAGAATGCATCAAAATTTGCATGTGCTATTAAACACAATAACAACATAGACTCATGAGGTCAGGGATGTTTGAGAACCATAGAGAGATAAGTCTGGTTGGAAGGTTACAGAAACTAAACCTACAAAAATAGGTTCCCAACAGGACTGTGGTAGGCTTGGATGTGAAACTAAATAGGCTAGAACATAAATTGAATATAATAGCAAGGGAAATGTGTGTGTTTGTATGTGTGTGTGTGTGTGTGTGTGTGTGTGTGTGTGTGTGTGTGTGTGTGTGTGTGTAGATAAGTCATGTCTTGAAAAAATGACACTGGAATTGAACACACTGTAAGAAGTGAGAAGGAATGTACTGTAAGAAGTATTAATAGTCCTGACCTGACTAACTAAGTGGGGTATTATTTTAGTAAATACACTGTATAGCATACAAACAATATGGGTATTATTTAAGATTAAGCAGATGAGAAAATGGCTATCACTTGTGGGGATTTAATAAAAGCTCCAAAAGTTTCAGAGATGGAAGAGGAATCTCCCCACAGTCTAGGAGGACCAGAGAGTGGTGATTCTCACCTTTAATCCCAGCACAGGTAATATCCTGGGAGTGGTGACTTACACCTTTAATCCAAACTGAGTTCTAGGTCATCTTAGTTTACAGAAGGAGTTCCAGGTTCCCAGGCAGACAGTTGTGGGGCCACCCCTTAACTTACCAAGAGAGTATTTAAGGCGGGCATAGGAAGACAGAAGTTAGAGGAAGCCAAGAGAAGCCAGGCTAAGGAAGCTATAAGACAGCTTGGTGAGATCTGACGGTGGTGTTTATGCTCTCTAATATCTCCGACTTTTTCAGAGATCTATAACTGAGTTTCATTTATTCGTGTGACAATTGGCGTCCAACTTTGGGGCATGAATTCCTCCCCTCCCTACCCCAAAAACCACACTTGCCAGCCAGAACAACATGTGGCCAGAGGAGTAATTACTGGCAGCTAGGCTTTCTGTTCCAGGTTACCCTCCAGCCTTAGGCAGACGGGCCACACGTGTTTCTGTTTCATTCTCATCTGGGTAAGTCTTTCAGACAGTGGCCTCTTTCTCCTGGTGGGTTGTTTCTTGTTTCTTATTGGACCCCTCCTTGGGTTGCTATCACACTAGGTAGTTGCCCCACTTCACAATCAATTGAATCATCAACGGACATTAATCAGTGAGTAAATCAATTAAAAGAAATAAAAATAAATAAAGAGGGAAATTGTTTAAAGCAATGGAGAAAGCTGTAAGCTTTCACTGGATGATTTGGTATTAAAACTAGTGAAGGAAAACATAAATAAGGAGGACGGAAATATCATAATGTTTATCATACTGTTCACTATGAATATTTTTGTTTGATTTCTTTGTTATCCCTTAAAAAGTTGATTAATATAAATCCAAAAAAAAAAAGGTCTTTAAAAAGCCTGTTGAGAGAGAACACAAAGATGCTCAAATTCAAACAGAGAAATATGAAGAACCAATTTCAGCAAGGTCATCTAAAATTAGACAAAAACAGGCACCATTAATATACCCAGTAACCTTTAAAGAAACAAAGGATGATAGAGATGATAGAGAAGCTAGCTGGGCTCCAGTACAAATGTTAGAATTACAGAGAATAAAAGAAGCAATTGTAACATATGGGATGCATTCACCATTTGTAGAACAAATGTTGAACTCCTGGTCGTGCTGTAACCGGGTCACCCCTAAAGATTGGTTAGCTATAGTTACAGCTGTGCTAGAGGCAGAATCACTTATACAATGGAAATCGTGGTGGAGGGAGGAGGCTAAAACAATAGAACAAAGAAGCAGGGCCAGAGGCATAGAAGTCTCTATGAAGAAGACCAACTTCTTGGGAAGGGAGATTATGCTGATATTGAAAGGCAGTCTTTATACAATGAACATACTCTCGATTTATGTTGCATGGCAGATTTAAATGCCTGGGATCAGATTGAAGAAATAAAAAAGAAAACAGAATCATTCACTAAAGTAATTCAAAGCCCCAAAGAGACTTTTACAGATTAACTGAAGCCATAAACAGAATGGCACCAGACTCAGAAGCCAGGTGAATAAAAATTGAATAACTGGCTTTTGAGAATGCTAATGCACAATGTAGAAAAATACTTAGACCTTTAAAAGCAAGGTCAGAACCTTTGGAGGATTGGATTTGTGACACAATTAATCTAGAGTCTTATGACAGTGATAATAACTGGGTAGGGGAGCTTATTTCAAGAGGTATAAGAAAAAATCAAAATGTTACAATTGTGGAAGGCAAGGTCATATAAAAAGAGACTGTAAACAAGGATTTCCAGAAACAATGCTTTTGATAGGAAAAAATCCCAAGAGAACACCCCTACCTTCTGGAATATGCAGAAGGTGTAGAAAAGGAAGACATTGGATGAATGAATGCAGATCAACAAGAGACAGACAAGGTAACTTTCTGCCATTGGGAAATGCCCCAAGGGGGTTTTCAAAAGTGCCTATATCAAATCCAATCCAGTCTTACCCTGCCATTGTGGAGCAAACACCTTCCCAGAACAATTAAAAAGATTAAAACCTATTTTAAAAAAGACATACTACATGTAATGATATAAAATCTACAGAAAAAGAAAAAATGCAGGAAAAAATATAAAGCAAATATTTTGGCAAAATTCTATCAATGAACAAAGGCCAAAATTAAAAGTACAAATAAATGATGCTATTATTTAAGGCTTATTGAACACGGGCATGGATGTATCAATAATTTCACAAGAGTCATGGCATCCAAATTGGCCCCTTCAGGAGGTAAATATTCAGTTTTTAGGTATTGGGTCGATATCTCAGGTAAAACAGAGTACAAAATTGCTTGAGTATATAGGACCAGAAGGACAGAGAGGAATATTGAAGCCATATGTGGCTGACATTGCTATAAATTTATAGGGAAGAGATTTACTACAACAGTGGAACACACAGATTAATATTACTCTAAACACAGAAATAAGCCATAAACTAGCACATGGTTCTGGAAGAAACATTAGAAGATATTATGAGAAACAGTCACAGACCATTCAGGTTATAGAGAAACAAGACAAAACACCTGCTGATCTTTCAAAAACACCCACAGCACTAACTCTAAATGGCTACCAGAGAAACCTACATGGGTTCAGCAATGGCCTCTAACAAAAGAGAAATTGCAGGCCTTAGAACAGCTGCTACAGGGGCAGTTAAATGCTCAGCATATAGAAGAATCAACTAGCCCTTGTAATTTGCCTGAATTTGTTGTTAAAAAGAAATCTGGAAAGTGGAGAATGGTAACAGACCTAAGGGCGATAAACAAGGTGATCCAACCAATGGGCTCTCTGTAGTCTGGGATTCCTTTGCCTTCTCTGTTACCTAAAGAATGGCCTATTATAGTTATTATTTTAAAAGACTGGTTTTTTACAATACCTTTACAAGAACAAGAAAAAGAAAAATTTGCCTTTACAGTGCCCACTTATAAGAATTCTCAGCCTTTAAAGAGATACCAGTGAAAGGTCCTCCCTCAAGGAATGCTGAATAGTCCTACTCTGTGCCAATATTTTGTACAAAAGCCAATAGAACAAATAGGCAACAAATTCCCACGATCTATAATTTAGCATTACATGGATGACATCGTGTTGGCCGATTCAAATATCTATACCTTAGAAAAACTTTTTGAAGAAGTGAAAAGAATTTTGCGTCCTTGGGGATTACAGATTGTCCGAGAAAAAAATACAAAGAGGGGATTCCATTAATTATTTAGGCTATAAAATAGGCCAACAAAAAAATTAGACCCCAAAAGGTACAAATCAGGAGAGACAAATTGAAGACACTTAATGATTTTCAAAGACTACTAGGAGCCATTGCCAACTTAAGACCCACTATTGGAATTAAAAATGATGAACTAGATAATTTGTTCAAAACCTTAAATGGTGAAAAGGACTTAAATAGTCCAAGAGAATTGTCACCTGAAGCTGAGAAAGAATTGGCTTTGGTGGAAAACTATAGGAGGCACATGTGGATTGTGTGGATCCAGACCTTAATTGCATGCTAGTTATCTTGCTCTCTAAGCATTCTCCTTCAGGAATTTTAATGCAAAGGGAAAATGTTATATTGGGATGGATATTTCTTCCACATAAACCAAGTAAGAAGTTAAAGACATATCATTTCCATAAATAATTTCTGAACCTATCTTTAATGGAAAATTAAGACTTTGTCAATTGACAGTAATGGACTCAGCAGAAATTGTTGTACCTTTAACTAATGAAAAAAAATTGACCAATTAAGGGTAGAAAGTGAACCTTGGTAAAGAGCCTGCAGAAATTTTTGGGGAGATATTAACAACAAATATCTTCAAAGCAAAAGAATTGAATTTTTAAAGAAAACTAATTGGATTCTCCCTCGTATTGTATGAGATAAACCAATTTCTGGAGCCCCTACATTTTATACTGATGCAAACAAATCAGGAAAGGCAGGTTACAAATCAGAACATATTAGTAAAGTGGCTCAAAATCCTTATAATTCTGTTCAAAAGTCAGAATTATATGCTATCATGATGACATTAATGGACTTTACTGAACCTCTTAACATAATCACTGACTCTCATTATGCAGAAAGAGTGTTCTACACATTTAAATGGCTGATTTTATTAAGGATTAGTCAAAATTAACTTCATTATTTATTCAGTTACAAGAAATAATCAGAACTAGAAATCATCTCTTCTATATTGTACACATTCGATCCCATACGGATCTGCCAGGTCCTTTAGCACAAGGTAATGATGAAATTGATAAATTGTTAATAGAAAATGTACTAGAGGCCTCAGAATTTCATAAAAGTATCACGTCAATAGCAAAGGATTAAAAAACGATTTCTCTATCACTTGGCAACAAGTCAAAGAAATTATAAAAAGGTGTCCTACCTATTCTTTCTATAACCAAACTCCATTGCCAACAGGAAGTAATCCTAAAGATATACATAGAAACGAAATCTGGCAGATGGATAAATTTCATTTTATATAATTTGAGAAATTAAGATACGTCCATCATACAATAGATACGTTTTCAGGATTTCAATGGGCAACTGCTTTGAGTTCAGAAAAGGCTGACTCTGTAATCACACATTTGCTAGAAGTTATAGCCATCATGGGAATACCTGTACAAATAAAGACTGATAATGCTCCGGCATATGTCTCTAGTAAAATGAAACATTTTTTTTTGCTTATTATAATATGAAGCATATTACAGGAATACCACACAATCCTACAGGGCAGGCAGTCATAGAGAGATCAAATCGAACTCTAAAGGATATGCTAAATAAACAGAAATGAATAACAAAGACCCCCAGAGATAGAGTACATAATGATTTATTATCTTTGAATTTTCTCAATGCTAATGAGAAAGGAACAACAGCTGCTGAAAGGCATTGGACTATGGAAAAATCAGCTGAACTAAATCAGCCTGTTTACTTCAAAGATGTACTAACCTCTGAACAGAAGCCAGGATATGTGCTACATTGGGGAAGGGGTTTTGCTTTAGTTTCCACAAGTGAAGAAAAGTTATGGATACCATCCAAATGAATAAAAACTCAATTTGAACCAGAGAAACTTCATGAAACTAAGAATTGATAGCTCATCTACCCATATTGAAATTCTTTAAGTTGTAAGAAAAAACAAGGGCCAGGGCAGGTTTTTCTTTTTGTCCTTACAGAAAACTGGTAATACCCATCTTCAAGAAGTTAAAAGAACTTGGACATCTATATATCTAGGCTATCCAGGAAAATTTGCAAGCAAAAGAATGTCAGAACTATTGGTACCAGTATACTTCATAGGGTAAAATCACATTGCTTAAACTCTACAAAATTTTTTTGTAAGTTGAAGTCCCAGTTTAATTATAATTTAAAGCTGGCTTTAGGGTTGGAGTGTGGCTCTCTCCTTCTCTAAACTCAAGCATACTTGTTAAAGGAAAATACAAGATTTCTGTATCATATCAGAAGAGCCACCTGATATGGGACAGAAGAATAACAAAAAATAAGGGACTATTCTATTGTTACTAATCCTATGCTGAATAAATCGTTATATATTTAGTTTCCTGTACATTGTGTTGGGTTTTAGTCTCTTTTCAGTTTTCTTCAGTGATCCAGGACAAGGCCTAATTGTGAACTTGAAGTATCCAAAAGGAAAATGGGGCCCCACAATGACTTCCCATGAACTCTGACCAAGCCACTAGGCTGACATACACCAATACACAAAGATCAGATTTGGACACAAACTGCTCACGACAATTTCAAGGCAGCTTGCTGAGATGAACCAGCTTCACAGACTATTATAACCAGGACTTGAGACAAGCCGTGCACATTCCTGTTATGCAGAGACTGGACAACAAATGACACAGCTACTTATTTCAGGACTTGACATTTAACAAAATGTTTCTTTTCAGGATCCCCAAAAGATGCTGTTGCCCCAGTCAGCAGGAAGTAAATTTAAGAACATGGCACCTACATTCCCAAGTGGTAGAGTGGGTTGTTTCGGGTTGTTCAATGGGTTATAGATAATTGTCATTGTTTAGGTTAATTGGTTAAAAAATTGTTAATAGTTATAGTTTTAAAAAAAAAAGTTAAACAAGAATCATTAGATTCAAGATTTGTGTTTAAGAAAATAGAAAGAAATAGGGGATACAGATATATAGGATATAAGGATAGATTATTGAGTCTTCTTTTAAAAGTATTTACTAGCTTTAAACATTTTATATTGCATTGGATTTTTGTATATTGTATACAAATTGTGTATATTGAGATTAATTGTTACAGATATATATGATAGAAGGATAGATTATTGAATCTTCTTTTAAAAGTATTTACTAGTTTTAAATATTTTACATTGCATTGCATTTTTGTATATTGTATACAAATTGTGTATACTGAGATTAATTGTGTTACTGTACAAGTATCTCTATGCTTGTTCAAGGTAGTATACTTATTCAGTTCATCGAACAATGTAATATAAGTTGCTAGTGCATGAAAGTTTTTATTACCAATTAATTAGAATATAAAGCAATGCAAGTTAGTAGTTAGACATTAAATTCAGACATAGTCATGTTAAATATGTTTTCAAGATCAAACAAATATATTTTAGATCAATAGGTCTTCAAACACTTTAGAGATCCATAGAATATGACATTTAAAATATTTTTAGAACTTAGACTTTTCTGGACAGTGAGAGAGGTCTGCTCCTGGCAGCCTCAATCTACTTCGAGAGAAAAAATGGGCATTGGAGAAACTCCATATCGCATCTACTTTCTTTGTGGCAATGGTTAGCTACTGGACAAGAACTTGTCCTTGTATTGACTGCTTGACAGTATGCTGTTTAAACTAGACATTCAGGTTCCCATGAAAAGTGACCTTTGAACTTTGACAGAAAAAGCTGAGAGGGTCCTTCAGGTTCCTGCTTTTCAGAGAAGACTATCAGATATTCTTCAGGACACAAGGAGAAGTGACTGATGAAGTATACCAGAATGGGCAGAGCAGATTTCCTGAAATAAAAAGAGACTCTGGGCCTATAGGCTGAAGATGGATGCCCCAACTTTATAAAGGAACTTTGGGTGACTGTCCAGGCAGATAGGTGTCATCTCTGTCATTTCTAGTTTTTGGAAGTTGCTTACACTTCCTGTTTATTTGGGTAAATACTATTTCCTTCTTGGGTCTCTGAGGTCATTGAAGATGAGATAGTTATAGTTATAGTTTTCTAGTGACAGTTTTAGAAAAGAAACTTTGAAGTTAAAGTGTATAAGTTTAAGAGACATCAATTAATAGTTTTTAGTTAGTAATACAAGTTAGAAAGAAAGTGAATTAGATATAATCCTTTGGACTCATCAAAATAGGATAATTAATGAAATATTTTCTTTGAATTGTCAATTGTCAATGGGCTGGACATTACTCATTTATTGTTTGTATATATTGTATATACTTATTGTACCTATTGTATACGGTTTTTCTTATGTTAGCTATCACCTTCTTTTTTAAAAATTTGACACAAAAGGGGATATGTGAGGATTTAATAAAAGCTCCAAAAGTTTCGGAGATATAAGAGGGATCTAACCACAGTCAGTCTAGGGGGATCAGAGAGTGGTGATTCACACCTTTAATCCCAGCACAGGGAGTGTCCCAGGAGTGGTGACCTATGCCCTTAATCCAAACTGAGTTCTAGGTCATCTTAGTTTATAGAAGGAGTTCCAGGCTCCCAGGCAGGCAGTGGTGGGGCCAGGCCTTAACCTACCAAGAGAGTATTTAAGGTGGGCATAGAAAGACAGAGGGCTAGAGGAAGCCAAGAGAAGCCAGGCTGAGAAAGCAGGAAGACAGCTGGGTAAGATCTGACTGTGTTTACTCTCTCTAATATCTCTGACTTTCTCAGAAATCTATCCCTGAGTTTCATTTATTCGTGCAGCAATCCCTTACCATTGTTACCATCCTAAAGTATATTAAAGGACAACTGAATACTAGGGCCTTTTTCAGGGCAAGGAAAAGTGAACAAGGGACCTTGGCAAGAGCCAAAGAGTAACCTGCATCTAGACAAGGGTCATTTCTCTTAATTACTTTAAACCTTAGAAGTAATATAATAGACAATGAAAGGAGACTTAAAAATGGAAGGAGGCAAACATGTTTGAAATCACAAGACCCAAGGAAAACCATAGCAGCAGCTCCCTCTTTACTCACCAGAACTTACTCCTCCCTGAAACGCATTTTTCAGACTCCCTACTCTTAGGTCTCAAGCCCAGAAATGGCTAAACTTAGGTATATATTTAACATACTAAAGCTGACCTGGCCATTAGGCTTTGCTAGCATCCCTCAGTCTCTACACTTTACAGGGTATGGCTGGCATATTCCAGCTCTTACCCTATACTACCCTGCTTCCCCCAGCTTCCCTTCCCTATATAATTCATCCATTTTGGCTAGGCAGCCTTATTATCTACCCTTTACCATCCTAGCCTCACAGTCCCCTGGTTTTCTGGCTCTCCCTCCCTTTTTCTCTCCCCTCTACTTTCTCCTTACATGGTCCAGCTCAGGGTCATGTCCACTCTGGTCTTTCCTAAATACCCCTGCCTCTGGCTATGTTCTTCCTTTTATGTACAATTCTGTCACCTTCACCACACCTAGGAGGGTCATGTCCTTTCTTTTTTATTTCTTTTTTCTCATTCACCTACCTAACAGCAAAAGTCAGACCACAGAAAGCTCCTTCCCTGTGGCTGCATAGAAGACAAGAAAAAAAAATGAAAGAATATAGACAGGAAGAGGCATTAGTTTTCCCCTCTTCTAGATCCATAAATAACAATATATTGAAAGATGCTTTTATAATTCAAGGTAATACAGTCATGGGTTTTATAGATTACAACAAAAACATCTTTGAACAAAGAGCATCTGATTTGTGTATCAATACACTAAATTCTTCTATATCATAAAACCTAAAGAAATTACTCTGAAACTATGCAAAGTTAATTTCAGAAATACAATATTCAGAAATAATTTCAGAAATTCACTACCAACACACTACAAGTGCCAGGCTAGAGTTTATTCAGGGGAGTTGCCAAATGAGTAGAAGGGCAGAGAAGCAGAAAAGAAAAAGAGAGACTTTCACATGGCATCTCCTTTAAAGAGAATGGGTGGGCATGGATTTATGTAGCCAAACCTAGGGGCATGCCCTCCTTACTATGCATATTCTGCTGGCACCATATTGGGTTTACCACACAACCATTACATGTCAGGAATTCTTATCTCACCCAGTGCTATGTTTGGTTTACCATATGGCTATGGCTGCTACACGCTAGGAATCCTTACACTATAAATAAGCTAAGTAATATACTAAAAAAAATTATTCAGTTGACCCACAAGATGCAAGAAAAGAAGAAGAAAATGAGAAACAAGAGAAAGAGAAAATAAAACAAAGCATTTCAGACTTAAGCATTAACAATAACAAAAATTTCCTTATTTATGAATGTTCTAATTGAACTAGTCCAAAAAAAAAAAATCATGATTGGCTGAGTAAACTTTTTGAATGACTCAATATACACTGTTTACTTGCTTTGAACTCAATGAAATAGTTTTTCTGAAAGTGAAAGGATGGAAAGGTTACTCCATGAAAACACCAAAGAAAACAAGAATGGTTTAATGAGATAGATCTCAGAGCAAAGAAAATAAAGATGAATGTGACATCAAGAACTATATGTAAAAGTGATGACATACAAACCAGTGAAGCTGAGAATCACCAACAGTCAGCAGAAGTTGAAGAGAAGAGTGGGAAAATGTTCCCACAAAGCCTCCAGAGAGATCACATTCCTGCCTAAATGCTGGCTCCTAACTTGGACTCCAAAATTAATTTCTGTGGTTTCAAGATGCTGAATCTTTGTTAATTTGTTGCAGAAGCCTATCAGATTTATGTGCAATATTAAGATTTGTTCTATATGGACAGTAATAATGACTGAGTGAAGCTGGCCGCTAATGGCAAATATCAATAAAGGGCTGTTGTAATTTTGAATATGCCCCCTGAGCCTTGTGAACTGAAATGTAATCTTTAGTGTGAGATTTAAGAGGGGGGAATCTTAATCCTATGATCTGTAGAGGTGGAGCCTTTGGGAGATAAATAGGATTATGTAAGATTCTTACAGTAGAGCCCCCATAATTGACTTGTAATGGCTTTAAGAGAATGACGCAAATACACACACACACACACACACAGCACACCCTTGTCTTCCTTTCTTGCTTGTTTTCTTTTGCTATGTTCTACTTCCAGATTCTGTCAAGACTTCAACCCACAATGGGATCCTTCAGCACACAAGAACTACCAGACCCAAGAGCCAAATAAAATTTTTCTTCCTAAATCACCCAGTCCATAATTTTTATAATTGGCAATAGGATATGTACTAATTCAAGAGTATATCCACATAAATATGATCAGATGATATTTTTATTTATTTTTTGGTTTTTTTTCCTTTTTTAAAATTAAAACAATGTCATTTTATCATATACCTCCCTTGCTCCCCTTCCCTTCCCTCCTCCCAATCCTTCCTAGTCAGCCTTCAGCCTTGCTCCTCCCCATCCACCCATCCCCTCTCCCAAAAAGACAAGAAGTCCCAAGGTTGGTCAGCTCAGCTTGGAACATCCACTCCAGGTGAGTCCGATGTACTCATCTCAAAGTCAATGTTGGGTTAGGAATTCCTCTGTAAAAATATAAAATCAATTCAGCTAGTAGTAATAATAAGCACCCTTTTTAGTAAATAGTTGGGAACAGAAACACCCCTGAAGAAAAGAATAACCTAAATCCAAACTTCACACTCTAAACAAAAATTAATTCAAAAGAGTTCATGGACTTAATATAAAACATAAATCAAATTTTTAAGAAAAGCAAGTAAGATTAAATATTCAGGATTTAGGGTCACCGAAAGAATTCTTACACTTGACACCAAAAACAGCCTATATAATGACAAATAAGGAACTCAAATCTCATGGAAATAGAGTTTTAAACAAAATAGATAACATGAAGATGAAGAAAAGGTAAATATAAATTTTGACTGTATTTTAATTAGCATTACTAATGAACTAGTAATAAGAATATATAAAAATCCATCAAAGTTCAAAAATATCTAAATATACATTTAGGAGTAGGTAAAAATCATAAATGACATTTAACTAAAGAGGATGTTAAAAGTGAAGCATGTACAAAAGTTGAACATCACTAGCTGTCAGAAAGCTGCAGATTTAGACAACAGAGAATCATTGTGTAACAAACAGAATGGCTAAAAAACAAGTAGTGACATCCTCGGAGACCATGGAGAATGAGAAGACAGTGCATCACTCCTGATTGCTGCCAGGGTTTATAAGAAAGGTGCATCCATTCTGAAAAATAGTTAGCCAACTTCTTGTTAAGCCAAACATAGAGCTGCTGTGACATGGACTTCAGTCCTCTCTAAATGAATGTGAGTCTTACAGCCACCTGTATGAATAGATGCAGAGCTGTGTGCCCAATACCCTCAAACTTGAAAGAAACCAGGAGCCTTGCAAATGGGGAATAACAATATAGTGATGCATCAATTATATGAGATTATACTCAACCAAAAAGAGAAACAAAATACTGGCACCTGGGTGATTCTACAGGGAAATATAATAAGAAAAAATGCAGTTCCTGAAAATTACACTCTCTATGATTCCACTAGGAAGCGTAATACTTTAAATGGAGAACAATTTTGGGATCAGAGACACGAGGAATGGAGTTGGATAATAGTCTGTGTACAAGAAGGTAGGAATGGAGAAAAAGAGATGAAAGTTAGAAATTGTGAATGAAGAAACTATTAAAAACAACAGAAACTTCTATTGTTAGAAATATAAAGTATGCTGGATTGTTTAACTCTTCAGTGATATGCTGAGTGATCTGTCTTATCTATGTATATAATTGTTATAAGACCATGAGAGCCACCGACCTATTATTCTTTAGAGCCTGAGTGAATGTATGTTAGAAAAATGCCTTCTGAGAGATGTGCTTGCTCTCAAATACAGACAAATCTAAAATAAACAATGTGACATAGAACACATCCATCAGAAGCTCATGTCCATTTACAGAATGAATATTAATACTGTATGCATAGTTCACTACATGAAACTTTTCATTTAAAATCAAATCCAATAAATCATCTTTGATTTCTGCTACTGAAATCCAAGCAACTGTTATTACAGATCTGAGAATGCTCATAACTGCTGGAAACGTATTCTATTTCGATGGGTCTAGAAAAGCACTTAGGCACATATCCTGTAATACACTTATGACATTAATAAGTAGACATCAATTTTTAGGGGTCTTGAGTTATTGAACAAAAATGCCCTACCTTTATTGATAATATGACTCCTTATTTGTTAATTAATATGGCTCTTCTGTCAAAATTACACATAGAAGCATGCCCACTTAGAAGTTTGCTGTTTAAACAAACCTTCTTCCCAAATTACAAAATTTTGAGGCTTTTATTTTTTAATATAAGAGAAAGAAATTCTAATTTCAAAATATTGAAAACAAAATATTTTAATGCAAATAAATTTACTATTTTTCTAGCCTCAGAAAGTCACTACAAAAACACATTTTCTGTTATTCTAACCTGTTCTTATAACCCTATGAATATGTTATGCTTATTACTTTCAGCAAAAAAAAAAATGTAACATCATGTATATGGCTTGATCATTTGGCTTCTGCTATGATTTGAATATGTAGTCACTAGAAGGCCAATGAGCAGAAGGTTTGAAGCACAATCCATGGCACCTTTAGGAGGTAATATGACCTTTAAAGGTGAGTCCATGTTCAAGAAATTAGAAGAATCAAGAAACAATTCTAGTCCCCTTGTTTCCACCTGCCAGCGCTGGACTGCTCCCCTCAGCACACACTACAGCCATGACAAGCTACCACAGGCTCTAAGCAATACAGCTGAGTGGCCATGGCCTGAAAACTCTCAAATCACGAGACAATAAATATTAACTACTTTGAAGTTGTTTATCTCAGGTATTTTGCCAACATAATTAAAAGCTGAAAGTTTAAAATCTTTCCTTTCAAAGAGAAACATTTATGGACCATCTTTCTAACTTACTGATTTATATTCAACTCCCCAAATGTACTAATTATAGACTCTTGGACATTTGGGTTTTCCTCAAGTATTAAATATTTTATATATAATTTTTATTTCCTTATGATATATTCCTAAATGTATAAAGTATATCCTTATGATATACTCCTAAAGTATAACTGCTTTATGACATAGTTCTAAAATATCTAATAGACTGTATGTATTTGTGTATGTTACCATCCATCAGTTATTTGTCAAATAGCCAGTGTAGAGTCTTAGAAATGTAGTTCAGATTTCTATTGTCATGATGAAACACCATGACTGAAAGCAACTTTGGGAGGAAAGAGTTTATTTTGCTCACAGTTGTATCATGAGGAGTAAGATCAGGAACCTGGAGGCAGGAGCTCATGCTGAGTCCATAGTGGAGTGCTTCTTGTTGACTCCTGGCTTGCTCAGTCTGCTTTCTTATAGACTCCAGCACTACCAGCCCAAGGATGGACCCATCTAATCACTTATTAAGAAAATGGCCTACAAATTTGGACACAGCCCAATCTTACGGAGGCTTTCTTCTCCTCCTCCTTCTTCTTCTCCTTCTTCTTCTTCTTCTTCTTCTTCTTCTTCTTCTTCTTCTTCTTCTTCTTCTTCTTCTTCTTCTTCTCCTTCTCCTCCTCCTCCTCCTCCTCCTCTTCCTCCTCCTTCTCCTCCTCCTCCTCCTCTTCCTCCTCCTTCTCCTCCTCCTCCTTCTCCTCCTCCTCCAGCATTTAAGCATTTAAGACAGAAAGATTACTAAATTCAAGCCAACCTGGATACAAAGTTGCTATCTCAAAGCATTTGTTTTGTGCAATATGAAGCCTTTGTCATATATTATTAATTTTTATCTTTTTAAGTCATTTTTTTGTTTTAAAAGTGTGTGTGTGTGTGTGTGTGTGTGTGTGTGTGTGTGTGTGTGTGTGTGTGTGTGTGTGTTTATGTACATGTGTGCACTGGTGTAGGTACCCAAAGAGTACAAAAATGTCGTATCTCCTAGAGATGAAGCTATAAGTGGTTATGAGCTGCCCAACATGGGTATTTGGAACTGAACTCTAAATTCATGGCCTTTACAAGAGCAGTACACATTCTTAACACTGAGCCATCTCTCTAGTCCCTTAATTTTCCATTTAATTGATAGTATGTGTATACTGGATGTACAGCTATGCTCAGTTTGTGCTGTGAAATCTATAAGCTTTTTTATTTTCTCAGGATGAGATTTCTTCCTCTTCTTTAGGTTATCCTTCTCTACACAAAGAATTGGAAAATATACTGGGGTATTAAGTAATTGAAATTAATTACTTTATAGGTAGAGAAAGTAAGATTCTAGAGCAATTTCATTAACTTTCTATGGCCACATCTTTTATTTCTATTATTTACAAACTTTGACATTCCCCCAGATGTTAGAAATTATAGAATATAAATAATCCTCTTTTAATCTAAAGGAGTGTGAATGAAAGATTTTGGTTAGAGACAACTGGGTGAACCTCCTGAACTGGCTTCTCATGGGGGCTCCCTGAATTCTTCCCCCACACATACCATTTCCCCAATTGTGCCCAATTCAGAGAAATTCAAATATGGTTGAAGATGGGACTAAGAAAAACTATACCTATAACTATCTAATCTTCAACTACATCAATGACCACAGAAGGATACATTTACCTAAGTAAACTGAAATACAAGCAACTTCCAAAATCTAGAAATGACAGAGATGACACCTATCTGCTTGGACAGTCACCCAAAGTTCCTTTATAAAGTTGGGACATCCATCTTCAGCCTACAGACCCAGGGTCTCTTTTTGTTTCAGTGAAGCAGGAAATCTGCTCTGCCCATTCATCAGTCACTTCTCCTTGAGTCCTGAAGAATGTCTGACAGTTTTCTCTGCAAAGCAGGAATATGAATGACCATCTTGGCTTGTTCTGCCAAAGTTCAGAGGTCACTTTCCTATGAAATCTGCATGTCCAGTTTTAACAGCACACTGTCAAGCAGTCAATATAAGAACAGGTTCATGTCCAGTGGCTAACCGATGCCATATAGAAACTAATCTCCATAGGAGTTTCTTCGATGCCCATTTTTCTCTTGAAGTAAATTGGTGCTGCCAGGAGCAGACCTGTCTCACTATCCAGAAAAGTTTAAGTTCTTAAGATGTTTTAAATGCCATATTCTGTAGGTCTTAGAAGTTTTTGAAGACTACCTATCTAATTGTAATATATCTTTGTATACCTAAAACTCTAACTAACATGCATTTCTTAATTATACATTACAATTTTAAGTCAGTTACATAAACATCATATCTTAAACAAGAGTAGAAAAATATGTACAGCATAAGAGAATTGACCTTAAATTTGTATCAATAAACCAAAATATATACCAATGTAAAACATTTTGAAATTAACAGCTGATTTTCTGATCCAAGTAAATTCAATAATCTAATTTTTTAAAAATCATTCATATATCATATCCCCTTTTTCTTCTTAGAAAGAGATTAACTATGACTATTAACCATTTATAATGAAAACAAACATTTATAAACAATATTTGGGGAAATTGGGCATAGTTTTCCATTACTACTTCCTGCTGATTACAGGCACTGAAAATCTCATGGATTGTTGAGACTGGATCATAGTCTGCAGCCCTGAAGCTGATACGGCCATCTCTTCCCATCAGAGATTTTTTTCAGGGAGTCTTGGTTGATGAAACCATATTTGCCTAGAAGCAGTCCACAGGTTCTCATCTTCTGTGGAAACAAAAGCAGAACTCTTCCAAAGCAATAAATCCTTAAGACACAAATTTCAAAATCAAAATATCTTTAAAATATATATTCTTGTTTAATTTAGTAGCCTTTGCATTTGCAATCCATTGTCTTTCTGTAGTTAGCTCATTAACAGTTAAAAAATTAAAAGAAAACACAATAATAACCAAAATCCAGATTCTGTGTCTATTTTCCATCTTTTCGTGGCTTATTATATTTTTATTACTCTATTTCTCTTTTTAAAGACTTTCTCTATCCTCTTTCTTTTCTCTCTGAAGCCTGTGTGCCTTTTACACACATTATAACTCTTTTATGGGTTTTTCTTTTCATCTGAATCTGTTTTATTGTGAATCCTTAATCATCTTCCAACCAGAAGAGCTTTTAAAATACTCATACTCTCTTAAAGAGCCACACAGTGTTTGCAGATAAAGCTAAATCAGTAAGTTCTCTTAAAGGGACCGTGTCTCTGTTCATGGCCAGCAAACAGAGAAGACCCAAGAAAATGCTGCTACTAAGAAACTGTCTTTGTTTCCTTTCTGTTCAAAGTAAACAGAAACCTTAAATCAATCACATGCTACTGTGAGATTTCAGGAATCGGCCTGATTGCAGCTTACACTGCCTGCCACCAGTCCTCCAGCGCCATTTTGAATGTAGCACTTTCTCTGTTCAATGACCCGCTTTGGATACACAATTTGGGAGCTGCTTTGACTCAGCTTCCGATCTAAAACACTTTTTAAACTTTCTCAGGCTTATTCAGCCCACCCAGGGACACTACCTGTTACAGTGACGTTTCTTGGTCCCAGGCAAACGGAGGTCCCAGACCCACAGACCTGCTGTACCAGATCTCTTAGCCGCCTGCCACTGCTCAGGCCCCCAGAAATGACTCAAATGCTTACATTAAGTTCATGCTGTTTGGTCTATGGCTCAGGCACATTGTTAGCTAGCTCTTACATCTTAAATCAACCCATTTATATTAATCTGTCTGCCACGTGGTCCGTGGCTCACCTGTGCTCCTTACATGTTGCTCCTTTGGGCTTCTGGCCCAGTCTCCCTGACTCTGCCCTGCTTCTCCTACCTATGCTCTGATTTCTCCTCCTACTTTTTCTATGGTGCCTGTCATGGGCCAAAACAGCTCCTTTATTTAAAGATTGATATTCACAGCATATAGAAAGGCATTCCCACATCAGATATGGGTTATAAGGAGTGACCACCATAGATTTTTGGGGGTGTGGGTAGTCTTGCTAGTAGAGATAACCATATGTTTACTTTAATGCTTAACAGATGATAAGGACAACAAAAACTGGGTTCCATGGAATAAAAAAAAAATATTATAGAAAAGCCGTATTTTAAAGAAATTGGTAGAAATTTGACTTCTTTACTATCAACACATTCTCATTTGAGTTTGGTAAGCTATTTCTCCCAGATTCCAAATCATTGAACTTCCTTAAATTTGTCCAATGAGGAAATATTTCTAGGTCTCTTGTTTTCCCTGAGGCTATCATATTGAAGCTAGAGAATGACAGAGGCTAACCTTTCTCTGTTGCCTTTATCAACCAGGCACACAAAGCATACTATCCAAGGACTACACAATGTTTTAAAGATAAGGAATACATATAACACTCAAATCAGCCCTGTATTTTCAATCTTGTCATAGAGCTATGATGACTGATGTTTCCTTTATCTATGTTATGGCAACTCTTTAGTAAAGACAGGGGAGCCTGAAGAAAAAGCATCTTCAAGTCACTGCTGAACATTTTGCTCTCTGAAGTCATCTAATTTGAAACCTCACAGCCATTTCAATACTCAGCTGAGAGAGCTCACAAGGTCAGAGCAGACATACTCCTGCTTGTCTGGATTAGCCACCATTTCCCAAGACCTTCACTTTGAAGTCCTTGATTATCCAGCCAGAGAGAGAGAGAAATTCTCCAAAAGATTCTCCAAAGGCAAAATGTTTTACTATGACCTGGTTAAAAACTAAGACTGGATACAAGGAATAAAGAAAAGAGTGTCAGTATAATGAGCTATTGGAAGGAAACAAGGGGCCGGGTACCCAATAACAATTTAAAATAAAACAGAATAAATCAGAAGCCTGTTTGTTCACCACATTAATGCTCATATTTATTTTTAAGTGGACAAATCATTGAACCAAACAAAATTATTATCCCTCCAAAAATTACGTTAAAAACATCCTTCTTAGACCCATCACTGAACATGTAATTATAGCATGCACTACTCAGTGATGTGCTTGTAACCATTTTAAGGAGACTGAGATTCTCTTTGTGCAGTAGGAAAGGGACAAAAAGGTCTGTTTTTTTTTTTTCCAGGAAAATATAGATTGTCAAATGAATGTGATTTGAAATACAATCTGCTTTAACTCTGCTGGAAGTGGACCCCTTGACCTCTGGCTCCCAGCCTCCACTACCACACCCACCAGCCTCCATTTCATGTTTCACCCTGGTGGGTCCCCAGGATGCCAAGCTACAGAACTCCCTCCCACTAGCTGCAGGAATCCAGAATATCCATGGCAACCGGTCTCTAACCCCAGGGAGAAGGCAGCAGAATTGAAAGGCTCCATTCTGCTTCTACATCCACAGCTCAGCAAATTGACAGCTTGGTGTTTTCCTTAGTTCCCTTAGATTAGGATGCACTTTTCCCTCTTTCTTTTTATCATCTTTTCATCCATGGAGGTAGATCTCTGTCATAGCTATGGATTTTTTTTTTAACAAAGGAGCATTATCCATCCTGGTCACCCCCACTGCACCCATCAGGAAGCACAGTCTTTAAACAGCACTGGAATTGCAAGACTTACCCAAATAACATACCATAGTTCTGCTATTGGTCTTTCTGCCTTTCTCTGCAAACACCCTGTGTTTCATGTGCATGTTTTACAAATTGCTGGTGGATGTCTGACTTGGAGCAATGCAAGTCATGTGTGTGACATGATTTTATAAAGACTGGCAGAAAGATAACTGAATATATACAATTTTATCATGAGATTAAGTTGTAGCATCAAATAACTATAATCATGTTTAAGTCATTGTTTGTACCACAGATATTTAGACAGAATAACAGATTGCACAGTGCTCTTGCTGTTTGCCAGTGGAGCCTGAATAACTAATTTGCACTCCATGCCCTGTGGAACGGCAGCTGAGTCCCCAGTGAATATGGGGAGAACAAGACAGAAGCCGACCATTTGGTCTGCAGAATCAAAATGAGGCAGAAATGTTATGTACAGCACATAGTCCACAGTCATATGTTGAACCCACAGTTGCCTGACTATTAGGACTGCTAAAGGAGGTCAATCTGTCTGTCAGCACTTCTTAACCCTTTGGAGTATAGAAAAATAATAAGAGCTATGGGATCTCCTCTCAAGAGAATGTAGTAACATGTGAATTAAAAAGGTTGACATATTATGTGGTTGTTACTTCAGCATCCAGTAAGCTCGGGCAGAGAGAGAGGAAAAGTCAGACAGACAGAGACAGAGACAAGGAGAGAGAGACAAAGAGAGTCTTGGAGAGACAGACACAGAAAGAGAGAGAGACAGAGAGAGAGAGACAGACAGAGAGAGACAGACAGAGAGAGAGAGACAGAGAGAGAGAGACAGACAGAGAGAGACAGACAGAGAGAGAGCACCATCCAGCTATAAGGTAAACTGATAAGCAACACCATGTTAAAAACAATAATAACTACAATCCCAGTATCCTTGAACAGTAGGGTTTCCACGAGGAAGAACAGGCTGAGAGTGTTTTAAGAATTAACTTTCACAATCTCAACTTCCCTAGACTCTTCTGTGCAATGTATTGTGTCTTCAATTTCAGAAGCCATTCTCCTTTGTCCTTCAAAAAAGGCAAATATCTCGCCTATCCCTTATCCAACCCTGGAATTTTGTTTAGGTTGTGAGCAAACCCATGTTTCCAAATAAAGAGAAGAGAGATAGGTAACTGCTATGTTGCTGCTCATCAATGCACAAGGTTTAATTCTTACTATTTCATGTGAGGATGAAAAGGGCAGAAAGTCCCAGATGAACTGATAATATAACAGTATAGCCCTAAATAGAGGAATATGGGGAAAATGTAAAACATCTTCTAGAACATTTCTTTAGAGATCATTCTTAAAGAAAATGATTTTTAACGACACTTGTTAAAGCACAGTAAGAAACACTTTATTGAGGTCATCACAATAGGTAAAGGGCTTGTCAAAGCAGTCTTAGTGAAAGAGACCAGGTTCAACTCAGTGTTCAGTGTGAGCAAATAGGAGCTTATGATCTGGAGTCAGGATGGAAGCTGGTGGATGAAACATCACCGCGAAGACACATCACATTGGTGCTAAGAAAGACATTAGCTAAAACCTAACAGAATTCTTTGTCAAAAACAAGTCACCTAACAAAGCTTCACGTAAGAGATGGAGGAGGGGAAAGATGATCACAGATCTCACCAACAAATACAGCTGGATCTCATAAGGAGAAACACAGATGAGCACAAGAGTGCTTAGCCTGTTAAGTTTGGCCAAACAAAGAATCATTGTCCTATTAAAAGAATAGTTTTAACTTTTGCCCCCCAAATTATTGAACACTCTACATACTTATTTTTCATCTATTCCTATTGTTGTTTGCCAATTGCTTCTTAGTTACAGGCACTTATGTCATTTGGGTTTAGTAATGGAAAAACACTGTAGATTTTGTGAAGAATAATGCAGGTGAGTTTATGGCAATTCTTGCTCATCCCGTGCTACTGCATGGCCAAACAATTTATTTTACTTGTGCTGTTGATTTCCATTAAACCTTAAGTAAGCCCCAAAACTTAAATAAATAACAAAAGGAAGGAAGAGAAGAAGAAAGAGATGGAAAGGGAGGGAGAAAGAAAAAGAAAGAGGGGAGAAGGAAGGAGGTGAAAATACAAAAGGAAAGGGAAGATTAACCTGATTTCTCCCTTTAAAAAGCTGTATTTCTGGGGCTCAAGAGGTGGCTCAGAAGTTCAGAGCACTTGCTACTCTTCAGAGGACATTAGTAGTATGGTATCAGACACCCATGTCTAGTGGCCAACACCTAGCTCCTGACACTCTTAATACACTCTGTCATACATGACAATACACACACATACATACACACATGCATGCACACACACACGTGGAATGTACTCACACAGATAGAAATAGAAATACACTTCTAAAAACATATTTATGACCTTAGGAACATAAAATATACATTCTTGGAGGAGAGCCCTGAAGGAATGACACTCAGAACCAGGAAGCAATGTTTCCAAAATCATGAAATAAGGCCCAGAGGATGATGGGCCCCATATGGCTGCTAGAGAAAGCAAGCCTGAAGTCCAAAAGTATATCTTACATATACCAGGGTAAAGCTGCTTCTAAAAATGCACGGAAGAATCTAGGGAGAGAAATATCCAACTTTTGATACTGTGTCTCTTACAGTCAGAGTATTAACACAAAATTAGAAAATAATTAAAAATCCTTTCATAAAATGCTTTTTCAGTTAGGTGATGGTGACACATGCCTTTGATCCTCTGGAGGCAGATGCAGGTAAATTTCTTAGTCTTAGATTAGCCTAGTCTACAGAGTGAGTTCCAGTACAGTGAGGGATACACAGAGAAACTCAGTCTTAAATGAAGAAAAAAAAAAACAACTTCCTTTTTAAGGGAGGAGGAGAATTGATGGTTATTAAAGGCAGCTAGCCAATAATGAAAAGCCAAATAAGCTTCCCCTTCCTGGAAATACAAAGTGGGTACCACTGGGGATGCACAGGAACAAACAGGATTGGAGTTAAATATAATCAATAAACTGAACTATTGGTTGTAGTATATAACAAAGATGGTCTAACTCCTGCCAAAATTTTCTTTTACTGGGTAGAGATTAACCAGAATAAGTGTGTCAATTTGAGTGAAATCATGTTGAGAAATAATATAGGTGGTTCCAGGGCTTACTCTACTGAATCAGTATGTTGAATAGCGTAACTTTATGTCCTTTTTTTATCAATTAAGAAAAACTTTCATATATTGATATGGGTTGTCTTTCTATATGCTGTGAATATGCTTTATTAACAACTGGCTAATAAAGAAACTCTTTTGTCCTATGATAAGGCAGCTTAGAGGCGTGTGGGAAATCCAAACAGATATAAAAGATAAAGAAGGACAGACTAAAAGAGAAGCTGCAGGCTGCCATTCAAGGAAGCAAGATGTAATGGAACACAGGTAAAGCCATGGAACCATGTGGCAATACATAATGAATAGAAATGAGTTGAGTCAAGTTGTAAGAGTTAGTTAGTAATGATCCTGAGCCATAAGTCAAACAGTTCATAATTAATATAAGCCTTGGTGTGATTGTTTAGAACTAAGTGGCTGCGGGACTGCCAGTAGGAAAGATTACTCCAGACTGAGATCCCAGACAGGTGAGAAAAACTTTTGGCTACAATATACTCTACACCCAGACTCCATCTGGGCAAAGAAGATTTGAGGGAAAAGTGGCCTCTGTGGGAAGGAAGCAAACATATAAAAATTAAATTCTGTTATCTTAATAATTAATTGACTTAAAATTGTCATTAGAAATTGTGGTGATCATGTTAACTTCACAGAAATTAGAACCATTTGGGAGATGGGCCTCTGCAGAAGACTATAAGTCCTACTCATTATGGGTGGTACCATTCCCTTGGCAGGAGGAATCCTGGACTATGTAAGAGAAGAGAAAGCCATATGAGCACCGCTACTCATGTGTTCGCTGCTTTCTTTTGCCTGTACTTGCTGTGACCAGCTCCTTCAAGCTCCTGATGATTCTTCCTACTACTTATTCTCTTTGCCTACCAGCCCCACCTATCTCTCTATTACCTAGCTATGACCCTTTAGTTTTTTATTAGACCAATCAGGTGCCTTAGGCACTCAAAGCAACACATCATTATATCATTTAGCAAAAAACAGCATAGACAAATGTAGCCCATCTTTGCCTAGCTAAAGTAATATTTCACAACAACTGAATGTGAGTGAAATGGAAGGCAGAAGCTATGACCAGAGTTTAGTCATGGAGGATTTTGTTTCTAACATGAGGCAAATTTAAGAGCTCAGAAGAAAAGAACCAGCAGAAATGGAAAGTTTAAAGATACTGAGAAGAAGGCATGATAAAGCAAGAATCTGAAGACAGCAGATGAGAACTGACTCCCAGCATGGTGAAAAGGACCTGTTAGATAAAAACCACCCTTCCAGCTAACAAGAGGAAAACGGGAAGAGCAGGAAGGTAAAGGGAAATGATATTTTGAACTATGAAAAACATTGTTTTAACATTGATCCAAAGAACAGAAAAGAAATAAATCAGCTAGCAGTGTTTAAGACCACATTGAGGTCATCAATAATTTAATACACACACACACACTCACACACACTCCTGCACACATACACACATGAATGCACATGCACACATACATACACACACTCACACACATACACACATGAATGCCCATGCACACACATACACACATACATACACATACACATACACTCACACATACACACATGAGCACACATACACACACACATAGACACATATTCACACATATACACATACACACACATGCATATACACATACACACACATACACACACATGCACACACACATGCACGCGCGCGCACACACACACACACACACACACACACACACACACACACACACACACACATACTCTGTAGTAGTATTCATGCTTTTATAGATTTACCCCAGTAGTTAGGGTCAAAACACAGATGGGCGAGAAAGGTAGGGACTGGGACCCACCAGGCACATGAGATGGAGACTAACTAGGGGGACTGTCACTTTGGGCAGGAGGGCAGATGCTTTTTCTGGCTGACACCAATTAAATACAGCTGCTCTTTAGGTAAGAAACAAAGGAAAGAAACTTAGTTAATCTGGGATACAAATAAGATGCTGCCTCAAGAAAAGCAAACATGAGAACACATTTATCCAACCTTTCCTCCTGCTTGCTCTTTTTAAGCCTCTGGAAAAACCATTGAGTTTAATCTTAAAATTGCCTAGAGTAGCAAGCCCAATTGCTGATGAAAACTTGAAGTTTTCACTACCTATGTAGACTGTTTTATTTTTTATTTATTTGTTGGTTGGTTGTTTTTGAGATACATTTTCCTCTGTGTAGCCCAGGCTGGCCTCTCGAACTCACAGAGCTCCACCAGCCTCAGCCTCCTAAGTAGTAAGATTAAAGGTGAGCACCGCCACACCCAGCTGCCGTGTACACTCTTGAAGAGAAGCTTAGCATCATCCCATCCCCTTTCTCCCTCCTCCTCACCCCTTTTTCTTACATGAGTGAGTCCCCTCTCTTCCCCCCACCATTGAAACAGAGGACACAAGGAACAAATGTGTGAGGTTACTCTGCACTCCCTGCTCTAAGTCATGATGGAGTCAGGTTGCAGTTCCGGGAAGCTCTTGGTGGTGGCAGCAGCATGGGCTGCTGCTGTGTGCCATGGTCTTAAGCGCACCTCCCATGATTCTTCAGGAATGGAACCTCCTGAAACAGGCAGCAAAACAGGACAACGCTCCCCCAAACCCAGTCTCTCACAGCAAAAACTTGTTTCCGCCCATGGTGCTCCACTAGAGACACTTTAGATAAAAGATTTCCTAGATTGGCCGATTTACAAATAATCTGATCCTCAACCCCCTAATCTCTTAAGCCTTTTTAATTTTTTTTTAACTCAACAAACTTTTCTGTCACAACACTTACCCAGTTTAAAGGACTTTAATCTATGTCCTGCTTTGCCATTTGTGTAGTTTCAAACATGTTTCTTTTAGTTTCATTAATCCAAGAAAAGACCATGACAGGGGTTGCTCCAGCTTTCAGTCCTTTATTCTTCCATAATAACACAGTTAGAGATCTGTTCTCTTAGAAACAAAACGATGATTGTTTTAACTTAGCTAATTGCCTCCCAGATAAAGTATTTCATTCTCTACATCTTTGAAACAGCAATGCACTCACATGATTACATTATGGCCGGTGAGATAAAACTAGATGAGTTGAAGGATACAGAAAGAACATTAGTCTGTGTGTATGGATGGATTCCTATGGATTTTTTCTTCCTGGGACCTGGAGATAGTGTTGACATTGTCTGAGGCTATCTTAGACGCCTAGGTAAATTAAGAATAGAAACCTAGTATTGGCTATAATAGACCAAAAGGAGCTTGGGTCCTCCAGTTACCCCACCTTTTTCCCATTGCCAACATTCTAGTGCTCAGACATTGATGTCTCCATACTCTTTGTACAATTTTATTCCTACAACACTATGTTCCGTCTTCATGTGTAAACATAAAATGCTTCCTGATATCTAAGTCTAAAGGCTTTATTTAGTCTGCAAACAAAGGCTCTTCTTAGACTGGTACTCACCACCCCCTATTCCCCAGCTAGATCATGTTGATCTCTTCATGTCCATGTTATTTCTGCCTCTGTTAAAGAGGTCCTTATAATCTCTTTCTTGAAAGTCCATTGTGTTTCTCTTTAGCTACCTATTTTCTAGAGAATATTTCCTATATCTGGAAGCACTATATAGGCAAAGAGTTTGCTTTGTTTGGCTCATGGTGTACTATGGGCTTTAGGAAACTCCCTAGCCTACCACATGGGAGTACGGGTGATCTGTTACTTTTCTTCCCCTGGTTACAATCTAGGTTACAACTGTTATATACCTATTTTATAATCTCCAGATTATTTGAAGTGGGAATAGGCCTGTTTATGATTGAATTCCTACTAACTGACAGAATTTTTGACGTGTCTGGTGAATGAATAAATGTTTAATGTCTGTAACTGCCTAGAAAGTTGCAGAAGTAGACTTCAACCTCAATCTTTGACATCGTTTCCTGGAGTCTGTTCCTTTATCTATAAAATAGCAAACAGTTTTCACACATCAAGTAGAACTTTTGTATTCAACCTACTTGCTCTCTGAGATTTCCTCATAACATAAAGTATCTGTGTCCTCCAGATAAATGATGGCAATGCAGACTAAAATACTGAGGCTGTAAAACATTTATTACAGCCCCTGGTGTACACTAGGCAGTAAATAATATTTAGGGAAGAAATGGAAGAGAGAGGAGGGAAACAAGTCACCAGGAAGACAAGATAAATAAAGAAAGAGAGTTACACATAGACTAATGGCTGTGCTCATTACCCATTCTTTTCCTATTCAGCTGTTAAAGACTGTGTAGGTGACTGTTTGGCTATGCAAAGTAAAGGTTGATTTTCCAGTGTCCTCTAATCTAAATATTGTGCATCTGGGTTGTAGCTTCTATAAAAAGACAAATTTGTGAGGTGGCTTCTTGGATTCTCTCCCCTAGGAAACATCTGGATCATATCTTTAGCTCTTTCATCCTTGCCTTCATGTTGCCACATGGAAAGGATGTCATCTTCTTGGACTACATCCTTGGGTTTACAGAGAGGTGAACTAGGAAGAGATGGAACCTCATAATGAGAGTTCTCTGTGAAGAAGATGGCACCTTATCAGTGTTAAATTTCTCACCACCATTTTGTCGTATGAAAATCAAATAAACTTCTAACTCCTTTGCTAGTCACAAGCCAAGTAATTTCTAAGTAATAGAGAACTCAAGAATAAAGAAATCTGGACAATGAAAGCACTACACATTTGCTCACAGGACACAGTGAAATCAAGATGGAACCAAACTGGAAAAATCCATCTCTGAATATGAGTGTTCACAGCACTAGAAGGACCTATTCTGTGGAGAAAATTCAGCAGTAGCTACACTCACTATAGATTAGGCATGATATGACCACTGGTGATGTGGAGATACACTGTTTGCAAGATAATCAACTGCAGCATGATTATGTTTCGGTCCTGCTCTATGGAAGGGAAGACACATGTGATAGAATGAATTTAGTCAAAAGCTTATGGGTGAAGAGGGCATGGGCCCAAAGAGGAATACACTATTAGTGCTTCCCTGATTAAATATACTGTCGATTGTATTGATGTTTTTACCCATAGATTAGTATGGCTCTCAGTCTGGGACAGAGAATCTCCTTTTTAGAGGGTGGTGGTTAATTCAGAAAATCATATCTGTCCAAGTGCTGAGAAAAGGTGATTCATAAGATCTCAGCCTTAAGCAGTGCTCTCCCTCTCTCCTGCATGCATTACACACACACACACACGCGCACACACACACACACACACACACACACGCACACGCACACGCACACACACACACACACACGCACGCACGCACGCACGCACACACACACACACGCTTGCACACACACACACACACGCACGCACACACACACACGCACGCACACACACACACACACACACACACACACACACACACGCATACGCACACGCAAAGAGGGAGGGGGAATAGGAATAAGGCCCAGCAGATGGGAAAGGGTGTCAAAAATGCTGCCATCTAGATATGCCATTGTCATTGTGACTATAAACACAGAACAGCTATGATTATTGGCACAAGACTAGGCGCTCCGGCTTGAACAGAAGTACCCATGAGAACTCAGGTCTTCCTAAGGAGATAATGCCTGTTAATGGTTGCTGGAGAAGGGGTGTTGTTTAGAAGCCTAGTGAGAAGGAAGGAGTTTAGAGGAAAGGAGATGTGAGAGTAATGGGAAACAAATGTAATCACAGTACATTGTATCTATGTAGAGATTGTCGCGGAAAGGAGAGTATGCCTGGAGAATGCTGCCAATGTATATTGACAAGATATGTGCTCTTACAACAGAAAGATTCCTGGCTTTCTGCAAAGATATGTAAGAAAGGCAATGCTTAATAACTTACTTAGCTGATATGTTGGTGCATGCCTTTAATCCCTGCGTTTGGGAATGTGGTGGATTGAAAAAAATGGTCCCCAAAGAGAGTGGCACAATTAGGAGGTGTGGCCTTGTTGGAAGAAGTGTGTCACTATGGGGGCAGGCTTTGGGATCTATTTTTTAAGCTTTCCTCAGTGTGACAGTCAGTCAACTTTTTGTTGCCTACAGCTGAAGCAGTCTCCAGTCCAGCACCAGTTTTGCCTGCACACTGGCATACTCTCATTCATGAATGTAACAGACTGAACCTCTGAAGCTGTAAGTGAATTAAATATTAAATGTTTTGTTTATAAGAGTTGCTGTGATCATGGTGTTTCTTCACAGCAACAGTAAACTCTAACTAAGACAGAAAGGAAGAGATAGGTGGATGGATCTCTGTGAGTTCAAAGGCAGCCTGGTCAATATATCAAGTTCAAGCTCAACCAGGGCTACTTAGAAAAACTTTGTCTAAAAAATTAATAATAATTTATTAAACTAATATTTATCAACTATACCAGTAAAATTAAAAATATAAACAGAAACACATGGCATACTGAGGAAAATAGCCAGATAAACATAAACCCTGCCTTCAAGAGCAGGTAGTCTACAGACATAAGTACTCTAGGAACCAGAATGCCCTGCTTCATGGAGACATTCACTGCAAAATCAAAAAAGAGAGAGGCTACCTAGGTGGTACTTGCTCTTTCTAAAATTTGTCATGGAAACCTTTAGCACAGGAAAAGGAGGACTTGCCACATTATTCATTGTAAAAACCTAGTGCTGTATGAAGCACTGGGGAAACTGAGCCTGACAGGGGTGAAGAACTGAAGGCCAGAGAGAAGCTCTTCCTTCTGCTTTATCTTTCCCAAGCCTTGCCTAACAACAAGCTCTGTCTGCTATTTTATGGCAGAAATTAGTCTCACACTGACCTCTTGGTTATTTCAGCTTTGTGGAAATGAGCTCCATGCCTAGAATGCTAATGAACATAAGGAAGTCTGATCTGGAGCCCTCCTTCCTTAACCTCTCCTCTTCAGGAACACCCACATCATCTTGTAATAAGAGTTTCTGGCCTCACTGAGCCCCTAGATCTGGACCAGCAATCCCAAATAATCACACAAAGCCTGATATTAACTACATGCTGTTTGGCCTATGGCTCAAGCATATTACTTACTAACTCTTACACTAACCCATGACTAGCCAAGTGGCTTAGGACCTTTTCTCAGAGCATTTTCGTCTTCTTTCCTCTGTGTCTGCCTGGCATTCCTTCCCTGCTCTTCCTCTTCCCAGAGTTTTCTTAGTCTGAAAGCCCCACCCATACTTCCTGTCTGCCTACTGGCCAATCAGTGTTTTATTAAACGAACAGGAGGGAAATATATTTACAATGAAAAAAGTATAATCCCACAGCATCACCTCTCACCAAGATGACCTCTCTGAATGCATAGAAGTTTTAGCCCAAGAAAAATGTCATTGCAGTGAGCTGTATAGACTCTAAGGAACTGTCTACTGTAGTTTGAAAGTGTCCTCAAAAGTCCACTTAATCTCCAATGCAACAGAGACAAGTGGGTCACAGAGGCCATGCCATCGAGAATGGATTAATGTCACCACTGCAGGAGTGAGTAAATCATCTCAGCAGTAAGCTTCTTCTAAAAGTGAGGCCAGCCCTCACTTTTGTTACTTTTCTTTACTGTTCTTTCACTCTTGATCTCATCCTCCCTGCCTTTCTGCTTTCTGTAGTGGGACAATACAGATGAAAGCCCTTGCCAATGTTGGAGCCAGGCTTCTTGATTTTTCAATCTCTAAACCATGAGCGAAAGGAATTTTTCTTTATAAATACCACACGATAGTATTTTAATATTGCAACACCAAACTGACTAAGGCTGTCTTTCTTCTACTTAAGCACACTAGAATGGATACAGATTAGTACACATCCCGTAACCCTTTCTCAAAACATACAACATGGGAGCTAGTCCAGCTAAAGGACATGAGATCACAAGACAAGATAGCAAGGCATCTGAACAGTGCAACCACTGTGAAAACAACACCAGGAGCCATTTCTGAAGGAGATGTCTCAGGACTAACAAAAAAATCTCATGTCATTAGCCATCTTTCAGAAGCTAAGATGTGATGTTAATAACAAGGAAACCAAGTCCTAAGGAGAAGAGCTTACTAAATTATTAGATGTAAAATCATCATAGTTGCTGAAACTTTAAAGTAGTTATTGAATAAGCAAGATGGGAGATATTGAACCATAAATGTATGAGATAGAATATTAAACTAAGAAGGTAATGTAAAAAGATGAGGTTTTTTTTCCTAATTTCAAAGATAAGCGATATAGATGTATGAGTTTCAACATCAAGAGAAAAAGGATTTCTAAAACACGCACAGGAGAGAGACAAGAATATATAAATGCATTTTATGAAATAGTAAAGTTTAATATTCCATAATTAAAGAAAGACAGACAACTTGAAATTGATAATGTTCACAAAATGCCAGGTATAAAGGTAAGAGAAAGCTGGGTCTAGATGAAGTATATTAAACATGAGGACAAGAAGATAATTTTAACTGCTCCTAGGAAGAAGCCAGCCTAGAGGCACGAGGCTGTAGCACTGGCTTCTCAGTGTGCCAAGGAGACCTCAAGTTTAAGGCTGGCATGGACCACTAAGTGAATCTCTGTCTCAAAATTCTAACAAGAAATACTTTTTGAGAATCCCTTTTAATATCTTAATTTGTTCATAAAGATTTTCATGATCAATATAACAACAGCCCTAGATGTGCAAGTTTACATAGTCTGAAATTTAGACACCCACACTGAAGACTCCTTGAGGAATAACTCTAATATAGAAAAAAATCCAAGAAATGTCCCAAAACTGAGCACTCAAAAACAATGAGAAAAGATAATTGTTACTTTAAATTTTGGGGTGAATGTAGAGCTGATAAGAACAAAAAAAAAAAAACAGTCACATTACAAAGCCAACCTTGTAAATGTAGAAAATCATTAAAACCAAAGAAATGTTAGAGCATATAGCTTCATTTTATTATCAAAGGCAAAAGATAGATTTTGGTAAGTGTTTAAAATGCTAGTTGAGATAAATAAAAATAAAAAGGGACTTTAAGGCAGGACAGCTACCAAACTAACTTTAAAATATAATGTATAGGCTGGAGAGATAGCTCAGTGCTTAAGAGCACTGACTGCTCTTCCAGAGGACTCGGGTTCAATTCCCAGCACTCCCAACGTGTGGCAGCTCACAGCTGTCTGTACTTCTACTTCCAGGAGAGTTGGCACCCATGATATAACACCAATGCACATAAAATAAAAAATAAATAGTTAAAATAGAATGTAGACCTTCATAATTAATAGATTAATTAGAAATTAATTAATTAGAAAAATAAGATGCCTTTCTAGAGCAAAGCAGGAACAGAAAGGATGAAAAAGAGAAAAATGATAATGAAAATATAAAGTAATAAAACAATACTAAACTCAAAACAAATTAGGTCTAGTGACATGGCTCAAGCCCCAGAATGACAACCTGAGTTCAGTCCCCAGAAGCCACATGGTGGAAACAAAGAACTAACTCCTGCAAGCTGTCTTCCAGGCTCCACACACATGCTTATGGTACACGCATGTGTGCTCACTCACTCACACGCATATGAAAACTTAAAAATGTAAAACTAAAATCAACATTGAAAAGTAAATTAAAATATTAAAAAATAAATTTAAATTTTTAAATATATATGTTAAAATGTGTGATAAATGCTAGTGAGGTTCATTTACCAACCTCAAAACAGAAAGTTACATCTTGAAATGAAAAGAATCTATCAAAAATTTTAGAAAAAAGAAAAAAAATCTGTCACTGGACTGGGAATGTATCTCAGATGTGAGAGTGTTTAGCTAGCATGCAGAAACCCTGGATTTAGTTCCAGCATCACACAAAGGGACACCTATAACTCCAGCATGCCAGTGCTGAGAACATGAGGGGCTGAAGTTCAGGGCCAACCTGAGCTACAAACCACTGTCTCAAAACCAGAGTTGGGGAGCTGGGAGTATAACCCAGTAATGGAGTGTTTACTTCTCTAGCAGGCATTCAGCCCTAAGTTCAGTTCTCAGGGGGAAAATTTCCCTTTTACCAGTCATGGTGGTGTAAGCTTAAAATGCCAGTGTTCAGGAGACAGAGGCAGGAGGAAACCAGAAGTTTATGGCCAGACTGATCTACACAGTGAGCTCTAGGTGAGACATGGAAACACAATGAGACCTTGATTCAAATACTCCTTCAAAAAGTAATAAAAATATTGTTATTTCTGAGTTTTAAGCCAAAACATAACTTAAACATTGAAAACACAAGATACAAATGGACATCACAAGAAAATGTGAACAAGAGAAACAGCTGAGCTCACCATCCCAACATCTTACAAAATGCTTGTTTTCTGTTACAGAAAGTATGGCCCCAGACTAGGACTACACCAGATCTATTGTTTGATTCTCTGTCTCTACTATAGGATCCTGAACAAAACTTTTCACAAGCCAAAGAAGAGAAGATAACTCTCCCATGTGCAGCACACTGTACACCAATAGTCTGGCAATATATTAAGATAATGGTCAGATGCTGGAATATGTCTATAAAAGCAGGACTCAACAACTGTTTCACATTGTCCAAAATGTTGACAATCTTTCAAAAATGTCTGTGAGGCAATAGACTCTTTTCAATCCATCTGATGAAAGCAGAGGAGTAAAATTTCCCTTTCCTGCCTTGTTCATATGCACAAAGAAACGTTACAGGGACAAACTGCAAGCTTCAGTATACAGAGAGCTCACAAGGAACAGACACAGGCTGAAAATTATAAGATGTGCTCAATACAGCAAAATATTGACCACTTAACTGCTGAGCCATATTACACAAGGGAAGGTTATTATGTCACAATATACTGTTGGGTTTGAAATACACACCTTAAAAAAAAAAGAGAAAGAAAAATTCTTAAGCTAAATAGCATTTTAGTATCAAATCCTAAAAAACAGAAGAACGCTACAGAAACACTATAGAGCTCTCTCTCTTTACAGTGTAGAGAGAAGCGTGTGTTCTGTCGCTAGAACTGAGGTCACAACAGATTTAGAACAGAATTGTGCACTGTTACATGATTGACAGGACAAGTCAACAGGAACATTTCTTCACTGAACCAAAATTAATTTTAAAAGTAGTAGTATACTGCTAAAACTACAGATTTCATATACAGTGTAATTTTGAGAACTCATTAGCTTAAGAAATATACCTTTGATCACGTTGTAAGGTATTACTGTTCAAACAGCAAGTAATGAATATTTTTACTCTAAAATCCACTTAATGTTTTCAGCATCCATGCAAGTTTCCATGGATAACAATAATCAAAAACAACAAAAGGTTGTGCAGTGCCTTTCAGAAAAAAAATGCCTGCTCTTGGCCATGGTAAGTACAAATGATTATAAGACTGTTTAGCAGATATTTTTCCTCTGTCAACAAAAAAGCCTGAATTTTTCCTTGTCACCAAAGTAAATTGCACCTAAAAAAGTACTTTGACCTAGAACTCACTTTCCCCTTCTCCTCCCTCGTTAAGTGAAGTCATCACTATGCTGCTTTATGATGCTACAGTCCGTTGCCATGAAAGTGATCGTAACACATGAATTCAGAGTTTCAACTTTACGACAGTATCCAGGTGGGAAATATGGCAAAGCTGTTCATTTGATGATCCCGGGGAGCGTGGAAACAGCAAAGTGGGCCAGAAGAATAAGTGGAGCTCTGAGGCCATGTCCTTCTACATAAGCCACAGAACTGCCTTATACCTCCCACCCATAAAGGTTTCAACACATGGACACTTCTACTAATAATTATTGTGCCCAGGGTGGGAGCATGCCCTTCGTGTGCAAAATCACCTGTTCTTTGAAGTTGGTACCTGAACTATGGCCCAGAATTTGAATGAAGGAAACACTACCCAAGGGTTTCCTACTATCTAATAGGAGTGTTTTAAATCTCACATTTATAACTCACTTTAAGGAGATTGATGAAAGAGAATTCATTATTTAATTTACAAATAAATTTTGACAGTCAGAACCAAACCACTTAGACCCTGAAAAGTAAGAATCCTACACTTAGCTGCCCCATCTGACGCCATCATTTTCATTATCATCTTGTATTGCAGAGATCCTGAGCCCAGACCCCCTGAAGATAAATGTCACATACTATATCCACTCCAGTGACTCAAATGTACCTTCAATTCAACTTTTCCATGCCCTCATCATGAAACTTGGTATTCTCCCACAAACTCAGTCCTGTCCTAGAAGAGGCTTTCAGTAGATGTCACCACCTCACAACTCAGAAACCTTACCCTCTTGTGCACACATCATTGCGATTCCTTTTTCTGTAATAAGAGGTTTGTGGTCAGGCCTACTTCCAAGGTCTGGACCTGTCCACCGCTGCTTAGCCCCCCAAAAATGTCTCAGACGTTTATGTTACTTTCGTGCTGCTTGACCTATGGCTCAGGCACATTGCTAGCTAGGAAGAGGAGACCACACCTGTACTCTTTCCTCCTCAGTGTAGCAGAAACCAGTTCAGGTAGTTACATCATCTTCCAGGTTAAAGTCCTTCAGTTCTTCTCAGATTATCTTAAAGCTAACGATCCATCATGACTAGAGGATGGTGGTCCTACAAATCCTAACTAGTATTCTCACCTCTTAGCATATGATTTTCTCTTTTTTTCTGAAATCTTCTCCCATCATCTGTTACCATCCAGCATCCAATTAGTTTATCCAATTTGTCCTTCATCACCACTTGCCCTAGTAAGCCTTCCCTGACTCTGGCTTTGGTAATTCATTTATTATACTTTTTCTTTTAACACAAAATCACATCCTTTTCTTGAGAGCACATATGGCAATGGATAATTATATAATTATTAGAAGAGTTTATTAATTAACATCTCACCCCTACCCATATTATAAGCTACATGAAAACAGTCCAGGCATCCAATTTTTTTTTGTTTTGTTTTCAATAAAGCTCTTCTTTGGCATAGTAATTAGTAATATTCTGTGTTTAAGAAAATTTTGAATTTTTGTCTGATGATTTAATACTCTGAGACTGTATCACAGGTTACATTTTTTGAAATTCAGAAAACAAAGAGCAAACACAAAACTGTATCTGCCCCACTACCCAACAGTTCTATTTCTTCATCATTTTTCATGACAGCTTTATTAATAGTGAAAGAGAAGAAAATAGAAATCCTAGAAACAACTGATTATGTGATAAATAAAGCAAATGTGAACTATCTATGTAACAAATTAGTATTCAGTAGCTCCACTGCTCAGACATTTGTCCTACCCACAAGATGTTTTCAAACGAATGAACTTTGATACAAGCAGCAAAATACAACACCCAGACTCTCTATTTTGAGTAGAAAAATAAAGCTATGGCAAAGGCATTCTTCAGATTTCATCTGTGGAGACTGAAATGACAGGAAACACGTTAACAATTCTGGGAACTGAAGGAGCTTTACCAGGAAAACAATATAACTGGGTCTTAGATGGTTTACATGGGCTACATGGCAAAGAAAAGAATACAGGGGAAGATGGAGTGGTGAGACCAACATTTCTCCTCTTGCTGTAGGTTGTAATGATGGAAACCATCAATAATTGGCTGAGAAAGGGAGAAATGTCAAAGAAGGATGATAAAATTGGGGAGTACTAGAAATCATTATTCTGCGTGTGGTGTCCATTTCACACATGTATGTCTATGTCAAAAACAGTATATCTTGAAAGCGATTCATTGATTGTCAGCTGTACCCAGATGATGGAAACATAAAACTATATAAACTCAATAAAAATAGTTGAGACCTGAATACAACCGCTTCAGACTTAAGAGTGGATGTAGAAACATAAAGAGTGCACAAGAAAAGGGAGACAAGTTTTAAATTTCACAACTCCGTCTTCTAAAAATAAGTCTTATTTCTTCCTCCACAAACCAGGGATATAAACCAATTTTAACATCATAGAACCTTTAATTGAAAAGTACCTATGAAAAATATAATCTCTCAAAAAGTTACAGATAGAGTAATAACGAACAATACATTTCTACTTGTGTCCTGACTTGCTGACAGCCATTGAAGAATGTGGTGATTTAAGGCTTTAGTCTTTGAAGTAGTATATACCCTACCCTTGGAAACAGTATGATCAGGTATTTTGGTTTTGGTTTTGTTTGTTTGTTTGTTTGGTTTTGGTTTTTGGGTTTTTTTTAGCAAGAGAAGCATAATTTTTGTGTCAGTATTTCTAAAAGTAACTAGAGTAGACACCTCTTTTCCATTTACCTTCTTTTTCACCAGAATCTGACATCTGAGTTTAAGTAAACGCTCGGAGCACTTTTTGTTACAGAAAAACTTTTAGATACTCCCGATTCTCTGATATGAGTGCATCAGCTATTTCATATTTTTGCAGACTAAATAGAATATTAATGGCCCTAATGATTTTTAAATACTATTTGCAAGGTTGTTTAAAATGTCTTAGCAACAATCAATAAGATAATGAACGCGAAAATACTGTGTACGTGGCAAAATGCTAGCCAAGCATAAGTGAACAGGTTGAGATATTTTTGAAATTACTTTCTATGGAAGTCAGTTGAAGGAATAGAATGGATGGTAGATATTACCACAACTTATTCAAGTACAGAAGTATTAAAAATAAATCTACACTGGCACAGATCTCTAGACAGTGGAAACTCACACAATTTGTTGTTTTAAAACAAGAAGACATAATTTTCCATAAACAGGAAAATAAACCAATCCAAGGTGTGCTACTTTTTTTAAGTGTCCAGAGCGAACTGTGCTTTCATTGTTTTCTATTCTGAGAAGCTTAAATCCAAAATAAAAATATTTTCATATGAGTTTTATATGCGAAGGGCTTCAGAAGCCTGAGGAATGTCACCACAAGACAAACATGGTACAGAGTGATAGCAGCTGAGAAGGAGACGAAATGACGCCCATGTCATCCTTTCACATGGTCTGATCTGCTTAACTACTTTTCCAAAATGTCCCTTAGGGGCTAGAATGGCCAGTGGTCAATCTTTTTTAGAAGAGTGTGAGTTCAGAGAGTCAGCATATTTCAAGATTCCAGAGCCCAAGTGGAGACCAGAATACATGGGACTTAGAGGCAAGGGTTGGCTGGGCACACCTGTTTAATCAGTATGAGTTTATTTATAGGTGATTATTGGTTATTGGTGTAGCACATAAAATCAAAAGAAAACGGGTTAAAGAAAATATAGGAAGTGTCTATTTTAAATAAAAAGGCAAATTGTGGAAAAAATAAAACCAGCTAATTGCACTGGTCCAAAAAAAAAAAAAAAACCAAACTTACATTTTGTAAAGCCTGGTTTGTGTGAAAAACCAAATCTCTAACTAAAGCAAATTTTAAACACAGAGTAAGATGAGAGTAGAGAACACAGGAAAGCTACAGGTGAATGCTTTCTAAACTCCAGCCGTCTGTGCACACCCTGAGAAGTCTACTATGCCTGGTCCCTGCATACCTGTTAAAGATGACTTTGCCATGCACCAGCCTGTTCTTGGAACCCCCATCCCCACCCCAGTCCTCCAGCTGACCAAGGAAGTCTTGATTTCACAGCGAGCATCACAGTGGAAGACAGAAGCTCTATGAACTTATTATTCTCAGGCTCAGGGTTTCTGGGCATGGTTGAGCTTCAAAAAGCCCTGGTCAAGGGAGCAAATGGGTCTTTAAAAAGCCATCGTGTGACACTTAGCATGTGTGACCTAGGATTGGGGGCTTCAGCTGAGAAAGAGAAGAGGAAAGGAGAGAGACAGAGAGATAGAGACAGAGAGACTGGGGAAAAAACAGAGACAGCAAGACAGAGACAGACAGGCACACACGCAGAGATGGGGACAGACAGAGGCAGAAATAGAAAGAGACAGACTGGACAGACTAATTGTTTTGCAAAGCCAGTACCAATCAGACTCCTCCATAAATAGTGTGGTTTTTTTTCTCCTAAATTTTACACCCAAAAAGAGCATCTTCTCCTAATTCTCACAGAGGCATTCTACTGCATTCCACTGGCCAGAGGTTTCTGACTTGAGCCCGACTTGCTCTAGCCCTTACCTGAGACTGACACCTGACTCCAGTGACACTGAAAGGGACAAACAGCTCAACCACAGCCTGCAACCCAGAGGGTGCGAAAGCTCTTCATCCCTTTTCTTCGCTGGATAAAAACGTCGAGAGAACCTCAGAAAAAGAAATAGGACCATGGATATACATGAAGGAAAACTTCAAAGTATCTGGGGTGGGATCAGACTGTGTTCCTGGGCGTGGCCTGGCACCTTGGAGCCCATTCCCTGCAGAGGAACACCTAACCCAGCATTGATCTTGGGATGAAGAAATCGGACTTGCCTGGAATGGATGTGCCACACTGAGCTGACCCACCTTGGGACTTCTTGCCCTGTTTTATTTTTTTTTGGGGGGGGGGGGGTGGAGGAGGAGGGGTGTGGCTGAAGGCTGACTGGGAGGGATTAGGAGGGAAGCGAGAGGGAGCAGGGGGGATATATGGATTAAAAAAAGACTTATTTAAAAAATAATAGAATGAACATACAACATAAAACCTTGTTATAAGTCTAATGCTGAGTAGAGCATTCTGTCTCTGCCACATAGCCATCTGAGGGTTTCTGGCTTCTGGCAGGGAGAAGAGAGAAAAGTCTTTGAGAAAAAGGGAAGATTGGACTATAAGACACCATCTACTATTTTATTCCAGGCTTGTGGAGAGCATTTTTATATGAGTTAAATAACTGATCCTTTAGCTTGACACATTGTATTTTATAATCACACTTCTTGAACTATATAACTTTAATATATACTTTCTGCAAGATTAAAGTCCTTTTTAGGTGTGAAATAGAGAATTTTATAAGCACTTTGCTAAAGGTCTGAATCCTGAGATATGTGACGAAGAATGATGTGGTTATTCGTTGTGGTTTATGCCTGTCTGCAGTTCCTGATAGCAGGTACACCCTTTAAAACACTGTCTCCTGGTTCTTCTCTTTAGCCTCTCACGGGAGCCTGTATGTGGGGAAATAAGCATGTTCTTCCACCACAAGGAGGAAGGCTTTGTGAAGGAATAGCTTCTTCTAATTCATCCCCAAATCCCTCCCCATTTCTGACTTCTGACTGAACCGAAATATTATCTGGCATTCCCCCAACCCTCGGAATAAGTTTTTGTTTTTGTTTTTTGTTTTTTGTTTTTTGTTTTTTAGGGAGAGGAAAGAAAACAAACAAACAAAAGATTTAATTAGATGTGACAAAGCAATCAGCTTTCTCCAGCCCAGGAAATAAAAGCACGGTTATTCTGTGCACCAGTCTATGAGAGAGCGCAGCAAGGGTCTTTGCCAGGGTGTCCAGAGCTCTCACTTCAAGACAGTGAGACACTGGTAGAGAACAAAGCATAGAGGAGGCAAGGAGAGACAGAGGAAGAGGAAATAAAAATAAGGAAGGGGGGAAGTAAAGGAGAAAGGGAGGGAGGGAGAGAGAAAACCATCTAACTTACCCACAACAGCCCTGTCTTCCCTGACCAGCATAACATCCCCCTATCTAAAACTGGTTTGAAAACACGAGCTCTGCTTGTTGCTTGGCTATCTGTATCTTCCTGGAAAGAGAGATTATATAATGGGAAGGGAGAGGGAATATCATGATGGGAAAATCTACAGAAACAACTGAACCAAGCTAGTGGGAAGTCGTGAACTTTAGACTGACAGCTGTGGAGCCTTCATGGACCTGACTAGGCCTTCTGCATATGGTAGGCAGTTGTGTAGCTTGATCTGTTTAAAGGGCCCTGGCAGTGGTATCAGGATCTATCCCCTGGTGCATGAACTAGCTTTTTTGCAGCCTATTACCCGTGCTGGGATACCTTGCACAGGCTTGATGCAGGGGGACAGATTTGGACCTTCCTCAACTGAATGTACCAGGCTTTGCTGACTCCCAGTGGGAGGCCTACCCTTTTGGAGGAGGGGAAAGGGATGGGGGAGAAGGTTTGGGGCTGAAGGAGTAGGCGGAGGGATGAGAGGGGGATCTGTGGTTGGAACGTAAAATGAGTAAAAAGAATTCCTAAATAAGAAAAAACTGTAAAATTAGATATCAAAAGGATAGGCACAAGCTTCTGACAGAAAACACCAGGAAGAAAACCAGGCAGGGTTCTTCGGATCCTAGTTCCTGTTCCTTCAAAGAAGTGTGACGATTATTTTTTTTCCAAGTTAAAATCAGCTGGACATTCATTTGTGGTGATCTCTCTGTGTGCGAGGACCCTGCTCATTTGAGGAAGGATGGCTCCTGGAGAAGGTTCCTGATAAACAAAGCCCAGCCCGGGACCGTGTAGGACCGACCACCCTTGCTAGATTTCTCCCCAGCAGCATAGTGCTGGCCACTTGCAGCTCCTACCGGAAACAACCCCAGCTCCCAGCACAGCGGGACCCCTTTGATGAATAGCGAGAGAGGGCTAAGGTGAAAGCGGAGTTTGATTGCTTTGATTGCAAGAATCCAGGCATTTAAAATGAATGAGATGGCTTAACTCTTCCTCTTTCTGTGCTATAATAAATGATAAAACCAAAGGGAAAATGTGTACGTTCACAACACAAAACAGAAGATGAAATCGGTGTTTCATGCAAGGTGTCTGAAGTGGAGTGATGAGATGTGTGCTCTTCAAAACCTGTCTTATTACATGAATAATACATTCATATATTTCAGCAAGAAAGATTCAAACACCATAGAAAAAGAAATGAGTTCATGGTTTTAGCTTTTACATACTCCCATTGTTCTCCCCAAAGGTAACCAAAGCTAGGGTATGAGATTTCAGTCTTTCAGCCAGTTTTCTCTATATTATATGAACAGCGGGTTGTTTTTTTTTCCTAAATATGAGTTTCTACCTACTGCTTTTTTTTTTTTTTACTTAATTATTTAATCTCTGAGGTACCCCCTCCATGCTGGGACACAGAGTTCAGCTTTGCTCTTTCATAGCTACGGAGTCATTGTGCTTGATAGAGATGAACATTATAATTGTGCTTTCATGGCTTAAAAGGAGTTCGGAAGGTTATGCAATACTGGCCTGGCTGTAACTTAAAAAAAAAAAAAAAAAAGTGGTAGCTTGCAAGTGCATGCTTAAGTGTTTGTCATTGAAAAAACATTTAACAGAATAGATCACACTGTTCACTGTTCAGGGGAAGCCTGGAATGCGTTCTGCCTTGGAATCTAGCAAGTGTTATAGAAACTTCTTGGTTCTGTCTCTGTGGTATCTACTCGAAACTGGTCATAGTCAGATACTTTCCAAATCTGACTATGTTTTTACAAGAAAGCTATATTATCCCGTGACTCTGTAAGCTTTTAATACAACTGAGGGACATTGGGAAGAAGGCAAAAGTAAGAAAGAGACCAGCTGAACTGTTGGGGGGGGGGGGGTCTCTGTGTTTACTCTGTGTATCAAGCCTGAACGGCTGGATAGTGTCTTCCTAAACTCTGGTTGCTCATTAGGGGACTCACCTTGTTGTTGCGCTCTCCTGCGGATGTTTACTGACCGACTTTTAGTCCCCGAAGGACTATTTGACCTTTTGATTAACATCTCTTGGTTATTATGCCAGTAAACAGGCATTCTTGGAAGTTTTCTACAATCTCTTTCTATTTAAAAAAAAAAATAATAAAATGAGCGAGAAGTTTAGAGACCACGGGGAAATACTAATAGAAGTTTAAACTTTTGAGACAAAATATATTCTAGGTACTCCCCAGGAGCTAAAAACATGATCATTTCATGTCAGCTTGTAATGAATTAGCAGAAGTCTTTGATCAATGACATCAAAGGCTATCAGCAGTACCAATATTACAGCTGTTAGAAAATTTTGCATTGATTAAATGCCTGAAATCAATCAACCTTTTACCATTCTCTCCTCCTCCCTCCCTCCTGCAGAAAACTGATGTGATTCAGATGCAGTCAAATCTGAATGCACATACCCTCCCATGAAGGAGAAAGGGTCAGCTGGACAACGTACTCATTATCTCATTATCAGCTACTGGATCTGAATCCACCAAAAGCTAAAATAGTTCACTTATCCCAAGTGCTTTTCTTTCTTAAGGAAACATCAAAACCCAAGTGGTCACATCTGAAATACCCTTGTTTACAGAGCTTCCCCGCTGTGCTTCATGTGGTCCACTGTGCTTCCTCTAGGGCCTCACAGCCAACATAGTCAAAGTCTGAATGCAGCCCAGGCTGGCGTCCGTGTTCCGTTTATTCAAGTAACTTTTCCAGGTCTCTGCAGTCAGGCCAATTATCTCAGAAACAAGCAATTATAACCACATTCACAGCTCCCTAAAAGGGTGAGTGCATTCTAGTAACAATTTCTCATGAAAGAAAAACAGTAATTGAAGGATTGGCAAGGCTATTGCAACAGACACACACACACACACACACACACACACACAGGAGGGTGGAAGAATGGAGGGAGGAGGGGAGAGAGAAACATACACTATGTACTTACTTTACCATTGGAAAAATTGGTCCTTTCCATCCAAATACAATAAATACATTCTACAGGGAAAGACTATATAACCTAAAAATGGGGAGTTTGACATTCTGGCTTCTGGCCATGCTGAAGTCTTCAATATCTGTGTGTTCATCTCTGGCTTACACACTGTTGAAGGTAAGCACAATGTAAAATATTTGCAGCCTGTTCTCCTCAAGGTAATACATGTAAAGGTTCTTTAGGAAGGCCGATTATTCTGCTGACGTAAGGTAAATTTAGTCCTTTGGGGAATTAATTCACATCTTTATCAGCTGAGCATCGTCCAACTCAAATCAAGCATGGCAAGTCTTTGAGGCAAGCAAACCACCCTATATTCATTGCTAGATACTGTGCTGTGAATGTCTAGAGAAGATTTCAGCCTTGAATAAGTATAATACACCAGCACACAGCTGCAGCCTAGATACATTCTAATGTGTGTTCACCTTGCTTTAGGTCTATCTGTCCACAACTATTTTTCTACAACTCGGTGGTGAGCTCTTTGACATTAAGGACTTATCTTTGCATCCCTCACAACATAGAATAAAAGGCTTACACTATCATCCTAGTCAGTACCTAGCTGTAGAATTGATTAACCATCATTCTTGATGGTTTTTCAGATGTCAGACCCCTGGATTGCAAATAAATACACACTTATGGCAGACTATTGAAAATCTTGTTAAACATTTTACTCAAAAGAAAGTTTTGCTTACTTACATTTATTTATGCATTTCCTTCAGACAAAAGTAAATGTAGACTATATATGACAGCATTCACATCAGTTTGTACATGCACATACGCCTGCACATGTATTGGGAGTGAGACCACTTATTCCATTTGGTTCTGGAAACAAGAAAAGCAAATCGTTGTGGGAGAGAAAGCAAATGTCTAACCTTGCTTTGTTTTTCATGCATCCTACCAGAGTATTAGAACAGAAGGGAGACAAAAGGTAATTGAGCTGGGATCCTGGGGAAGCATTTTGTAAGTGAATAAAAGGCCACCGTGATGAGTTCAGTGGCAGAGGGAGTTCCCAAGCACATCTCCAGAGATTCTGGAGTGAACCTAAAAAGAAAAGCTTTCTTTCTCAAAAATGCATGGAATGCTAGGTTTAATATTTGCTTCTTGTCTGCTCTGGTGACATCCATTTGGACCTCAGAACCCCGTCTACTCATGACAGGGCTTGACGCTTAGCTGAACGGAGACAGAGCGCCATCTACTGGCAATGGGAACAAGGCGCGTCCTTAAATGTCCCGCACTGCTCCTGGCAGCTCTGAATCTATTATAGGCCCCACTCTTCCGAAAAGAAATGACAAATTGCATAAGCTTCTTAGCACCTCCCCTCCTTTAGCTATTCTCCCCTAGTTAACCTTTAGGGAAAAAAATACAACTATAAACCTTCTTAGAAAATAATTAGGTAGCAGGGATTTTGTTCCTTTGAGATTGAGTATGGGGTGGCCTGATTACCTACTAGTTTTTACCTATTCAGTACAACTCTTGCTGAGGATTCTTCTCCATGCCCCTCAGCTCCTCTGAGTAAGGTTGCTGAATACCTGGAGGCTCAGAAGATGACCTGACACATGGGCAGAGTAACCCGAAAGCCCTGTATCCCTGGGCTATCCACCATACCACCACATCTTGACCCCACTACACTGACTCTTCATGAAGGAATGAGTTTTTCACCCTGGCTACCCCTGTCCAGCAACATAAAATCATTTGATGTTCATTCACTTTGCTGTTCTCTTGATTTCTGAGGAGGGCAAGGACCCTTTACCTCTCAATGGTTTCTGAGATTCTCTAACAGAATTCAAAGAACCACAGGATTACCTGTTTCAAAGGGTTCATAGTAAGGCCAGACAGAATTCACTCTGAGTCCCTAACTAGGAACAGTTTAGTATCAAATTGGAATACAACAGGCCACTTACTGTGAGGTTTCCAGTGTGAACTCTGTTGAAATAAGAAGCCATTTATGGAAAGATCTGTGACTTGGCTGGAGGGCATGTCTCCATTGTGCACTTCCCTAATACTTCTTCCCTGGGAGGTCTGCCTCACCCACCCAGCTTCTCAACAATGTCCCAGGAGGACATCTCCAAGGCTGGGTTTTCCATGACTTCCACAAACTTGAGCAGCCATTTCAAAAGGATGAAAGCTTTAGATGATGAAGAGGATGATGATGATGATGATACAGAAAATAGAAAAAAATTTCAAAGGATTTGATGACAATTTTTGAAAAATGAGGCAAAGGACTCTGTGTTTTCTCATAGGATTGAAATCTTAACTCAGCACTTCATAGAACACAAATTCTCAGTGGTACCTTGCTTTTCACAGTATAATTTGCCTCAATTACTAAGTAAACTCATACTTAATATGGAAAGTACTCATCTTCAGCGAGGCCTTAAGTGGCCATCTCGTATGCAGAAGAGCATAGCTTGGGCAATCTCAGAACAATCGCTTGCTCTACTTCACACAAAAATATGATCCGAAGTAACAGAAGTCTTGGCTTATAGCCCATTGTCCTTCCTTCCTTCCTCATGTTCCACAACGCCCTGGCCATACATGGGCTTCAGCCACGTGTTCTGGGCAAGGCTGGTAATTCCAAACAGTATATGCCTTCCTCGTGGGTAAGGAGCAAGTATACCCCTATATAATAAGTATTTATGAGAAGACATCCTCCTGCCTACACTGACTCTCCATTCTAGGGCCACCTTAGTGTCGGTACTACTTGATCTAATTTGTTTTTTATTGTTGCTGTAATAAAACGTTATCACTAAGATAATTTAGGGGAGGAGAAGGTTTACATAATCTTTCAGTTTGTAGTCTATCATTGAGAGAAGTCAAGACAAGAACTCAAGGCAGGCCTGCTTGCTTTTCCAAGCAACAGACCTCTAGCCAGGGAACTTACTTCACAGCCAAAGTACAGCAAGAATCATGGAGTAATGCTGCTTGCTAGCTAGCTCACTTGAGGGGTTCATGCTATGCTAGCTTCTTTTATACAGTTCAGAATCATCTGTACAGGGAATGGTGCTGCCCACAGTGGTCTGCTCATCAATTCCCCCAGAGACATGTTCATAGTCCAATATGGCTTAGGCAATCCCTCTCAGATGACTGTGAGTTATGTCAAGTTGACAATGAACGCTTAACCAAGACATTAGCCCAGAAAGGAGGCAAGAGATACATTGGCAAAGGCTCGAGTTTACACCACATATGGAAGTCCAAATTCTGTGCCCCATCAATGGTAGTTCCTTTGAATCTTCAATGAGGCAGTGGAGATCCAAAGGAAAGGCAAATTGGAGAGTAGCTTAAGAACTGAAAGAATGTGGTGAGTACAGCAGGAGTTCTTACAAATAAAATAGGGAGGGGCAGAAAGAGGGCCTGGAGATATGGTTCGGTTAGTGAAGCACCTGCTGCAGAAGGATTGGGACAGGAGTTAGAATCCCCACCTGTGGAAACTTGATACCCAAGGAGGGAGAACTGAGGGAGAAGGCAGCCTGCAATGGTTGCTGAACTCAGGCTGTTGGATTGGGTGAGAGGCAATACCTTCAGCAAATGTTAGGAAATAAATTCAGGATCAAGCTTAAGTCAGGGAGGAATAGGGCTGATAGCTTACTTCTTGGCTGAAAACACCAAAAGATTAGGTATGCCAGGCCCCAAGAGCACACACAATGTAAATGGCAGAGGTTTTACAAAATTGCAAAATGATCTGAAAACATTTCAGACCTTCAGAAATTTTCCCTTACCCAAAATTTAGTTATATTCTCTACTCACAGGATCATTTAAATATATCACTGAATGCACAGCATTACTGTCCGCTTAGATGATTTCACATTCTAACCCACACATGGACACAATTAGCCTCCCAGTAACTGGGGCTGTCCTTCCAGCCAGCAGAGTCCAGGAGGCAGAGGCCCATCTGTACTCCATATTCTGATTTGTCTCCCCAGAGGCTTCCAGAAGACCTGGCTGTGACAAGAAATTCCTGCCAGGCAAGTCCCAGGTGTGGGAAACATGCACAAACATGATCTGTACCTTACTCAAGAGAGAAAAGACCATCTGGGCTTTGTTCAGAGGGAGGGATTGAGACCAAAAGCATGATTTAAAGCAGGCTACTTCTAGAGTTAAGATAATCACGGGGTGTAACGTTGGAAACATGAGTGGAATGATCTCCTAATGTTGGAAACATGCATGGGATGCTTCCCTACAATCTCAGTTGGCTGACAGTGGAGGCAGCATCAGATACGGCCTGAGAGGGAGAATTCAGGGAAGTTCTAGATGTGATGGGAAATTTGAGACAATAAACTTCAGAGCCACTTACACGGATAGAGTAGCCCAAACTCACAGGAAAATGACTTACACACTCACACTCAATTTTCACCAATAGTCTTCGTTTCTTTCCGTCCCAGCCCACATAAGAACCACATCTGTGGAAACTCTTTCCACTACGGGGTACCCACAGCCACTGAATATAGACAGCATCCTGGTGTTTGGTACAAATTTAAATGCAGCTAGAAATTCAGTTTGGCTAGCAAAGAGAGAACAATTCTTGCAGTAAAACTTGAATTTTAAGTGAACAGTTATTTTCCAATAAATGTATGATCAACACAATGTATAGACATTGGCATATTGTGCAAATTATCTTTTATAAATATAAACCTCAAATATAGCTAGCCTTAAGATTTTGTATTTCACAATCCTGCATTTTAACTTTTTTTTTTTCTATTTTGACATATTAAACGCTTGTAAAAATCTACTACACTATTTAGGTTCTCAAAAGGGTACCAAAAAATAAATATCCCACTGCCAAATATAAATTTATGAAGTACTCAAATCTTGACAGAAACTTCTCTCTTTTCTAATCTTAACAGTCAATAATTCATCAATTCACTCTAATAGCTATTCTAAGGAACATTCTAGAATCTAAGCCCCTGCACTCACAGATCTATTGTTTCACTATAATGGGCTGAATGGGCTTCCATATTCTTCAGCAGAGAGTCACTATAAGCACATCCCCTAACAATTTGGCATCAAGTAATACACTGTTGGTAACTCAAAAGTAACTGAGGGAGGGGCATTTAAAACACAGAAAACAGCAAAAACTAAAAATCTAAACCTCTTTTTCTTTGTGTGAGTGTGTGTGTGTGTGTGTGTGTGTGTGTGTGTGTGTGTGTGTGTGTGTGTGTGTACATGGCTGTGGCTGTGTGTGCATGTGTATGCACATGTGGAGGCCATAAATTAACAAATCAGTTACTCATTCTGGTGGTTCCAGCTCAGCAGCAGCTTAGGACTTTTTTTTTTTTTTTTTAAATAACACAAGGTCTTAGGATCTGCCCCTGGACATACTGAGTTATAAACTCAGAAGTTGGGCTGATCTGTTAAAAACAAACAATCAAGCAGAGTCAGTGCTCACTAAAGTATGAGAACCATTGACTTCAACCCTGTTCTCAAACTGTAACTAAAACATAGGTCTCATTTAGTAGTTCCAGAACAGGACATTAGCTTTAGGATTTCTAACAAGCTCCCTAGTGGTGTCAGTGCTGCTGACTCCCCAACCACATCTTGGAGTAGCAAAGGTTTAAACCACAGAGATATGTCTCCTGTGCTACTTTTCCTTCCCAGAGTCCTTGGCAAAGCTCTCCCGATCTGAGCCTGCCCTTGTCACAAGCCTCACAGACTCTCAACACTAGTCCCACTGCCTCTTGCTGTATGTCATATGGTCCTTTATGTCTCTAATGATGGTTAATCTCTCAAGAAATCAAGAATAATTCTTCTATGAAAAAGAAAATAAGTAAACAATTTGTTCTACAATTTGTTCAAAAATGAACTCAGTCGTATAATGGTGGGCATGGGATTCTGTGGAAAGCACACAATCATCAGATTGTAAAAGGTCTTAAAAACCATTCCAAGGAATTCAGAGTTTGCACCACAGATCAATAGTTCCCAAACTGACAATCCATAGAACTAAGTCCACCAGATCGACTGTATAAAATAAAAACAGAGGCAGTGAAGCACATCTACAACCTATTTATTTTATTTGTTCTTTTTCTGTTTTTAATTAAAACATAGATTATATCACTATATTATATATTACATTGCATTACATTATATTATGTTATGTTATATTTTTTCTCTCCTCCCTCCAATTCTTCCCATGTCCCTTCACTCCTTCTCAGATTGATAGCCTCTTTCTCATTTAATTTTACATATGTGTGTATCTTTTGATTGTATATATGCTGTGTGTGTGTGTGTGTGTGTGTGTGTGTGTGTGTGTGTGTGTGTGTGTGTGTGTAGCCTGCTGAGTCTGCTTAGTGTGGCATGTATATATATGTTTTCCAGATAACCAGTTAAGGGGAACATCCCTAGGAACGATTAATTCTCTCTCCATCCGTCACCAGTTGCCTGTAGTTTTTTGTCTGGCTGTGGTTTTATGCGAATAAAAGCTTCTTTGATTTTATTACTTTTCATTGTAGTGTCAAAAAAGTCTTTGAAAACTTTATGCTGTCATACAAAATTACCGTACTTTGTGGTATTGTAATGGTATGTTTTAGGACATGCAGTTAAGGAAATTAGTTACTTATTTAGTGAGTAAAGATGCCTTAAGTTTAAAAAAAAATGTGCAACCAAAGTAATATGGCTGTAAAACTAATTGGAAGTTCAGAATGTATTTAAGGGAAGGCAAGAGAGACCAACAATGAGAAAGTTCCAGAATGAATAGAGATACAGTGTGCAGATCTAGCAAAATAAAGGGAGAGAACAGAAGTTTGAAAATTAGTAGTTTCAGTGTGTTCTCTTAGGAAGAAATAACCTATTGACTGAAATTAGGCAAAAAAAGATTTTCTTAAATCCGTAGTAAGTTTCTGATTAACGAATAATTTCTGGGTTGAGACGAACTATTAGAATGTTAAAGTGGATATGACTTCAGATGGGGGCGGGGGTGTGCTCCTGACCTCAGGTAACACGTCTCTATACATTCCCAGTGTGTGCTCATGGTGACAAGTCAATGAAAGTGGTTACAAGTGAAAAGGATTCTGACGTTAAACTTTAGAAAAACATGTAAGAAAAATGTGAAGACTCATTTAATCAGAATAGTGTTGACCTTGTGGCAAGGCTTCAGAAAAGCTAAAATTGAATCATCTTGGCTTTTCCACACCGTCTCACTCTAAATTTATATGTAGAATGAGAAATTAAAGGTCTTGATAGCCAGAAAAAGAAATGATGGAGAAGGAAGGCATCCCTCTTCAAACACTGAGTTGCATTCTAGACAAGATAAATAGGGAAGTCAAATAACCAAAGGAGATAAAAATAGTCATCAGCAGTGCATGGGGTGGAACAGAAAAACTAACATAGTGATTGAAATTATGTCAAGAGAAAAAAATAGAGAAAACAAATGCCAACATGCTTAGTGTAGACAGGAATTTTAAATATATTTTACATGTACAATATTCAGAAAGCTTATCATTTTTTCTATGTGGGAAAAAAATCTCCTCTTCCTTAAAAAGGAGAAGGAGGGAGGAAATGCTTTTAAAATTGCTTTAGTCTTGTGGAAATCTATTGTCTTCCAGCATCAAACATGGTATTTACCTGAGTCCATATTCAGCCATGTAAGATGTTTCAGCATTGCCACCTAGTAATTTAAAATGACAAGAAAAATAATATAATGGATGCATGCCTGATTTCTTCTTCTCCCATCCCACAATAAGGGTGAGGTGATGGAAGACTCTTGATTATTCTCTCAGCAGAAACTGAAAAAGACTTCTGCCTGAGGAAAGAGGATTTGAGCTGTACTTGAATGTTTCTTTGCAGATGTACTCATGCAAAGGAGAGATTCAGTCCCCCAAAAGAGAAGCAAGCTCTGAAGTTATTGCCTTCAGAAGGATGGACTCATGGTGTCATGGTCTGAATATGTGGGTTGATGTGTTAGAAGGTAGGAAATTTGACAGTTGACTAGGTCCTCAATGTGATGAGAAAGGTATCCTTATAAAAGAGCCTAAGGGAACTTGTTTCACTGCCAATGGATATGTTCTAGGGACCTATTAATAGATGCACCTCCCTCGTGCAATTAAATGCATGGTATGATAAACCACTCAAAGAAAGTAGAGCTAGGTTAAGAGACATAGAGAGCGGCCTCAGTCAGACTAAGTATTCCTCATGAAATGACTTTCTTGCTAAAGTTACTTTTCTTTCGCTTTGGTAAGACATCATGATCAAAGCAACATAGAGGAGAAAGAGTTTATTTGGGGTTTATATTTCCAAGGGGTTGGAGTTCATGACCATAGTGATAGGGAGCATGACAGCAGACATGGAAATGGAGTAGTAACTGAGAATTCACATCTTGAGACACAACCACAAGGCAGAGAAAGTAAGGGAGTTGGGGAGAGGGGCTAGAAATGGCTTCAGTTATTTGAAACCTCAAGTCTGGACCCTAGTGACACATTTCTTCCAACAAGGCCACGCCTCCTAATCTTTCCCAAACTGTTCTACCAACTGGGGAAAAAGTGTTCAAATATATGAGCCTATGGGGACCATCTTCACTTAAATGATCACAGTAACAAATGAAGAAAAAAGAACAGGCTATGGGCCATCAAAAAAGAGCTTACCGAAGATAAGGAATAATTATCTCAAAATATAGAGTTACAAGTGCTAAAAAAAAAAAAAAAAAAAAAAAAAAAAAAAGACAGCAAAGATAGGACTTGTGACTCTGGAAAAGCCTTTGGGGCTTAATGAAGATGAGATGGGAACCCCTTCCAGACATGGTGAACAGAAGAATAGGAATATGGGTTTTGCTATGTGTTTAAATTAGAGACTGGATGTGTTTAATGAAAAGATTGAGTACTTTTCTGTTGTTGTTTTAAATCAAAACTCTAGATCTTAGTGGACCAGGACACAGTGGAGTGGGTGAGAAGTTCTCACAATGCAACAGAGTCAACTCTTTTTTTTGGTAAGTTAAATACTTAAAATGCAGTTTGAAAAAAAAGTCAAAGATAACTACATTTTTAGCTTGGAATTGTTATTTTTTGAGAACTAGGTTTTTAAAAAATATATATCTTTTCAAATAAATAAATAAATAAAAATATATCTTTTCAAAAGAATTGAGATTGTTAAAATATTTGGTAGGTTTTGGGAAAGAGGTTCTGCCTAAGAATATATACATTAAATTCACCAACATGAGGATGGTATTTAAAGCCATGTCCTTTATGAGTCTGAGGTTCCCAAGAGGAATTTTGTCTTTAAGTCCTTCCAAATTCACAAAATAATGTCAGAGTTTTAAATGAAAATAAAAAAGTGTAGCATAGATATTTTTAAATCTTTACAACTGCCATAAGTATTACAGTTAGATAAGAAAAATAAACATTGCTGTCCTAACAGATAGTATTCCAGCTAGATGAGGTCAAAAACTCCAGATTTATTGAAAATTTAAAACAAAATATTGGCATTTCCCTTCTAACAGCTCTTCTCCACTATGTGATGCATAGTTTAAGTTTGTGCTCTGTTTGCTGAAGCCTACTACAAGACATATGAAAGATGCGTCTGTTAAAATTATCCAGCAAGTATGCTTAAGCATTAGCCATTACCAGTTCACAGAGTTTCTAAGCAAATACAAGGCAACAGAATAGAAAGTTCACGTCCAATGCTATATACTATTTGTTTGTCAGCACTTCACAAAGTCTGAATTTATTTTTGACACTTGAAAAAATAACCCACTTGGGGGCAATTAATTAGACTGAGGCAGGTCCAGTGCTTGGAGTTCTAATATCTGTAACATAATCAGCTCAGCATAAATAGTCACACTCAAGATAAAATGGAACTGAAAATCGGAAACTTCTAACTAATCTACCAATAAGGGACTCTCTGCTGCAACAATCCAAATGAGGTGCTCATTCCAGTGTAGCCAATCAAGTCCTTCCTGTGCTCTGCTCTGATCACTCTATAACAACCCCAAAGCATATAAACCTATGGGGACCATCTTCATTCAAACCATTACAAAACAAATTTAAAAAGAAGAATAGGCTATCAAAAATCATAAGGAATAATTAGCTCAAATCCTAGTGTTACAAGTGACTGACCAGTGTGGACCTACTGGCTTCGTCTATGTCTTGGATAGACTCTTCAATAGTTTAATATGCCTCACTTGGTCTCTCAGCTTCTCACTCAAGATGTTCTTGGAACAAAAGGAACATTTACTAACTGTTCACTATCCAAACATAAAGTAAGCTGTGTGATCTACGATTTCTCACAGATGACACTGCAAATGAGTGAGGTCAGCTTGAACTATCAAGAGAAAAGGAAACTGTATTTGGGTCTAAATGAGTCAATAACAAAATTTTATACAAAAATTAATTTTTGTAATTCATATAATGATGCTATCACATACTATTCTAAAATGAATCAATATGCAGATTAAAACCCTAATTGACAGTGTTATATAACTTATATTGTGAAAATTTTGAAAAATGCTTTATTGATACTAATAAACTTGAAGTTAATTTTATACAATACTCCTTTAATTTGGTGTTTAAAATACAGCATTGACACAAGCCAGAGAATTTATTTATCTGGTTCTGAAGTGCATATTTAGCTATGAAGTCAAATTAATAACTTCTAGAGAGTATAAAACTTTTTAATCAGTGTCACTATGAATATAAGAAATATTTTTGAAACTCAATTTTGTTGTTAAAAACTACAGTTTGTAAGATCTGAAGTATGTAAAATTTCAAACAGAAATGTCATAAAATACTAACACAAAAAGAGTCTTGTCAATGAAAATTTTACAATTAGAATATAAATTAAAATGAACTGTAAACGCAAATGAAAGATCTCAAAGACAGGAGACAATGAGCTAATGCTTTTTTGATTCAAGGTTAAGTGATAACATATTGATAATATATAGTATTAAAATTAATTTTTCGTGTTTATTTTTGCCTTTTTTAACTGTGGCTATTAGAAAATTTAAAATGAATGTGGCTCAGTTATAGAATGGATACTCAGTATATAGAAAGCACTAGATTTAATTCCCAGCATAAGGTGGGCAGGGGAGTGGCTTTAATGTGAATATCTAACTTTTTATTGCTACAGTGAAACACCATGATGAAAAAGCAAATTGGGATTATTTTGGCTAATGTAGTATGAAGGTTCTGGCCCAGCCTAGTACCAAGATCAGGACCAGCCCAGTCATATTACTTGAAAGTTCTTACTCTTTAACTCATGATTAGCCAAGAGGCTTAGTACCTTTTCTCAGAGTAGCATTTATATCCTTCTTCTTCTGTGTTTCCCGGGCATCTAGTCAATGTTCTATTAAACCAATAGGAGGGACAAATATTTACAATCTAGAAAAGCATAACCCCACAGCAGGCTTTCATTTCCAAATCACTGTTTAACACTGAAGGAAGTTAGAAGAACTCAAATAGGAACCTGGAGGCAGGAGCTGATGCAGAAGACATGGAGGAGTGTTACTTACTAGATTGCATCCCATGGCTAACTCAGTCTGCTTTTTGATAGAACCCAAGACCACCAGCCAAAGCATGGCGTCACCTACAGTGGGCTGGGCCCTCCTACATCAATCTCTAATTTTAAAAATCCCTTACAGTTCAAGCTTATGGAGGAATGTTCTCAATTGAGGGTCCTGCCTTTCAGATCACTCTAGCTTATGTCAAGTTGACATAAGATCAGACAGCATAGGGAGCAATAATAAACGCACTTGTCAATACACAGCAAAGGGCAATTAGGAGGTAGTTGTATAGCCTGCATTAGATGGTATGTTTAGATAGGAACTATGGTGAACGGTTGCTTCTTGTTTTGTTGTTATCTATCAAGCATTCATTTTCTACTGAGACCTTAAGTAAGAAGTGGTTTTTCTCACATGAAACGATCACATTCATTCCTCCACATTAAACTTGACAGGTTGGCAGAGAGAATGGAAAGCTAAAGTACATGGTTATTATTAAGCTCTTAGAGTAAGGAGAGTCAAAAAGCATGTCCCCAATACTGTGCAGTGAACCAGAGGCTCTGACTTTTACAGGAATTCATGAAGACATCAACATATATGGACAAGACTTCATATGCAGCTATTATATCTTGAACAATATAGCAAATAGCAACTTTCTCCAATTTCCCATGAGCAGCCAGCCCTGGAGAGAAGCACTCCAGAAAAGCTGGGAAAGGAGCTAAACAAAGACAGGAGAAAAGAAGCTGGCCCAGAGCAGTAACCAGAAACTCAGTCAGGCACACTAGCGAGTCATGGCCTACACTGATTTAAGAAAGCTGGAGTTAATATTAAAACTCACCATAAACCATACATACTGATACATATTTCATGCAGTTATTACTTATAAAACAAACCAACAGAGAGCTGTTGCTCAATAATATGATTTCATATATTTATGGCTTAAATTTTTAACTTTTTCATGAAAATCTAAACAGGACAATTACAGAAAGATACAGGGACTGAGTGATCCCTCGTTTTAAAGAATTTATAGTGGTACAAAAAGACAGGCATGCTACTAAACAGCTGGCTCCTCTTTAAAATTCAGCTGATGCTTGCTTCTGACTGAATATGCTACAGCTTGACCCAACACCTTTCCAAAGCATAGAAAAGCCGCACACAGTGATTTCAGCACTTGGATTGTATCTGTCTGTTCTAAAGAACAGAAACAGTTTGCTAGAGAGGCAAATGTACACTTAACATCCTCAAGAGATTTACAAGAGAAATGACCTGAGAAATAGGAATTTGATGTTAGTGGAAATATCTCTGATCTCTCTGTGTATCTGTCTCTCTGTGTCTGTCTGTGTGTGTATCTCTGTCTCTGTATCTCTCTGTCTATGTCTATTGTCTCTATATCTATCTATCTGTCTGTCTGTCTATCTATCCATCTCTAGCTCATTCATTCATCATGCTCAGTCAGAATGTTATTAGTTTCCTAACTTACGTAGTTTCTATAAATATGCATTCTTACTTGAGGGCAGGGGATGTTACCTGCCATGGTTCCAGGAGGGTATGTGTCATCTAAAGAGTAAGTTTGTTATACCATCTTGAATAGTTTCCAAGCAGAGTTCTTCCACAGGCTTTTCTCCTCGCTTATCCCTTCCTTCAACTCAGTTCCCTTCACCTCAGTTCCTTGCTAATTTAGAACTACTGGACTAGGTAAATCACCATGGTGCTTGCCAACCAAAACAGTCCTAATTCTGACTCATTGAATCATGAAATAATATAATGGATATGGCACAATATAAAGGATCCCCTGCCCACTGAGCCTATTGACATTTGACCCCAAATAGCATGAAGATGGTAATGAAGTTCCCATGACTGAGCACTACCATTTATTTCCACCCCCTGCAAAAAAAAAAAAAAAAAAAAAAAAAAACTTAACTCTTAACTGTGTTCCTTTAACTTAGGCAAATCAGCTTCACCCACAAACCAGAACTAAATTAGAATATGAAACCTAGCACGCAAAAATTCACTACGCATTTGCAGAATAAGCACAAGGAAAGTACAAAAATCAGTTTTTATCATAAAATGTGTAAGAGCCACTCGTGAGTCATTTCCTGCATCCTCCCAGCTGTGAAGAAGGGTGAGCTACTCCAGCCTCCTGCCCTAACTCCAGTTGCAAGAAAGCCAGAGGAGCAAATGTCCTGCTCTCATCATATTGTACTCACTGTATTGACTTCATCTCTCACTTAACTGAGTGTCCCCTGCACGTGCTGCCGTTCTCAGGTGACTAGAGGCCAGCTTGCAGGTATAACAGGGTAGCCAATGAAAGGCAATTCGGCAGATGAGTGTCTTAAGTTTTCCTCTGATCCTCTGCGGAGTCAGTTGTTGCTTTATTTAAAGTGTTTAATTATTCTGTTTTTGCGATACGTTTTGAGACTAAAGCAACACTAAAAGTTGTAATTTAAAAAATAATATTGTACATAAAAGAGATTATGTGCAATGTTTTGCCAGGATTTGTGAAAATGTGCTGCGACAGGACACATAACTTTTTATTTGTGATTTTTGGCCTTTTTCCTGACTCCCCATTGGAGGTCATACCTTTTCAGGGGAGGAAGCGGGGTGGGGGAGGAAGAAAGCGGAAATCTGTGATTGGTATGTAAAATTAATTTTAAAATTCTAAAAAAGAAATATGAAAAGAATAATAATTTCTGGCCTTTTAACTTCCTCCCCCAAGGAATGCCACTGGAATAGAATTTCTTTCCTGCAAGACAGATCTTAAGAATTTTAATTTCTCTCTGCCTTAGAGGTTGACCATAAAGAAATTCCCTGACCTACCTTGGCTGATGATAAATGTTAGGACTCTATTTGAGAGAGTATTCAACCTGTGTATGGAGAAAATTCTAGACAGACAGGCCAATGGGAGTCTAAATAAATGGCCTTGCTAGGTCTCACCGCCCAGTCTAATCCCATTCTTTAAACACTGGACTCTCCCTAAAGCACAGCACTGTGAGACAGCTGCCAGCTGGGAACGTGGAGGCTTCTGAACACAGGTGGAAGACAGCATGGAAATCCCATGCCTCTTCACACTCACAGCTCTGCACACTTCTTTATCTAGAACCTCTTTAATACCTTTCCAACAAACCAGTGCATGTGTTACCCTGAGTTATATCTGCAGCTCAGGCAAATTTAGTGGGGAAATATCCCCCCAGACAGAAATGCAAGTAAAATATCCCAGGTCTTGCAATTAGCACCATAAATGGGGGATGCAGTCTTGGCCACTGTACTCCCAACTCAACATTGCCTCTAGGTACCATTACAGTTGAATTGGTGGACCCTCGACTAATGAACCCAGCAAAAGTGCTTGCTTTCTTGCTTACTGCTGGGGAGAAAACACCATACCTTTTGTATGAAGAAGCCACTGGTGTTGTGAATGTATACTATAATAGTTATCTACTTCAGTTGAGATTCATTTTTTTACTGCACCATCAGATGCCAATAGATGAGGTGTCCATCTTAGGAAGCTTTTGACTAGCAACAAAGAATATCCCATAAACATAAAACAAAGTGACATCCCCAATCCCTTTTTGCAACAACAGTTTTCAAATTACTATATTATTCATACTCTTTATAAATAAAAACAAAAAATTCCATCATAGGAGTTGAATATAATGTGTCTGTGTGTATACAAAGTGCCATAGCAAAAAGAGCAGACCAAATATGTTTAACTCTGTGCCTGATTTCACTAGCATCTGCATTTCAAACTATAGAAAACTCACACCCACAACTATTATAGAAATTATTATAAATGTTCTTATGAGTTGAATAAAAATAATAGAAGACTAAGTCCTATAGACAACCCCATGCTCTGTTGTCAAAGATGAATTCTAGGTGTACATATGTGGTTTATGTCTTCTACTCAGGAATTATTTGTTTTCCTTTAACTAACATTTAATATGTTATCATCCAAGTAGCATGTACTTACTGAGAAAAACAAGAAAGTAAAGCATTTTCTTTATTATTATCCAGAAAGATTTACCTTAACATTTTCTGTAGAAATGGAGAGTTAAAAAAAAAAAATGAGGACCAGCATTAAACTGATCACATTCTGAAAAATCCTTTCAATAATACACCTCTCAGTTCTTGAACAAATACAGTAACAAAAGACCTCAAGAACTAGGTAAAACTTCCCTAAAACAGAGCACTGGAACCCTAAAAGATTGCAAGAAAAAAATAAGATTATATTTGCAAGCTGGTAATGGATATACATATATATAGATATATATATAGATATAGATATAGATATAGATATATATATATCCGTTATATGTGTGTGTGTTTTAAACCCAAACATCCAATACAAAATATAAATTCTTATAAATGACTGGCTTTCTGCTTAGGTTTTTATATGTTGATTAAGATATTGATCTACTTATTAAGCAAGCATTTATCAAACATCTATAATGTACCAGCACTACAGTTATTAGGTAGAATAATAACTACCTAGCTCTCAAGGGTCTCATAGGATGGTAGAAGACAATAACTTACAGCACAATGTGATAAGCATCATTATTGAGAAATGAGCAAAGCATTATGGGAGCCAGATGAATATCACAGAGAAAACATCTGCCTCCCCTTTCTCTAACCATAGTTCTGTCTTTTTCATATCTCTTTTCTGCATTGGCCATCGACCAGAAAGGAAGCAAAGGAGGATAGGATGGCAGATGCTCACCAGTGTCAAATGGTCTAGTCAGATGAACACTGATGTCATGGATTCAGGACTTAAAAGGTCACTGGCAAATCACTCAAAGTATGGTTTTTAATATTTCAGCAAATAGGGACTCAACATGAAGGTGCAGCTTAATAAAGAAAAATTGCCAATCTTATACAGTAGTCTACAAAAATAGTTATTCCACTCTAGCTTTGCTCTCAGAACTTCATTACTCATGCAAAGTGGTGGCTGGGAAAAACGTGCAGCCTAGGTCTCTTCACTGGCTTACAGTTTTTGCTTAGGGGAAATAGCTCTGTTTATGTGGGCATGGTGCCATGCACCAGGAATCTCAACCCTCGGGAGGCTGAGGTAGAAAGTTTAGGATAAGTTGGGGCTACAAATGAGTTCCTGTCCTGAAACAAGAACAAAAGGCCCTGTGTCATCTATGACCACAAAGGGCTGGGAAGAACTAACTAACTTTGAAAAGACAAAGACAGGCCATCGCTTCTTGAATTCATTCTGCGACTTTTCATGTCTGTGTCATCTGACCCCTCTTTGGGGTTAATAAGGCAAGGAGGGGGAAGGTGGAGGAAATGGTTTCAGCGCTCCCATTTCTGTCCTTGGGATGACATAATCCTTCAGCTTCTCCCATTGCTTTCCACCTGTTCTCTGGGGAAACACGCACAGTGTAAGGTGGGAAACGGGATGTGTGAGTCTGGCACTTGACAAACACAACAGAGTCACTTGAGGGATTCATTCACTCATTAGATTTAACCTGAGTATAATGGCTGTTGCCTCCCAATTTCCCTTTTGAAAAAAAATCTCAGATGTGTGGGGCAATCACTGTAGGTCCACCAGCTGCTGATCTGTTTTTACAAAGTGCAGAAGTCGCTGTCTAAAACCTATAACCTGTCATACTTTATCATCCTTGCAGAGATGCAGCCATTATTTAAATTAGACTGTGAATGATTTTTTCCCCCTGCAATGGCCTTTTAGGTGGTGATATGTCATCCCAGGCTACTATAAGCTGGTGGTGAGTGTTCTCAACATATTAGCTCTGCTCATAATTCGCTGCTTTCAGAAAAGCATGCTGGTGATACAAAAAAATATTTTTGTCTCTGTTTATGCCTGGAAAAAAAAGAGTCCATCATTACCTGAATATGAGCCAGGCATATGTAGGAAAATGTAGAGTAGCTTCACTTACTGTTAGCTAGAATTGATCCTTGATTAAACGTCTCTTTTGAATAGAGGAAGAAAATAATCCCTCACATTTGATTAGCACTCAAGAGTTCATAATGCCTTAAAGGGACATGATCTCATTTAATTTTCACATCAGTGCTTTGCACTGGTCTAGGATGTTTTCTCATCATTGTTCTTTTACACACAGGGGAACAGGCTCAGAACACGTTTGGAGACTCACATAAGGTTACAAAGAGTTCATAAATGATGAAACTAAACAAACACAAAATCGCAACCTTCAGAACCACTTATAGGAAAAGGCTGCTGCTTCCTGAGGTGCTGTTCCCATCTGTAGCCCCAGCGCTGTGGAGGTTCCTGAATCCTAGACTATCCTAATTATAATTACCTCCAGGCCATCAAGGGCTACACAGAAAGACTGTCTAAAAAAAAAAAAATACAATAAATGGGGCTGTGTATATTGATAAGCACCTATAACTCCAGCACTTGTAGAGACAGGAGAATCAGGAGTTCAATGTTACCCTTGTTACATAAGAAGTTTTAGGTTAACTTGGGTTACATGAGACCCTATCTCAAAAATGCTTTTGAAACTTCCTGATTTGAAGCTATTTTCTATAATTAATTCATTTTCAAATGTTCGAAGACATGAGCAGTCAAGCTGAAGAGATGATACCTGGGGCTTGTGACGTGGCTTAGCTGGTGAGGAAGCTAAGTCTTACAAGCCTGGGGACGTGAGTTCAATCCCCAAACTCACATAAATGTGCAAGGGGAAAACTGACATCAAAGTTGTCCTCTGACCTCCATATGTACGCACACATACATATATAATACACATATACAATAATAATAAATCTTTAAAATTAGAAAAGAGACAATATCTTAGTGTAGTGTGATCTCACAGTTTTCAAGCTATGTACTAGACTCATCTTGGAAGAGCATAAATACCCTGGTTTCCAAGATCCCTCAGCTCAAGTGAGTTCCATTACCTGGGATGGGAGCAGAAGCTAATATCTTTTTATTTCCAAGAGATTAGAGAAAGTATAGCCAAATGGACTCCTCTAAACTGCTAGGCATTATAACCCATTGAGATGCATGTCAGTGATAGCCCATTCTGCTCTCAAATTTGGATGAATTAGATAGGGGTGAATCTGAATGTAAATAGGTTTTCCTATTGATTCTAATGTATGCAAAGTCTGAGAACCTACAGGTTAAGAACTACTTTCAAGTTAAGTAAATGGGTTTGATAGTCATTTCCCACTTGTATGATTCTAAACAAGTTATTTAACCTCCCTAAGCTACCACACTTTGGGATCCTTATCTTTAAAGACCTGATAACATCACTGTTGTTCTTTTACAAGTGTCTTGACATTGCGACAACTCTTATCACAATACAGCTGTTCTCAAAATGTGTTCCCTGGACCACATTATCACCCAGTATATCCTTAGATACATAAAATGAGCAGGTGTCCCATGACAATGAATAAGACACTCAGAGAATGAGCCCAGCAGGATTTAACAAGAAGTCCTTTAGAGCAAGCATTGTCCTTGCTAAAATCTGATCAGTGATCCAATGCGGAGAAGGCCCAATGCCCTGTAGAGAGCAAATATACACTTAACAAATATTACATACTATGCTGCGGTGATTCTGTTCCTGTTGCTGTTCTCACAGTTTATTTCTGCTGCTGTTCTAAAATATCACAATAAAAAAAATAATTGTTGGTGAGTGAAAGGTTTTATTTGGCTTACAATTCCAGTTTACAATTCATTCCTGGGGAGAAGCCAAGGTCGGAACTGAAAGTCCCACATCAGAAGTCAATGAGGACAGAGAAGAATCCTGCCTGCCTGACTGCCCCGCGTCCTGAAGTCCACTAGTTTCCTTCTCCTTTCAGACAGGAAGTACTCCTGTCCTGGAGCAGTGCTGCCCATAGTGGGCAGTTAACAAGACAACCCCACGCATTGATTCCCTCAAGCCAACCTCTGCTAGATAATGCCTCACTGAGACTCTTCCCAGGTGATTCTAGAGTCAACAGGTAAAGCTAACCAGTACCTAAGAAAAGTTTCTAAAGTCTGGTAAATAATAATAATAATAATAATAATAATAATAATAATAATAACCTCAAAATTCACAGCTGGAGATCACATCACCAAGGGAGAGAAGATCCAATGTCATGGCTACTATGATAATTATCAACATAAACAATTTATTGTCTGAAGGCCCCATTTGGCGTTCCTGGTGAATTTTTTTCTTCATTTTATTATTTTTTTAATAAAAAAAATGTCTTTTTTATCCATGTATCCCCTGCTCCCCCACTCCTCCCTCCTCCCAATCCCTCCCATTCATCCTTCAGCCTCCCCCTTCCATTCCCCATCCCCTCCCCCAAAAGGACAAGAAGTCTCTAGGTGGGTCAGTTTAGTGTGGTACATCCACTCCAGGCAAGTCTGATTTCCTCATCCCAAAGTCAAGACTGAGTTGGGTGTTCCTCTGCAGAGATTGGGCTCCAAGGTGCCAGCCCGCTCACAGGAACACAGTCTGACCCCACCCATCGAGGCTCCACATACTGCCCATGCCAATCGACAGTTTTAACTATCTATCATTTCCCTCTTGGGCAATGACCCTTATAATACAACCCTATTCTTACTTTATACACCAGATATGTAAGTGTAACTGGCCTATCTTTTTTTTAAGAACAGATCTCCACATGGATAATGTTCTTGTCTACCTCCTGACCCTTGAGTGTTTGTCTATTAAGACCAGTTACCTCTTCAGAAAAAAAGATGCAAAGTAAACTCAATAGTTGTCCGAAATAGAACTTCTGAGATTCTCCTTTGTACTAGAGCTTTGTAAATGAACAAAACGGACCTCTGCTATGACTCAATTTATTCTCAATCTAAGGGCAGACCAGACATTAAAAATGCTCATTAATAGTTAAGTGGCTATATTTGTGCAAAATCCTACAAAGGAAAAGAAAGGTGCCTTTGCAGATGGTTGTGGGGCTTGTGACCTGCTTTTCACAACAGCAATCCATGGGCACCTTAGGGACTGACTCCTCAAAAAAGTATGCACATCGTGGAACTGGCTCTATATAAAATATACAGGATGATGACAAGCAGAGCACAGAGATTGTGATGATCCCAGTTAGAATAACAAGTGCAAAGGGGCATCAGCTGAAAAGCACATGGTGCATTCAGAGGTGATTTGCATAGAAGAAGGCAGAGTTGATGAACACCTGGGCACTGAAATTCCGTTAACCTCAGGATGAGATGTGATGATTTATACCAACATAAACTTCAGTCTCCAAATTTCAGAACTTGTATGTCTCACTGCTGAAATTTTATGATAATATCAAAGGAACTAGACATGAATAAAGGACATAATAAGATATATATATATATATATGTATAGATATATTCCAGAATATTTTGGAACCCAGAGTTCTAGATATGACTAAGAATAATTAAAAATTACCCAGAACACCTGGTAAAGAGTTCTGATGAAGAGTTTAAAGAAAGTATGTTGGTTTTGCCTTTATAAAATAAAGATGAGGCACTGGGGGAGGTGCCTATAATTCTAGTACTTAGGAGGAATAAGCTCCCAATGTAAGGTGAGATCTGGCAGGGAAGGAGGAGAAAGAGAATGAAGAAAAGAAAGTGCAGGAATTAGAGGAGGGGGGAGAAAGGACTGAAAGGGGAAGGTAGGAGGAGGAGGAGAGAAAGAAAGGATGGAGGGAGGAAGGACCGAGCTAAAAGGGGAGAGAAGGAAAAGGACGGGAAGGACAGAGAGGAATGGATGGCCAGGAAAGGATGAGGACAGGAACTGAGACAAAGAAAAGAAACGTCTTGGCTCCAGCTTGATGGGTCTATGCTGCAGCCCAGGTGTGTGGTGTCTTCAGCTACAGCATCTCATCATCTAGCTCCAGGGAGGAGTCCCAAGGAAAGGACGGTAAGAGCAGTTTGGGAGCAGCTGAGGTCTCCCTGACCAACAGCTCATAAGGTGACATCCCACACCTCATACTGGGAGTGTTGACTGATATACAGTGGTTCCTAGAGAAGATGTCCAGATGCAGACACGCATGCTATTGCCTCTCTAGTTTTTGTTTTGAGAACTTATGTTTTTAGTTGGTTTTCAGAGCAATAGACTTCTACATGGCTTTCTCACGTATCTTACCTTTCAGAGACGAATCTACCTGTTGTATTAGGTTTCTGGCCCAGAATTTCCAGTCTTTCCTCACAGTCCAGACTTTCTGGCCTATGGTCCCACAGTCCCACTGAAATATACAAACACTTATATTAATTGTACGCTGATTGACCTGAGGACAAGGCATATAACTTGCCAGCTCTTGCTCTTAATCTAACCCATGATTCTTATCCTGTTCAGCCATGCAGCTTGCTACCTTTTCTCAGAGCAACATAGTTGTCCTCTGCATCTGCTGGCTTGTCTGGCTTCTCTGTGGCATTTCTGCCCTGTTCTTCCTGTTCCCAGAGTTTTCTTAGTCTGGTAACTCCACCCACACTTCCTGTCTGCCTTCAGCCAATTAGCATTTTTATTAAACTAGTAGGTGGGACAATTATTTACATTGTAATATAATCCTCCTATACCTTCCTCATCTCCTTGTCCCTCAAGTGGTGTCACCCTCATCCTCACTTGAACCTTTCCAGGCAAATTCTCTCTCTACCTCCCTCCCTCCCTCCCTTGTTTCACATCATTTATATTCTGCTAAGTTCTGTCTCTTAAAGCACTAACTGATATGTTCCTCTTCTATTTTCTCAGCTTCTCTAAAGACACAAATCTAAGGAGTCAAAGATAAAATCAACACATGAGACAGAACACAGGAATTCATCTTTCTGGGCCTGGGTTAATTCAACAAGTATAAATGTTTTTCCAGTTCTGTCCATTTATCTGCAAATTTCAAATTTTCATTTTGCTTTACAGCTGAGTAGAATTCTATTGTATATGTCTCACATTTTCTACATTTATTAGTTGATAGGTATTGTGCTACTTAGGGTTTCTATTGCTATGAAGAGACATTGTGACCACAACAACTCTTATAAAGGAAAACATTTAACTGGGGCTAGCTTACAGTATCTGAGGTTTAGTCCATTATCATTATGGCAGGACATGGCAGTGTGCAGGCAGACATGGTGCTGGAGAAGGAGCTGAGGTTCTACATCTTGATCTGTAAGCAACAGGAAGTGAATTGTGTTCCACACCGGACATTCCATGAATATAAGAGACTTCAAAGCCCACCCTCCCAATGAAGCCAACTAGGCCACACCCACTCCAACAAAGCCACACCTCCTAATAGTGCTACTTCCCATGGGGACCATCTTCTTTCATAGCAGCACAGGCATCTAAGCTGTTTCTTTGTCCTATCTACTTTGAATAGAACAGTGATAAACACGGAAGTGCTTACATCTCTGTAATAGGATACAGAGCCTTTGGGGTAAATGACCAGAAATGATATAGCTGAGTTATACTATAGTTCTGTTTCTAGCTTTTGAAGGAGCCTCCACATGGATTTTCACACTGACTGCACTAGTCTGTAGTCCCACAAAGAGTGAAAATGAGGCTCTACTTTACTCACAGCCTTGTGAGTATCAGCCATCATTTGATGTTTTTATAACAGTCATCTTGACTGGGCTGAGATGGAATCTTGTCGTCATTTTAATTTTCATCTCTCTGGTGGCTAGTGATCTTGAACACTTTTGAAATGTTTATTAGCTTTTAATATTGTTTTGAGAATACGCCTCAGTTCCCAAACTCATTTTTCATTGGGCTGTTCAGTCTATTGATGTGTAAGTATTTTAGTTCTTTGTCTACTATGGATAGCAATCCTCTGGCGTTTGTATAGCTGGCAGAGATGTTCTCCCATTTTGTTGGCTGCGTCTCCATTCAAATGATAGTTTCTTTCACTATTCGGAGACTTCCTATATCTGTGAAGCCCTATTACTTGAACTTATTTCCTGAATGTCCAGAGTCCTATTTAGGAAATCCCATGCTTGTATCTTTAACATATTTTCTACTTTTGTTCTAGTAGTTTCAGAATTTAAACTTTCTCCCAGATATCTAGTTTTTCTTAGTGGCAGAAAAACTTATGCAGGCTTCTGGGGCACACGAAGCACCATGGTTTAACATGGCACTGAACTACAATCCCAACCTCCTAGTCATGATATGCCAAGTGGTGTATAACTTTTATGTGGTGATCAATTAATCTTAGTTTGAATTTAGGCCCAGTACAGAGGAGGGAGGAAAGTCTAGTTCTGTAAATCTCATTAAAAACACTATAGAGATATCTTGAGCCATGGCATTAAATGACCTAAGTATTTATGCTTGTACTCATGGACAAATGCTGCTCTTAGCCTTAATCAGAGATGTTTCAATCTGGTGCAGATGAGCTGAAACTGCTCAAGGTGTGGAGAATAGTGGTGGCTAGATGATGAGCCCTAAGCAGGATGCCCAGATGACTCCTCTGAGGTTCAGGGAACATAACGGAAGAGGGAGCAAATAGAATGAATTGAAAAACAAGGAGAAAGACTAGGAAACTCTGTGTTCAGAATATGGCACAGGAATTACAAAGATGACCTCAAAGCAGCTATGGCTGTCTGCACCAGCCCGGCACAGCACAGGACCTGTCAACATTGAATCACGGATTGAAGATGTGTTGTGGGTCCCTAGGACTCTCTGTTGAACTACTGACCACTGATGGATTCTGAGACAGGAACAGTCATTGTCTTCAGTTGTGTTCATAGTAGTGAGCCTAATAACTACAATTTATAGTTCCAGTTTCATTGTGACACATAGACTATTATAGTTAAAATTAGTAGGAGGTTGGCTTTTGTTTTTTTAAGGCATGAATATTTAGGGGATAAAATGGGAGGGATATAGGAGAGAGCAGAGGTGAGAATATGTATGTACTCACATTTATGTTTGTCTTGTGTCTTGGGAAAGCTTTTATATATATAAGAGGATGATCTGTTCTGCTTAAGCTCCATTGAGAACAGAGGGAGTGGTTAAGATTTTAAACAGAAGGGAAAACAGAGATTCAGTGTGAAATATTTTCTTGACATCAACAGAGAGAATCATTTTAGGGATGTTAAAAAGGTAGACGTGGGTGGCTCCTGAAGGTGTTGCTAAATTGATGCATTTTCTTATTTTGAAGCTACTCTCCCTGGAAAAATTGGTCAACATAATTTCTTTATAATGTGGCTGTCCTAAGAGGGTCATGGCAAGAAAAATAATGAAATTGAAACAATAGTGCCATCTAGTGGAAATCGCAAGAATAGCATTGAATATACCAATACAGGATTAAGTAAAACCCTATATACTTAAAAATTAAATTAATTTTAACAGAGTTGCAACTTGTTTCAGAATTTTGTCTTCATGCTCAAGCCTTCACCACACATGCTGATTAAAAAAATAAGCCAAAACCATCAGTCTGATGATGACTAACTCTCGGGTGGCAAAATGACAGTCTATAACATAATCTGACTATGTAAAGGCTAAACCTACCAGAATTAGAATGTTTTCATTAAATTCCTAATGCACACTTTTAATGCATACCTTATGTTTTACAGATCTGACACCAAGTAGAAATCTCTGATACTAAGAAAAATGACTGCTGATTACTAACCAGAAAGTGAAAACAGTAATATGGAGTTAGAACACTAGTCCTTTGTAGAGTAGGTGACCTTCTCAGGCAGCCTCATAGAAAGCATCTCCTAGGGGCCTTTCTCACAGCAGAATCGAATACCAGCTGAATCCAAACACTGAACAATTCCTAAATTGATAATCAGCACCTTGGGCTGATAGCAATTACTTGGTAGCAAATATGAATATGAATAGAAACTACATATGCCAATTTCCAGTGGACTGCCTTCCAGCTATTATTCCTTGTCATAATGAAACTGGATCTTATATTCCTTCTTTGTAGCTTGAATGATGATGCAATCTAAACTTGTAGGAAAAGGATGCAGGAAGAAGATGTGCCTTTTGTTTCCATGGTACTCCTCTGGGCAGACATCTGCATCTGCTGCCTAGCTGCCAGGAACCTGGCTCCTGGTGTGCTCCCTGACTGACACACAAGGAGGCTGCCCATATATGGTTTACCTCCGTGCTCCACAGACATCTCTCTGTAAAATGCCATTGGCCTGGCATCATCAACTCATATGCGGCTTCCAAGGGATCCCCCCGGGAGGCTTCACATTTCATAAAACTTCTCTATTCTGTAAAGAGCTGCAGGCATTCCCTTTCCAATTAAGCACAGCTCCATGCTTGCTGGGGGAAAGGATAGGAATGGAAGGCTACCTTTTCTGCGTTTATCCTTCATTAGGCTTTTCTTCCCCTGAGTGCCTGGACCCTGCACCAGCTATTTTGTAGCTTTAAAGTTCTCTTTATTTCTCACTCTACAATTTCCATTGCTTTCCATTATAATTAGGAAATCAAAGTACAGAACTTTTTTTCCATATTTTAATCTTCCAATCAAAAGATCTAAAGATTTATTGTAGATTATTTTGTGAGAGGCAAAAAGCCATGTTTTCTAATCTTATTTCTGCCTTGGTTCCATTTCCTGTTGCTGTGATTAAATATCTTGACAAAAACGACTTGTGAAAAGGGTTTATTTAGCTCACAGTTACAAGCTACATGGTCATGGTGGTGAAGCTAAAGAAGCTTAGATGGGTAGTTTTAAATGTCAACCTAATACAATCTACAATCACCTAGGAGAAGGGCTTCCGAGAATGTCTGTGAGGGATTATTTACATTGTGTTCATCGGGTGTGGAGTCCAGAGCAGAAGGAGTAGCGGAAGCCAGCTGAGCACCAGCATACAGTGCTCTTCACTCTTAGCTTTGTGGTAGTAGTTACCATAACTTCAGATTAGTTCATTTCTGACATTTTCAAGAAGTCAGGTTATCAAAGAAGAATGGCCAATGGTAATATATTCTTGGTTACTCTTCTCTGTAGCTATAGATGAGAATTGTTATATTTTGCTCTCTTGGTTCTGATTTATAGATCAAATCATCTGTAAGCTCCAACTCCAAAGACCCGCAGTAGCAGTAGAGAGAGTGGATTTGAATATGTAGGCTGTCTATCCAGACATAAACACCGTAATTGTAAGTTTAGTTTTAGAAAAGATGGGGAGGGAATCAAACATAAAAGTGCACCTTTGTTACCAGTACATCCCTCTCTACTTTGCCTTGTGATTTTAAATGTAAGTACTAGGAAAGGCCCAGTGACTGCTCTAATTGCTTGAGTGATAATTGACTTAAACAGTGAATGGTAGCTTCTTCCACGAGTGCCCAATTTACTATAGAAAGGCTAAATGGGGGTTCAGAGAGAACTGAGGCTGAGGAATTATTTACTAGACAAAATAAATCACAGATATAAAAAGAAAATTGAGTACATCTGAGCTGTTGAAAGTCAGCATACAAAATGCTCTCATTTCCTTTTGAAGGGTCTTGTTTCAGAGACATCCTTCAGCATAAGAGCAAAAGATGCATTTTAATGGCAATAATTATTTCTGAATAACATCATGTTCAATTGAGATTAACAACTGTGCATTTGCAAATTAACTCAATTTTGAAAGGGAAACAATGTCAGGCCACATAAGGATTCTACTTTGCGAGAGATAAACATGAATCTAAGCAGCATTTGGATAACTTGTAGAAAGAGAAAATCCTTCTCTGGTGTCTGAAAAGCACCATTATTACCATAAAAACTAATTTGCCAACACCAGTCTTATGCATTCTAAGATCTGTCCATGTAATAATAATAATAATAATAATAATAATAATAATAATAATAATAATAATAATAACTCACCCTAAAGCTTCACTTACCCTAATGCATTTACTCCAGTTTTGGACCTTGAAGGCTCAACAATTTGATATAGAGTACAAGCTAAAAATTCATTTTTCATGGGTAGATTCACAAAACCCAAGTTCTTAAGACATGTATTTGTCCATCAACTATCATAGCAGCATTAGTCATAATAACCAAAAGACCATAAGAAAAACAAGTATCCAAATAGAAAGACATTAAAGAATCAAAAAGTGGTAGAAGTCTCTATTTTGGGATAATAGGCTTTAAAAGAAAGGAAATTCTGAAAATAAATTGGTGGTTCATGAGTAAAGTGTTTAGTGCACAGAATGGGAGAATACATTCAGATCTCCAAATCTATGTTAAATTGGATACATTAGTGTGCACCTGTAAACTTAGCATTCATATGGTAAAACAGGGGACAGCAACAGAAACAGGAGACTCCCCTAAAAACTCATGGGGCAACTAGTATAATGTACATAACAATGAACAGGAAATCCTGTCTCAAACAAGGTAGAAGGTAAGCACCAACATCCAGGGTTGTTCTCAAACTTCCACATACATTCCATGGAACATATTCACCACCATTCACACACATACATACACCACACACACACATACACACACGCACACAAATAAGAACATTTTGGCATATACCACAACACAGATGGTGGTTAACAAGGGCCAGGGCAGAGTAAGAATGTTTTAGTGGAAGCAGTTGTTTTTCAAAAGGAAAAAAAATGAATGAATATGGAGAATGGTTACACAACAATGTGGATGCAGCTAATGCCGTTCAACCTTACACTTAAAAAGTCAAGATGCTATGTTTTTTTTACATTGAATATATTTCACCAGAATTTTTAGGAGTAGGACTTCCTACTTTTAATGCATATAGAAGAACATATTTGTCACAGGACTTTGGATATTTGCATTGTACACATAGCTTCATATTTCTCTGTAACAGAGAGCAAAGCTGAATCATAAATGGAAAGATGGCTGTAGGGCACAGACTTTAAACAAAGGGAGAGCAATGAGTTGGGTGTTAAGGGCACCAGTCCAACACAGATGGCACAGCAGTCTCACAATGGGGACAGACTTGTCAGAAGGGCCAGACCACAGGGATTACGGAGGCCAGAACTCCCTGTATTCACATTCACAATACAGATATTGCCAAGGGTCTTGGCAAACATCCCCTCTAGTTGTATCTGCCATAACCTGCCATGTTTTCTTTCTTCTCAGACTAACCAATTCTTTTTGGATTAATCTAATCTTTTTCTAGATATGCAAATATATTCAATTATATCAAAGTAAAGCATTCAGGTCCGGAGGCTATGCTGCCTAGAGAAACCTCACAGATGAAATCAAAGCATGTTGATGTCACTTCAAAAATTCTCACACTGTCCTTATTTCAACGTTTCAGAAGTACTTCATGTTAGTTACAGGTACTAACCCTTATAGCCCTTCCTCCTGTTCAATTTTTTCTGCATTATAATATTTGTAACTAGAAAGGTTAACACTGTTCTGCAGCAACGGTCACTTATCATGGATTACTAAGAATGACTGAGCAATCTGAAACAGACAACACAAAGAAAATCAGACTAGAGAAAGTGAGTAGTGAAGGGTGATGTACAGGAAGAAGAGAAAGAGGCAATAACAGCATTGTGTGTTCAAGCATTTATGCGCACATTAGACACTATTATCAAATGCCAGGTGTCACCTAAATTTCCCCCAGTGTGTCTCATTGATAGGAAATAGCCAAGGGTAGTGCCTACTGTGACAGGGGAAAACACATACTCTGTAATAGTGGCTCTCAACCTTCCTAATGCTGCAATCCTTCTACAGTTTCTTATGGTATGGTGACCCTCAACAATAAAAGTATTGTGTTGCTACTTCATACTGTAATTTTGCTACTTATATGAATTGTAATGTAAATATTTGATATGCAGAATATCTGATATGGACACCTAAAGGGATGATGAGCCACATATTGAGAACTAGTGCTCTACAATTTTGACTGCATATATGCAAGTCAAGGGAAATTGGCTTAAGGTGGCTTTCTCTATGTGGTGCTTGAGTGAATGATTAAGTTTGGGTGATGATCAGGATATACTATTTCAAGGGTGGTGGCAGGAACATCAGGATTTGAAGATGACAAGTTAAAAGAAGTCTATGGATATGAATTATCTATTGAAAAAGATTCTATTGTGAAGTTCCTATGATAAACAATAGCTTAATTTTCCTGGACCAGTTTCCTGGAATTATAAACTAATGTGGGATGTCTTTCTGTATGCTTTTGAATATCATTCTTTAATAAAGAAACTGTCTTGGCCTATGGCAGGCATCTTAGAATTAGGTGGGGAAATCAGAGCATAGATAGGGGAAGGAGGGCAGAGTCAGAGAGAGACACCATCTAACTGCCCAAGGATTGACATGTAAAGTAACACAGGTAAGCCACAGTCCACATAGCAAGACAGATTAATAGAAATTGGTTTAATTAAGATGTAGCAACTAGCTAGCAATATGCCTGAGCCATAGGCAAGCAGAATGTAATTAATACATTAATACTGAGTCACTTTAGGGAGCCCTAAGCAGAGCTGGCAGTTCTGGACCATGTGCTAGTCAGTCTGGGACTGCAGACCTGTGGGTTTGGATCATCGGCTGGACAGGCCAGAAACTTATTACTACAATAAACTTGTTTTAGTGAAAACAATTTAACAATAAAATTATGCTTACATAGATTGTAAGTAGTGTGGAATGCAGAGTCTCATGCTCAGTATCATTCATTTATGTATATTTGATAGTATGTAATAGAGTTTATCAACTGCTATATTACATAACCACAGGTGGACAATGGTTGAGTGATTTTCTCCCCTGGGGAGGTGTAAATATGCTCCTGTTCACACTTCATAAAGTGCCAGTGGCAGACCAGGCTACAGTGCACCTAAAGTCAAACTTGGCAAACCAACGAGTTTACTGGGTTTACTTGCAAACATGAATGTGTGTTACTTCCAAGAATGTAGATGATGCCAAAAAGCTATCCCACCAGAAAGGCTTATGTATGGATGATGGCTTGTGCATAGCTGTCAACATGGGTCAGTTATCCTTCCTTACTATACCCTGAGACCACAAGATCTGTATTGTTGGAATGTGCGACAAAGTATGACTAGGATCTCAGGTATGTGTCTGATGATCCTCCTCATCTTCTATAAGAGAATGTCAACAGGTCCAATCTTAATGTTCTTTCATGTCTTACCATGACCTACTGATGAAATGATAGAGGATGTTATGCTGTGAGGACACCATTCTGCCACAACCTTCCACACTGTAGTATATGAAAATAATCCTCCTGGATTACTCAATGCAAGTTGCCTATGGGTTCTTCACCACATACTGTGATGTACTTGATACATTAGGTGCTATATATATATATATATAATATAACCTGTATACAGTACACATCAAAAACTCCCTACTTTTCATAGTTTCCTTGCTTTTCCCAATACTTCCAGTTTATTTTCTCAGTCTGAGATCTGCCTTCTTTCTTCAACTGAATCATTTAGTCCCAGACTCCACTGTGGGGAAGGGAAGATAGCCCATCTGTGCAAACAAAGTTAGCAGGATTCGGTGACTATCTACATCATACATGCAGTAGGAAAATTAATTTTCCTAGAACCCCCTACCCTAGATCTGTTGTCATTCACTAAAATTTTTAGTTGGATTTTTGTTGCATTTCCTACTTCATAGTTCTTGTTCAAATGTCTCCAAGGGTTGGAGCAATCCCACCTCTTCCCAAGATCGTGGCCATTCCTGTTTCTAACTTCCCTGGAGTTTAAGACCAAGCCTTTCACATGGCACAGAGGCCTTCATAAGAGTCTTTTTCTTACCCATCTGGCCCATGTCTGACCACATCCCTGAGGGACTGCACTCATTTGGCTGAGTAAACTTCAGTATTAACAAACAAGGCAGGATTCACACAATTTCCTCTCTTCTTCTGTCATCTTACACTAACTAGGGCACTTCTGGAACTTCCAGACTCCCAGGTTGCTCTTGCTTAGGGCACTTGTCACACCTACTCCTAAAGCTGCCCAACCTCTTCTTGTTAAGTCAGTATGGATGTTGGAAGATGATTATTGCACAAATCCTAGTTGGTCTTAATAAAAAAAAAAAAAACTTGGAGCCAGATATTAGGGTAAAGCTGAAAGCTCAGAGAGACAGAGGAACAAGCCATTAGAGAAACTTCTCACCACTACTGAATCCCCAGGCCCAAAGGGGAAGATCCTTGTCTCCAGGAATCCTCAGACTGAGTGCCTCTGTCATCTGAAAGAGAAAGAATTTGAACAGGGGAAGCCAAAATTAAAGACCTGACCTCCTGTCTCTTTCCACCTTACCTTCTTTTTTATGACCAGTCATATTACTTCCTATCTCAACCTTTCTACTGCTGGGATTAAAGGTGCATACCACCGTTGCCGGGCTCTGTTTCTCTTTTGGACTGGATTAATCAAACTGGACTTACACTCACAGAGATCCATATAGATCTCTACCTCCCGACTGCTAGGATTAAAGGCGTGTGCAACCACTGCCTGACCTCTATGGCTAACTCTGTAGCTGGATCTGTCTTCTAATCTTCAGGCAATCTTTATTTGATACACAATATATCACCACATTATATCATTAAGACCACCCTGGGGGCTGTAGAGAATCATTAAGAATACCTTACTGCTCTTGCAAAAGACTAGGGTTTGGTTTCCAACACTTATGTAAGGCAATTCACAGCTGCTTAAAACTTCAGCTCCAGAAGATTTGAATGCCTTTTTCTGGCACTGTGAACATGTAATGCACATAAGGACAAGTGGGCATGCACATATATACGTAAAAATAAATAAATAACATTTTACAAACGAACTCACTACATCCTTCTCCAATGTTTGACTGAATACACTACAAAGATCCCTAAACACTGATTTGTAGGGTTAGTAATAAGATTTAGTATCCTTTCAGTAGATTGCAAACATGCTTAAGGATAATTTAAAAAGAAATATTATGTAAAAATATATTCATATTATATCCATCAGTAAGTGTGTTAATTCTTAATTATTTGGAAGCAAACCAAGTAGGAAAAAAAATTGCCATTTTGTATCCTCTTTCCTCTTACAAGAGAACCTAAACAATAGGAAAGGGCAGGGTTAAAGGTACAGGTCAGTGAGTACTAGCATGCATGAGGTCTTAGCTTCCACTGGCAGCACTGGGGGAAAAAAGAGGGAGAGAGGGAAGGGAAGGAGGCAGGAAGAACCAGATGGAGGAGGAAAGGTAGAAAAGAGGTGGATACAAGTCTAACAGCCTAACCTCGCTTTTCTTTCTACAGCCACGATGGCTTCATTGTAAAAGAGGTTGGAAATTGATAACTGTGGGAGCCAAGGTCCCTCTATCTTATAACTCAGAGCCAGTTTGAGGAGTTAAGTTTCTATTTCCAAAGGTCAGATCCGCTTCTGAGTAATCAGTAGGACATTCCAACCTAACCACAAGTAATCCCTGCCCTTAAGACGACCAATTAGCTAGCTATTGTCCACCTGGCTGAAGAGATAATGTTAGTGAAGAAAATTCCCTTAGACACCAGCCCAATAACCACATTGTACTCCCAGCACTTCCCAATGACAACATTCCTGTGTTTTCTTCCTTTAAAAGCCCCGCCCTACACAAGGGAGACACCCCTCTCCTGGCTGTGCTGTTAGGAGTTGGGTCCCTGATGCCGTTTGCACGCTCCTGAATAAACCTTGCTTTGCTTTTTCATCTCGGTGAATCAGTATGTTATTGGGGGTCCTTCTGTGGGTCATCGAGTCTGGGCACAACAGTAACAATATATTTTCATAACTGTCATAATACTAAATTATATTTGTTGTCTTGGATTCCTTTCATGAGAATGTTTAGCAATTTCAGGTTTAGGTAACATCAATCCAATCCATGCAGGTTTTGACTTCAAGTCTCTAAGCAAAAGCTTGAGCTCACCCCCACACCAGGTTCCTCAACCCTCAACCCCTGGCTCCTCACCTCCCAACTCCCAGTATCCACCCTACACAAAATAACAACAACAAAGTTCAGGAAATGGAAGCAAAATATTTATTTGACACGAACTAGACATTACATGAACATGATGAAGATGTAAAATGACAAAGCCGAACCAGTGTAACATTTTTTTTAATCACAAACGCGAAAGAAAAATCATTTTCATAAGAAAATACTGTATCCACATTGTCTGAATTGCTGACTTTGAACATCCAGAATATAGTTTACTTTTTAACTGAGAAACAAGAAAATATTTCCTTCCCCAACATGAAGACCCCTCAGCCACCACCTGTGCATCACATCCATAAGGCAATTCCTATTGTCATGAAGTAAGATTGTGCTACTCTTCATCCTGGTAGAATAGAAGATGCTACAACTGAAGAAATTTTAAGAAGACCCAAGCAACTGATCAGCTAACAGTCTTCAACTGAGTGGAGAATCTACAATGAGTGCTTCCTAGGGTCTAAAAGCTGTATGAACTCTCCTAAGTAATAAGACTTTGTTATTTGGGGAGGAAACACCCTGGATCCAAGGACACCCTGATCCCAAGACTTGTGACATTCAAGTGCAGAACAGCCTAGAGGGGTTTATAGATGCTTGGCATCTACTGATCAACATCTTCTGAAATCTTTACATCTTAATTTGTGAGCTATATAATAAAATTTCATCTAGTGTATAATAAACTCTCTCTGAGGAAAATTATGCCCAAATAACCCCTCTGCAAAAAGACAAGGACTGCCCACAGCAGTAACAATAAACACTGTTTGGAAAGGCAAACATCCTGCCTTTGTGTCAGAGGCACTATAGTCAAGCCATCTCTGCTGCAGGGACTGAACAAGTACTGAGAAAATTACTTTCCATCTATGCACCCAGCATGCGCAAACGTTCTCTAATAAGCTATCTGTACGTGGCAGACGTCAGGAGTCCAATACAGAATTGTACAGGTTTTAACTGGGTTGGAGGCATTTCTCTCCCCTTTTAGTGTGCTTTTACACAGTTTGTTCCTAGATATTTCACAGTTCTACATTTTCACATGAAAGGGGAAACTGATTAATAAGGTGTTCCAGCAAAACATAAAAAAGTGACTCAGCATGGTACATCATCTTTGAAAAATCAATCGTAATTATATTTCCCTATTGTAAATTGAAGGTCACAAGAACTATATGGAAAGCTCCCATAATTATGTGAGAAAAACAGCAAACACTGTCACTTGGTAAATATAGCATCAAGCAACTGTTTACCACTTTTGAAGTCACTTAAATAAAAATGGAAGAGCTACTAGAGACAATTTAGGAACCTAGTTATGGTTTTGAGGCCTGATATTTTCAGTTTGAATATCAATGCTGGTCTAATCTGCTAGAAAATTAGCAACATTCCCCTTCACCTTGAGGTGGGTGGACTCGACACAAGGTCCTTCTTTGTCCCTGTGTGTCCCAAGCAAAGCCTAACCACACTCAAGATAAGTGAAGACTTGACATGCTGGTTATCACACAGTGGGCAGGGCATAAAGCCCCACCTTCCTAAGAGACTCTTGGGGTGAGACTGGCAGCTAGTCATGTCCCTTATATAGACGCAGACACACAAAGCTACAGAAACGTGTCTGCCTACCACACTGAGTGAAACATGCTAGTCTTTTGGGGAAAAATACATTCATTTTTTTTTTCTTCAAGTATATTTCAATATACAAAAATGTTCTAAATTCATTACACCAGAAAAAACAAAAAGGGCAATCTCACTTGAACATCCCTTTGGTGTGGATTTCATGATGTTTTGACTGAAAAAGAAAAATTACTCTGATTACATATCTACTGTTTGACTGGAAAGCATGAATATTTATGTCCACTTATATATACTTATGTACATAGTTGGCAACAACCAGAAGAATATACAGTCTGGATGTCTAGGATGGCTTAGAATCGGAGTGCTCTGAGGAAAACTACATCACCTACTGATAAGCTCAGCACCAGCAATAGGTGTCCCACCAGATTTCTGGTCGACATTAGATCAGCAGTGCACAGGCACCTCCTTCCGGATATTGTTAGGAAGCTCTGTGCTGAGGCCTCGGCTGAGACTATGGCTTATTTCCTGTCTTGGCTTTGTCATTACTGGGGTAAGTTAGGTCCTTCAGCAGCAATTCACAGTTGGCCAGCGCATCTGCTGGTAGCAGCTTCCGAATTTGCTCTACAGTCTTTTGATAAGCCATCTTATCTTGTTCCAAGGTCCGGATTAAAGCCTTCATTTTGGTCTCTCTGGTCAAAAGAGTTTCTAGGTTTGATTCCAAGGACTGGATTTTAGCATGAGCTACCTGTTTGTCAAGAGAAAAAAAAAATCGTCCATATTAAAAATTTGAGATGCCTGGCTCCTTATTATAGTAAAAGCCATGTCTTATATTTGTTATTAAATAATTACATCAGATTAGTTAAAAGAATATTATGTAAAAAAATACTTTGAAAAATGCATTTGATTTTTCAGGTATATTTCAGTACATAAAAATATTCTCTGAAATGGAGTTCATTTTCTTATCCTTAAAGTGATCAAAAATCTATGTATTGGAAGCAGAAGATTAGCTCAAGGATAAAGTACTTTTCTACCATTCAAAAGATCCTGGATTCAAACTTCAGCAACATATTAAATGTGTATGTATGTGGTATGTGTGTGTGTGTGTGTGTGTGTGTGTGTGTGTGTGTGTGTGTGTGTGTGCACATGCGTGCATGTGTAGTGTATGTGTGTTAAACAGACATACATGTATAGGCATACATACGTGAGCACATTATACTCAATGATTTCTCTCCTCTCTCTAATGACAGCAGCAATGCAATGCTGTATCATTGCCCTAAGATGCTGAGGTCATTACTCATACCCAAGGGTGTTCCCCTGTCCTGCCTGACTGAAGGCAGAACAAGGGAACTCTTGACTAGTTTTTGCTATGTGTCTCAGTTTATCCCATAGTTTTAGGAGATCCTAGTCTAAGCAACAAGGAGCTCACTCTGGCAAGCACTCCGTCTGCCTCTGCTAACTCATGCTTCATAGTCTGAGCACACTGGTGAGGAAAAGTTCATATGTTTAAGAAGGAATCTAAGTGATTGGTGGTTGTGGGAAGTCTTGACCTTTGGTAATGACCCTCCCAGGAGAACAAAGTGGGGTGTTAGGAAAACTCTCTTAATCCCTTCCAAGAACAGCACCTTTAACAACCTAAGGACTTCCCAGGAGGTTTGTCTTCTACAGACATACGTGGAACTCCATTCATTTCAACTGATGGAGAAGCTTGGTGATGACTACCTGGACCTGTCAACAGAAAGTCTGGAGCAACTAAAGATCATCACTCATGGGAAACAGATGCAAACGCCTTTCCCAACAAGAAAAACCTCTGTGGATACTGCAACAATAAAGTAATAAAGAACAGTACAGCAACTACTTTTGTTGTGAATAAATCAATTGGTTCACTGTTTAATATAAAAACAATTTTTAAAAAATATTGTTTTTAATCCATATATATAATGTATTTAGATCATTATATATACCAATCTTTCCTCCAACAACTCCTCTGGACTTCCCTATATTTCTCTTCCAACTTCACATCCTTTTTACTTTTACTTTTAAAACAATTTTCTATAAACCAAAGCTAATGGAAGACAACACGAAGAGCCTTTGTCCCCCTGAGCCCCTCATCTGAATCTACTTTTACCTACTGGTCTTCACAGAGGATTTTACAGAGATGGAGCTGGGGCTTCCCAGGTTGGAGCTGGTACAGCTCTTGGAAGTAGGAGCAGGGTGTGACCAAGACTAAAGGGCATTAGGAATGCAGCTCCATCTCCAGAGTTCAGCTTTCTCACGAGACTCAACAAACTGCTGCCATATGGCTTTGGTGTAGCTGTGTCCCCTACACACACACACACACACACACACACACACACACACACACACACACACACACACACACACACACACACACACACAGAGAGAGGCATCTCTGTTGGGGAGTTAGTGCTATTACAATTGACATAAGTGACAGTACTATACATTGGTGTCATTGTTCAGTAGTCTCTGAGGTGGTTCCCCTTGAATGGTATTAAGGTACTTTTTATAGGACCCTCCTTAGTTCTTGTGAGATGGTTCTTCCTTGAGAACAAAACTGCCCTTTCTCAGCCCTTGGATTCCTCCTTCATCATGCTTCCTCTCCATCTATCATGTGCTTTCACCATGGCACCATCTCCATGTGACATAGCCAAGGGCCTTTGCTAGAATGAGCAGCTTGATGTTTCAGCCTCTAAACGGTGAGTTTAATCAACCCCTTTCCTCTGTAAGTGATCAAGGCTCAGTGACTTCAGAGACCAGTTACACCAGCTGACTTCTCCTGTCTAATTACGTCTTAGTCCACAGAACATGGTCCCAGAGCTCCTATCTTATGACCTCAAGGCACAGTATGGTATGTTGTATGTTGTTTATTGTATTCGTGTCTTTATAAATCGTAAAATATAAAATATAAATTACATAGGAATAAAGTTATTGTGAGTTTCTGAGTAAAAGAACTATTTGTTATGGGTTCACTTTCAATTTCCCAAGAAACATTCCACCTCTTTTAATTTCTGTTAGATGCTAGACAAATATTCTGTTTTACTCTAGACAAATATCAGAAAAAAAAAAACCAATTCCTAACTAGATTTTCACAAATGTTTCGCTGGTTGCCTCCCAACCCTCTCACTCTACCTTAATGTATCTTTGGTTTATATTTTCTTTCAAATGTGAGGCGCAAAAGCTTTTAAGATGTTTTCTTCTGAAAGCTCTTAGACATCAAAGAAAATCTGCTGTTCTCCAGCCTCTACCTGCTCCTCCACTAGCATGAGGCCTGACCTGATGCTATGCTAAGTCTGCTCTGTCAGTCTTCTGACTGATGCAACTTCCTTTCCTAGGCAACCCAAAGGCCATCTTCATTCACTGCTCATCCCTCAGAGTCCACCTCAAGCTCACATAACCACATGCCTGATTTCCTCGGGTTTTATTCTTCCTCCCTGAACTTACTTGAATGATATATAACATTTAATAAGATAAACTCAAATTTTGCTTTGAATTTTTACCCTACCATTTTGTGAGTGTGTGTTTTTCTCCCCCAAGTGATACTTAATCTCCAAAGTAAAGTTGTAGATCTCCAAACACATGAACCTAATGAAGTACCTAGGCCATTGGTCTTCAATGGTTCAACCTGCATACATATCCCCATCATTCTGAGCAGTTCCTTAAAACAGAGCTGCATTCTCATAGTTGACAATCTTTATTTCTTACCTGGAGTTTTTCTAGAAGGTCCATATTCTGTCTTTTCAATTGGTTGTTGGCTCTCTCCAGCTTCTCCAGAGATTCGTTATCTTCACAGGCATAGGAAGATTCCTGAAGCTCATCCTGTAGCACATGATATTCTACCTCATAGGCGTGCAACTGTTTGGAAATATCCATCTCAAAAACCTGTTCAAGTGCCATGAATTAGTTAGTCTGGCCTTCAGTGTCTACACCAGGATACAAGCAGTGTATAATGATAGACTTCATGTTTATTTCCTAGCACTATTTGGAACATTAAAACACACAAAAGGGGAAAAACAGGCCTGGGTATGCACACAAGAACAAATGAAACACAGATCTAACTTTCAGTACATTGGCACACAAACCATTTCTATGCAATTGAAGCATCCTAGGAATGAGACCAAGTCAGAAAAACAATGTCCGGGGGTATCTGGCAAGCAAGATGATTGTAACCAATGACTGTCTCCTGAAAGGTAGAGAATGAGCTCAGCTTGTTGTTTAGCAATGTTATCTGTGTCAGAAATAATCACTGCTAATTCGAGTTACATAGGGGCATTCCGAATGTGTGAATGGAGCAAAAAGGCTTTAATAAATGGCTTTATCCATTGCTAGTCCTTGTCAGCCTCCCTCAAGATCAGCAATTGGTTCCTTGGTTCTTGTAAGACAGGAAGGGCCCGGTAATGTCGTTATTTGGGGAGAGGGTTTGAGAGGGCAGGGATTTAAGAGAACATATACGGTTTCAAAACTCCAAAATTATACTATATAACTGTTTGGTATGCATCTAAGTTATTTCAGCCCATAGTGCATGGGAGTCCATGCCTGCAAGCCCAGCACTTGGGAGACAGATGTGGGAAAGAAACAAATTCAAGGCCAGCCTGGGCTCCATAGTGAGGCCATGCTTCAAAAAAATTAGAAAATATATTTCAAATAATAAGATATAAACAAAAGCTATCCTTGGGAAAATTCTAATAATTATAAACTACTGATTACTGTTTACATAGTCTGCATATGAGTTATGCTTTGTGGTGTTAAGGATCAAAAGCAGGGCTCTGAGAGTTCTGGATAAAGCAGTGCTCAGTCTACTCAGCTACATCACCACGGTGGCCTTAAACTTGGGATCCCACATCCTCCACCTCCCCAGTAGCTGGAGTCGTAGGCATGGCTCTTGTTACAAAATTGGTGATATTGCAAAAGCTAGTGAGCATTGGTTTATTTTCTTGTCATATTGACTCCAAGTATGACCAAGATTTCACCATTGGTTTAAACTGAAAGGACTCCCAGAAAACCCACTATGTACCACTATAAGATAATTTGGGGGTGGGCATAGGAAAACAGATAATGTTGCAATGGTGAAATTTTATAATCACCTCATTCTTAAATAAAATGTCCTAATCAAACAAAGACCTTAAAGACAATAGATGTTAAGCAAACTACAAGTTTATGTGAAAGAATTTAGTACATGTTGGATCATATACATCGTACCTGGGTAATAATTTTTTCCATTTCAGTGGTATTCATATCAGGTAATGTGCTTTTGAGAAATTCAACAATATTTTCGAAGCTTTCGCATTCCATTATAAGTGCCTCCTGATTGCTCAGTAGGCTCAGAGCAACCTTAAATATAACTTCAGTTCCCTGAAGAAAAATAATATCTAGAACAAGAAATGAGATTTTCATTATCAAAGTTTGTATGTCTATTATTTCAAAGAGCATATTCTTTGTTTTACATCAGCAGCAGAACCAGGAAACACATAAAAGAAAACTGGTCAAATTAGTCTTTATTTTTTAAAAAACCAGTTTATTATGACTGAAGCAAATAGAGTGTTGTTTATTGTTCATACTTATTAAGGATCTCAGATATGGCTAAAGAAACAAAAGAAACATTATGTATCTGTCTGTCTATGTATTGATTCCATATTTAATGGTAAGTTTAAAGGGTTCTAGATAATGTTCAAATAAATTCATTCAACTAACATTAGGTTTTCACAACAGAACATAACAACAAATCAATGTCATCAACTAGTACTGTATAAGTGTTTGTAATCCAAAGGCGAATGAGCCAGTTATTATGTATTTAAATCCATATTCAAGTAGGAAATTAAAGAGAAAATTTTAGTATACACAAGACCTGTGCAGGCTGGTCAGCGCCATTTCAGTTACTGTCTCTAACAGGGAACAGGCTGTTAGGAAACTCAAGCTTCTTCTAACATTTTTTTCTATTTGTTATAATCTGATGTTTTTCTGAGTTTTATACTAATTTTTAAAAGAAAAGCATGTTAATGACTTAAAATTAAAGAACACCTAAAATCTGACCACACAAAGCTTCAGTTTAGCACGGTGGTTCATAAATTCTGAGGGTTTGTTATTGCCATGAACTATGAACAAATGTGTAAAATTCAGCAGTTGGGGATCTCTCTCTAAGCTGTTGAGAGCCCAGCCAACATCACCGAATACATTTCTGGCGAATAGTAACTGCTAATAATGTCTTTCTTTCCTTTTCTGTTTTTAGATGTCTTTCTGGTCAGTTTTATGTCAGCTTGACACAAGACAGAAGCATTGGTGAAGAGGGAACCTTAACTGAGAAAATGTAGGCAAATCTGTAGTGCTGTCTCCTATGATTGCTGATATATGTGGGAGGGCCCAGCTCACAGAGGATGGTGCCGCCCCTGGGTTGATGGTTCTGGGTCTTAGAAGCAAACAGTCTAAACAAGCCATGAAGAGAAAGTCAATAATCAGCACTTCTCCATGACCTCTGAATCTACTCATGCCTCAAGTTTCCTGCCCTGACTTCCCTCAGTCATAGGCTGTGGTGTGTAAGCCGACGTGAACTCTTTCCTTCCCAAGTTGCCTTCAGTCATTGTATTTTATTATAGCAACAGACATCGTAACTAAGACCAATGGGGGCTTGTTATGTAGTTACAGGCTCAAACTCATAATCCTCCTGTCCTCAGAGTGCTCAGATTATAGGTATGCACAGTCACACTAAGCATCATGTTTAATTTTTTTAAATGATACTTTGATGAACCCATTTAAAACTTGTGAATAGATCTAAAGGTTCCCTCGGGGCACACAAACCATACCATATTTTCCTGTTTTTTATTGCCAACACTGTGGTTGGAGCAAGGTAGCTACTCAATAATGTGCCTGTCTATATTCGGTGATTTTCTTCTTAGTCTTAGGGATTGGCTACAGCACCATCAGTAGCAGCAAACGCAGCCATGTAAGCAATGAGACACTACTACATGCTACATGTTAACAACAGAAGGGCTAAGAAATGCCACTAGAAATAGCATCTATAACAGCACAGCCGTTGTGGTCCTTTCTCTGTACTTTGAATCCAAGTTAAAGAAGGTAATGAGAGATGAAAAACACAGAAAGATAAAAATCTGGACAACAATACAAAGTCTGTCCCCGATCCACATTTGAAAACTGTGTTTTCTAGGTTTTCCACACAAATAAACGTAAGTTCAGAAGAACCCAATTCTTTTCTACTACATTTGAATAATACTTAGGACTCTCCAAGTCATATGGTAATTCCATTCATCTCTGGAAAGTAGGTAACACAGGCATCCCTTACCAAAAACTCTGGCTACAAATCCTAAGGGAAACTGAGAGGCAAAAAGCGTGAGGAACCAGGGCGCAGCATACAGACTGGGGCTTATCTCATTCTCCTCAAGGTGATTGTAGAGTTCTCGGTGGTAATCATGAAGGAGTCTGGACAGCTGGTACATCTGGATCTGCAGTTCGTATAAAGAACAAGAATAAAGCTTGTAGTAATCTGTAATCTGTATACATAATATACAAACTTTCAGTAGCTCACACATGCTTAGAAAAGCAGCATGTCTTTATTTTTATTGTTAACTTTAAAGATGATGTTTAAATACAAGTTCACGGCATAATTCATGTCAATGGAAATTCAAAATAAGTTTCACTAGCAAGGATTTCCACTATGTGTTTGGTATGGTGTACATACGTGGAAAGAGCATCATTCTTCCTATAAAAATGCAATTGCTTTTTAGTCTCCTATCAAATTTCCAATATCTCCTTCTGAACGTTAACTTTTTTTTATAAAAAGACATAAATTAATAAAAATTCATGCTAATAACTAATCATGTTATCAATTCAAAAATGATTGACTTCAAGAACATAAATTAAAAATGAGACAACTTCTGGGGGAAAATGAATCACAAAGAGCTATACATAAACACTGCAGATTCTGTCTGAGCCTTATCTACAACACAAATCATGGAAACTAAGTTTCCATACAAACTGTAAAAGGAAGGAATCACGGTTATAAAAGGAAGTCACGGTTATAAAATTCTTGGCAGGACACAAATACAAAAAGGGGTTTGTAATGAGATTATTACCTAAGTAAGTCATGTCAGAAAAGAAATCATGCATTTCCCTTAGGCCAGCTCCACTTTATAAACTATACAGGGCAGACATTCATCAACAGAAGAACTACTATTTTGGTAAGCTTGAAAACAAACCTAATTAGCAGAATAAAAAGAAATCATGTTGATAAAGAAGTTCTGCTCTTGTTCATTTGAGACCATAATGAAGAAAGAAATGTTTTTCATTTCATTATTTTCAAGGATCTTATATTCTGCACCCTCCATTCTAAACTTGGGGTTAGAGATGTTTCTTCTATTGGAGTAGATTTGGGCAGATTAAAAAAATTCAAGGTTCGTACAGAGCAAATTTTAATGATAAAACGCTATTTGCCAAAACAAACCATTCTTCCCTTGTGCAGTACATTTAACATGGCAAAGCTCTAGGCAGAAGAGACAAAACTGGAGGAAGAGACATAAGAAGGGTGTGCAGTAGAAGGGGGTGAGACCACACAAGACTTGAGAGAACAGACAGAGGCTTGTACATCCAACACAGAAATCGCACCGACAGAATGTGAAGAGACAGATATGGAAGCAGAGGAGAAGTCAGCGCCTTGTTCACAGGAAGGACACAGAAGCAGAGCCTGGACTCCCGGAGTGACCATACTCAAGAGGGAGACAAGACATCAGACATCCTCTCACGGAAGCCAGGCTCACTGGTCTGTGTACCCTCATCTTCGAAAACCTTAGTAATCAAACTTCACTGGCATCCTGCTCCAGACAATGACAAGGTGTCACATTTCACTTTCTAAATCTCAGGATTTCCTCTCCTACGATGATAACATCCCTAGTGTCACAGCCGGTAGTAAGGCTGTTGGGCAAGATGCTACAACATTGGCATTTCCAAAAGAAAGTGTATTCTTACTAATTATAATGAGCATTTTTATAATTTTCTTTGAGCATTTCTGATATAGTACATCATTTACATCATTGCAACCACCCCTCACTTCTCTCTCCAACTTGGACCTCGTCTATAATTATTAGTTACATATAGATACACACATGTATAACCTACTGACTTAACCCATTTAATTTTGCCCATATGTACATATGTTTAGAGGTTACCACTTGGGACTCTCTGTGAGGTTTCCTGAATCATAGCAATTATTAACGTATTGATCCAACTTAACTATGCTTTTACTGTGTTAAATTTTTGTTAGGAATTTTTAATGGAAAAAAAAACATTGTATTTTAAGTTTATAACTAAATCTTTCAGCCTGTGGACAAAAATAACTGTTCAGAATCTATTCTCTGAAACTCTAATAACAAAGAAATTGCTTTCTGAAAGCCAGAGTTATTTTAATCCTTTACAATAATTTCAATGTTTCTTTCTGATATATACAAAGTATAAATAAACAGTTTAGGTGGAAAAAAAACTCTCTTAACCTGTAAATAGATCTCTACACATTTGCCAAGAAGGAAATGAATTGCTATAGTCGCATACCTGGGTGAGCACTTTCTGTATGCTATCCTAACTACATGAGTGTTTAGCAAAATCTAAACTCCTCTCCTAAAACAATGACTGGCATATATCCAAATATTTGCCCACACTCTAAAACACTGGGCTTAGACTTCTCGAACTCTGAACTGTGGTTCTGTTGAAAGCCTCCTACACACCTGACTCATCAAGAGCCACTGCCTCACCTGAAGTGACATCATATCCGGTCGGTACTGCTTGCGGAAGCCCAGGTCGTACATGAGGAACTTGAGCATTTCAAAGGCTTGCTCTTCACTCATGTGCAGAAGCAGGACTCCAGCCACAAAGCTGATGCCTTGACAGTAGCCTACCTCTTTGTCCAGCAAAGAGTAGGCTTTGAGCAGGTTAAAGAGGGACAGCTGTCCTGCCCCAAGCTGGACTGAGAAGTACGGGTGAGTGGGAAATGTCCTCCCTGTGGAGGGAAAGAACGGTGTTTAGAAATCAGAGGGGAAGTCCAATGAGGTGACCTCTGGGATTAACTAGCACTCAGTCAACCCCAGGGAGCTGCTGAGAATGTTCCTCCCTCCCCTCCCTCTTCACACTTCTCTCTCTCCTTCCTGCCCCCTCTCCACTATGCAAGTCTTACGTTACACGTACATGCGACAGAGGCAGCCATTTTATGCTCAGCATACAAAAGCAATACCATTCAACAGAAATATTTTATCTGAAAGGTATTACAAAGCAGAATGCAGATTTATTTTGAGTTTGAATCAAGGCAAAATCTAAATTCATGTAAAGACCACTCCCTAACCAAAATCAAATTCTATAAGGTGTCCGTCCTTACTTAAGGAAAAATCTTCGTAATCTACAACCAGATTTACTTTTTATTTTGTGTGTTTGTAATAAGACACTGCTGGGATTTGTTGTTTTATTTTGCTTGGCACAGAGTCTCTCACTTAGGAATTTTGCTTTTTTTTTTTTTTAAGCTAAATTTTAACTCTGTTCCCATGTAGTAAGAGTTCCCACTATGTAGTAGTTCTTGACTACATAGTGAATTCAAGATTGGCCAATACTTGACTCAAAGAAGTAAAACAGAATATGTGTTCATACATGTCCAAAGAAGATATGATTTCAAGTAAAATACTGCCTAAAATTTATCTCAGGATAGAAAATTACCATAGAGACAACAAAAAGCAAACAAACTCAACTCTGCATTTCTAAAAAGTTGGTGCTTGCCACTAACACAGACCTACCATCCCCACCAAAGCTGTTTAGGCTAATTTGGGACTTTCCTTAAGCCACCAGAAAATGAAGGTGATATGAGCTTTCTTGTCACATGAATACTCAGGCCAATTAGAATTTTCAAGAGTGTAAGATTTTAAAATGTTTTCTATCACATACGCTTAAAAGTGCTTTCTGTTTTCCTTTTCTTTCTTTATTTTTTTTCCCCAGGAACTGATAAGATTGTTTCTGCAGAGAAGAAATGAGAGGAAGCCCAGGAGAGGCATGGAGGAACCCAGATAGTGACTGGCGAGGGCAAATAAGCAATTTGTGAAATTAGCGATTTAATTTCTCCCTTGAATCCTTTGCTAAGAAAAAGTTATAAATATACTGTGTATCCAAGAACTTTATCCTACCTTTATCTTCGTCTGGCATTCTTTCCCTGAAACTTCACTCAGCATTTTCCCGTTCATCAGGGACATCCAGACTGGCCCCAGCTACAACACCCCAGTCCTACATCTCATCACCCACTTACCAACACAGCTCCACAGCTTGGCAGAGACCAAGTCTAGTTCTCAATTAACAAAAGAATAGACTTAGGGGCAAAGCAGTCCAATGACAACCATAGTCAGGAAAATGACTCAAGTATCCAGTTTCTCAGTATCTCAGTTAGTAGAGAGCTGGCCTAGTATGCACAAAGCCTGGCTTCCATCTGTAGCACCATATAAGCCAGGTGTACTGATAGGAGTCCATAATTCCAGAGTCAGGGAGGTGGAAAGGTCAGTTCAAAGTAATTCTTGACTACATAGTGAATCAAGATTGCCCAATTCCTTGACTCAAAGAAGTAAAACAAAATCATACTAATTTGACTTTTTATATTAAATTCAGTATTTAAAAGACTGCTTTTCAGGGCTGCCACTGGAAATTCCTTCAAAGATCTGAAGTACCCACCCATCTACACAGAATTAACACAGCTAACCTATTTCCCATCTGATAGGGATAATTCTACAGCTTCGGCACTTACTGGATTCTTTCACTTCTTTGGGGGTCCTAGAAAGTGGCTTCTCCCCCCCCCTTCTCCTCATAAAGAGCATGATCAGCCCAACTGTCCACTCATATGGCTGATTGCTTTCTGCTTTGTTGTTATCTAGCCATCCCCGAGTACCTACTTGGATGACTATAGCATTACTTTTTGCATTAGTTGCTAAAAGCTGGTATTCAGCATTGTCTAAAAGTCTTTAAAACCCTGTTAAATATTTCTTTACACTTTTAACCCTGTTTCTAAATCAGCATTGATCATGACAGAGTTGTCTGGCTGGGTAGATAGTTCAGTGGAGGAGCACTTGCCTAGCATTCACAAGGTCTTTTTGTCTTTAGAACTATAAACACACACATACACAAACAGGTTGTTCAAAATTCAGTAACTGAGAGCACCCCATAATATGACCTTATAGTGAGCCCCACTTCAGAGGAATAGTTTGGAGGGGAATATCCCACTCATGGTTTTTTTAACCAGAATATAAAACCAACTTCTGAAGACAACGTGGATGCCAACAAACCCTCCTTATCAATGTTAACCAACCAACAAATATAAAGATGCCTTTTGCTTTTGTTAATGACAATCAAAGACATACCCAAATCCACAAGGATGGCATGCTGCTGAGCCGTGAGTTGCTTCAAAAGTTCTTTATAGGAGGTGTCTGGAGGCTGGTGTTTGTTGGGCAATCTGTGTCTCAAGCGGTATTGTAATGCTAAAAACTGCCAAATTTCCCCTCGACGACTTTTGGGGACCCCTATAATCCAGCAGATGCAAAAGTCAGATGGTGAGTAGCTTGATCACAGTAGATGAGCCAAACCACAGTGAAAATCCACAGTTCTCTGTTCTGTACACCACTCTCAGCTCATGTTCTCCAGTGTACTAACAGGAGCATATTTGACAAGCTTTCTCCCATAGATCTTTCACCACTATTATATGTAAATGAACATTTTGATCAAATGATGGCGATGAGCCAAGTTGGTGAGTCTGAGCAACAATTGGAAATTTTACTAAGACATGCATCTCTCTTCAGTAAGCACGAACACCAAGCATCAGAAAGGTTGCAGTAAGTATGAACGAGTAAAAGTAAGTCAGCAACCTTTATGGGAACATCACCAATTTATTGTCAGTCCTATTAGCAGGGTATAGAATGATACAGAATTCTCTTTTATTTGATCATCCATCCATACAGCACTATGCTTTCCTTTATAAGCAAATTACAAGACAGTATTATGTTTCCAATGCATAAATTAGAAACATTTCCATAGTTTTTCATAAATTAAGGTTATGAAAATGATGACTACCTTCCTTAAGGGATGTGTGAATGTCCTCCATGTCGCATCTGATTTTAGTTCTGCAATTTAACAGCTTCTTGTCCCAAGTTATTAAGACTTCCTTCTGACAAGTACCAACCTCTTCATAGTCTAACTTAACTTTTCTAGACTGAAGCTCATCTCTTCTTGCTTGAAAGAAAAAGGAAGAGAAAGAAAAGCCGTGAATCAAACCCAACCTGTTATTAAAATACAGCACTGCAAATACTGTGTGCATTATTAAACTATACCCAATTACTTTCCTCTTGGGGAAAAAACTTAAAATTTTGAAGAAATGGGGCTGGAGAAATTGCTTAGTGGTTAAAAGGACCCAAGTTCAATCCCCAGTACCAACATGCCAGGTAACAGCCATCCATAATTCCAGTTCCAGAAGATCAATGGACACTGCATGTAGGTGATGTTTAGACATACATGCATGCAAAACACCCAGAGACATAAAAATAAAGAAAATATTTTTAACATCTTTTGAGAAAAATATCGAATGTTTTAAATGTTGAGTCATCCTATAACAAAATACATTCAATAACTAAGAACTTTTTATAGTTTTATGATTAATAATTTTGCTAAGTATAACATACAAACTATGGCTCTGTGTGTTCAAGACGTTTGTCACCAAGCCTAAATTTGACCCCAGGAGAAAATTAACTTTTAAAAGTTGTCCACTGACCTCCATAGTCACACTCTGACATGTGCATACTCACACATGTGCATGTGAATGCACACATACAGAAGTAAATAAATATTAGCTATTCTACAAATTTCAACTCTGGGAAAATATGAAAACCTTAGAGGTAACAGCTTATATTGTCTCGAACATCATTAAAGCAGGTTAGGGGTGACTCAGTGGTTAAAAACACTGGCTCCTCTTCCAGAGGGGCTCTTCAAGGACACTAGCATGCATATAGTATACAGAAACACATGCAGGCAAAAAACTTATATATATACATATATAATAAATATTTATATATATAAATAAAATAAATTTTAAATCCCCATTAAAGCATTAATATTTTATACAGGATGTATATATAAGGAAGCAATGCTCCATGCATTAATCCTAATCAGGCAACTACTTTACTGTGAGAGCTATCTGCATTCCTATTACAATTTCTACTTATTCATATTTCCCTTAGCACTAGGCTATGTGTTCCTATATTCACCTTCAATAACCTTTATTTATTTGAGGTGTTGTGGATTGAGCACAGGCCTTGTGCAGGCTAAGAAGACGCTCTATAACTGAAATCCTCTATTCTTAATAACCTTAAAAGGGAAAATTTACTTTATTAAAGTCAACACTCATTCCACACTTTAATGATACAGAAAACTCCCTTATTTGTCCATCTAAAACACAGGCACAAACGCATTAAAGGAAATGCCCATGAAAGCATCCACTGTCTTGACCTATCTTTATGTTAAATAACTGATTCCAAAAGAAAAGAGACACAGGTATGGGAGCACACATCCCATCCTTTCTTATGGTCCTTTCGAGGGAATCTGAGTGGTCTCCATTCCCTCAAGCTCCAGGTTCTCCCCTGATCAGCTTACCTTCTGCAACACAAATCTCTGTCAAGCATCCAAAGTCCTCGACAGCACAAAAACAGTAGCAGGGTGAATGTTACTCTTTACTTAATGCAGTGGAAACAATTCAAAATGAAGTAAAATATTTTTAAATGGACTATTCTTCAAGCAGAGTGGTAGATTCCTATTTAAAAGTCTGGAGCTACCCAAAAAACAGATCAACTTCAAAAATATTCCTCCCAGAGTCCACTAGGTGGCTTTCTAATGCAACTCAGCTTAGCTTCTCATTATTTGCTGGGTGCGTGTCTGAGATAATGCTTTTTTAAAAAGTAGGTTTGCCAAAGCTAATAATAAACACAATGGTATCTATATATTCACAGTGTGCTTCACAGGGAGCTAAGCATATTTCCTTAGCTACTGTTTCCTATGCCCTTCTCTGTCAGTGTGTATCCCAAAGAATCATAAGAACCTGCCATATGCTAGCCACAGGATCTAAGGACAAAATGATAAGACCATTGATTTCTATCCTACCTCAACTGTTTAACTGTAAGGAAATGTTGAGAAATGATTGGCATCAGACTAGACTTTTATCCTTTCTGCTTAAGCTAGGAAGCGAAAGTGGAATTGAGAAAGCCTTTTCAGAGACTTATCATTATCTCTGTCCTTACCCTGTAAAATTAATTATATAACGTAGCTGACAAACCTGTAATCATTTAAATTAAAACACTCCACTGTTTCATACTAACACACATAGTTTGGAAATATTGTAGCATGCTCAAAAAAATCCTGGGAGTTACAGTACCAGCCCTGTGTTCTAGAATTTGCTCAACTTACATGCCACCACGTAAATTTGGGTGAATTCCTTAGTGGCCCCACATCAGTTAGTCACTGTTCTGTAGAATGAAGATTGAGCTGAACAACCTATAAGGCCATTGTCCATTAAAACAGCCTAAAACTATCCTTTGACATGTAATATAAGATTTTATTTGAATATACCCTCAACTGAAATACAATCTTTTCTTTAAATGTTTAAAAGAATATTAATCATCTTGCCAACTTCTTTTTATTTTCAGGAAACTCAAGATAAAAACAATTGCTAAAAAATATGAATTATAGTCCTACCACAATCTTTGAAAGCTCTACAGGGTACACCATGTGACATATAACTTTTTAAAGCCACATCAGTCACAGCTACTTGAGTTTTTAATTTTACAGAAAAGACTTATTTCCCAAGGATATTTAGTAACTTATGTACTTTCCATTATGATAAAATAACAATAAAAATAAGCCAAGTCTTTACAAACTAAATAAGTAAGAAACAAACCCTTTAGGTGAAGTAATTTGCCCAAAATAACGGCGTTTGTGTATGTTTTGGATTCGGGTACTATCTAAGATCTCTCTCTCTCTCTCTCTCTCTCTCTCTCTCTCTCTCTCTCTCTCTCTCTCTGTGTGTGTGTGTGTGTGTGTGTGTGTGTGTGTGTGTGTGTGGATCTATTGGAACGGAGACAAATTACATCATCATTTGAGGGGCTGAGAAATATGTCTTAAAGAATTTAGTATATACAAACTTAGCAGTCAAGGGTCTTAACCAGCTCTTACAAATATTGGATTATCAGTTTAGCGATTTAAACTTTATTTTAAATAGAAAATGTATAAAACTTTAATTTGGTTATATTTGATTGATGACAGTTAAATTGGATACAACACAAACAAATTAGCTTGAAATAGGCATATTTCTCTCAGAATGAATGAATATACCTGAAAGTTGACAGATTATGTTTTATTTTTTAAAAAAAGATTTTTTTCATGTTCCAAGGTTTTTCTTAAGTAACGCACAACAATATTAAATTTCTATCCTAGGAAATACAGGGATCCTATGTATCTACACTCTTCATTATGCAAAAAGGCTAGTGATATTTCAGCTCTAATAAATAGAGGCAAATATGTTAAACGCTTCTTTCTCAAGCCATTCACGAGAGAGAGAGAGAGAGAGAGAGAGAGAGAGAGAGAGAGAGAGAGAGAGAGAGATAACCAACCAATATTCAGAGTATGTATCCACCCAAGAATGTGTGTATATGGAGTCCTTAGCCCTGCGTGAATGGCTAACCTTCCAGTTTCTGATTCTCTTTCTCCATCCGAAGCAACAGAATTTGCTGGTGTATAGCTTTCTTCCACAGACTCTTTAGTTCCTTTGATTTCTTTTTTTCTTCTACTTTTTCTGTGTCCTCATCACCAGTCAAGAATATAAGGAGAGGTTCTTCTTCCATGGTGGGAGTGAGAGGAGACAGCGGGAGCAGCTCAGTCCTGTCCAGCCCATCTGCAGAGAAGAAGACGGTGAGAGGCATCCCTCAGAGACCCCCACACTGACGGTTTCCTTGCAGAGCACACAATTCAGGGCACAGGCTTCCACACTGCTTTCCCAGTAGCTCTGAATAACTGAAACTAGTTCTTTAAGTAAATTCAGACTGAATTCCCCCTCCAGGTTTCCCTCTTGCACTGAAACAAAATCACGCATCAGATCACCACTTCTTCTTTCCACCCAGAAGGACGCACGAGCCAGTGGCTGCAAAGCAAACTGGCCTTTCCCCAGAAGTAGACACTTCTGCAATTCATCGGTGTGTGTTCTCAGCCTGTGTAACACGGGGCTGTGTGAGTAGATGTGGGTGATCTCTTGAGGTATCTGTCTACTAGATGTAGCCCACAGGATACCACAGCTAAACAATTCTGGGCCTTTCCATGCTGAGCAATGCACCAAGGCTATCCTCTCCCCCACAGTCTCCTTAACTGGCTTGCCCAAGCTTCTTCTCTCCTACTACTCCTACTGTCCTCTGTATACTCCAGTTATTTTTCTATTAACAAAATGATCTTATCTCTTAAAGCATTTGAATGATGGCTGACATCCAAAAATAATAAGATGTATCTCTCTAGGAATGGCATGTAAAATCCTGTCAGGCTAACACCGATTTTCTAACGTCAGGTTTCAATCTCCACACAGGATGCCCTTCTTGCTCACTCTCTCACAATCCTCTGGTCTAAACACTCTCTCAGGATGAATCTAGAACTTTCTTGGGATGTGTTCCCCTAAAAGATAAGTATAAATATTTGATTATTTTTTTTTGTGAAGCCCTCAGATCATCCTAGGCAGAGTCAATGCTATCTTTAGTCAGGCCAGTAGATTCTGTTTGTAAATTCACCAATCTCTGCTCTTAGACCATTGCTACTCCTGTGTCTGCCTGCTGACGACTGTTTCCAGCTCCTTGACAGCTCAGAACTACACTTAATCTCTCATTTCTTACTTTTAGATAAATGTAGTGGCTCATCATCTTCTTCTCTCTCCCTGTCTCTTTCTCACTATTATGAGAAAATAAAGTACATATGATCACAACTGTGTGAAACTTTTTAGCATACTTATATACTTTGGCCAAATATACAACTAATTTGTGCTTCCTATGTGCTCAAAACAGATTAATTTTTCTCTACAATGGCAAATTATTTATCAGTGTTATGTGAAGTTTGTTCAATTACATTATTCAAATATTACACATGGTTTATTTCCTGTACTGACTTTTCAGAAGGGAGTTTATTAAAATCTCTAGTATGAACTACTAGTTTATTTACTTTTTAAAAAATTCTCTCACATCTCCTTCTCTGGCTCTCAGATGCACATACTAAAGCATGATCTCTTTACAGTTACACCTTTTGTAGACTGTTGCTTTATCTATGTTTTGCTCTGATTTTAATATACCTAATATACCACAGAAAGCCACTCATGATCCCTTCTAGTTGCTATGTCACCAATTTGACCCACCCATTTATTTACTGTTTGGCCTCTCTGCCACTTTGTATATGACTCTATACAAACCATCAATGGCGGGTTTGTCATCACCGTAGCTCCCTAGCATTGCAGGTGCCAAGTCAGAAATCACCCAAGTCAGAAATCTCACTCACTCATGCATCTACCCAAATACACACCAGTGTTACAATTATCGCTTAATGTTCACTATTTCAAGGCACACAGGAAGCTACGATTCCCCATATTCTCCTAAATCTCTAAACACTGAGCATCCCATCCTCTTTCCTAGTCTAGGACACTTAGGAAGAGGAATTCCTGACTGACTCCACACAGACCTTTTTGCTGCATTGCTGATGGTGACTTGTTCACAGGAGAAGCAACCCGGAGGAAAATACGTTGCCTCCAGGAGATCCTGCGAGGAGTAACAGGGGTTCCTCCAGCGTTTAGGGATTCGTTGCTGCAGGTGGATGAGGTCCTTTTTCTCCCGTCTCCATCACTGCAGAATGCCAAGAAAAAATGTAACTGGTAATGACGACACACACTTCACAGAGAAATGGGAGCACAAGCCATTCAAAAGTTCTGCTGCAGGCAAGCACAAGCCACAGGCAATGAGGAGAAAGGCAGCAACAGCCCTCTGGCCACCCAGCCACCACATCTTGGGAAAACTGCAACCCAGGACACACAGAAAGTCAGCTGTTTCTACTCCTTCCTTAGAAGGCAACCAGCCCTGGTTCTGATCTGAGGAACAACAGTCCTTATGCAGGGAAACTTGTATGCTTAAAGTAATGCTTATTTAACAAACTTGTGCACTGCCCAAGGAACAAAACTGTTTCAATATAAGCTGTGGGATAATGTCTTGTACACTTTGAAGATCTCTTATTCACATTGGTTTAATAAAACACTGATTGGCGAAGAGGCGGGCAGGACATATAGGTGAGGCTACCAGACTGAGGGAATTCTGGGAAAGGAAAGGCATAACAGCCGTCTCTAGCTGGATGCAGAGGAAGCAGGATGAGATGCTGCACTGAGAAAAAGGGACCAAGCCATGTGGCTAAACACAGATAAGAACTATGGTTAATTTAGGTGCAAGAGTTAGATAGTAATATGCCCGAACCACTGGCCCAGCATTTACTATAATATTATGTCTTTGAGTCAATTATTCCAAAAGTGCCTGTGAATCTGGACCTCAGGGCTAGGCAGGACCAAAAAAATTTCTGACTACAGTAAGCAGTCTGTACAATGGTCAGAAAGACCTTTGCTTATAGGTCATTCTAGGTATATACAAGATAGTACAACTTAATGTGACTGTTAAAATTGATAGCTACCAAAGATATAAAGGCAGAAAATAACTCAAATATAATCAGAATGGTCAACCCAAGGATTATTGTTAAGTTTTATATATATTAAACAGTTAGCCAGCTGGGTATGGTGGGTACGTGATTTTTGACACCAGAACTAGAAAGGCAGGTGTAGGTGGATTGCTGTCATTTCTAGGCCAGCTAGAGCCAAACAATGAGACTCTGCCTTTAAAAAAAAAAAGTTAACTAGATTTTATGCAACATGACTTAAAGATGGTGTAATATGCTGGTGTGCACTGAGATTCCCTATCAGGGAAATAGTGCACAAATATTATTCAACTTCGTTAAACAAACTGACCTAAGATTCGTAACCTTTGTGTGGGAGGAATGTCCCGTCACTGAACCTTGATGCTCTGTGCAACTCATATTTTAAAATTCTGTTCAGTTAGAAAAACTTTGTTTTTAATGAAAGGAGCACTTCGGCATTCACTGGGCTATGTGCAAATGAAGGTCATTGTGACTTAAAGTTGCTTTGGAGACCAGTTCTGTTTGCACTTAGAAGACCGTGCAATGATGGTAGCTGCTAGTGGTGGTACGGATATTTCACTTTTCGAAGTTTTGCAGTCTTTGATCCATCCTGGGAGAATGATGAAGACAGCAATATTTACAGAGAGTGATGCCCACAAAGGTTAGTCTTAGCTCAGAAACAATATGCAACTAGGCAAGCCACCGGCTCTCAGATGCTCAGAGGAGCTCAATGGTACTGAGGCAGTAACTATGGGGAGAGAATTTCAGTGCGGCCCATTGTATTCCCCTAGTTACTCACAGATCTGCACTTAGAGCTATCAGGAAATGCAGTTGCTGACGACGATAGCGCTTGTTCCTTCCTTTCTCCTTCCCCTCCTCTTTCCTCTTCCTCCACACTCTTTCCTCTTCCTCCTCTCCTTTCTCCATCTTCTCCTGCTCCTCCGTTCCCTTATCTTCTCTTCTTCATTCACCACATCCTAATTTCACTTGTTTGGTTTTCTGTTTTGTTTTACTTGTTTTTCGGATAACCTCTCGGGTACCCCAGACCAACATCAAACTCTCAATGTAAGATCCTCCTACTCCTGCCTCCTGAATGTTGCAAGTGTGTATCACGATTGCCCAGTTCACACAATATGTCAGATCATCTTAGGGTTTCATGAATGCGAGGCAAGTACTCAACCAAATGAGCCACATCTCTAGCCTCAGTTATTTCCCATGTGGACTTAACTTCTTAGAAATACTACTTCTGGATTCACTAAATTTAGAGTGACAAATAACCTTAAGTATCAGCTAACTCGCATATTGCAAGTGCCAGGCTGTCTTATTTTAAAGTAGCTGATTCATGCATCGCATATATTCATATCTCCTTTGACATGTATCCTGGATAAGGTAATAACCACACAGGTGATCCGTATTCAAAACACTCTGTAATATTGAAAAGCTTCACCTGTCTATCAGCTTGGGGAAGCCATAGGTCAAATATTTTCCCCTTCAGCATTTTTTATTCAAACATTCTCTGTCAGGATGAATATTCATGGCTACTCCTTACCTTCATTTTTGTAATGCTTTTGTGTCAGAGTCACTTGCTAACCACTTGGTCCATAGGCCTATTACTAGCTTCCGGTGGGAAACAGCCAGCATCACGAACTGTACTAAGAGCCATTGAATACACAAATAGTTCATAAAACTATATGAATTTATGTAGAAGGTTAAGTAAAATGGACAAAAAAATACTTAATGTTCTAATATGTCAGGAATAAATAAAAGATCTACCTTCTCCAGACTTTTCATTGGTGACCTATCTTATGTCTTTCCAGCACAAAGTTCTAGTAACTATTTACAGGAAGAATAGACTGAGCTGCCAACAACCATAGGCTTTGTCAGTGTCAATACTGCTAACGAAAAGAACACCCTTTCTTTGTCCCATTGGGTGTTGTTCATCATCTAATTTGTAACATGTTTTGAACACTATGAAACACTACGTCCTGCTGGAGCACCTAAGGCAATGCCTTGTGGGTAAATGTTCAACAAAGTTTTAATTTTTGACTTTTTGAAGTAGTTCTACCAAAACTAGAATAAAACAACCCAAAAGATTCGGGAATATTTGTACTTTAAGAAAGGAATTAAAACACGTTGTAATAAAAATCACCCTGAAACCCCTAGAAACATATTGAGTGTTTAGAAAATATTAAAAACAAAACTAAATAGTATGGTGTCCATTTCATTGTTGTCTGTCAAATCAGCCCTTACGGTGGCTATGTTATAGAAGTGCCCTGGCATTAGCCCACTAGTACACAGTTAAAAACTTTACAGCATCTGGTTTCAAGCCCAAAGACACATTTTTTTCATCCATACCTGGAATTTAATTGCCAAAATTCGGTGGTTAAAATGTGTGCTAATACTACAGGGAGGAACCTTATATATAGTAGAATATGAACCATTTTACTCAGAGATAAAGCCTCACTTTGCAAAAGCAGTTTGTTGCTGACATGAGCTGAAAGCTGCCTGGTTTCACTTAATAAAAAAAAAAAAAAAAAAAGGTATAATGTAAGTATAAATGCACTTGGAAGGCAGTTTCCAAGAAAAAGCTTAACCAGGCAGTGTGCAAGAAGTTTGCATGGTAAAGGTGGTCACTTAAGGAACTGAAACTGTATGAAACCCTGTACACTGATGCCTATATCCAGATTTGGAATGTGGAATAAAATGTAGGTTAGACATGAGGGAGAATTTCTTTTTTAAAAAATTTCTTTGATTTGTCTTCTTGTTTTAAGTACGATAGTTTTCACTTTAATGTCCTTAAGCTTAGATTTAGAACAAGTATAATGTCAAAAGTAAAGTACCGTGGTGTCTACTACAGTATCGAAGATACTGAGGAAGACAGAGCACACACACCACATAACTCTGAACAGTTCCAGGCATATTTGTTCTCACCTCCATAGTAACTGCACAGGGTGGATCTTAGGATTTCCATTGCTAGTGAGAAACCCTAACCAGAAAATGGCTAAATAACATGCTCACTTCTGTGACAATGAGGGATGGAGTCAGAACCCAGAGCCAGGCAGTTCACAGTCTAGACTCTCAAGGGATTATGGTTGACCGCAAAAATGCTTATGACCTTTGTATTATTTCCTACAAAGCTCTAGAGTCTTCAAAAACAGAGCTTTCAGAGATCCAGTGATCCTTTGCTCTTTTAGTGTGTGGGGGAGGGGAGAATAAGTCTTTAATTAGCAAAATATCTTTTGATAGGTTCTTTCCAGTTTTTTGAGAAATTTATTCCAGCAGAGAAGTAGCTTCAAAGTAGCATAAGTGACTTATTTATGACTCACTACTTTGCTTTACAATAAATGCAATCTAAAATGTATATGTTTATTTAAATAGGAGGAAGTAAAAATATCTAACATGGTATAACATGTATATACATGTATGCAAGTATTTTTAAAGTAATCAAACTCAGTATATCCATATTTTCTTTTATTTTCCATATAACCCCAGGCCACCTCCTGTTGTGACTGATAATGTAAACATGTGCAGTATAAAGTGCTTTTTAGACTACAGTCAGGAAAAGCATTCTGTGCCAGGGCTTCCTCTATCAGGAATTTGTAGAATTAAAAATGAATGACTAGGAAGGAAGTACAGCTTGGAGAGTGTACAACCATTGGGAGCTTGGTACATTCTTTACATATGCCCTACTGCTAGGAAACAATTAATAGAGAACCATAATTTGTGAGCATTGTAAGAAATCAAGGTGAGGGGAGAGATATTCTGTGTGTATCACCACCTGGGCTAAAGAGATAGCTTCAGGTACTCTGCACACAGAAATCATTAAACCATGGATAGAATGTGATAACCAATGTTTGAAGATGGTATTTTGAGATAGCCTCAAACAAACAGGTATAGTTCTGAACATCAACTACTGTTATCATTGGGCTTGTGTGAACATAGAAATGTTATTACACACTTGCTTACTTTAGTAAGAACTGGTCCACTTGGTATTGCATGGGATGAAGGTATGCCAATGACAATTTTCCTACTAAGGCAAGCGAGGTCCACTTTGCCCTAGGTAAATTCTTTTGCCAGATTGACAGCATGTCCCAGAGCAGCAAATTGTCTCCTGGCCCTTCTCCACCTCCTAGCATTCAACAAATCCAGAATCATAAAGTTCAAATCTGTGTTTACCCCCTGACAAAATCTTTATCTAAATCATAGTGCATTACAAGTTGGGAGAAATAACAAAACTTCGTGAGAATCCTGCACGGAACAACAAGCTGATGAAATGTTGGTTCTTTCTATAGCACCCATAGGACTCGCTAGTTTCTGATCACATTGGTAGCCCTCCCCGTGTGGGAAAGTTGAGCTCTCACCTGGGCAAACGTGTGTCATCCTACGGAAAATCTTTACTATCTAAACAGAAGTAAATTCCACTATTGTAGTGGAAATCACTACAGTATCTTAGTGTGAACCAAATGTCAGAGATTAGTCAGCGAAACAACACATAGGGAAAAAAGAACCAGACAGATGAAGAGTTTTATACCCCAAACTCCACACATCAAATGCAAATAGTGAGAAAATGTTTGCGCATTGGGTTTTAAAATATCTGAGTATGTCATATGTTTATTCATAGCCCCATAATTCATAAATAAAAACCATAACTAGTAAACTATACAACCCCTCCCAGAATCATTCTAATGTCATGTTAAAATAAATGTAGGCTAGACAATGTTCAAAACCAAAGGACATGAGGCAAAACTTATGTTAGACTTAAAACTTTTCTTTCCTTTTTCCACTTTTTCCAGTGCTAGAGCTTAAACTCAGAGACTTGTAGATGCTACGCTACTGCTCTGCCACTGAACTATGCTCATTTCTGTGTTTGACTTCTGAACGGGAGAAAGAGTCTTTAAATGATTATACACACAACTACCAAAAAATTAGTGTCATCAGTTACAACTCTCAGAAGAGTTTCTTTCTAACTTAGCATTGTGGCCAAATGATTCTCTCAAGATGTTTTGTTTCTTTCCTTGAATAGTTCATCACAGTGCGACCTTTAAAACTTTTATTAAAACTACAGAGAAATCAAAGTGTTAAGATTTTGAGTGTGGGATGTGCATGTGTTCTCATGAGACAGATGATGTAGGCCAAGTGTAGAATGTAGAATAGGCGGAGAACAGCTGCTCATAGGGACATTGAGCTGTCTCATTCTGGATGTTTTCCAAAGGAAGTGAGTGATCCTCCAGGTATAGGTATCACCACTATCATTCTCATCCATAACCAGGAACTTGGTGTTTTCCTGACTGTGGCCAATAAGACATCTGCAAAGTATTAGCAGTGCCTCACAGAAACCATTATGACAACAGTTATATTGAGTAGGAACAGAATGTGTCCGTCTCTGGATCCCAATGTGTTGGTATGCTTCCTCAAGGAGGCTCATTTCTCTATCTTCCTTGGATCAGAAAAAAAAAAAAAAGAACTCATTATATGCACATTAATATCTCTCAACTAGCTAATTAATATACTGTTGGAGCCTTAAATTTTAATTGGTGTTTTCTCGGAAACCTCAGCTTTAAAGAAATTTCAATACTGAACAGAGTAGAAACAGCAATTGAGCTTGCAATAAGATTTTACATGCCTTCCCAGGATCTCTGATTATCTCACAGGGCATATTTTCATTTTTACAGCCCTCAGAGAATAAAGAATGACAGCATGCATTCAGAAGACTACCAAAACGTATCTATAACTGAAGCAGCTATCCACAGGGAAAAAATCTGAAAATGCATTCAGTGGAAACGGTTAGAGTGTTAATCACCTTGATTCTGAAGCAGTGTCCTGTCTAGTAACAGGAAAACAAGAATGTCATTAACATGGAGAGATAATCGCCCCAAATTAGGACTTAAAATGTATTTCCATAAGTCATCAATACATCACAGGCAAATTAACTTTCTAGTGAACTATAGTAAATAATTATATTTAAAGTGAATACACATGAAATATAAAACTATACCACAAATACTTTATCAGGAACACCTTATTCCTTTTCATTAAAAATTTTTAGGAGAAAATAGAAATAATAAATATCGCTTTTTAAAATAACCATTTATATTGACTAGTAAACTTTCACTCTAAATAATTTTTAATCATAAACTTAAAACTTGAGAAGCAACTTCTCATCAACCAAAAAAGGTCTGTTTCTGGAAAGGAAATTTGGTGAATATACATTATTTTGGTGAATATACATTATAAAAATCTGAATCATCAGGCACAATCATAATTTATCTGCCAATGTAAATATAATAATGTTAAACTTTCGAAAGCTATTTGAATTAAGGTATTAATAATAAAATACTTATTCCTTTTTCTTTGTAATTTTAAATCTGTGAAAATTAATGTGTCAGTCAACAAACTGTAACATTCAAAAGACCTCACTCTTTTTTCTCCATACCTTAACACTATTTAAAAATTCAGGACAGTAGAGTTGCTTTTAAAAGTAACACGGTTGGTAGCTTACAACCTCCTGTGTCCTAATTCCCTAAATGACTACTAATATTTAGAGATTCATTTTTGCAAATAGTAAGAGATTGTGCTTTCAAGTGACAGAAAAATAAGAGCTGGGAGTATTATATACTTCCTTCACCATTATGAATAGCTGAAGATACCATAATTGTATGTGTATGATGTTCTCTCTGTGGAAAGTGGTAATGAGAGACAAACTTCAGAAGCCCCTGAGTTAAAACCATGCTCTTGAATGTCATTGTTCTTGGAACAGACACTTGATGTATGAAAAGCAAGGATATAATATAGGGAATGACTCACACATAGCCTAGGTTGAAGAATATACATAGGCATTTGTGTATAGAGAGAGCCTTGTAAATGTACACGTGAATGGCAAATGTAACAAATATATAGAATTGATTAGTTAAGAAAAAGAATTAAAGGAAATCCTCTAATATTTTTTTAATTTTCCATAAATTCAATATTATTTCCAAGTAGAAAAATATATATTCTCTTCAAGATTGTATTTTATTTATGTCCAAGTGAATTACTAGCAGAATAAACCTAAGAATATACATTTTATCCAATAGTTTCACTGCATAGATATCAATTAATGACGCATATGTATGTACAACTGATAAAATATATAATAACTGTCACAACAGCACTCAAAAAAAATAAACTTCTAAAACCACCTGTCCATTCCTAAGAGCATAGATGGGCTGGGATATATTAGGTTAGATACTACATATCAATAAAATTAAATACACTGAATTACACCTATAACCAGGACTGAATCTCACAAAGCAATGTTAAAAGAAGGCAGATAGAGAAATAAAGGATATTCTATAATTCCATATATATAGCATCCAATAGCAGCAAAACTCAGCTTTGTGAGGTCAGAAGGTAGTAATGACCAGGAGATAAGGGGTGCCAGCAGGCTTCTGGTACCTTTCCACTAGGGAGTGTTGACATGATGGTGCGCTCTCCTTGGTGAGCCACTGGGCTAGATGATAGGGTTGGTGTGCTCTTCAATGAAAACGATTTGGGGTTTTGTCCTACCCAAACTGTACTTTGGAACTACTGACTCTAGGCTATTAAATTAAAAGGGTCAGGGGAAAAACTATTTTCTGATTTTAAGAGTTTTTCACAATTTAAAATGCCATTCAAAAGCCCTTAGAGTATTCAATGTTCTGAAAGATGAGGACTTTTCTATGTATTTAAAAACACTGAAAGTGACATAACTATGAATATTTATCAAACTTGTGTGTATCTGCCTCTGACTTCAGTGTCGCCCATTAGCGTGAGGTATGAAGGGCTATGAGAAGCAGCCACTAAAAACAAAATACACAGTAAGCATGAATTAATAAAGACAGATGAATAAACTCACATTAAACAATGTAAGTAACCTCTATGTATGTACAACAATGTCTAAAATGCTCTACAGTCCACATCCAGTCACTGATAACCCTTCAGCTTCTTAGTGGCTATTTCTAACTAACATTTTCGGGGATGCCTGTTCCATGCTCAAGGGCTTGCCTTCATGCTGATTTCAACTAATGCAGCAGTCAAATCCTGTGAATGGATTTGCAGAGTGGCGTATCTCTGTGAGAGGACAGTATTAGTGATGCTGTGATGGTGGAGACTCTTGGTTCTCTAAACTCAATGTATAGGCCATCTTATACTATTTTGTGGCAGGCTTCCTTAGAAATTCTCCTCAGTGTTACTGTGAAAACTATTTCACCGTTCTTAAGTCACCAGAAATCAGCATACTGAAGTAATTCAAAAGGAAAGTTCACATTACTAATCATGCTAATCCAATATGAAGAGTGGCTACATATGGACAAAAGATACTCAGAAATCACTCTAGGATGTGTCTAATTGAACTAGTTAATGTGACCTATCTACTTAAACGCTAACTTACATCTAAAAGAGAAAACAAACCAACATTGGGAAGGTGTCAGTGGCACATTTGCTGGCTGACACCATGTACTTATTCCTCTACTTGTCTACAAGAATTGTCAGTCATCAAACAACTAGAAACAGCCAGCACGGTCCATCAACAGGGGAGAAGATAAGCTATGCTATATGGAGCTGAATACGAGACAGCAGTAAAAATGAATGAGTCAAGCCAGAAACAAAAACAGAAAGGAAATTCGAATGGTGAAGCCAATATGTCTTGTCTCCCCTACTAAGAGTCTTACCGTGCCCCAGTAGAGGCTGACAACACTCTACTTAGTGTTTTCATGGCCAATATGGTCTCAGCTTACACAGAGGCAGTTCTCTAAAGCTCACTGTATCTAGCTGTGTGAAAGGAGATGCTGTGTGAATTTTCTATGCCAACGACAAAAACTGAAAGTTCAGATTTCTGTCATGTTCTGAGAGTATCTACAGACACTATCCTGAGCCCATCACACAGCAGCATGCAGTGAGACTCATAAGCATAAACCTGTCATTGAGAAACGTCAAAGAAATGCCTCGGAGGTACGCAATGTACTTACAGATATTGCACCTATCCTGTTACCAAGCTATCTTAGTGGCTTTGGGATGCCAAGGAATACACACAGACACTAACCAGTAGAAACAAGACTAAAGAAGATCTCCTTACTACATGATGATACCAGATCCCGTTCCCAACAACGCAGTTTAGATTCTGGGACAGCAGCAAATAAAGGCATTTATTAAATAAAAACTTAATTCCAAAAGACATAATTATATCATCAAATGGCTTTGTAACTACGAGCTAGAATTATTTTTATCAATAAAGTTAACTGGAATCAAAGTCAATACATTAGTAGCAGATTAGAACAAGCACAAAGATGCACAAGAGTTACTCTAAAAATTAAGCAGCCATTTTTTAGTAACATTATCAATGCATCACTGGAGAATATGGCACTTTGCAAACAGCACACCGATCTCACCTGATTTCATTTTCATACTGTGGGGACAGTCTACCTGAATTCTGGTAAAAGCTTTTCAGGAAAGAGGGGGCAGTGAAGGAAGGGGCAGAGAAGGAAGTGTGAAGGCTTGGAAGGCTGGAGGAAGAATTACTCTCCTTGTACATGCGTCGGGCTGACGGGTGAATGCTGAGTACAGAAAATACAGCAAATTTATCTTAAAATGTTTGTTTTAGCAAAATCTTCACTTACTAAGAAAAAAACATAAAGATGGGTTCTTGATATTAATTTGCCCTTGGTTTGAAAGGCTGAAAATTGAAGTTTACAAAGAATGTAAGGAGAGGAGCATGCAGACCTCTACTTTTTACCCTCTCATAAGCTGTACTTCTTAATACTTTGGGTGGGAGGAGGATGTTCACATGCAAGAGAAACTTCCGGTCAGTGTGGGAAAACCAAACAGTTATAGGAAAACAATTGCCCAAGGATAAACTGATCATGAACAGTACAAAGATAAACTAGTCTAAAGATACAAGTCTCTTCTAAACATTTATGAACAAAATGTTTGGTTGATGTCAATGATCATGCACAATATCTCTGGCTTACCAAATGTTAGATTCTCATCATTTCTTGTGTGGACTCGCAGCTGTTCACCCAAAGCTCCAAATCTCCACATGGTTTTTTTGTTTTTGTTTTTGTTTTTTTTTTTAATTAATGGGAACTTTAGTGTAGAATGCTTTTACAGAACATAAATGGCAACTTTTTAATACTGATGATGATAGAAATTATTTGAATGTATATTATACAACATATGGGAGGCTCAGGAAAGAACTGTGAGAAAAATCACAGTTCAAAATGACTGGCACCTTTCACTTGACCATAGTTTACTCTTGCCTGGAAAACTTTTATTGTCTTGAGTAAAAATTAGTGAAGTAATTATTTGTAAAATCTTGGCTTTCTTATGATCACTTGACCTCCACACACACACGCAATTTAGTGACAATTAATTGCTTCGGCTTTCTTTGTTTTTGTAACCTGTGTGTTTTATAAACTACGGGATTTTTAAAATTGAAATCAATCAGAAAACAGCAATGAAAACTGTATAACGAGTGTAAAACATGATAAAAGTGTGAAAGTGAATCTGATAAAGATTCATATTAAAATTGGCCTTTATACAGGACGTTCTACTCTCGGTTGCTTTTATTCATGTCCGTGATGAACACAGACAGTCAACCCTGTTGTTTCTGTGAAACAGGCAGGGAGGAGGAACGAGAAACAAAACCATCTGCCAGATACAAATCTGAGCTAAATAAGAAGCTCCATATTTTACTCTTACTCCTTCATACCTACAAGTAATCTTCTTAGGTTATATTTTAACACTACTTGAGGTCCTTCTAATGAACAACACCGGTAACTACATAGCACAGCCTCCTTTGTGGATACAGTTTTAGACAAAATGTATAGCAGCTGGCATGCTTAGCTTTAATTTACTATTTAGTAAAAACACAGCCAATGTTTTCCCTCACACACATGAAGAAAACTTAGATGGTTCCTCAATCTGGCATATTTCAGGCTGACAAGAGGCTATGGTCCTGACCATTTATGCTGACAACTTTCTCAGAGCCAGCATATAAAAGACAGGCTATAATATGTGCCAGTACATTTTCAGGTAAAATGATTGCATGCCATGTTATCTCTATTTTTTTTTTTTTCTGGAGCAAGTAGTAAAAAGCTTCCATTTAAAATGTAAACTTGGAACTTTTTCAGGGCATATCTTAACCTCGCCCACATTCCCTTAACTCAGTGATGGAAACAAAAGGCATCTCTTACTATTCTGTTCCTTCTGAACCCTACAATCTGGCTAAAGCATGAAATACAACCCACACTGACTCCCAAGTGACCAGAACACAATGTTACAGTGTGCCCATGGTGGGTGACAGGCCAGGACCTACCTGCATTGCTCGCTGGAACTCTGCCTCAGTAGAGGGGACCTTAGACCATGAGCCCTCCCATCTTGCAAGTTCAGCTTCCTCCTTGAACTGGAAGGTGGGTGGCTGAACGTATGAGCCCGTCTTCGAAATTGTGGAGAGTCAGAATCCTCCTCGGGGAAGGCGTGCCAGGCAGAGGACAGTGGGGAGGCTGGTGGTGTCCCAGGAGGAGATTCCCCCGGTGAGAAGTCCTACAATACAAACCAGGGAGGTGTCTGCTCTTACCAGGCTCAGGACAGACACACTGACACCCAGGGTTGAGTAGTGTCAGTGGAGTCCTCTTCCTGACTCATGACAGAACTGTCTGGTTTTTTCTTTTTACTCAACTCTGGTGAGGACTAATCAGTTTCACCACAACCCACTGCTGCTGATAAGCAGGTGTCACAGAGCATCTGAAAAGATGGGCAGGAAAGGGAAAGGCTGATAAAAGGTACTCTTCCCCCGAGGGCTGTGGTAAAATGCTAGGGCTTCAGTATTCTTTCCATTGTGGCCAGAGAGATGAAAAGAGGCCAAGACCAAACAAGGGCGGAGCCTTTGTTCTGGGATCTCCTAACCTCTGCAACCTATGGCTCTGCATGTTCCCAGCAATGTCAAAAGAGTATCACTGTGTCTCAGTGCCTGGGGCCTGGAGCAAAGCTTTTGGAAAAGTAAATTAAAGTCTCTGAATTCTCTTCCTTTACTCTGGATGTTTCTGTCCAGTGGCATGATCCCTGTGGTTTCTTTTAAAAGACATGAAAAACAGGAAATGAACAAAAGGAAGCCCTCTGGAATGCCTCTTCAGTCTAGTGAAGAGCCAACATAAATCTTTCAATCCAGTCAGGTATTCTGCTTAAATGAACACCATGGTAAATACCATCTGACTTGCTGAGCCAGGCTATGGAGAAGACACATAGCTGGACTGGGTCTCCTGTGCCAACAACAGTTTAATAAAAAAATATTTCAGCATTTTCCTACTAGGACAACAAAGGCTAATCGGGACCCAAGTTGAATATTGCAGAAAACAGGAAACAGGAAACCGTCACCAAAGCTGTCTTTGAGACAGAGAGGATGATGTTGCAGCTGAGATGAAGGGAAATAAAAAGAGGAAACACAGAGAAATAATAACAGTGTGTGTGTGTGTGTGTGTGTGTGTGTGTGTGTGTGTGTGTGTGTGTGTGTGTGTGTTGGGGGGGGGTGGCTAATCCGGTGGTGTTTTCCTTTAGATCAACAGTTGCTCGCATACTATACTCAAATGATCTGCAGTGCAAGGCGTAAGAGCAGAGTTTGCCAATGAAGGGTGCACCCTGTACCAACAGAAGGGACCTTAGCTGCATGAAAATAAATTGGTAATACCATAATCTTGTTTAAAACAACAGGGCATCAAATACTTATTTTTTTAAAGGCCATAAAAAATATTTCACCACAAATAATTAGGCATGCATGTTTTACCATGGCTTTGGCTAAGCAGCAGTGTTTGGTGAACTAGGGAGCTGACTAGATACCTTCTCTGAAGCGAGACTGTTGGACCGTTCAAAGCTGTCCACACTTCCAAGCCGACCTCTCATTCTGTTAGCTCCCTGTGTGCAGAGGGTACATAGAATCATTACTACTACAGCTTGCAATTTTACAGGCAAAACGCAGGGGGCATTTACAGTTTTCTCCCTACAAAAAAAAAAAGCATAAACTAATCCCCTTGGTTCACTCAGACTTGTCTGCTGTAGTAAAGACCATCGAGGCATGGAGTATGCGACTCCTTCAGCCTCCCAGTGCCTCTAACTCAGCTCTTAGATGATCACATGACATACTGAGGATTTTGAAGTTATTTTGGCTAGAGTTTTAAAGGTGACTCATCTATAAGAACAGTCAGAGTCCCAGGAGCTCTGACCTCACACAGACAAACGCAAATGTGGACAGAGCATTAAAAGACACCAAAAACAAGTTATATGTACCTTCCATAAACATATCATAGACATTATAATTCCCATAACCAAACGTAATAAATATATTAAAACAGAATAATGTGATCCAGGACTTGGGAGGCTGAGGTGAAAGATTGCAAGTTCCAAGTTTGAGACCAGCATGAGCATCATAGTGAGTTCAAGACCAGCCTGGGCAAGCCATGTGTCAAAGTGAGAAATGAGTCCTGGCTAAGCTTGCACAGAAACTAGAGTTCTGTCCTTCATAGTAAAATAAAACAAAAAAAGAGCCTCCTAAAATTTATTAATTTTGCTTTACTTGTTATTCTGTAATACTTGCAAATACCCAAAAAACATTTCACTTTACAAAATTAGGTGTCAGTCAATGTCACTTTTGGCAACTGGCTCTTGGTAGATATCTCAACACAATGTAAAAGGACATAGCACATGACTATTTCCCCTCACAATACATATGAAGAAACTAAGCTAAATGAAGGAAAGGAAACACAAAAGTGGGTTGGGAAGCACACTGTGTCATACACGAGGTCTTAAAAGGTGAAGCATTCAAAACATGAAAAGAATCTAAAAAGAGTGACCAGAGGCACAAGAAGGCATGGAACAGCGCCTCTGCAAAACGAAGATATATGCAACATTTCACAGAGTTTACTATTTTTAAATCTCTCGGGTGGTGTTCCAGTGGCATCCAGGCCCAGCTTATGTTATTCAACACCTTGTGGGTACATTTGGCAGCAGGAAGGTTGCGCAGTGCATGTCCAAGTTATAGTATTTCAGTTACATCTGCTCCACCTGGGCCTGTGTCAGCTGTCGCACCAGCTCCGAGAAGTTGGTGCTCAGGTTTTGCAACACAACATGAAGCCAATCTGACCCCTTGGATAGGTGGGGATGTTGTAGTAGGCATAGCCCATGATAGGGAAGAGAGATTTGCAAAGGTATCTCATCTTCTTGATGAGGTCCAATACAGCCACCGGCATTGAGAAGATACCATCTTCTCTGAGTGCTGTCTTCAGAAGCTGGTCATGGGTCTCTTTGAAGAGGCTCTCCGTAGGGCCCAGGGATTCTGAGAAGTCAGTGATGATGATGTTGAAGGCATCTTGGTTCTGTTTCATGAACTCAAAGCCATCACCACATTGAGGATGATCTTTGAGTTGGAGTAGCCGATGCCATGCCAGGCAGGAACTTCTTAGTGTCTTTGATGAGATCCCCATCAATCTCTCACCAGACCACAGACTCCAGACTCCACAGAGAGGTGCTTCCCCACTTCCCATAGGACTCCCTCAGCTCCATCTCCGATGATCAGCACCTTCCACAGGTTAGGATCATCTTGGTAGGGGAACTCATACCTCTCAGTACGCTGGATGACACCATCCAGAAGCAGCACCCTCTCAGTACACTGGATGACATCATCCAAAACCAGCAGGTTGCTGTACATTTTATTACAGAAAGGCTATCTTGGTACCCCAAGCAATGGCGGTGCAGCAGCTGCTTCACCTGCAGCAACAAGGCCTGCCCAGGCTATGGGCAACAGGTCTCTGGAGCTGGCCCTTGAGGATGGTAGTGGGGCCGGATGAAGTAACACCATCAGAGCACAGCTCCTCGGCATGAGAGCCTGGGACTTCAGGCAGTATGGAGCCTCTGCACAATGGGACCAGCTCTGCACCACTGCCCACACCAGAAAGTAAGAGTCAAATTTTGTTAGCCAGTCTTGTAAAGAAAAGTTTGGGCTATCACTTTCTTCTCTAACACTTTGAACCCCACCCCTCAAAGCAAGTCTTATAATGATTTATACTAACGCTTCCAGTATTCCACTCATAGTATTATTCCTTAGTTTTTCTGGTTCAGACATGATCTAGAAGATGAAATAAATATTCTTACTTCAACACACACACACAATTTATCAGTTCAACCGGTGTTTTCTGCTTTGATTATCCTGCCTTTGTTTAAGTTAAGCTATATAGTTACCATGATTACATCTGACTGTATTTTGTGTCGTGTTTTTTTTCCCTTTTCAGTGTTAATGACCTGTTATTCAGAAATCACAAAATTTCCAACAGATTATACTATGATCAAATATCACATGATTCACCAATTACAGTCTTCATCTTTGAGCTCAGCATCGAGATGTTTGTCTTCCTGCCCTGAACTAGATCTATCTACAGGACTTCCTGGTATCCTTTTCACCAACAACCTAAACTTTTCATGGCATTAGAATCACAACTTCCTCTTTTTCAGTTCATTTCCTCATTTGGTGGCACACGTTCACCAGGTACTTTCTCGGAAAGGGGAGGTTGGCATAGAATTCCTTTAATTTGCATATCTGCAAATGTCACATCTTCCATGCTTCTGTTTCATTAATCGTTCAGTTGGACGTTTGGAAACTTTCCTGCATCCTTTAGCTTTGCTCGTGTCCTCTGTTCAACAGTCTAAAGGCTTTGTGACTCTAAGATGTCTGTGTATGGTGCTGTTTCCCTTCCAAACAGTATTCAGAAACTTCTTACACTGCCTTGGCATGAATTTTACTCAGTTGCTCTAATGTGTATTTTCTAAGCCCATTTGATCTAGGAAGCCATATTTATTAGCTCTAAGATATTTTCTTTAATAATTTCTTTGAAAACCTGTGCTTTCCTTGTGGGAGCTCTGTGGATTTAGCATTTGGATTTCCAAACATATACTTTAAATTTTTGCAATGGCAAAATTCAATTTTTCCATTGAGCTGTCATATTGTTCACTTTCCCAGATTATTGTTCTAGCCTGCTACTGAATTTTTGCTTTATATCTGCCAACGAAAGTTTTAAGAGCTCCTCCTTACGCTTGATTGGCTTACACTTGTTTTACAATGTAAATTCTTCTCTGCTTTCTTTTAAGAAGAAAAGATAAAACTTTAATATGCTTTTGAAAAACGTTGTAACTCAGAGAAGTCTGAAGGGCCCAGTTGATGAAGCTTACCTCAGTCAGCAGCTTCTTGTGTGTGTTTGTGTGTGTGTGTGTGTGTGTGTGTGTGTGTGTGTGTGTGTGTGTGTGTGTGTGTGTGTGTGTGTATATGCACGTATGTCACTGTGTATATGAATGTATATGTGTGTATGTGTGCATGTATGTGGGTGTGTATGTGTGTATGTTTGTGTATGTGTGTGTATGAGAGAGAGATTTTATTTATTTACTTCTTTTTCTTTATTTTTCTCAAATAGCATACATCCTGAATGCAGCCTCTTCTCCCTCCCCTCTTCCCAGCCCACCCCCACCTCCTCCCTCCCCAGATCCACAGATCCTTCATTTTCCATCAGATAAGAGAAGGCCTCACAGGGATATTAAGAGCCTACCGCTCTGAATACATGCAATCTCATCTGTAAATTATTCACATTCACATCCAATGTATTACTTATAGTTTTAGATTTCCATAGTTTCCTTATAGACTAATAACTATATCAATAATAAAAATCACATGGTGGTAAGCATGTCACATAGCTTGGCAATTCTGTGAAGCGGCGTTGGCCACTGAGCTCACATACAGAGACTCTAATTCTGATAGATCATTGCGGCCAAGCTAACCACAGCTAGAAAAGGATGGGCAAAGATGTGACCAATGGAAGCTCAATTAAAAGTGAGCTCTCTTAGAGAGACACAAAGGAAGAGATAGGAGATTAGTATTTAGAGATTTTCAGTCTTTTTTTTTTTTTTTTATTTGTTTGAGGTAAATGAGAGATGTTCTTTTGCTGGGTCAAAAAGAAAGTTCAGCTGATTTCTTCTCAGCCCCTCTGAGCTATCATATCCCCCAGTCCCCACCCCAAATGAGTCTTCTCATATTTTCGGTTGTGAGTCTAGCCTTTAATGGATGAACCACCTCGCTGTCCCTGCCCCTTGCTGTGGCAGTGCTGGAAAGCTACCTCTGAAGACATGAGGAGAGCCTATCCCAACCTGAGCCAGCTACCATAGGCAGGAGAGGTGGTCCTACCCTCACCTGGGCAAAGTTGGCAAGCTGGCCCTGGTGGCACATGGGATTACCAACTCAACTACCACCCAGGCCCAGATCCAGGGGTTGAGTTGTTCTGACCCAACATCTACCCTATCCATGAACTGCTAGAGCATGAAGGGACCAGTCCTGCAAAACCAAAGTTGTAGGATTGTCATGATACGTGACAACAGGGTATCTGAGAGAAGTCCCCATTAGGATAGAGCAGCAGAATTCGGGCACCTCAAACAGTCCGATGACTCATTGCAATAAACATTTGCAAGTAAAGCTACTTGGGCAGAAGGGTGACATACCATGACACACTGTGGCTTCCATGGTGAGATTTTTTTCTTTTCTTTTTAGGGGGAGGTTATAAGGACAAAGGGCAGATATGGAGGACTAGGGAGATGAGTGATGCTGAGATACATTATGTGAAATTCACAAGAATCAATAGGTTTTTAAATTAATAGTATTATTACAAGGGGGGGGGGTCCTTGAGCCCCCTTCTCAATGCTGCCCTCCTGTGGCCGGGCTTTACAGATGCAGGTGAAATTACAACTAAAACCAATGAGTATTTTAAGCCCTGCAGTTCTGCAAGCAAACATCTAGTAATAAAATATATTTAGCTAGTAAACTATTTCATTAGTGTGCAGCTGAGAGACACTCAGTAGCGCTGATTTATGCCTGCTACTTTTAGCTAAGGATTATATGCCAACCTGCCCCAGTGTCTCCACAGTTAACAGTCACACTAGAGAAAGCAGCTGTTCAGAGCCAATACATTTCTATGAGCAAATCAATTTAAGTCATGTATTTTTCTCATTGTTGTCTGTGTGTTTGTTTTCATGTAAAATTAAACAAAGTTACTTTAAAACTAAACTCTACCATGAACATTAATTCTCTAACTTCCTCGGGGACACAATGGACGTGACTCTAAAGAAAGTGGAAAAGAACTGTGTTCAACATAAATCACCCTTTACATTATGTGTGTCTACTGGACACTCAAGAAACAGCAATAAACAACCAGACTCAAGGTTCTGTCTTTAATTCTAAACGCACAGCTTTCTCACTTTTTACTGAATGATGATTTGCTAACACCTGTGTCAGCCATTTTCCTTAGGCTCACTTTTTAGTGTTAATGAGCTGAGCTTCTAAATAATTCTAACATTGATTTCATCTCATAAACAACTACATCTCACTCCAGAAATCAATCATGACCTAAACTCAGGCTGGAGTGAACTTCCTACTACACAACCCAAAACAGGAAAATAAAGTTGTGGAACACAAACTCCTTTAGATCTGTCCCACTTTATCAGACAGATGGAGCCGCCAGCCTAAAGTTACACTCAAGACCTTGTTAGGCCACAACATTGATAGCATTTGGCATCACTCCAGGATACAAGCCCTATTCACTGAGACCAAAATAGATTGGCTGTATCCTTTCTGAGAACCATCACGGCAATTCAAGGCACAGCAATTCAAGGCATGCCGAAGAGACACTAAAAAGTCAGCCTGGCAAGGACTGTGCAGAGCACCAAGGTCTACATGGAGAGTAAGGGCAGCTCTTCAGCATTTTGTAAACAGCAGGTCTCCAGCCCATAGAGAATACCCACCTCGGGTCTGCAGTGTGGCCCCTTCACCATGATAACTTATAACGTAAGTCAGTATTGCAAAGCACATTTGATGCATGGAGAAACTACAGCTTTGAGTTGGGAATGAAGCTGCCCACATTCATAGCTATAAAATATGACAGGGCCAAGTCTTACTTTCAGGTCCCTGACCACCTATTTGGCCATTCTGATGAAACTGTTACAAAATACAGTGTTCTGCTCTAGCAGCCGACATGAGCGAGTACCAATCCCCTACTTGAGATACCAAAGCTTCAAGCATTGTACTTGTCTGAAGCAGTAGCTTTTAAACTTGAGGGTGAATCCGTGAGATTTGGAGGGCTGTTAAAGTCCACACTACTGGATCTGACTCCAGTATTTCTGATGAAGCAATTCTGTTGTCAGACCATATTTCCATATGACTGATAAGGTCCCAGCTCATGGTTTTCAACCTGTGAGGCGTGATCCCCTTGGGGTTGCATTATCAGATATTTAAACAATAATTCATAACAGTAATCTATTACCATTATGAAGTAACAATGAAATCATTTTATTGTTGGGGTACACTACAACATAAAGAACTGTTTTTGATGTCTTGTAGCATTAGGAAGATTGAGAAGCACTGGCCTAGATAATAGCAAAGCTGCTCATGCTTTATAAGCTGTGTCCATACGTTTAGAATAAATGGCCGCCCCAAAGGCTAAAAAATCACAATGGCGAGTTAAGTAGCAAAATTCATACTGTACATCAGAATCACCTGTGGAGGAGCTTCTACACCAAAGGGCCTCAGCTCTCTCTATAGTTTAATATGATGAACTCGGGGTTCTATTTCTGAAAAGTTGCTAGCATACAATCATGATCAAGGAGACTGGGAGAGTTCAATCCACTTTACTACTTATTCTATAAGTTTTTTTAAAAAATGAAAGTAAAGGATTACCCATGTTCCAGTGGGCAACCCTACCAACAGTGCACAGACAGTATTAACTGAACATGGTGGGATAAAAGTATATATCTACAGTAATGAAAAAAAATTCCACTAACTTCTAAATCCAGCTTGTCTACGATTATTTTAAACTGAATTCTTACAATGATTTTTCTCAAGAGACCTTAATTGTACACATCTTAAATATGTTTGAACATGACAAGATAATTTATAAGCAAACTACTGTGGGTTGACAGGAGGCTGTTTTGGTTCTGCTGAGCTATCAGGTATGTTTACTCTGGAGAATTCTAGTCAGGTTCTTATTACCATGCCTTACATGTCAGGAGCACCAAGGTCTGTGTTATTTCAGTCATGCTTCCACAGTGGTATATGACCTGAGAGGAGATAATATTGACTTTGAGTGTGTTGTTATCTATCTTCCTTGATGGCATAACTCAGTAAAACAGTTACAATGGAGGCCTTGCAATGGTGAACTCCTCATGGGAGTGAATTCTTCCCCAGCTTCTCCCAGTCCCCAAAACTGCTACCTGGAATGGCCTAGTATGGATAGACAGATAGACAGACAGACAGATAATATGTAGGTAAATAGATGATAGATAGACTGATGGTCATACATGCATATGCATGTACATAATACTATAGTAAAATAATAGTTCAGAGCTAACCACTAAAAGACACATATAGCATTGTTTTACAATAACAACAGGCAGGCTAAGCAGTGTTCAAGCAATGTCTGTGTATAAGTTCACTTACTGCTCATCAAATCCCCAGGCAATGGGTATGCCACTGCCCTGGTCCAATACCACACTGACTGACATAGAACAAAAGGAAAGAAATTTATTCCTGTGCCTTCTGTTTTCTGTTGTTAATAACATCATGCTACGGGACAGGTCACTAACAAAGAAAAGTTTACTTGTAGTTCACAATTCTAGTTAAGGTCAAGAGGCCACAACTGTTTTGACCTTCCTGCTATGAAAGTGGTGAGGTGATTCACAGCATCACATGATTAGAGAAGAAGCCTTGCACACCCGGCCAAGTGGGCTGTGACAGCAATTCCTCTTTAGAGCTAACCTATTAACCATCCAACAACTGGTCACGTGATGGTTAATCACCTCATTAGGATTCTCCCTCCTATTCTATCCTAATAGAGGTTACTTGCACCATGAGTTTTGGATGAAATAAGTCAGAGCCCCTCTTAATAACAGGTAGGATAGGTTCTAGCCAGCATGAGCAAAGTGATAGGCTGGAGTCCTTGTCATCTGCCATGATGAACATAATGCTACTACAGAATCTAATAAGGGAACGTGTCAGCAAACACATTCTGAGGGAGCGCATATAAAGCAGCAAGCCAGCTGAATTCAAGAGTGTCAGTGTCCAGGAAACAAGAGAAATCTGAGGAGCTTTTTGAATAATAGATATGCCTAACCTGTAGGTCATGGACAACATGCAACCCATGATAGTCATGAATATATGTGTCCCATAGAAACCAAACTCCAGAAATCAGATGCCACCTAACCAGACTTGTCAGTTGTGCACAGGAAAGCTGCCCCCAGGTTTTCTTGATGGATAAAGCCAGGGCCTATATATAATAAGTACATTTGTGTGCAAGAAACACAGTTACATGCTGATAAGTCTAAGTTAAATTTAAGAAGAGTTTTTCCTGGATTCCTCCCTTTCTCTTTGCAATTCCCTTTCTTCCTGGAGGCCATGACCACCCTCTGACTGGGCCATTTCCCTATATGTGGCCTGACACTCTACTCCACCGAGGCTACTACACCCCATTGGAATCAGCACCCTTATCCTGATCAAACTCTACCTCCCCACACAAGGCAACTCTTTCTGTGAATGCTTGCTCCTCCCCTCTGCCTTTCATATCCAACCAGACTTCTCTTAACAGGCTATACTCTCCTTCACCACTCAGGCTCCCCAGACTAGGCACCCTCCGCTCCTGGCAGCTGCCTCCTATATGTTGGCTCCTGCACCACACAGGCGATACTCACATCCTGAACATGGCACCCCAGCTCTAAGACCTTATGATTCAGAAAGAGGAAAATGAAGTGCAAGGGGAAACATTTTGCTAATATTTAAATGAAACATAAATTTACTAAATTGGATACAACATTTTCTATTACTTCATACTGTTTTTAACATTTATATCAGCCTATAATAATGGATAAAAGGCCGACATTTAAAAAAAACATTGTGAGATAGAAAAATATTGAAAGTTCTTATTGAGCTGCACATCAGGATTTGATTTTCCCCTTTCTATACAAACATATCTCTACGGAGAAATCTCTATGGCTTGACTTCAGATATCAGAGCCTGGAGAACAAACCTAAACCTCTAGAAGAAACTTGTTTATGATACTTTAAGACACACTCCTGCTATACAGCCCAGGCTGGCCACAAACTCCAGTCTTGCCTCTGCCTCTCAAAATTTATAAATTTATCTTAATGCAGTGTTAAAAAAAAATTAAAGTTATATTAGCAGATTCCTCACCACCATCACTGGGAAATCCTCAATGAGATGATCACAAATGAAGTAGAAAACAGATGTATTTACCTAAGACAGCCCAATTCAACCTTACCCGAGAGAAAATATTTTCCAAGGAGGAAGTTAAGGATCTCTTCGCTTTGTTTTTCAATATGTCAAGCTTGAATCTCCCACTACTTGTTGAATTTTCTGGGATTGTATTATTTGAAATCATCTAGAGAAGAAAATGCAGAAAAGTTATAGTGCAAACACACTCGAGGTTAAATGGGGCTGTAAATGAAGGCTTAGGAGTAAGCCAGTAAAAAACCAAAACAAAACCCAAGCCATCTTCAGTAGCTCAATTAAAAAGTAATGATTTGTGCTTCACACTGTAAAACAAAGATTAGAAGGAAAAGAGTTTTTTATTGTAGGCAATAAAAAAGATAGAAATAAAAACCTTTTCCCCATGCCTTTCCATTTCACTCATATATTTCCACTCCATTTACCAAAAATTAAACTCAGGATAACAACTTTTGACTTTTTCAGTTGGCTACCACCATCCCTTTCCAAGCTATCTTCTGCTTTGTGGCCCAGTTACAAGGAAAAGTAAGTTTCAACTAGCAGAGCACTCTATAAGACAAGCCACAGTCTCATGATGCTTCTGTCAAACTCCATTTCCAAGGCTGGAGAGAGGCTGCACCGCTTAGAAGCACTGGCTGCTTTTGCAGAGGACCCAGGATCATTTCCAGCACATACAGTACATACACACACAGTCTTCCAGTTCTAGGGATCCAGCGCCCCGTCTGACCTCCACACATACACATGGACAGACAGAAATAAATGCAGGCAAAACAATCATACACACAAAATAAATAAATCTTTTTAAAACAAAAGCCTCCTTTTATATTTGTTTGTGATCACGTACTTTTCAGATGTGTAGAGCTTCAGCAGAAACATGAATCAATGAGGTGTCAACCGTTAGTTAGGTGCTTTGTAAATTTTATCCAATTGTAATCTTCTGGTGACATAAGAAAGTGAAGCTAGGAGAAACACTGATTTTATGGGCCCTCAAGCCACAGAGAGGTGTCTGCAAAAATTGTGTCTTAGGGTAATTTATCTCCCAGGCATTTTAAAAACATACGGAAGTCAGAGAAATCGTAGACTGAAAGAACAGTCATTTCTGCAGAAGCCCTGAATGGCCACATGTGATCATCCCCAGCAGTTTTGGAGGGGAGGGTGAGATGGCTCAGCTGCATGCCTGACCACTGGTGCTGGATTCCTGAGAGGTCTATGAGGAGGGAGAATGGACTCGTGCAAACTCTCCTCTGACCTATGTACTCATGCAGTCAAAATAGACAGACTATATTAGAGACAGAAGCAGTGACTTTGGAGGCAAAGGGAAGCATGGTGATACACACCTCTAATTCTGCCACTAGAAAGGCTAACGCTATATTTCAGCATTTGGGGAAAGCTTGGGCTACATCTCAAGTGTCCCAACATCAAAAATTTTACTGATGCAAAAGTGCAATAAGATCAAAGCCAGGATTTGTATGCCTCCTTACCTTAAGAGCTATGCATGTAAGCAACCTCTTTGATACTGTTTTAGTGCTAGTTTTTTTGATTGTTTTTATCATTGTGCAGCTGATAGTAAGTTCAAAGCCATTCTTCAGTTTACAGCAGAATCAGGCATGCACATGAAAGACTGCTGTCCTTGTCACCATTCAGATAAAAACAAGCATAGGAATACTTTTCAAAAAACCATAGATCAATGTAATTTTTAAAGCAGGCACATTGTACGCCATGAACATACATGAATGTCTTCTTTCCTATCCAAAATACCAAATTATCTTGCATTTTGAAACTACAATGATTTTACCTCAATGTACCAGCATCTGCTAAAATTTCCCATAAATTTCATAAATGCTGAAATTTTTAAAGTATGTAAAGTATGATAGGTTTTCACACACACACACACACACACACACACACACCAAAAAAGTGGAAAGGGAAACAAATTGTTTCCATGTCTTGGTGATATTTTAACTATGTAAATAAACACACAGGCAGATGTAAGCCAGGAGGAAGTCTGATCTCACCAATGGCCCTTCCCCGATGTGCACGTGGGTCTTCTGCTTGGCCTCACAGAGCTGCCGCAGGTGAAGAATCACAAGTTCATTCTCTTCCTGGTCGCTGATGGGCTTCATTTTCTGTAGAAGAGAGAAAACTAGCGCATAGTAGGGCAGAAGAACCCTTCTCCTCTTGCCACAGTTAGATTTATATTTCCAGAGGATAAATGTAAATCTAGATTTCACGTTCTACGAACCCTAGGGATTATAGCTTAGAAGCAATAAAGTGGAAATGAGAATTCAATGATAGATCCCAATGTTGTCTCTTATACTATACACAGGAACTGTGAAGAGTGTTACCTGAACTCGTTCAAAGATGTCAGCTTGCTCATTATCGGTCAGTGAAGAGAGATGCCTCTGGATTACTAGCTTGGCTCGTGGTGGGTAGAGACCTTAAAAAAAAAAAAAAAAAAGCAAGGGATGCATGAGGAGGAGTCTGGCCACAGAGGTCTAACTGTACATCAACTATTACACTTGCTCCTCCCCCAACTGGCTCCTAACGTCAGTCTTCTCAGGAAGAGGACCCTGGAGCATGAAACCTTATAGCAAACCAGTCCTCCCAAACCAAGAGATCCCACAGTGGACCTGTACAGAGAATACCTATGAAGAATCTCTAATTCCACCAAGCACAGCCAGCTTCCACTCACGAAACTCACAAACTGACCACGATGAGAACTTTCCTGGGAACAAACACACCAGCCCAGAGCCTGTGTTAGAAGGCTAAGAAGGAAGTCAAAGGCTAGCCTTAACCAGAATTGCTAAGCTCCTACCTTCAGATCATTACTATAAATTAACAATAAAACATTGAGATACATAACAACAGAAACAGGGGTAATCCCCACTCAGGTGCTCCCATTCTAAAGAAGAAAACTTCATTTAGGGCAATTATTCCATGAAATATTTACCTCTCTGCATTGTGATATTTATAAATGTTTCCAATTTTTTCTGGTTGTTGTTGTTGTTGAGACAGTTCCCTTTTGTGGACCTCCTCACCCCAGAATCCTCATTTCTGTGCAATGACCCTTCCAGATGTGCAGTGTCATGCAGTGCACCTTTCCAGATGTGCTAAACTGTCAATTCCAGGCAATATTCCACACTCTTACTCATAATTTAATATTAAGTCTTTGGAGAAATTTTTCCATAAGAATGTTTCTATTTTTATTTTTTTATAATAAAATAAAAGTTTAATTCAGTTACAATTATCAAGTGACCATCCAGTCTAAAATAAAAACAGGTTGCCAATGTGTCACATTAAGTATTGCCTCTATATTTGTATTATAAAGAAGACACCTAACTACAGATAATACGTAATAAACTTTTAGAAAGACTAGAATTTTTTAAAAATAATGTGGTATTGAGAAAAATGAATCAGGGGGTAAAGACGCTTACTGCCAAGTTGAAATCCTAGAAAGCACATGGCAGACAGTGAGAAGCTGCTCCTTCAAGTTTTCACCTGCCACATGTGAACTATGGCACCCTTGGACCCACAAATAACAAATACAAAAGGAAATATAGTTTGAAAACTGAAAGTGGTATCATATGTATTCTATAATATTAAACCATAATTTTAGTTTTCTGTGTATCCCTTATTTTTGCTTACAATTAAAAAACAATGTAGTTGACTAAAAATACTTTCTCATAACTTAATTTGGTAAAACAAAACTTAAATACATACACTGCCATCATATAAATCATACTGTCAAGCTTTCTAATAGGATTTCTAAGAAAAGTGCAAAATTACAGCTAATTGAAGCAAAGAGATCTGTTCATGTTTTAGCTGTGTGTGTGGGCGCATGTATGTGAGTATGTGTGCATGTGTGTGAGTGTGTGTGTGAGTGTGTGTATGCGCACATGTGAGTGTATGCGTGTGTGAGCGCAGGTGCGTGAGTGTTTGTGTGTGTGCATGAGTACATGTGAGTGTGTGTGTGAGTGCAAGTGTGTGAGTGCATATGTGTGTGAGTATGTGTTGAGTGTATGCATGAGTGCGTGTGAGTGTGTGTGTGAGTGCATGTGTGTGTGTGTGAGTGTGCACATGTGAGTGAGTGTGTGTGTGAGTGCATGTGTGTGTGTGTGTGTGTGTGTGTTGGGGGCAAGGGTGTTGGTCTGTGCATGCGCTGTGGAAGCCAGAGTTTGTTCTTAGGTGTCTTTTCTCTCTTCCTTCCACCTGTTTGAAATGTCCTTTCACCTTCAGCCCAGTGGTCTTGACATCAGACTCCAAGACACATCTGGCACTGCCCCCTTCACCCCAGCAGTGGGCTCCCAGGCTCATGCCACCATGCCTACCCTTACAAGGGTGCTGAGGATCCTAACGTAGGGCCCCAGGCTTGCACACAAGGCACTTTGATCACTGAGTCATCCCTCAGCCTCTACATTTTAGTTGCTTTTTGAAAACCACCCGGATCTCTTCAGATATCACGGCAGAGAAGCCCTGTAAAATTTTCTTCCAGCACTTAGAAGGCAGAGGCACGCAGATCTCTGTGAGTCTGAGGCTAGCCTGGTCTACAAAGTGAATTCCAGGACAGGCTCCAAAGCTACCTAGATAAACCCTATCTCAAAAAAGGGGGGGGGGGGAGAAATGCTTCCCAAAAAAAGTAGAATTTGGTTCATGACTACCAGGATTCTTACACAGTTGGCTTCCGCAGGCCCTGCTATCACTGTGTCTGTCACTGTGAAGAAAAGAACACTGAGATGTATTTCGAAGGTAGGAAGTACACATAACCGTGGCTTCTTATTTACTGGCAAAGGCTCCTTAAGAAGCTCTCAGATGATAAAAAAGAGGGAGGCTTTCAGATGATGTATATGGTATTGATGCACATCGCTGGGTGAATAAAGGATAAACCCTTGAAAAGTCAAATGCAGGCTGTGGGAGACCAAAGCAGAACGTAAACTATATACACTGCGGGGCCAGAACTGGATCCTGGTTTGAACAGAAGAAAAACGGGTGAATATCAGTCAAGGGTTCATTTGAATCCAATACTGATGCTAACTATTGTTCTGATCATGTGCCGCGCTACAGAAGGCATAATGATGAGAAGATTCCAAAAACTCTACAACCATTCTGTAAAAACAAAGGAGCAAAGATTTTTCAAACCTAATACATTTATTGTACTATGTTTTGGGTTGTTTTTTGGGTTTTTTTTTTTTTTTTTGGTTTTTGTTGTTGTTGTTAACAGATAAATCCCAGAATGTAGCCAGGTATGGCAATGTACGCTTTTAATTCCAGAACTCAGAAAGCAGAGGCAGGAGGATCTCTTGTGAGTCAGAGGCCATCCTGGTTTACAATAGTGAGTTGCAAGACATCCAGAACTACATAGAGACCCTGTCCCTGTGGTGATATATTTAATAAAAATAGTATGGAATATCAGAGGACGGAGTCACCCACAGCCAAGCCATGCAAGGACAGGAAGTGATGATCCATTCCTTTTTAAAATCTCCTTGGTGACTTTAATTCCAACCTTACTGACAGTGAAGAGTAATCATCAAATAATGCTGATGTATTTATTTCATGTTCACCATGATGGAATTCAAACATAAAAGTACAAAAGAATCAGCATATGTATAAACAGTGGTAATGATAATATGTCCATACCTGTCATGTGGCATAACTCTGGGGATGCACCGCTTCCCACTCAACCTTTTTTTAAAAAATAATACGTAACACATAGAACTAGCAGTGTTACCCAGTGAAGTGGTTTCCTGATATGTGCAAAAGGGTACAAATTATTTGACAGGTTTTCAAGAACTGGGGTTAAAAGTGGCTGCTGTACTCACTGAGTGTTTATGTAAATTCTAGAATCTAAACTTGTCTTCTGGCTTTTGTGGCTTGTGGTAAGCCATCTACCAAGTTCCAGCCATGTCTCCTTTATTTTTTTTTTTGTAGTAAATTATATTTTAATTTTTTGTTTTAGAAAATAATTTTTTTACTTAAAAAGTTTTTTTTACCATACCCACCACTTCCCCCCCCCCCAGTCCTTCCTCAGTCCCCCCCCCTTCCCTCATCCATTCCTTTTTTAAATCCCAAGGTGAGTCAGTTCCATCTGGCATATCCAGTTGAGTTAGGACCAAATCCCTCCACACAGTATTAAGGCTGAGTAAGGTGTTCCACTGTAGGGAATGGGCTTCAAGATGTCAGTTCATGCATCAAGAATAAACTCTGGTCCTACTGCAAGAGGCTCCACAAAATGCCCACACCATTTGACCATCATTACATTCATAGGGTTTAGTTCCTTTGCACGAAGGTTCCTCAGTGGTCACTTCAGAGCCAGTGAGGTAGGGTCAGCTGTCTCTGGGTCCCATGCCTTTAATTGCAGCACTTGGGAGGTAGAGAGCCTCTGGATCTCTGTGAGTTCAAGGCTAAGCAGAGGCAAACAGCTATGGCATCCACCTTTAATCCCAGCTCTAGGAAAATTGAACCAGGAAGTAAAAAAGACAGGAGAAGTCAGAAGTTCAGCCCTTTTGCCAGCCAGTCTGGGAACTCATGGAGATGGGACCTACCCTAAGAGCTGGCTGGATGAGAATTGGCTGTGGTTTCTTCCCTGTCTCCTTGATATTTCAGATTTTCCCAAAATATCTGGTTCTGGGTTTTACAATATACTAAATAGAATTTGTGCAATATGTCCCTTCCTCCAAAAAATGTCACACCAGGCCCAGTTTTTTTCTCTCTGCCTGCAAATCAAGATATAGTTCTCAGCCACTCCTCAGCACCTGCCTGCATGCCCCTATGCTTCCCACCATGATGATAATGGACTCTAAAACTGTAAGCCAGCCCCCATTAAGTGTTTTCACTTATAAAAGTTGCCTTGTTCACGGTGTCTCTTCGGAGAAGAGTACTGCTGAGGTAGCTAGGTTTTGAGTGCTGGCCATGATTTTCTTCTTGGAAAGAAGGTCCTAAGTATAATTTGAGAGCTGTTGGTTACCATCAAGATATATGAGCTCCCTGAGAAGTGTTTTAAAAATGGATTCCAAAATTTTCTCAGTAGTTTTACCTTCTTCCTATTGGTAGAGTTTTGGCAAGTTTTGGTACCAATCTGCCTACCATTAATTCCAAGTAAACAGTTACTGCTAAACAAACCCTTGTAATTAGTAAGGTATTAGCAATTGCTTTGGTTTAGTTTGGTTTTTGTGTGTGTGTGTGTGTGTGTGTGTGTGTGTGTGTGTATGTGTGTGTGTGTGTGTGTGTGTGCGCGCGCGCGTGTTTTTTAATCAGAGTATAGTTTTTCCCTCTTTCAGTAATAAAAATGCTTTTCTATATAATACTTTTATTACTTGGTTTGTTTACACTGAAGACTTTTTTTGATCCAGCTGGAATGTCCTGTGAATAGATAAGTAGAAGAAATCTCTCTCCCTTTGTACAATTAACTAATCTAACACCATCACCTCCCACATAGATTTATAATGCTCCCTTTACCACACACACATGCACACACATCATTTCATAAATGTTTTATATGTTTTACAGATATGGCTATTCTGTAAAATCACCCTTATAAACTTTAAAATTTACCTTAAAATAGTTTTATATCATGTAGTTGTATGGATATTCAATAAATCTACAGTTTAGCACATGCTTACTTGGAGTCTATGGGATAGAAATTACAACTATGGGATAGAAATTCCATGGTGAATTAATGGTTCTTATTGTGGAATTTACTCTGTTTCCGTCCACTACAACCCCTATCATCCTGAGCTGCATTTCTCTGCTCACATGTCTGTCTTTTCCTCCAAACTGAAAAAGTTCAGTATGTGGCAAATGTTTTTGCATTATAGAACACCCTGCCTGGTCCAGAGAGGACACTGGACAAGAATTACTACATTGTATCTCAGCAGAGAGAGAGAGAGAGAGAGAGAGAGAGAGAGAGAGAGAGAGAGAGAGAGAGGAGGAAGAAAGATTTCATGATAGCACCTCCATTATCTCAGCTTTTCCAAAGACTCAGAAGAGCCAAGCAGATTTTACTACGGTTCTGAGCTTTAAGAATAAAGAAATATTTAGAAATACATCAACAAAGTAAGAGAGGAAAGAAAAGAAAGAATTGACCAGTCAGAGGTGAGTTTGTCTCTCTCAGATCACTCAGCAAATGTTTGCTCCGTTCCCACTGTGCACACACATAACTGGTCTTAAGAACTGTGGGAAATATAAGCCCTTCGCTTGCATTTACCTTCAGAAGAAAAGGGAGAGAGACAGAGAGAAAGTCAAGCATGCTGAAGCGGCTGATAGTACAGTTGGGTTTGACTTGGCCAGAGAGATGCCTTTGGGGCTCTTGTTCACAGTGAAACAAAGAACTATTCAATGACAGTGAGGACTTCAGCATGTCAACACGCCAAAGCAAACTCTTCGCAAGCCAAGGCCACATGGTACCTTCTATCCTCTCACAGAGCTTATGCAAAGAGTGCATGGGGCAGGCCTCACACAGCTTGATCTGTGTCTTGGCGCTCTGCAGTGCAGCAGCCGTGCTGAAAGCTTGCTTCAGAGTCAGCATGACCTCATCCACCTACAAGAAGAAACAGAACTCGGGTCTATAAAAGTTGGCTTTCACAGAAATGTGTTAAAAAAAAAAAAAAAAAGCAATGTGAACCTTTTTAGATGACTGACTAAATAAATAATAGAATTCTGATGACTAACCAAGCTGGCAGAGAGCAAACAGCAAGTCCTGAAGTCAGATCTTTCATCCAAATAATTAAATGCTGGAGGAAAAGACCATTGCAGTCTGTGGCATATAATACGGATCTGTTACTCAATACTATTTTCAAGTCCCACAGGCAGTTACACTATCACACAGCTTAATTAGCACATCAGGTCTTTGCTTAATTAAATGATTTATCAGATAAATGTGCCTTTTGGAAGTTTCCTGGGATATTTATTTAAAACAACAAATCAGAGTCAATGTGTTACTGGGCACCCCCTCCTTCTAGTTCGCTGTTAGTGTAAAAGCAAACAATGCTTCCGTTTGAGTACAGTTCTGAGGGGAAATGATCTCAAGGCGTGTACCGGTGGGGAAATCTGTGAATACTTCCAGCCTTGTTTCTACACTGTCTGACTTATTATCATCTTACTTCAGTTTGTGAGGCTAAGGTGTGGCATTGAAAAAGAGTTGGCTCTCGCCATGGGGCCAGCAGCCTAGAATAGCCAACCTACTCTGTGTTGCTCTTGCAGTGGCCTAGTATTGGAATCAACCATCTAGCATCCATCCTTGCTCCTCTGAAAACAAGTAGCTCATCTTCCTCAGGCTGCAGCACATTTTCTGTGGCCTGGCTACTGATGGAAAGGGGATGTCCTCACACTTAGAATTCTGGCAACATTCTAAACCTTCATGGCAGAGATATTAGATCCTAACAGCCTCATCCCAACCACGACTGGCAAGCAAAGCCTACTGTCAAGTTTAGGGACTCTGTTTTCACTCCACGTTCCCCGGGATTCAAAGAAACTCGACTTGCCTTTTGAGGTCTCTAGACCTCAAAACCCTAAGGAAACAGCCATTATTGTTGCATTTCCTTGTATGACCAACCTCAGAAATCATAGGGATAATTTCACAGCACTTCGTAATAAAATGTCACTTTACAATTAAAAAGAACTAAAAATATTTGAAGCCTTTACATTTTTTTTTGTTTAGTTTTCTATTAAAAGGCAATTTAATTGTTGGTGCATATTGTCCTTTATTCTATTTCTTGTTTCTCATTTATGGGGACACGGATGGAGTTGATGGGTTTGGTTATAAATACCTTACCTATGAATAGTGGGCATGTGTATTTGTTACATGATAATTGATTTGTGAAAGGTATCCTGTAGAAATATTGAATGTTCATGTTTTCTTCTCTTTTTCTAGATAAAACACGAGGGCATTTCAAGTGCCTGAAATGTGATGACTAACCTCTCTCTACCACAAATAATACTGAAAATTCCATCTGTCCTCCAAAATATTATGTGTTTCCTGTTCTAAAATCCACCACTTTTTGAGATGGCCTATAAATTATAACACAGGGCTAATACAAGTTAGAGATTTATGAATACAAGAAAAAAAATCACAGGTCAGGTCAAAAGGACAAAACAGTGGGCCAGGCAGAAATGTCAGTCACATACAATCAAAATGCAAGTATTCTTGGCAGCCACCACCTGGCACAGTTCATATCTCACCAAACAGTATGATATCAGTCAGAAAGTTCATTCATATAAACAGGACAATCAGTAGTGAAGATAATGTATATAGATACACTATACCAAGGTTAAGTATTATATTAAATTTTACATAAAAATAATTGAAATCCATCTAGTTTTCTTTTGCTAGAAAACACCTTTGATTTTTCAAGGTATTCAGTGAATACTGGCCTTTTAACAACTGTGGTAGTGTTGAACTTAAGAGGCTAACCAGTCACAGAATGGAGTGCCCTATCTGTGTTAGGCTGACGCCTATGGATCAAACTTATCCTGTGTTCAAATGCTCATACCCCTATTCATATGTCCAGTCATATCCCATCCCTCCTGTTCTGAGACTAAATGATATCAATACAAGTATATTTTTTTTTCAAATAATAAACTTTTGTAAGTTAGTCTCAATTCTTGAAAGTTCTTCTCTCTTTCCTACCATTTACAACACCCACCCCCACACACTGGAATCTATCTCTTTACCCATTCTCCACACGTTGCTTGTTTCTTATATATTAAAGATTTATTTCTATAACTACCATTCACATCAAATATAAGAGAAAGATAACTTCTAGAATATAAACTGAGAATGCCAATATGTCATTAGTAATATTATTCTAATTATTTCACTAAATCTTAAGTTCACATAAGCCCTACATCAGGAATAGCATACATCTTTTTTTTTAACTTTTAATTATACTGTCATAGAATATTTTCTATGTGTGCATGGAGTTTAGGAGGTTGTTTATTAGTGGCTATAACTTCTTTTTTTACATTCTTTAAATCAATTTGGAGAAGTTTCTGTGAAGAAGTGGTATTTTCTTTAAAATTTAAGCATTTGTAAAACAGTCTTAACCACCTCCCCAGGAGTAAATGGAGAATGGGAGGGCAGCATCTAAATGTGTGCATCTATGGGCCTGCAGGACCCCTCTGAGAGGCTGCACAGCTTACAAATTCATTGGAGTTCTTACAAAGAAAAGAAAGAATGTGTCAACTGTACAGCTGGTGCTCAGAGAAGACAAGCCAACACCTGTGGTCTGGGAATATTCTGTCTGCTACGACTGCTGAGCCACATCATTCATCAGGCTGCCAGGACAGGTATTACTGACCTGACTGTTTTGTTCCATTCTGTTTGTCAGGGCTTGAGCTACCGTCTAGTACACAGGAAGTGCGCATCACATTTTTCTTCTGACTTTCAGTTCTGGTGCCACATAACGCACTTAAGAAGCTGGCCGATAAATTTTGAACAGAGGAGGCTTAAAAGATCTTAGCTTTGATAGGGTCTTAAAAATAAGGAGGCCCAAGCTCAGCCTGATGGTGCCTCACGGAACAGGAAGGCACACAGTCAGTGCGTCTGCAGCACTGGCCAAAGAATGGTTGTGGAAAGGCCCGTATCTCACACCTTCATTACCATTAGCAGTTTCCAAAACAAACAAAAACCAACTAAACCCACCACATGAAATAAAACCTATGAACAAGACCCTAAACAAGTGGATGTTACCAAGTTCTTCCTCCTGAGCAAGAGATATAATAAACACATTTGATTGTCCCTGGACTGTGACAGCCTTTGCCCTTATGAACAACATAATCAATCTGTCACCTAAAGTTCAAACACAGGAAGGACAGCAAGAAAAAGCGTGGCTGTGAAAAGCTGTGAGCATGGTGTGTGAGGGCCAGTCACCCTCTAAGCTGACCATCTAGGGACAAATCCCTCAAAGGTCAGCCGTGGTTGCTAAAGGCAGTCACCTGCATAGGTACATGTGGATATTATATTGAATAACATGAATTATCTCGAGGGGGAAATGTAACATACATGGAAGTTTCTAGAATAAAAATTGCTAAGAACAGTCATTTTATAGTCCCTAGAGGAAAAAAAAAAAAACAAAACTGGACAGCCAGAGGACAGGGATCATAATGTGCCTTTGTGCCAGTCACTCCCAGGCCTTCAGTATTTCAGTGTGCTCATCAAGCATGTGGAGGTCAGAGTTAAATGTAACAAGCACCAGGAAGCACGCACAGTGTGGCCTAGAATAATCATATAAGGAAACACTGTTGGGGGCTTACGTGTTAAAAAAAAAAAAAAAAAAAAACTGTGGTGGTAAGCTTGGGATTTAAGTGCTTACCTCATAACCTTGAGTTAAATCCTTGGAGCCCATATTAAAATGTTGGGTGTGGTAGCATGTGTTTACAATCCCAGATTGGGGAGATAGAGACAGGAGGGTCCCTGAGGCTCCCTGGCCAGCCAGCCTAGCCTAAAGGATGAACACAAAGAAGGCAGAAAGACAGACATCATTCCTGAAAATGACATCCAGGAATGTCCTCTGACCTCCATTCGTAAAGGCACACACGTACGTGTGCACACCCATAGATAAGTGCAACCACCTTGCACACACAAACATGCACACACTCACGTATTAAAATTATAGAAATCAATATCTTTCCATAAACGCATCTGATAAATCGTGATGTACACATCTGAGTGTGTGACAGTTGATGAGAAGCCTGCATGTGTGGAAGAACAAAAAAAAACTTTGAGGAGAAAAAAAAAGGTCAACATATTTTACGGCGAGATGTCTTTCCTGATTTACACATTCTTCTCAAATAAAGAGGCATAGGGAGGGCTCAGGGAAAACTAACTTGCAAATTCCAAGGAAATGAAATAAATGACATGTTTTGAAAAAACTAAGATAGGGTAATTTAAAAATGGGGGGAGGACAGTTCTTTACTCTCCTGATGGAAGTATTGTCTAATTTGTGATACCACAGCAATACACAAGAAATCAGTGGGCTTTGTGACTATCTATAAGCAGCAGGAAACATGCAGCCTTTCTCTGTCATTATTCTCATGCACACGCCCTTTCGAGAAATCAAGGGAAGCACAATAAAGTCTGTTAAAGCCAAGGGCACACACTTAACAGTGCCATGATGGACTGTCTGTAGCTCTTGACTTCTGTGCATCCTTCAAGAGTAAAAACATCTCTCTAGGTGCCCTTTTCCTTCCTCACTGAGGACTGAGTTCCCAATAGATGAGACTGTAAGACAGGCGGACCCACTGGCAGAAGCACCAGGCAGCAGCAGGTCCACTCACCAGAGATTCATTGGCACACTGGAACACATAACAGATGTACTGGCTGAGACCAGGCTCTGGAGACTCCCGACAGATAAAGCCGAAGTGATCAACGTGCTTTATTCCCTAGATAAAGGGGAGAAAATACAACACAAGCAGACCTTACGGGAATGTTCCCTGATGGAGAATGACATCATTCCTACACTGTCCTAAATCCACAAAGTTCTCCTTCACGGAAATGTGATAACAGAAGAAATATCGTGGCAAACTCACAGGCTGCCCTGTTGATGCAGCAGATAGAGAGTGATGTCCACCCAGACTCTGGTTTTTCATTACAAAACAAACAATCAAAAACAAACAAAATATTGCTAGTCTGATCCATTATTTCTTCTAATGAAAACATGATATTGCCTGTGGTGAGTTTTCAATTTATTATCCTAGCTCGGCTGCCAGTGATTCACCATAAAAACTGTTCTAGTCTATGTGAAGCTTAGATAATAAGCTATAAGAATCTTAGATAAAGTACAAATGAGAATACTCAAATTAAATACCATATGGCCCCATAAAATCTGTATGTAAATTTCTGGAATATTTATCAATTTATAGATATTCAAGGAATCACATAAGAAAAGCTCCATAGCCTTGTTTCCTTATTTGCTAATTATTGTACGTGCCAACTATCCGCATTTACAAATCTTTGTACTTTCTGTATCCAAGTAAAAGGAATTCAGCTGTATTTACTTTAATTAAAAATTCAGTGTGGTTGTTGTGTAGCTTGGACTTCTGGTGGGACTCCTAACAGTGGAGTCAGGGGCTGTCTCTAACTGGCTTTTGAGACTCTATTCCTCATCCTGAGTTGCCTTGCTCTGCCTTAATACAAGAGGCGGTGCTTCGTTTTTCTGCAACTTGATAGGCCATATGTTGTTGCTATCCATGGGAGGAATGTTTTTCTGAATAGAAATGGAAAAGGAGTAAATGGGGGCAGAGGGGAGGTGGAGGGAAGGACAAGAAGGAGAGGAGGGTGATGAAACTGTGGTCTGGATGGAAAATAAATATGCTAACTTTAAAATTAAAAAAAAACACTAAGTAAAATAAAATTCATATTTAAAAAAAATTAGTCTGGGATGATGAGATGTCTCAGCAGTGAATGCACTTGGTGCACAAGCCTGGAAACCTGAGTTCAATCCCCAGAAGCTACAGAAAGGTAGAGGAGAGAACCAATTCCACAAAGTTATCCTCTGATCGCTACATGGATGCTATGGCTTGCACACGTACACGCACAATAATAATAAATAAATACTTTTTCAGAATAATTTCTAAACAGAAAATAGAGTATGAATACACATATCAGTAAGGAATAATTTCAATAGCAGCACAGCGATTTGAAAACTAGATTGATGAAAATATTAAGTGTGCCTGACCTCACCTAAATTCAAATGAAAAGTCTTTGAGGTCAGATTTGCACTTGGGTGGTCTCGGCTCCTGATTTAGGTGTGAGATGCTATGCTGGATTGCTGACAACTGACTCTGAGGCATTAATGGCAGCACCTACACTGAGGAAGGTGGGGAAGTTACAGCTGAGAACATGACAACACCAAAAGCATTTATCAGCAATGACTCCACTCTTTCTTGTTATAACACACTCAACCTAGCCAAGGCTCATGGAAAAAGAAATCAACTCTGTTGTTTTTTTATTTTTTTAAGTCAAGAGGAGGGAGGCTGTGAGTGTTGTAAAATGAGCTCATGGCACAGCTCTGGTGAAAGAGCTTTTATTTCGAGCTTAGTACTAAGTGCAGGACTTCACAGAGCCTCATTAGCTCAGTGGGTCTTCAGGTGTGGACAAGGCATCCAGGAAAAAGATAATAAAAAAAAAAATGTAAGTAGCAAAAGATTCTTTTCAAACTTTACCATTTATGGTAACAGACACTAAAAAGACCACTTCTCCTTTTATTACCTGCTGTGTTGTGGGATAAAGAACAAACCTATCTTGGTGACACCCACAGGACCCACAGCCCAGCAGTCTGAGGAACACTGACTATGAGGTATTTTCAAAAGAATTCACCACCACAAAACTCCCACCAGCAGAAGGGATTTGATGAAACATCTCTAAGACAAAAAGCTGAGGAAAAACTGATGTGAGAGACACTTGAGGTCCTGGGAAGGAACTGTTGCCATAGAGCCAAGCACATTAATACATTTAAGGCTCAGTGATGGAGCAATTGGCCAGCATGTGAGAAAAAAAAAAATTCCCAGGTTCATTTCTCAGGAGAAGGAAAGGGAGGGGAGATGAAAGAGAGGGAGAGAGAAAAGAAAATTAAAAATACTTGATTTTTTTAATAATAGGATGTGGCATATGGAAGTCTCACTGTTGTATGGCTACGTTTAGAATATGACAAAGGGGTGCTGTGCTGTGCTGTGTTAACATACCTGAGAACAAGAGGAAATATCCTTGAAATTCTTCTCTAGCACAACTGATTTAGTGTCTGGACTGATGAGATTAATCTCAAAGCGGCCGACCTTAAAAGGAAAGCAAAGTCTTACAGTTATTGCGACTCAGAAGGACCTCAGTCTTACTTGGCAATTAAGTACACAACAACGGTGATTCAAACGATACAGTCCAGGCGAACCTATTCCACATGTCTCACCATCGAATGCTACCCTACATCCGCTGACTCAAAGCATCCGTCAGAAAATTAAGTGATCCTCGAATTGCAGAAGGTCAAAGGAAACACATCTTTTTAGAGCAGTTAAGAAATGGCTTTCTTTTCAAAAATGTGCCAGCTGTGCTTGGAGAGCTGGCTCCTCAGTTAAAAGCACCTGTTGCTCTTGCAGAGGACTCAGGTTTGATTCTCAGCACCACATGGTGGTTTTCAACCATCCATAATTCCAGTTCCAGGGGATCTAATGCCTTCCTCTAACATCAGCAGGTAGCAGGTGAGAACGTGATGTGTGTGTGTGGGGGGGGAGTGTACATATATATATATATATGCAGGCAAGACACTCATACATATAAAATAAATTTTAAAAACCCATTTTTAATATGCAGTATTTCTTCATGTTATTAATCTTAAATTCATCAGTTTTTGACTTGCATTACAATAAGATGCTCTCCAAAACAGTCAATAAAATGATATATGCAGAACTGGGCTCAGTTAAATTTTTGGAAAGTCCAAGGAAGAGGAGAAACAGACTTCACCTTTCACCACAGCAAGGGCCGGAGCCACTCTGCCCACAAGCCCAGATGGGGACAGGACAGATCAGACACAGACTAAATACAAACCGTCTCCAGGACAACACCATATATTCCCTTCTTTAAGTGAAATGATGCTTTCCGCATACCTGTAAATTTTTAAACTATTTTTGAAATTAAATTATCTTCTGGAGGAACTAAAAAGATGACTCCGTGGTTAAGAACATTGACTGTACACACAGGAGGACTTGAGGTCAGGTCCTAGAAGCCACTTACCAAGCTTCTTTTGGTCTTCCAGGCACTGTAATATCAACTCTACCAGAGGGCGGGGGAAATAGGTCAGAGAATGATGGAGGATAAAGCCTAACTTCTGCACGTAGCATCAGGTCCAGACACATGTGCACACAATACACCCCTCTCTCCTCCCCCTTCTCTCTGTCACAGCCACACAGACTTATGTTTTGCACTTAATGTAGCCGTATCAAGTCATTTAATAATTAATTGACCTAGCAAATTATCAGGTAGTGGTGTTTCTTTACGCATCCATTTCTCGTGGCCGAGTAAACTGGTGTGTTATATGAGTGACAAATGTAAGTTTCTGCAACTGTACTCTCTCTCTAGAATTCACTTTGCTCTGTTCCATGCCATTCTGAGATTCACACCTTACAACCACTGCTAAGATTTGAATGTATCTGCGAATCAACCCAAGCCAAATGCTGGTGGTGAACACCTAACATCTATGACATGACTCGTCACAGATGTTATGAGAAGTCTACATCCTCTCTGCCTCCCTGGGGTCCAGGGAATGTCTGTGTTCTTCTTTCATCTGATTCTTCTGCTTCTGAGGGAGAAAATCTAAAGGCCAGAAGTGTTTGCTGTGGCTACTGAGGTGAGGGGAAAGAGAGGACAGACAGAGGACAGGATCATGGGAAGAATAACAGTCCCTCAAGTATAAGAAAGAGGACCTCAATTCCCAGAGCCCAGTTCCGTTTGTTTTTGGTTTGTTTGTGTGTGTGTTTGTTTGTGTGTGTGTTTGTTTGTTTTAAGCAGGGCATAGTCTAGTGCTAGTACGCCAATGCTGGGAACGAAGAGAAGTAAATCTCTGGGACTCTGCTAGTCAATCAGCCTTTCATAATACGGACCAATAAGCGACCCTGCTTCAAAACAAAACAAGGCAGATGATGCCTAAGGAACGGAATCCAAACTGGCCTCTGGACTCCACATGTACCCAGGCACATGTGGGCCACACACATGCAGAAACGTATGCACCCACACACGCATCCACCGACCAGGAAGAAGCTACAGCGGCTCAGGCCAAAAAGGTCTCTGTCGTTCTACCTGGAAGAGCATGGTCCTGTTCTTCTCTGAATCGGAGGGCTGCACATGACTGGGCGCACTCGCATGCCTCCTTCTTGCCTGTGGTTTCTGGCTGTTCTCGTGAACCTTCTTTTGCAGGATGCCTGTGACGCTGCTACACCGAGATCGGAACTCCTGCTGCTCATCAAAGCCACAGTCTTCCAAAATCCTCTCTGGGAAGCCAACTCGAGAGCTGGCCAGTGCAGGTTGGCTGGCCACGGTGGGGAGGCTGGCCAGGGAGGGCAGGACAGGGTGGCTGTTGACTGTACCATCTGCCTTCTCTGGCAGGCTGTCATCTGGGGACACAGGAGACTCGGCCTCAAAGACACCCAGCTCGTCCCCGGGGTCACCACCTCTCTCGCCCTGCAGCCTCAGTCGCTGCTGCTCATGCAGGCTGAACTTCTCCTTGCAGTCATCAATGAGGCTGGAGGGTGCCTTCTTGTGGGTCACGATCACCCTCCCACAGTACAGCACTTCGAACTTCTGAGAGTTATAGAAGGCATCCTCATTATCTTTACTGGGTTTGGAGTCCTCTTTCATGGCAGCCTTGGATAACTGCCTGATACTACTGATCACATCCGGAACCTAAGGAAAACAATTGAAGACCTCCTTTTAGTGGCATGTCCTGAGGTCATTTCTGGAAGCACACAGAACAGATTTCATCATGAATGATAGAACGTGGGAGGTACTACACAGTGCCTACAGGAGGCAGAGTTGGTGAAGTGGCGGCGGGCACTACTCAGACATAAACTGTTTTGAGAGTATTGTATTTTCCCACTTTAACTATACTACTGTTGATCAGGCACAGTGACTCATGCCTGCAACCTCTTTGGTGGCAGGCTGAGACACGAGGGATTGCTATGAGTTGGGGGTTAGCCTGGGCTATAGAATGAGACACTATCTATTATTTATGTCACAGAACTTTCAATAAATTGATAGGTAGACGTTTAGATGCACCTCTGCTAGAAGGAACTGAAGTTTCAGTAGAGAGATAAAAAAGACAGATACTTTACCAGCTTTAGCAAACTAAAGCCACCTGAGACCAGACTTTATTGTAGAACTGACACCCAAACGACCGGATGAGCAGAGGTGATTCTCAAGCATGTTATGCAGGAATAATAAAGGGCACCGGACTTTACAGAACTGTTAAATAGCTTCTTTGGTGGAGTCAAATGTCTGCCACCTCAGTGAGCACACACATAGTCACAACCAGAATGCCTCCATGTGATGGAAGCCAAACCAGGTATTGCCTTGCTTTACAACTCCATGCTGCTTAATACCTTCAGCATTTTTTGTGTAGAATTGATTGTGTGAGACAGAATTTGTGTTCTCAGAGGATGGAGACATCTGTCTCTATTTTTCTCCCATTGTTCTCCTAGTGTTCTAAGCATCTAGAATAATTCTTGGCTTATAGCAGATCCCCAAATGGATTAGTCTCACAAAAATTCCTTCTACTATTTTAGAAAAAGGGAACCATCTTATACTCAGGTGTGCTCTGTATTTTGATGTCTGTGTCTTGTCCTTAAATCTTCCAGCGACCATGGCAAGACCAAGATTTCTTTTCCTCCACATGGTCACTTAGGATTCAGTGCCAGAGCAGCCACTGTTTTCAAACAATACAGATGTCATCAGGCAAGCATGAAGATTCCCTGTGGAGGATAAAGTCCTTCACTATCCCTTCAGTGACTCACCTTGAACTTCGGACTCATCTCAAGGATGAAGTCAGGTGTCTGAGCTAACATGTGACTCAGTCTTAGCCCCGTCTCCTTCTACTTGCCTTAGTTCATTGCTTACTCTACATGAAGAGTCCACAGTGTTGGAGAGTGAGCTAGGTGATATCCATCATACTACAACGTACACTTATTTCAGTAGGTTGATTATATACAGCCTTATGAAATGGATCCATCCCTCCCAGTAAACACTTATCTGATTATCAACACAAAGATCTCTAAACCTCCAGTATCTGTACTACAAAATCAGACATTATTTGTAGGAACACTTTTTAATTACAGGCGTATGGTCTGCATTTAATATATATTACATATGTATTTTATATACTATATATGCATATAATATATATTATATATGCACATGTGAGCATACACTTACAGTAAATGAGTGACTGATGCCTACAAAGGCGAGAAGAGAGCATAAAGATGGTTGTGAGCCACCGAGTAAGTGATGGGAGCCAAACCTGGGTCCTCTGCAAGAACAGCAAGTGTTCTTAATTGCTGAGCCATATCTCCAGTCTCTTGAAGGAACTTTTCCAGATTTTTTTTTTATTACTACCACAGAAATAGTACGGGTACAGCAAAAGAGTTACATTCTCCAAATGAGGTTGCATACAGCTAGCCCCTCACGACGTTCTGTAAAATCCTCTGGACTGTTCGTTTGAAATGTCTTTGTTGTTGTGTGAAGAATGGCGACCTCAGTGAAAGCCTGCCAGTGGTTGAACTGCCATGGCTGTTGAGACTGCTTCCTGTGACCACAGAAAAAGGCCAACACCTCAGAGAAATACAGTAAATGGCTCTGTTTACATAAGCAGAGCCTATCATCCTGAATTCTAAACTGAGTGGGTAATTACCTTTCCAGTAATTTAACATGTTTACACCACAAAACTGATTCCAGTTGCCTTTAATATCTCCTCCCAGACTGTGACTCACCACAGCTTCAGTGACCCAGGCCACAGACACTAACCACAAAACCCAGTTGAGGTGATTCAGCTCTGTCTATGCCTCTCCTCATGTGAAAGACAGAGAAGCAAATCGAGCATCCTACAGCTTCTGGCGCACACCCATCACACGTGAGAAAGTGCTAAAGGGTGGCTATCTATCTGTGTAGTTATGAATATTGCTGCATAAATAGGAGTCCTCTGTTCACGTGTTACATCTCCATCTTTTCCCTTAACTATGACACATGAGTTTTATTTGAGAAAAAATATAACCTGCAGTAACTTCTGTCTTAAAAGAATTCTTCTCTGTGACCAACAGAAAAGCTTAGGCTCAGAGCTTGAATGAATACTGTCTGTCTGTGTGTGTGTGTGTGTGTGTGTGTGTGTGTGTGTGTGTGTGTGTGTTGCTTATATTCAGGAGATATGACCCCCCCTCAAAAAAAGGGGAACCATAGCTTCTCCCTCTGCTCATTGCTCACCAGAGTAGGAAGTGCCAATGTATTTCCAGAATACCCCAAACTGCTACAGAGCATCCCACCATATATACTCTAGCTGTGCATTCCAATTATTTGTGTTCTGGCAATAAACTGCTCAGCTGCTGTCTGCAGCCCACACAGCCTGATTCAGACTTAGAGTTAATTCAAGGCGCCGTTTTTATTCTGGGCAACATTTACTCTCTAGCAGAAACAAAACCAGCAAAGATGCCAGACAGACAGACACTAGGAAGTTTATACTGCACAGCCAGCTCCGCTGAAGTTTTGCTCTGCTCTCTCTGCAGAGTGGTTTTTCTACCTCTGCAAACTAGAGTTGTCTCAAGAACGAAAAGTGACAGAGGCTCAGAGTTCACTCAGCCAGAACCTGGGAGTCCGTTTCTAGATGGGTGCCAATGGAATATAAGAAAAAGAAACTTTAATTATTTTAACCATAAGTCAGAAAAGGCCTACATTGTTGGAATTATTCATTTCCAGTAATGCATGATAATTTAACAGACAATACAATGAAGGAAACTTCTTCAAGTGTCTCCTACGATTTAGAAAAAGCGGGTAGCCACCTTGAACTGGTATTTTGTTGTTACACCTTCAGGAACTCAATAAAACAGCATATTCAAGTGCCAAGACTCAGCCATTAAAGCAAGGCACACTCTAGATCCCTCCAGTCCCCCCGCAAAAGTTACTGCTAGCTCCTCTGATGCCATTTTGATATTTATCATCAATTAAACACCATTATAATGGTTAAAACATATTTTAAAATACTTGTGCTTTCAAGCTAAAATTTGCCTAACTCTAGAGAACGCCAATTCTACCACTCTTACGTATGTTCAGAGCAGTGATTCTTAGCCTTCCTAACACTGTGACCCTTTAATACAGTTCCTCACGGTGTGATGCCCCCAACCATAAAATCATACCTGTGATTCTGCTACTGTTGTTAATCATAACGAAAATACTTTCAGAGATAGAGGTTTGCAAAGGCGATCACAATCCATAGATTTAGAATCACTGTCTAAAGGGTTCAAAAACCCAAGATAAAATCCTGGAGTGCAAAAAGTACCAAGGGAAGATATGTTTGATCAGGAAGCCAGCTGACACTGACATCTCCATGGACAGTATGGAGTGTGCTAGACCTTGAGCCTCCCCAACTTTCTCCCTTGGCTCCCTCTGATGGCCAACTGCCATCTTAGTGTTGTTGGGTCCACATTATCACTGTGTGGCCAATAAGAAAACTTCTAAACTGTAATTGTTCAAATGTGAAGTATTTCCTGAGTCTGCAATCAAGAAAACAGATTGTTAGGGATGAAGGTACTGACGCTTCGGCTTTTTCAAAAAAGAAGAAATGCTTTATTGTTGATGACTGTTCCTTTTCTTCCGGTCTTTAATCATGTGTCTGATATTTGCTAATTGTACAGATAAGAGAAAATTAATCTATAGTATGAGGTCACTTTCCTAACAGGGTTCAGATGTCCACCAGTAAATATTGTTAAAGGGGTGCAAATAGGAATGTAAGAATACACTTCGTAAAATAATGTCTAGGAGATCAGTTGGGTCTTTGTTTACTGTTTGTGTGATCCTAGATGCTGGTTCATTATTAATCTTTTTCTAATAATTACAAGTGGGCAGAGCAGTATTAAAATACAGGAAAAATATAAAGGTTGAGTGAATTATGGAACATGTCAAATAAACTGAAGGAGCTGTCTACCAGAAATAACAGTTCAAAGTAGCCTCACCCACGTAGAATATGGAGTCTGTCTTGTAAATAATGTATGCCCTTGTAATTCTCCTTTGCATAAGAAACAAGATTCAAAGGGTGGGAGAGATGGCTGAGGGGTCAGGAACACATTTACTCACACAGAGAACTGAAGGTTAGCTTCCACCACCCACACATAATGACTCACAGCCACCTGTAACCCCAGCTCCAGGAGATCTGATGGCCTCTTCTGGCCTCTGCAGGCACTAGTGGTGATATATACTAACTCCACACAAACACACTTTAAAGACAGACAGACAGACAGATAGATAGATAGACAGACAGATGGATAGATAGATAGATAGATATATAATAGATGATGTAGGCAGTGTGAGATGTTGGAAGTAGAATGGCATAAAGTAAAATTGAGCATTTTAGGAAGGAGTTGTTTGGTAACTCAACGTTATCATTTCTAGTGGGCTCTATAAAAATTTCACCATCAAACAATGGAGGAGAATGGGAGATGTACACATGATAAAGCAGCTTTTTTATGTTACAGAGACACTGCCAGTCTTAGCTACTTTTCCAGACACTGTTGCCTTGGCAGCATATCCAGTTCATACTGCAGTGTGAGGTGAGGCTGTCTGAAAACTTCATCATAATATTTTTAGATGATATCTCCCAGTGCAGCTCAAGCTGATCTCAAATTCTGAAGCTCATGCAATCCACTTCCCACAGCCTCCCAAGCAGCCGAGACTATAAACACAGGCTGTATCATACGGCCTCATTTGTAACTTTTTCAACATGCCCTTCAGATTATTTGCATTTGCCTCAAATCTCAAAGTTATTGTTTCACATTAAATGTTCCATGGTAAGATAAATTTTAATTTTGGGGGGGGGGATGCAGATTCAAAATAGACTAGAGCAGTAGAGTGACCTTAAATAATAAGGCTGAAAAGTTCTTGGTAGCCTTGAGAAGTCTCTGGTCTACCCCATCTTGTTTCAAAACAAACTTCTTGCATCAGAAGTTAAAGCAAGAAAGAAGATAATGAGATTAAAAGAATATTTGGGGCCAAAGAAAGCAGAGCACAGTAGCTCTGTGACTTGACCAGACTCCCACAAACAGCTTTGCTTTTGATCTTTGGGCCATGAGCCAAGATGGTTTCCTCTCAGCTGGGGGCTGTTTGGGTTCTTAGCAACCCTCAGCCGATTTGCTCCAAACCCTAGTAACAATCCAGCTTTTCTCTCAGCAATGTCCCCTGATGCTGAGTTAGCACGGAGGCAGATGTGTTTAACTTTCTCACTAAGTTCTCCCCACCCCCATTCTGTCTTACTGCTCTTGGCACTGAATTCTGTCCATGGTTTTATCTTATTTTTGCTTATGTGTTTGCATGTGTTTGTGCATGGACACGTATATGTGGGTGTCCACAGAAGCCAGAAAGGGACATCAGAACCCTCAGAGATGGAGTTACAGGTGGTTGTGAGCTGCCTGATATAAGCACTGAGTACCAAACTCTAACCTACCACACCATCTCTCCAGAAGGGCGTATCTTCTTAGCCTAGAGCTATTACAAAGTACAGAAACAAATGCCATACACAAGTGTAATTTGCAGGAAATATTGGGGAATTCAGAGTAGAATCCCATTAGAAGCGGTGGTGCTGTGATGGAGGGAAAGATAAAGGGACACAGGGTATTGTAGATGACAAGAACTTAGAAGAAAAAGTCATCTGTCAAATTCTCTGTCACAAACAAGCCATAGCTTTGAAACAGGTGTGTGGCATAGTGGAAAAGCACAGAGCATAAGCTTCGCCCTCAATTGCAGCCCCAGCCCAATACCTAGTGCCGCCTGCAGAAGGGTCTCCTCCATCTGTTGAGTTTGCCATCTGAAAAGTGTAAATTACAGTGACCATCTCAGAAGTAACTGGGGACATCTGAATAAGGTATGTGAACATTCCTGAAAATGTTGGGACAGTAAATAGCCAACAATATTTAATTAAAGCAAAAGTATAATTATCTTTTGTTCTATATAAGGAAATGAAAGAAGAAGCCATGTCAACATAAGCATCCAGGTCTTCAAGAAATGAGAGAGGAAAGAAAGATGGGGGGAATGGGGGTAGAGAAATACTGTGCAAGATAAGTGATATTTTTTAAGACTTTGGTGAGTAAAAAGTTTAAAGGAAAAGAATAATGTAAGAAACGAAGAAAAGTTAGAAAGAAATGAAATCTGCATAATACTCCTCACAATTTTAGAAAAAAGACTCTGTGAGACATAGAGCAAGGATCATGGCCAGTAAAGATCTTAGTCCTATAGATATCTGGGGGAGGCACATTCCAGACACCAAGAACCTCAAGTCCAAGGCTCTGTGCTACACACTTTCCTGGCGTGTCCAGGGCACTACAGGAAGTCTGTGTGACTGGAGTGAGTGAACAAGCAGGGATTAGGAACCTAGGTGACTGAGGTAATTATGCAGACACAGAGATTAACAACACCAGGCCTTGAAAGGACTTCAGCTTTTGTTCTTGGTGTGACTGACTGAGTGAAGAAATGACCCAATTTAGGTTATATTTTCAAAAGACTCCTTTGAGTACTGCATGTAAAGCAGACTTCTATGCTGACCCAGGATGAGTGACCAATGGCTCACACACCAGCAACCATGAGGGAGGTGCAAGCAGCAGCCAGCATCTCCATCTTATTTTAAAGGCACAGTGTGGGTGTTGGTGGCCTCAAGGTGGAGAACAGGAGACAGGGAGATCATGATTAGGGAAGCAGAGCGGCAGCGCACCAGGCTTGGAGGGGCAGCCGAAGGCATCAGGAGCTTAGTTTGGGCTATAAATTGAGACTCACATAGACATCCAAGGAAAACATCAGCAGGCAGCTGAATCTAGGTCTGTGGCTCAGAATGGACAGTAGAACAGACACAGAAAATCTGAAGCTATTACCATACAGATAGCCCTTAAAGCTGTAAGATTAGATGGTTTCATCAAGAGACTGTGTATGGGACTGGGGAGATGGCTCAGTGGGTAGAGGGCCTGCTGTGCAAGAATAAGAAGCTGAGTTTGGACCCCAGAAGTCATGTAAGGTCAACCAGAAGAATACACATCTGTAATTCAAAGGCTCCCACAAGACAGGAGGTAGAGACAAGCTCTAAGAACACTCCAAGGCCAGCTAGTCTGACGTTCCCAGCAGTGGACAAGAGGACTGATGGCCAAGACTGTCCCTGACCTCGAATCTGGCATATACATGCACTCCCCTACAGCGTTAAAAAGGGGGGCAGGATATAGATGACAGGGAAACAGATAAAAATACTCCAGTCTCTCCACCCCTTCCCAGCCTACCTAGTCCCCTACCATCCCCAGCCCCCCAGGCTCCCCACACTCTAGTCTTAAAGTGCTTATAGTTCGGAAGATGAAGAGATGTAAACTCAGGAAAATACAGCAAGAACCAGCAATAAAAGCATCTGAGGAGAGGATTCTGAAGCCAGTAACAGCAGAATACTTGATGCGTGTTCACACATAGACACACACACACACACACACACACACACACACACACACTTCTGTGAACTGCAGGCAAAACCTTTACTAGTATATGCTTAAAAGACCATGGCAAGAATGAAGCCTCCAGCAACAGGGAAATAAATAATGCTTTTAAGGCCAGAGAGATATTAAAGAATGATGGGGGCTGGAGAGATAGTTCAACTGTTACTTGTTGCTCTTTGGGAGGACAGGAGGTGTTCCAAGCACCTGCATGGTGGCCCACAACCATCTGCAAACTCCAGTTCCAAGGAACCCGGTGCCCCTTTGGCCTCTTCATGTACCAGACACACACTTGGTACACAGACATACATGCAGGCAAAGCACTAACAATACACATCAAAATAATAAAATAAATCTAAAGAAAATCTTATAAATAAAAGTCTTTTAAATGATAGTGTCCAATGAAGGATTCTTAACAGTAATGAGCAAGCTGGTAAACAAGAAAAAGCCGGCAGAATTTCAGGAACAAAGTCCTCAAGTGGGCAAAGATGACACACATGAAGCAGGAAGAGTTGCATGAGTGGACAAAGGGAACTGCAGAGGCCCCCCAAGCCCCCCCCCCCCCCCCCCCCCCCCCCGTGTGGGCAGATGTGGAGGGGGGAGGGCAGCAGGCTCCCTCCCTCCACTTCTTAACTTCTCAGTAAATCACAAGGCACACTCATGAGCAGAGCTGGGACCGGAAGATCCAACAGAGAGCACTGAAGGGGGGAAGATCCAACAGAGAGCACTGAAGGGGGGGGGGGGGGAGCATTAAATGTAACGCAAAGTGATTATAAGCTATTGTGAGGCAAAGTTGTCTTGGAATCTTAACACTACTCTCTCTGAGATCTCATGGAGGCAATCATGATTGAATTGAAGATTTCACCAGGGAGCTTCAGTATCTTAGGTGAAGCCTAAGAAAATAGAAGACAGAAATCTGCACTATTAATGAAGTCGGGCAAATAAGCCACAGACTCAGCACAGATTGCAGCTGGGAGCCGTTCTAAGGCATATTGTATCAGATGTCTTTCTTGTTGCTATGACAAATTATCTACCAAAGGCAACTTATGGAAAAGTCAGTCATAGAAGGAAAGGCATACAGGCAGAAACGTGAGGTATCCAACCCACTGCATCTGCAGTTGGTAAGTACCAGGAAAAAGAAAAAAAAAAAAAAAATGAATGTCTCTTGCTTGCTTTTTCCTTTGTTCTAGAACCACAGCCCCTGGGCAGCCTCCACCCACATTCAGATTGGGTCTTTCTTCCTCAGTTAAATTCCTTGGAAATACTCCCACAGTCAGGCCCAGAGGTGTGTCTCCTTGGTCATTCCAAATCCAGCTGGGTCCTCAGCGCAGATTAATGTCACAAATATACTTTGGAATAAGTCTGTAAATTCTTAGGATAAAGGAAGAGAACATTTTGTATCTAAACAAAAATGTCTGGTTACCAAGTATTTGTGTTACTTGTGAAAAATAATTCACTACTTCTTCCCTTAAGTAGATTTTTTTTTAAAAAAAGCCAAATGAAAAGCAAAGTCATTGAAATATAAGAGTAAAACTTATTATACACATGAACTCAAGAAAGTGAATATTTTTTCTAAATGTAGTAACAGAGAGCACAGTGATAGGAAACACTCTATATTTCTGTTTTTTATACTGGCACTAAGAGCTTTGGTTGTGAATGAGAGCTTTGGTTGTGAATGCTGAATATTCCTGCAACCAACACAGAACACAGTGAATCGACCTGTTTTCATCAGTAGGAATATATTCTTAATGCTGTTTAACATTGCCTGCATTCACTTTAATGACCACAAGGGGGAGCTTTCTCACATGAACTAGTCTAAGTAACTACAAAACAGTAATATTGTAAAAACAGTTTATAAAATGTTATTCCCAATGTTCTTATTTTAGGCTCAGAAACTCAGTCACTTGGAAGTAAATTGACTAGAGATTCAAATATTTAAACAAGTATTCCAATAAGATTAGAAGAACAAAAATAAGTTTACTTGGAAAAAAAATATTGTAATGTCAGAGTTTTATGACTTTGAACATGTTAATTATGTTCACAGTGGACATAGTAAATGTCGTTTGTTTATTATTGTATTTTATCAGGATATATGAAAAAATTAACAATAATGTGAACAATAAAACAATAACGAATAATAATAAAAATAAACAAAATATCAAAAGGGGACAGTTAATGAATGTCAATTTATAAAATGTCTGAACTCAGGAAGAGAGGGCTTTGAGCAAGGCACGGTTGTGCAATGGAATGGGGGCCAGGGGGTGAGCGCTAAGCTCAGAGGATCTGGTCACCACAAGTTCTCTGAGATTGTAATAGTATCAGGAAAGAAAAACACCACACATTTCTCAGAAACCTATTTCTGTCCTGGCATTCCATATTGCTTCAGATATTAATAACAGCACAACAGATCTTCACATTGTAAACAAAGTAACAGACAACATTCTTGATTACGTATTCCAGAGATTTCAGTTGTTTGCAAACATTATCATTAATCACTAAAGGTGCATATGTCCCTCTTCTTCCAAGAAGGAAGAAGAAAAAAAAAAAAAGCAAAACAATCCTGACTTCATATCACTCAGAGATAAAAAGAAAACACACAATTGCCTCTCTCCAAAAATAGGCCAGAAGAAAGGGCAGCCGCAAGCAGTCAGATGCCTGCTCTCTGACCCAAGCTGGCACATTTCAGGACTGACAGCAGAGTGCTGTCTCCCCACAGTCACTGTTCACACTGGGCTTCTATATGACCTTGTCTCCCACCCTCACATAGATGTTACACCCCTGGAAACAACAAGACTCACAGTGAAGTGTGTCTGATACAGCTACTGCCAGTAAATGAAAACCTAACAGTATTTGGCTTCCAGCAAGGTCGCCTTTTGTTGAGATCTGGGCGCACAGTTGCCATCAACCCCGCAGGGCAGACTCTTACCAGAAATGACAACTCAGGCTTGCACATCAGCAGATCTGAGGTACTCTTCACTTTGCAGTAAAATTCACAAAGCCCCTCCCCCTTCCTCTCCTAAAGAGAATGCAATCATTTAGGTGGCTCAAAGCATATGGTTTTTCCTGTCATCACTGACGGAAGAAGAAAAGAATTGGACTGTCAAGGTCTCCCAGAAATAACAAACTTATGTGTATGTCACTGCTTTGAAACCCAACGAATAAATGTAACACACACTGTCACAAGCAATAAGCCTCCAGCCCTGGGGTCCTTAAAATATCACCACATTGCCTGAGAGACACTTAAAAGAGTGAACTTTGGCCCAGCTAACGAGGGGCCCTACATTACTGGATGCACACTTTCTGACAGGCTGCCTCTCTTGTTCAATAGAACTCAATTTTGTTCCTCCTGATATGTGTGACAACAGTATAATCAAAGACCTCAAGAAAATATATCTACTTATGAAATTTCACAATTACTACACATTTGGCAGTGGGTTTATAAGTCCACTATTTTCTTCCTCCTTAGAAATTAAAACTGATTTGTGACACTAACATTTTAAAGAATATAGTAGCCTTGCACTGAGGAAATAACTCAGTGAGGAAGTGCTTTCATGAAGACCTAAGTTCAGATCCCCAGTACCTACTCAGAAGCCAGGGATGGAACTATGCCTGTAATCCCAGGGCTAGAAGGACTGAGAAACGTGGATGCTAGGGGCTCATTAGCCAGCTAGCATATTCTGACAACAAAACCTGGCCTCTGCAGGCACCTGCACATCACACACACACACACACACACACACACACACACACACATACACACACACACACACACACACACACACGGGGCAGGGGGAGGACATGTAAATTTAATAGCTGAATATCTCTGAGGACTAATGAAGCAAGTGCTTCAGTGTTAACAGTACAATCAACACAATTAGAGATAAAAGAAATTAGCAAAATCTGGTCACTAATAATTAATGTATATGGTCTGACCCCATGGACAGAATTCAATTTCATCAGCATTCTCAAACAAAAATACATCTAAGCAAGTAAAAGTCAGAAACCAAATTCAAAGCAAACTAGGAGCTCTGGTGTTTGGATGTGAACTACTTTGGAAATGATTTAGGTGTGTTGGACATAGCTTTAAGATCTACATAGCATTCACTATAATTTAGAACAAATGTTTCAGTAGATACTGATAATCATTGCATCTTCCCCAATCCAATCTCTACCCCTCATAACGTAACTACACAAGGACAAGAAGGGAGCCACTCTGGTGCAATCCCAGCCAGTCCATTTTGCAATGTTTTTATTTGTTATTATAATAGAAGACGGCACACCATTGTGGTGATATATTTAATACTTAATAAAAATAGTGTTAAATATCAGAGGACAGAGCCAAGCCATGAAGGTTCAGGGAGTGGTGGTTGGCCCATGACCCATACCTTTAAACCCTTCACTCAGGAGGCAGAGATCCTCTAGATCTCTGTGAGTTAAAAGCCTAACAGATTCAGCCAGTTGTGGCACACACCTTTAATCCTAGCTCTAGGAAAATTGAAGCAGCAAGTAAGAAAGTTGGGTGGTGGTAGCACATGCCTTTAATCCCAGTACTCCAGAGAAAGAAGCAGACGAATCTCTGTGATTTCCTGGCCAGCCTGGTCTACACAGTGAGTTCCAGGATATCCAGAGAAACCCTGTCTTGGGGGGGGGGGGGGGGGAGACAGGATCTCACTATATATAGCCCTGGTTATATGGAACTTGATCTGTTGACCAGGCTGGCCCTGAACTCTTCCTCTGGAAGAGTAACCAGTATTTTTTTCCATTTTTTTAATTTAAATTTTTTTTCCATATCTACCACTGATCCCCCTCCCTTCCCTCCTCCCATTCCCTCCCAGTCCCTCCCAGTCCCTCCCAGTCCTCCCTCAGCCTCTCCTCACCCAATGCCCCAAAGAGGGCAAGGAGTCCAAGGAGGGTCAGTTCAGTCTTGCATATCCAGTTGAGGTAGGTCCAAGTCCCTCCCCCCAGTATCGAGGCTGACTTAGGTGTTCCTCTGTAGGGAATGGGCCCTGAGATGTCAGTTCTTGCACCAGGAACATACTCTGATCTTACTGCATGAGGCTCTGCAGACTGCCCACACAATTTGACCGTCATCTACCTTTGGAGGGTTTAGTTCCTTTCCCTGAAGGTTGAGGTTGCTCAGGGATTGCTCCAGTCAGTCATCTCTGTGGGTCTCCTCCTCATTCTCTCTCTCTCTCTCTCTCTCTCTCTCTCTCTCTCTCTCTCTCTCTCTCTCTCTCTCTCTCTCTCTCTCTCTCTCTGTCTCTCTCTCTCTCTCTGTCTCTCTCTGTCTCTCTGTCTCTCACTCTGTCTCTCTCTGTCTCTCTCTCTCTCTCTCTCTCTCTCTCTCTCTCTCTCTCTCTCTCTCTCTCTCTCTCTGTCTCCCCCCCCCCCAGCTGGACCAGGAGTTCAACCTGGTGCTTAATTAGCTACAGATCTTTGCTTCTGCCTCCATACATTGCTGCATGAAGGTCTCAGCTTCAGCAGCAGCCAGTATTCTTAACTGCTGAGCCATATTCCAAGACCCCTTTACATGAATCCTCCATCTCCAAGCTTCTTTGTCCTCAACCAATGAGGGAAGTGGCAAGGGGAGCTGCACTCCTCCCTCCCTTCCCTCTGCCCAGCTATCTTACTTCCTGGTTCAACATTCCTAGAGCTAGCATTCCTGTGTACTAATACCACTGCCTGGCTGTTAGGCTTGAACTCACCAAGATCCAGATGGATCCCTGACTCCCAAGTAATGGGATTAAAGGTGTAGGTCACCACTCCCTGACCTTCACCTCTGTGAGTGGCTCTGTCCTCTGATATTTCAGACTGTTTTTATTAGATATACAATATATCACCCCACACAGTTATTTTACCCCTGAGGCCTCTAGCTGTTAAATTAGCTGCATACTACAGATGTCCATATGCTTTTCCTGGAGAAAGTTAGTCTGCAGTAACATGAAATTGAACCAAGAAAAGAGAAATAAAAGACAAAATGGAATGAGAAGGTCCTTGTAGGGTTAAGTCCCTGATTGTAGAATAAGGACATCCTTGGAGGAGTAGCAGATGAACTCTTAGCCTCTTGCAGTCCCGGGCCACTCCAGGGTTCCTTCAAGTGATGGTTTCCAATCTTTCCCAAGAGTTATAGCTAATAATACCATTTTTTGAGAATAGATATCAATGTATCAGTTAATAAACTATTAATATTCCAGAGACATGTGGAATTAAATGATCAGGACTGGATTCATCAACCTTGATTAAAACAAAAAACAGTAACTGATTATACAACACAAGGTTGATGCTCCTCTCATGTAAAACCCAGATGAGGAGGATGGGGCTGGGCATGGGAAGATGGATCAGCAGTTACGAGCATTTCCTCCTTCATCCAGCAATGAATGGAGGCAGAAGCAGAGATCCATACATAGCTATGCACCAGGAAGAGCTCCAGTTCAGCTGAAGAGAGGGAGGAGAGAGTGTATGAGCAAAGGGACCAGGATCATGAGGAGAAGACCCACAGTGACCCAAGCTATTGGGAGCTCACCAACTCTGAAATGACAGCTGAGGAAACTTCAGGGAAAGGAACTAAACCCTGCAAATGCAGTTGACTGTCAAACAGCATGGACAGTTTGTGGAGCCTCCTGCAGTAGGATCAGACTATGTTCCTGGTGCATGAACTGACTCTCGGAGCCCATTCCCTACAGAGGAACACCCAACCCAGCCTTGATGCTGAGATAAGGGACTAGGTCCTACCTCAACTAGATATGCTAGACCAAACTCATTCACTTTGGGTTTCCTTGCCCTCCTTAGGGATGAGGAAATGGGTGGAAGGGAGGCTGAGGGAGCACTGGTAGGGACTAGGAGGAGGGAAGAGAGGAGAAGCAGCGGTAGATATGGGAGGAAAAAAAAAACTTTTTAAATAAAAAGAAGAGAGAAAAAAAAAAAGAGTGCTTCCTCTTCAAACATGAGGACCAGAGATCAGAGCCAGAACCCACATAACAAGGAGGATGTCCCTGAAAACACCTAGAGCCCAGCCCCTTCCAGACTGTCCTAACCATGATCTGAAGGTTCAAGAAGGGTTATTTCTCAAATAATAAAAGGCAGACACTGGATGTCCTCTTCTGGGTCTCCCAGCACAAGCACATGCACAGGCATGTGCAGTGTGCGTCCACGTATGCACACACACACAAACATACATGATAGAGGACTACACACACACACACACCATAAATATTTTTTAAATTAATATTTCTTATTGAAAGTTCAGTTAAAGGCTTATAGCTATTTGGAATTATTTATTGTCTTTAAATACTAAAGATCCAGTTCCTACTATTTCGCTTATCTATCTTGGGAACTCCAATCCTTTGATCTTAAATAGAGGCAACTGTACTCTGGACTACGGGACATAAAGAGAAAAACAAAGAAGGGAAAAAAGAGGGGCATTACTCACACACACATGCATATGCACTTGTACACATACACACATATACAGACATGCAAACATGCACACATATACACACAAATACATACACATGTACCCAAAGGCAGCACACATACCATGGACATTCTCTTAAGCCAAGTTTCTTAAGGAAATGGTGCACAATAAATCCACTCACACCCCATCAGCCTGAACAAGAGGGACTCCTAGCAAAGTAATAGCTAAGAATTAGAGTCTTGGCTCTAGATGGCAATGTACAAAGTTTAAAATCTCCAAAGAAAGGGGGAAAAGGCATCGGGAACAATTTGTGTTTTTGTTATAATTGCCAATGATGCATTGCAGAGAAAGCATCAGTCAGTGCTCTTCAGCAAAAAAAAGGGGTTGGTGACAGATGAAAAGCAAATGACTAAGCCACAGAATGACCCTAAAAAGAAAGAAATCGGGGCAAAGGTACAGAAATGTGTATGATGTGACGGTGGATTTTACTGGGTACTTTAAAAAATGTCCCAAATCAGACTTATGGGATCCTACCCTGCCCTGATGAACTTCTAGGCAGTGATGCATTCTGAAGGAGAGAGAATCATTATCTTCAGATTGTACCCTCTAGTGAGCCCACCACGTTCCACTGAATAGCTCAAAAGCCATCATGATTTCCTCAGATTTAAACTCAGTGGGTCACAAAACAAAACAAAAGACACTGTGTTGTAGTTTTAAGTGTCAACTTTCCACAACATAGAATCATCTAGAACAATGGTTCTCAGCCTTCCTTCTGCTGTGGCCTTTTAATACAATTTCTCACGTTGTGGTGACCGTCAGCCATACAATTATTTTTGTTGCTATGTCATAACTGTAAATCTGCTACAGTTATGAATCATAATGTAGATATCTGATATAAAGGATATTGGATATGTGATCTCTGTGAAAAGGGTCATTTGACCCCCAAAGGGGTCGAGATCCACAAGCTGAGGAACACTGATCCTCAGCCTGAAAGAGCCTGAATTGGACTGCCAAAGTCAGCTTAGCCTGTGACACTGATGTGAGAAGACCCTAGCCCACTGTGAGCGGTTCCATCCCCTGAACTCTATAGTGAAGGTGGAGCCTAGGTGAGAGGAAGCAGACAGTATGCCTCCCTCTGTTTTTCTGTGCTCCTGACTGTGGATATGGCGTGACCATCTGTCAAAGGCTCCTGCCGCTGTGACTTCCCTATATAATGGGCTGTAACTTGGAATTGAGAACCAAGTAAACCTCTCCTCTGTTGATGTTGGGTTTGTTGTTTTGTTTTTTTAGAAAACTTATCACATTAACAGAAAAGCAACTAGAACAGAGCTGATCATGAAGAGACTGTAGGAAAGGGGGGACTTAGGAGGGAGGGGATAAGAGCAGGGAAGGGTGAGGAGGAATCAGAACACATTGTATACACGTCCACTGTCTCAGAATAAAGAAATAGGCACAAAGACAAACCTTGAAAGTCAACCGTAGGACTATTCCTCATTACACAAAAACAGCAGAGTGCCTCAGCTGGTACCACTAGCAAGCTACATCCACAGCCATCGTTGAGAAAAGCATAAGTCTGATGATCTTCCAGTAACTTCTACATTGCTACAGAGGCAGCAAATAGGGCCACGGACACCCACTTAAAATATACACCAATGTGCAATGCATTTCTGTTATGGTGTGGGCTCTGGTGTAATCACAAAGCAGTGAGGTTAATAAATACACTGAAGTAATAATTTAAATCTCATAGTTACTTTGTAGCATTGGAAATACAGACTTGATTCATTCCAACAGGCCAGATAAGGGAAGCACCATCCTGATTGTAGCCAGCATTTGTCTGTTACAAAAATTTACAGCACAGTAGAGACACCTGCCATTGCCTTTAGCTTTGCATTTCAATCATCTGAAGCATTACAGACATCTCTCTTCACAGACAGTGTGCACTATGCATAACATAAATATTCTGTCTGACTCCTAGTGGGGGTCCCATGCTTCTATTGTAACACGGTGGGGTTCTCCATCTCCCAGACACTTGCTAAATAAATCTCAAAAATGGTAGCAGGAAAGACAGCCTACAACAGAGTGAGACGGTAAGTAAAATATGCCATCAATTCTTTCCAAGAAATATGCACTTTATTGCAGCTAGAGCTGTGCAAGAGTAATAGCCATGACTATCTGCTTTTTTTTTTATAGACTTTATACTTCATAACTGTAAAGGGCTGATACCCAAATTGTTTTTTGATTCTCTACCAACCTCATACCTGTTCCTAGAAGAAACTATCCTAGCTATTCCCTTAAATGCAAGTTTAAAAATGGCTCTAAAAGTCAACAGGAACCAAAAGGCCCAGCAAGAACATGAAGGCCCAGTTGAAAGAATTATGGAAAGCAAACAACACTCTTGAATAGGCACTACAGGTCTGTCCTTAAAGAGATGTGCAAAGCAGATTGTCACGGGATTCCTCAAGTGTGATGTCACTGATGAGTCAAGTCCAGTCACAACATGCGAAAGTTCTAAAACTTCCCTGTCTTTACTTTTCCTCTCTCTCTCTGTCTCTCTCTGTGTGTATCTCTGTCTTTCTCTTTGTGTCTTTCTGTGTCTCTCTTTTGGACACACAGTCTCATATAATCCTGGGTGGGTTAGAACTTGGGGTGTAGACTCAGTCTTGAACTTACAGAGTTCCACCTGCCTTCCAAGTAAGTGCTGGGATTAAAGGCATGCTCTACAATGCTCATCTTTTAATATTCTGATTTCCACAAGCAAACACACACACACACACACACACACACACACACACACACACACGAATATACACGGATATACACGGACACAGACACTGGTTGGCTTAGTAGGAGACCTAATAGAGGTTTCTGGTAAACTCTCTTGGTAAAATAAGTATATGAAAGTAGTGTCTAATGGTATATTAAAGGCATGAAATTATTATTGTAGTTGCTAAGATCCATTGCATTTTCTCTGTTGAAATAAATTAATCTTATGATTGAGTATTTTCTATGATAAAAGTCCCAAAGCTATAAATAACAACTTTTAATTTGTTAAAGAGTATGTCCTAAGCTGGGCATGGTGGCACACACCTTTAATCCCAGCACTCAGGAGGCAGAGGCAGGTGGATTTCTATGTGTTTGAGGCTAGCCTGGTCTACAAAGTAAGTTCAAGGACAGCCAAGGCTGTTACACAAAGAAAATCTGTCTTGGAAGGAAGGAAGGGAGGGGGGAAGGGAGGGAGGGACATAAAGAAAGAAAGAAAAAGAAAGAGAGAGAGAGAGAGAGAGAGAGAGAGAGAGAGAGAGAAAGAAGGAAAGAAAGAAAGAAAGAAAGAAAGAGAGAAAGAAGGAAAGAAAGAAAGAAAGAAAGAGAGAGAGAAAGAAAGAAAGAAAGAAAGAAAGAAAGAAAGAAAGAAAGAAAGAAAGAAAGAAAGAAAGAAAGAAAGAAAGAAAGAAAGAAAGAAAGAAAGAAAGAAAGAACTGGATCCTAATGATATTATTTCCCCCTTACTTTCTGATTTCTGCAAGCACTAATTTGTATAGTAAACACTTGGGAACATATTTTTACATCTTCTTCTGCTATAAAATAATATTTCTGTATGCTTTGAATATTTGTTGATCTCACTGGTTTAATAAAGGGCTAAATGGTCAATAGCTAGGTAAAAGTTAGTCAGGACTTGAAAGCAAAGAGTGCAGGGATAACAGAGGGCGGAGTTGCCAGTCAGATGCAAAGGAAGCAGAAGTTGAATATACCCTGCTGAGAAAGGGCACTGACTCATGATAGAATGTAGATAAGAAATAGGATTAATTTAAGTTATAAGAGCTAGTGGGACAAGCCTCAGCTATTGGCTGAACATTTATAATTAATAATAAGTCTGTGCGGCTATTGGGGAGCTGGCAGTCTCAGTGAAAAACTCCACCACCTTCTTTTAAAAGATTAATTCTCTGCCTATGCATCCTCAGTCAGGAAGCAGGGAGAAAGGAAAACTTGTTTTCTGTTTTTTACTTAGCTCAGGGCCCAGCTCCTGGTACTTCCTACATTCAGGGTAGGCCTTTCTGCCTCATTTAGGAATGAGCAGAGGTGTGGCTTCTGGATTTTTTTAATCCAGTTGACTTGATGATTAGGAATCCATCACATTTCTTTTAGTTTTTTACTGGGATGAGCTCCCCATTGCTATCCTTACACCCCCAGTGGATATGCTCCCCTCTCTTCTAACTCTCACAGTGTCAACAATACAGTCTCAGTCCAAATGATGGCGTTGTCAAGTTGTATTTGCTGGTCTCACGCTGTGATGCTTTGTTAAGAAGCTTCTTTAATGCCCACAGTGTGCCTACTAAAGGAGCTTTGAATCTGGAGGCTTACCTGCTGTTCATGCTGCCTGCTGTACACCACAGACTTCACTCTGCATCTTTGCATATTGAAGTGTAACTGCTTACAAAGGTTTTTTTTTTTAATCTCTTCAAATAGATCACGAAATGATACATGAATTTGAAACTTATATACAAGCTTTTTGAAAAATATAGGCCCACTAAATTGTGCAAAGGTTAACATTGGGTTTTTTTTTTTTTTTTTTTTTTTTTTTTTTTGAACATCAAAATATCATGCTTGTTACTCTAACCCTCTAACCACCAATCCATTCACGTCTTTAGTACTGGCAAGCCATCAAGCCCATGTGTTAACCCAAGTTGTTTCCCAGACTCTAAATGCTTCAGTTCTTTTCCTTGAAAGGCAAGATCACTTTGTTCATTTTCAAGAAAATGTCACTATTTGCTATTGATTCATTCTATGAAATAAAAACGTTCTGTGAAACAGTAGCTGCTCAGTTCACTTGAGTTGGTTCTCAGCTGCTGCCTAATAGAGAGAGGCAAGACTTCCCTGGCCCTTTGAAGTTCTGTGGGTCACCGTTCAGTATAAATCTTTCCAGACTGACATCCTAGTTGCTGGTAACAGAAATCCTTACTGAAATCTCAACCAAGAAATGCTTTCCATGTGTTCATACGGCTGCTATTCCCATTTCCTGGCTGTCACTCAAGGGTTATTCCTAGGCTCCAGTGGGCCTATGCATTCCATGGAGGATGGCATGATGGATGATCTTCAAAGCTAGCAATATTAGATGAAGTCTATCACACATCTCACCTTCAGCTTCTTCTGCCTTTCTTTGTAAAGACTCAGAGTGACATGGTTAGGTTGCACCCATCCAGATGACCCAGGATTATCATCCTGTCACAAGGTTCTGGACTTTAAACAGATATGCAAATTACTTTTGACATATGAGTAAGACGGAAAGACTTCTGAGATCGGGGCATGGTTGTATTTGCAGAGCTGTGAACGCTTATCATTCCATTCACACAACTACACTAAATGATTTTTCTTTAGACAATGGCTGATTGTGGTCTATAACTGATTTTATCATGTATTCTAATAAAAATGGTCAAATTATACTTGAACATTTATACAACAAAATTAAATAACTTTCCAAAACATTCTAAAGTATGTTAGGCTCTTTTCTTGCCTGCAAATATTTATTTACTTGTTCATTTAGAAAAGACTTTGATATGCACCTCAGGCTCATTTGCCACTCATGATCCTCTGCCTCTACCTCCCAAGTTCTGAAACAACCTCCCCTGTTTCAACTTATGAATATTTTTCTTTTGATAAATACTGTTATTTATTTTTAAGAATTCCATACACGATTTATTCCCATTTGTCTCCACTCCTCTGAACTCCCTGCCTACCTACCCAACTTCCTGTCCATTCTATTTTTTTTTCCAATTTAATCACAAAATGACTTCAGTTTTTTATGATCCATACTTTTAGGAACAAGGCTGTCTACTTGATCATGGTCAAGTCCCACCATTAAAGAAAACTGAATACCTCTCCTGAAAAAGCCATCAGTAGTCCAGAGACTCCCCACTGTATGCAAGGATACCGACACACATGGGTCTTGTCCAGGCAACTACAGGTGTTGTGGAGTTCATGAGAGCAACAGTTCTATTATATCATTATGTCCAGATGATACTACTCTGTTCCCTGACCTCTGACTCTTAAAGGTCTTTCCACCCATTCTTCTGCAATGATCCTTTAGCCGTGGGGAGAGGGGCGATATAGATGCCCCATATGTGGCTGTATATGCTACAGCCAACTTATTCTCTAAACTTTAACTGGTTTGGAGTTGTTATGTTAATCACCATCCCAAACCTGTGAATTCTTGAAGGTAACAAATATAACAACCAAAACAGAGTTATTGCCACTGTGCTGATTCATACCAGTAGCTTGCTAGCCCATCAGCAATGCAAAATGTCATTACAGAAGAGAGAGAGAGACAGACAGACATATAATATCCCTACTGGATGATGCTTCCATCCTGAGAGAATTTTCTAGATGCCCCTTCTCTCTCTTGATGTCTATCAGTTCTCTCTTCCTGGTAGAAGTGATAATCCTTGAAAGGGTTGGTTGCCTGGGTTCATTGTCTCATTTCTCTGTTTCTTTATTAAATTCACATCTGTCACTCAGCAAAACACGTGTGATAAAGGTTTCACTAGGTCCAGGTGTGGTTCCCAGGTGTGGTTCTGTCTCCCTAGCCCTAAAGGAAGTGCTGATAGACGGTGGCCCTTCCTGCCTTTGAAATACTTCCTTCCTTTGGCTGCCACACACTCTCCTGGTTTTCAGCCATGTTTCTGATGCTTTATTTCTTATAGCACAGCTCTCTGGGCTTTAGGAATTGGTGCTCTTCCTATTCCATTCACTCTATTTTAGTCACCCTACCCTGTCTTAACAAGGACCTCTGCCATCTCTCCAGCCATGGCCTCTGGGCTCAGCCTAGCACTGTCTCCTCACAGTCAGTCTATCCAACAGTCCTCTACTGTCCCTCCCACACAGAAGTCAACCCAGCTTCTTCCTCAGCTCCAGGAACACACTGTCCCTCGCTTTCACCTCCTTCTGATCCTTACTCAACATGGGTCTTTCATTGAAAACATAACTCACCACCTTCCCTAAAACAACTCTGTTGTCTTCATTTTTTCATTCTTTCCCCCTTCCTTCCCCTTTTCCCACTTTCCTGGAAAATTTCTCCTCAAACTTATATGCTACCAACTTTATTTCCTTATCTTTGCAATGTCTGTCTTCCCACAATAAAATATGAACCCTAAGAAAAAATATCTCCAACAAATAAGTATTTATTAAACAAATGAGCGAAATATTACAATTAGAAGTACATAAAAATGATCTGATTTTAAAATTATAACAGCAGTTCTATACATTCCCACAGCCATGAACAAGTCTCTCTTCCCACCTGATGTCCATCTCATTATCACTGCTCATGCTACCGCTCCTGTTTGCCCTCAGGTGCATCTCCTACATGTTTATCTTTGTCTCGTCACTGCTCTACAAACAGAAGTTTAGTCTCCACAGCTAAGCATGCACTTGAAGTCTCCTGGCCCTTGTGACAGCCACTCTGTGAATTCTCTCAAATATTTCTCTTCACTTTGGGATCCCTCTTCCTGCAGCTCTTTATCAACCCCTGAAAACATCTTCCTCCCTCCTCTACAGTGAATCCTTTCACTTTCCAAAGCCCTGTCTACCCTTTCACAAGGACCCCAAATCTCAACTCTTTTTTTTCAGTCTTTTCTTTATATGAGCTTCAGCCCTTGGCAACGTTTGAACTTAAGTTAAAATACACATACACAGAGAGCCTCTGTTTAACCTCACTGCTGAACTTGGCTTTGTGCTCTCCTTCCTTCTGCTGCCATGTTCTCTATCACGAAGGAAAAGGTCATCTCTTGGACACCGGTGAGGTCCTTAAGGTCCTTTGACCTTCTTTCTGCAAGGCTATGAAAAGTTAACATGGAACCATATAAAAGACAATTCATATTTTCTTAGTTAATATTTATATAACAAAAGTATCTAGGACATACGGTCTGCCAGGCTATGTTCTAAACAATTTATGGGTGATAGTGAATAGCTCTCTTTCATTCACAAAATCCACTAGATTATATACTACAGACTACCAACCACTTGGCTTACCATCCACAGGCCATATTTACAATGAAGAGATTTTCCAGGATAACAAGAAAAAAATGTGGGGTTACCCACACCTGGGAAATTTGTAGGTTCTACATTCTTGGTTAAAGGGCTTTTGTTTTGTTTTAAGTCGCATAAATAAAAATCATGGGCAACACAGAAGTTTGCTTTCCAAAAGGAAAAGTAGATAGGGGTCAGAGTGTCCCAGTAATATGATTTCCCAAAATGTCTACATGAGTGACTTTGAAGCAAGGTTACATAATAAGACCTCATAATTATAAGCTTATCTGTACAGCTTAATAGCTTAAAAGGTGCTTTTCAACTAAGTTTAAGTTAACTGCTACAATTACCTTATGAAGTAAAAGAACAAATATAATTAACTTGGGAAAGTAAAGGTCACAAAACTAGCAAACACAGAAGTGATCCCTAAACTCTGAAGTTTGAAGTTCAAGTTTATTATCATCTCAGACCCTTTTAATTTAAGCTAAATTCATATGACCATTTCACTTTCTTATTTATTTACATAAGTCTAGCAGGACCACAGTTTAGATTCTACAAATTTCCTATCTTGCCATAACCCTTATGAATTCTATAACAGAAACAACACCGTGAAGAACAAGGGACCGTACAGCTCTGACGTTCAAACAGAAAACAGTGGTAATTTGAACTGTGTATTAAATCGGTTTTTCAGATGCTCCTGATTTATTTTTAATTTATTCTCTGAAAATTTTCATATATCTATACAATGTGTGTTGATCAAATCCACCTCTTCCTCTGACTTGCCCTAGCCTCTCCCCAAACACTGCTCCTTCCCAACCTCACAACCTTTTATAAATAAAGTAAAATAAAACCAACTGGATCCAATTAGTGCTGCCCACATTTACATAGGTCTAGAGGTATCCACTCAGGCCTAGAAAACCACTGGTATCCTCCCCGCACCCTCACCTCCACCCCCACCCCCTACTTGCAGCCAACAGTATCTCAGCTAGATAGTACTGGGAGGCCTTCCCCACTGCATGTCAGATTTGTAAACAGAACTTATCTTATGCAGATAATCGCAGCTGCTGTCAGCTCACATGTGCAATAACATGCACAGGGGACAACAGTATCCATGGAGTTCCTCCCCACTCTCTGACTCTTAGAGTCTGACTTCCACCTGTTTCATATTGTTCCTTGAGACTTGATGGACAATGGGTCCATAGCTGTCCTATGTATGGATAGGCACTTACGCTCCTACTCTGAACAGTCCTGACTCTCTACATTAATTGCAATCCACTAAAGTAAGAAGGCCCTGTGACAACAGTTCAACTACACACACACACACACACACACACACACACACACACACACACAAAATTACAGAAAATTCAGAAAATAAAATAATTATCAAAAATCACTACATGCCAAATAAGTACCAGAAGACTTATCCATTACTAAAATAGCACAAGGAATTATATACAGTAGAGGTCAGATTTGTCAGTATTTTAAAAATTACAAGCATGCAGCTAGCTGCTTTGTTTTCTGTTTTGTTTGCTCATTGTTGTAAGCCATGAATTAATGTGTTCTTGGCAATGATCCTGAGCACTGAAGCCTATAGTACTGCTTCTAATACAGTAGGCACCAAGGTACAGACACTCAGGAAGAGAACTGGACCTAATTAATGTCATTCAACAAACATCTATTGAGTTACTACAGCATACAAACCCTTGCTAGGATCTGGCAGAGAATATATTCAGGGAGTAAAACAAAACAAAAAAAAAACCTCACCATACAGTCAAAAGGAAGGCATCTAATATAGAATATAGAAGCTACTGACTGAATACACAAGCACCCACTGACATCCAGAGCCTAGGTACCACATATAGAAATGAGTGTGATTGCAAGAAGTGCGTGTAACTTTTAAAGTTTATCTTCTAAACAAAATATCCTTTAATCACTAAGGTAACCTTCTATGTAAATCTCAGGGCAGAAGCAGAACAACCCTGAAATACTCTGGTCACTATCTCAACCCCAGACAAGGACAGGCGTTAAGAGCATACATTCCACCACTTCATCCTCGTCCACTGCTCGCCACAGCAGCAGTCACTCTTCCCCAGGAAGTGTCTAAACAAATGAGCTGAAGACTGGTGTCAAATTACAATACTCTCTTCATAAAGTCTTTTTGAAAGTTAATGGTGACCCATTGGGATCATGATATGCAATCCACTCCTCTAACACCAAACTGAAACCTCTGTATATGATCAGGAGCTATTTATAAAAATTCCTTGTATTGCTCAGTGAGTTACTAGAAATAGCTACCCCATAAACAGTTTGCAAAGCTCATAATCAGCTAGCAAAAACAAATGACACCGTGGTATGTTCCCTGGCTCTGTAGCAGTCAGTATGTGTTTCCCCTCCATCTTAATTGGCTGTGTTGGTTATTTATATATGGGACCAGGCTGTTTTGCAACTCGTTGGTCAGTGACTTCCTTCATGTATCTTGTGTCCTTCTATTATTAACACGGTGCCTGATTTCAAGCACTATTTTGCACAGGTTTCTTCTACCAGGTTATAATTTATGGTAAGGGTGAAAGCTTAACTCTGTTTCTCTCATTGAAATCTGCATGCGATAAACCTCTCATTTCAAAAAGACCCATAACAGCCTCCCAGACAGTCCCATTCATTATGCCAAAGTAGTGTTTTTCTTCCAGCTATGAATGTTCATATTGAAGTTGACGTCTCAACCTTTACCATATTGGTAGCTGTGTCAAAGCTGGAAGAACTGGTCTGAAGGGCTGTCTACCCCAAGGGTGCAGCCTCCCCAGGCCTTGTCTAAACAGTCAAAGCCCACATTCACTCACAGAACCTTTCCTCTTCACACAGTCCAGGCTCCTCTCACCAGAGGAAATCTGAAAATCTTAGTCCTAAATACTAACGAGGAGGAGACACTAGAGGGGTTCTGTGGGTTCCTCTGAAAAGCGTCTATTTGCTCCAGGACAAATATCTCCCTGTAGATTCATTGAGCAGAAATTTCACACAGTTGCCACTGACTGTGATTATCAGTTTATAAACCCCAGAAAGTAATGTTTGGTTGTTATTTCTAAAACAAACAAACAAACAATGAATCAGATAATTAATATGTACATTTGTGGGAAACTACAAAGACATAAGGTCATACCATCTTACACAGCAGTCTTACAAGATGTTCAAACATTTAATTTTTTTTCTCATCCAAGGAGGAGCTCGAAGGTCAGTCATGAGTACATCTCGAGAAAGAATTTGAAAAACTGATGGGACAAAACAGAGGAGAAAAAATCAGAAACAAGTAGCCAGAACAAAATGAATCAGACCAAAGACTGTACCACGGCCTTTGCCATCAGTGTCCACTGAATCATGAGAGCAGCATATACCAGCAAAGGAGTATCTAAAAAAATAAGTGGATTTCATAAGCTCTTAATATTAGAGATGTGAGAAGAATTTAAAAGTCTAATTAAAACAGGAAAAGCAAGAAGGAATGGGTAACTTTGGACTCCAAGAAAGAAAAAAATGAAAGTAAAGAAAGGAAGGTAAGGAAAGGGAAGGAGGGAGGGAGGGAGGGAGGGAGGGAGGGAGGGAGGGAGGGAGGGAGGGAGGAAGGGAGGAATAAAAAGACTACAAAAAAATCTAATCATGGCTGTCACTCCTTAGTAAATACACAACCTGTACTACTTAGGGTTACTATGGCTACAATGAAACATCATGACCAAAACCAAGGTTGGGAGGGAAGGAACCTGGAGGCGGGAGTTGATGCAGAGACAAAAGCATACTGCTTACTGGCTTGCTCCATAAGGCTTGTTCAACCTGCTTTCTTATAGAACCCAGGGCCACCAGCCCAGGGGTGGCACCGCCCACAGTGTTGAACCCTTCCTTATCAATCTCTAATTAAGATAATACCTAGAGGCTTAGCTGCAGCCAAGTCTTGTGGAAACATTTTGTCATTTGAAGCTTCTTCCTTTAATAAAGACTCTAATTTGTGTTAGGTTCACACAGAACTGGGACACACAACTGACCCCTTGTCAGTTTGACACACAAACACATCATATTAAGCCAGAACCTTTCCATTCTTTTTCATCCCCAAGATCACACATTAAAAGACACCACAATACAAAACATTTTACAAGCTTAAAATTCTCAGTCTCATAAACTCAAAGGCTCCAAAAATTGTCTCTTTAAAAATATTCACTGTCGTTTAAAATCCAAAGTCTCCCCCTAAATCACATCTTTAAGAGTAAGCCTAAAGACCCTCAAATGTGGGCTCCTATAAAACAAAAGAAATGTACTAAAATATTTTTTTACTTCAACAGGGAAAAACCAGGACACAGTCAACAATCAGATCAAAGAAAGTCAAACTTCAACAATGTAAATAATTAAATGTCCTATGTTTGGGATTCACTTATGATCCCAAAAAAGTGGCTTTGGTCACTTCTCTGGTTCTGTTTTCTATAGCACACACAGCTGGCATGCTCCACTCCACCACAGCTGCTGTTCTTAGTGGCCACCCATTGTCCTAGCATCTCCAAAATGCTGCCGCAAGGCTGCACCTTAACCAATATTTCTTAGGCTCTTTTCATAGTGCCTAGCCTTAAATTCTCTACATGACCTAGGCCTTCAATCCTGGGCCTTTACCAGTAGTATCTCCTGGCCTCTCACAGTGTTAAGACTCAGATGCTCTCCATGATCCTTTCATGCCTTCAAAACGGATAGTACCTGAGTGACTCTTACACTACCAAGTTCAGCTGCTAGCTTTGAGATGCAACTGTTCCTGCCTCTGGAACACAGTTCCTGTACACTGACTGAAGAAACCTCTCCTAGAAGATTTACCCTTCTATGGTGCTTTGAATGAATATGGCCCCCACAGACTCATAAGGAGTGGCATTGTTGAAGGTGTGCCCTTGTTGGGGTGGAGGGTCGTGGAAGTTTCAGAAGCTCAAGCCAGGCCCAGTGTCTCTCTCTTCCTGCTGCCTGATGATCCATATGTAGAACTCTCAGCTACTTCTCCAGCACCATGTCTGCCTGCATGCCACCTTACTTCTCATCATGAAGATAATGGACTAAACCTCTGAACTGTAAGCCAGTCCTAATTAAATGTTTTCTTTTATAAGAATTGCTGTTGTCATGGTGTCTCTTCACACAATAAAACACTGACTAAGACAACCTCAATGATGCTGGTCTCTTAGCCACAGCTAGTTTCTCAGTTCCCATGACCAGCACCAATTATTCCAGTAACACATTTCAATAGTGCTGCTTTCTTATTAATCATGGCTTTAAGCCCCAGCTGACCAGAACAACAGAATCTTAATTCAGAGTAACCAATAGCCCTGAAAGAGTCTATAACTTCTCTCCAAAACTTCCTAAGCAAGGCTCCCATTGTCTGTACTGCCCTCAACATTCAGTGCCCTCAACATTCTTATCTTCCAAGCTCCAACAACAGAACAGCTCCATGGCTTTTCAATCCCAATGCTCCAAGTCCTTCCACAATCTTCCCCAAAATGACCAGGTCTGTCACAGCAATGCCCACTATCCTTGTACCAGTTCTATCCTTCTTGGGGCTACAATTGCTCTGGTGAAACACTATGACCAAAAGCAAGGTGGAAAAAAAAGTAGTTAGTTGGGTTTATACTTCCACATCCCTGTTTATCATCAAGGAAAGTTAGGACAGAAACTCAAACAGAGCAAGAAACTGATACAGAAGCCATGAAGAAGCGTTGCTTACTGACTTGCTCACCATGGCCTGCTCAGTTTGTTGTGCCCTCCCTCAACAATCACTAAGTTAAAAAATTCCCTACAGCCTTACCATGACCCTTCATGTGGAGTAATTTTCTTAGCTCAGGCTCCCTCTCCTTATAGATTTTGGCAAGTTAACATAAAACTGGGCAGTTTTCATCAGCAACAGCAAAAGCCAATTACTGATCAACCTCCAACATAAAAAAACAAGAGCAGACATCGGGAACCAGAAATCAGAAGTGGAAAAAAAGATATAAGAGGAATCGTGACCAAACCGCTAGAAGCTAAGGGAGCTGTCCATAGCTGATGGGAGAGGAAAGAGAGTACGGGAAAAGATGAACCGTCTGAGGAAAGCTGGTGAAGCTGATCTACAACTCTTAGTCTACACATACACATGCTTCTGCTATCATTTTGGGGTTTTCCTGTTATTGCAGTTTGTTTTCCTACGTTGTTTTCTCCAGAAATTCAAGTTGAAGTGAATAATATCAAAATCTACTAAGGGTTATCTAAATCATGAAAATATGGGGACTTAATGAAGAGGCTCTGGGTTCTATCCCCAACTCAAAAGAAAAACGTAAAAGCCACACATGAGGATTTATCCCCATGCAGTGGATGAGAAGAGACAACAAATCCTCTCTAGTACTCCTGAGTTAGTCACCTTCCCTCGACTCCCATCAGGCCCAGTAGTGATGCGGGATGTCTTTCTACAAGTTGTCAATGTGCTCTGTTGCCATTTGTTAATAAATAGACTGTCTTGGCCTATAGCAAGACAGCTTAGAGGCAGGCAGGAAATACAAGCATCACTAAAGGAGGAGAGCAGAGTCACACAGTCACTGCAGGCTGCCACCGGGAAGACAAGATGTAAGGAAACATAAGTAAAGCAAGGAAACACGTGTCAATACACAGATAAATAGAAATGGGTTAAATTGTAAGAGCTAGTCAGCAATGAGTCAGAGCCTTAGATCAAACACTTTGTAATTAATATAAGCTTCTGTGTGATTATTTGGGACTAAGCAACTGTGGGACTGCAGGTCCAGAACTTGGGTCTAGGCTGGGCCAGAAACCTCTGACTAAACAGTGGCCACTTTGGCCAAAAGATTTAGCTAACATAACATTTTGGAATCTCCAAATTCAGATAACTAAGAATTCCTGGTGGCTTCCTTTATATTAAAAAAAAAATCATGAAAAATGAAAACATCAGCTGGCATACAATAAAAAATTCAGAATCTGGAAATAGGGTGCTGTCACAGCACAAAGCCAGAGAACATGGCACTGGCTTTAGGAACGTTCACTGTAGGGAGCTGGGGGGCGGGGGGTGGGGGGGGTGGGGGGGGGGATAAGGGAGAAAACTGCCCCAGAGCCCTAGAGAAACAGAGAGCAAGGTGTGTATCCTCGGGCAAGACAGTGCATCTGTGCACAGGACAAAGGAGTCTCATGAACTTGAGGACTGAGGTAAGTGTTGTAGGCCAAAAGCAGAAAGAGCAACTGCCTCCTTCTGACAACTCCTGAGGAAACCAGGAGAAGCAAGAGGAGCTATGGAGGACCTGCTGGGCTTTCAGAGGGATGAGAGAAAATGTATGGACCCCATGCATCCAGATGAAACACGTCTCATCTGCAGTCTCCCTTAGTAAAACACTGTTTTAGACAGGGTTCTACCAGGGGAACAAATAAAAACCTTGGAGGTAAATCTGAAATAAGAAGCAATCTAAGTCAACTCTATTTCCTACGTGAATTCTGTCTAATAGAGTTATTTACTATACAGAAAGCTGATTAGAATGTCTGGAGCTGTACTCACTTGGACTAAAATAAAGTGAGATCAGAAGAGGGCTCTGAACCCCTCAATCTCAGCAGAATGAAAAGGTCAAATACAAGTACCAGGAGTTTCTTAAGAGGAAAAAAAGGGTGTCATGGAAGATGTATCCAAGAACCACAGAAAACCATTGCCAGTGAAAACTAGACCCTATAAAAAGACATTCTCTTGTCTTCCAAAGAGCAGGAGTCAGTAAAAGCTGACTTTTACACTTGCAGTGGACCATTTTTTGTCATGTGACTCCATAAACACTGCACATCATTTTGAACAGAGAGCCTAGCATGCTGCTCTGCTCCCTATTTGCAGTGAGATTAGACAGCACATGGTTTGTCCATTTATTTCTCAGGTTTGTGTGTGTGTGAAAAAAGCACAGCCAGCCTACCGTCTTTGTACCCAAATATAACTTAATGAGTGAATTTCTAATATTTGTGTCTGAGCCTAGTGCTTAACAGGAGAAGACTCCTAGGCACATGGGAAGCGAATGGATTTTGTCTGAAAAGAAATGTAAAGATTCATGGCCAGAAACAGGCTACCGTGGCTTAAATATGAGCCCACAGACTCTGTGATGGAAACTGCTTCCTAGCATCATGAATCTGGTCTAATCCTCTGACTACTTTAACCAAGGGAGTGGTTAGAGATTGCTCCAATTCCAGTTTGAGAAACCTTTCAGATTTTGCTTTTAAACTCTGGGAAAAAGCAATCCACAGAATTTTAAACAAAGCAAAACAAACCCCCCCCCCAAAGAAACACTACTATGAGACCAACATCTTGGAAGGCAGCTGAAGCTAGCCTGGGCCAGGTCACAGGAAGAGATCCCAGAGCCCCCTGGAGTTAGAGGAAAGGGGGAGGAGGAAATGATCAAAATACAATGTATGAAAATTTCAAACGATACATAAATATATATTAAGAACAAATACATTTGAGCATTCAGACCCTATTTCTCATCGAAACAGTCTTCTGCAGGTTTCACTCCACACATTTTCTTTGTGACATACAATTTTACTTTTATAAAAAGTATTTTTACATTTTAACTCCCACGTGTTTTCCACCCTCGGTAAATTATGCACTCTTGTGCGTATTTCAATTTGGGTCCGTAAAGAGGAGAGTGTGGGGGTTGGGATACTAACACTCAGAGTTGTAGTTAGTTTCTATCGTTGTGAGAAAACACCATGACCAAAAGCAACTTGGGGAAGAAAGGGTTTCTTTGGCTCACACTTCCATATTACAGTCCCACCATGGAAGGAACTAAGGGCAGAAACTCAAGGCAGGAACCTGGAGACAGGAGCTGAAGCAGAGGTCACAGAAGAAGGCAGCTTACAGGCTTGTTTCTCATGGCTTGCTCAGCCTGCTTTCTTCTACAACTCAGGACCACAAACCCATTGGACTGAGCCACTCCAACACCAATTGCTAATCAAAAACAGGCACCACAGGCCAGTCTGGTGGAGGCATTTTCACAATTGAGTTTTCATATTACCAAATGACTCTGGCTTGTGTCAAGCTGACAAAAAGCTAGCCAGGACATTATGAATGTTGGAAAAATCCATAAAATATAAATATAAGAACCATAGGTCTGAGATGACTGAGACCATATGGTGTCTTCTGGGCATGACAGGAAGCAGGAGCACATGAACACACAGCAGCCAAGGTGCCTGCACAAAATCAAGCCAGGCAACATTCCAAAATAGATGGGGAAGGGACTCAGCATCGCCCACCTCAAACTGAGGAGTGGTTGACTGACAATGGCAGCTAGAGCAGGAGTCAGTTCCCTTAGGGTCGGTTGACCATTTTCCAGCAGATGGTCTTACACTAACATGTAAGTACTAACATGTACAGTATTAACTGGGCAAACTGAATTTAACAATAGTTTAGAGAGAGATATAAAAAGAGGGTAGAAATCCGAGATGTACTGGCAATGAGAAAATGGGTAATGAATATAATTGAAATACATTATATGCATGTAGGAAATCCACAACAAATAACCTTAGTATATTACATAAAAATTTTAAAAGAAGGTGAAAGAAAGAAATATGAAGTAAAGGAGGTGTATTATATCTGAAACTATATGCTTTCTCAGCACAGAGATATGAGTGCGCATGCGCACACACACACACACACACACACACACACACACACACACACACACACACACACACGCACATGCACACGGACACATCAGATGTAAGATATCTTCGCCCCGTCACGCAGAAGGAAGCTGTGAAGCTGACAGTCATCAGGTCCTAGTTAATAAGCACCACAGTGCAAGATCACAGCATGTGTGGCATCTGCAGTCATGGGGAAAGAACACACAGCCCTCTGCCTAAGGAACTGTTCCAAAATAAACAAAACGAGGAGACAGGACTGCCTATCCCCTACGGAGGGTGATGTATCCCATACCTGGCCAGGTAAAAGTGCATACAGAGCCAAGGAATTTTTAAATTTCTCATCTTCTACCAAGTCCTAAATTCCACAAGATCATTCCTTTCACAAGATCATTCAACACTCGGACATGCATATAGTCCACTGTTGCTGTCCTCTCTCTATCCCCCCTTCCTTCTCTCCTTCCTTCCCTCCCTCCCATACACCCACACTTAAAAATAAAAACAATCTTTGAAATGTAAAAAGATGAAAGTCATAATATATAATTGAGAAAAAATACAAAACTGCATACAGTATCATTACACACTTGTAAAACCTTTTATCATTTTTTAATAGTTTTAAATTTACAGAAAAAATTGGATGTTAGTATGAAAAGTTTCCTTGAAATCCAGCTTTGTTCTCCTATTTTAATGCCCTCCTTCTGTGTGACACAGTTAACTTACATTGGCACATTTTTATTAACTAAAGCTATCAAAAGATATAAAACTAAAGGTTTTTCCCAAATATTCCAAAATATGACATCATAGTTAGTTGTCATGAGTCCTTAAGATCCCCTGACTGGGATCGCGTCGCACAATTTCCTTATCTCTGACCATGATGGCTTGAAGAGTGACTCACCAGAATTAAAGAGTTCTGTGAAGCATTCCTTAATAGAAATATTAGCTCCTCATACAATTAGAACGGCATGGTAGCTTGGGGAGGAAATCCATGCAGGTAATAGGCCATTTCCAAAAAGGCATTTAATAGAAGGCACTAAAAATAAAAAGTATTGGCTAGAACCATGATAAGTAATTAGGAGATAACAAAATATTAATTGTTTTTTCTCGAGATTCTTATGAATCGCTTTCAAAACATTTCAATAGTAGAAATATGCCTGCCTGCTGTCATTCCAGCCATGCTCAGGCATGGGATGGTCACACTTGTCCATCAGCTGTCACTCCTCATGTCTCCAGCAGCTGCGCAATGGCTTTGACAGCTGCAGAGTAACTTCTAGCTATAAGTACATCATTAAGGCTAAGGGTTGCAATGGAAGGTCACAGTGAGGTGGCTCTGGTGCCCCTGACATCTTTCCCAAACAAAGGTCACCCTGTGTCTAATACAATTAGGTAAACTCATTCAATCTCATCAATCTGGAAACAAAAACATTGGATATTAAGAAGGTTTGCAGTTCATTATAGTGGAAATATTTATCAAATATTCATAAAAATGTATTATCTATGTATCATAATATATGAATATGTAATTCCTAGGAAGAGCAAGTATTAGAAAATAAATAGGGTGGGGGTTGTTTCTTTTTATGTTTTACATATTTTATCAGCATCACCTTTTATTTGTAAAGGGTCATAAGTATATTCAGAAGATTTCTGGCAAATGTCATTAATTGAAAGCTAAATTAGCCACCATATATGCATATGTGTGTGTGTGTGCATATGCCATCATTCTCATGATTATACCACAGCAGAAGATATTTTAATGACCTCAGACATGACAGACTAAGTCTCCTTCCTCGCTCATCTTTTCAGTGTCTGTGACACTTTGATATGATTGTTTTTCCTCTTCAACTGAAATGACCTGTAATCATCTATGTTCTTCTCACATTTTTTCCCCACAACCATATTATTTAAGGAAGGGGTTCATGACAAGCAGTAGCATGGGAGAGAGAGAGGGAATGTCCTACCATAATTAACAAGATCACTCAAGCCCTTTGAACAGCTGCAGTGTCTAATGCATCCAGCTGTGAGGGATTCCTGTTTCTCCTTTTAATAAGCTGACCGACTGACTGCATCCACCTATACCTCAAGGGAATCTGCTGGGAAATGTATCCAAGTGCCCAGGCTACAAAAGTACCATAAATATCTTCACACACATTCAGAACCCAGTAAGCACAGTTCCCATGTAATTCCATGGTTTACTCTCATGGCTTATGTCTAAGAAAACTGGGCATCACTTGGACTTGAAATGGGTATTAAGTTTCCCATCCAACTTCACTGGAAATTGAAGCATTGCTGAAGTTTATCAAAGGTGCAGTGAATCCTCTAGACAGGGAGCCCACATCAGTATTCATCCATCATTTCTTCCTCCAGAACATTTTCTCCAAGAAAATAAGCAAACCAAGGAATAAAACTGTGGGAGAGTTAATACAAATATGAGGAACAGAGTGGATTTAACACACCCTTGGCTGGTCCAAGGCAATGGGGAAGTGGTTTCCAAGTTTGTGGAAGTGTATCTTGTGACAGGTATGTAGCTCTATTTACTAACATTCATGTGTTTTATGAGCATAGAATAAATAAGAACAGTGAGCTGCTGAAAAGAGCTTAGGAACACCCAGGCTGTTCCCCTCCCCTCCCCCATCAGAGCAGACCAGTGTGGCATGACTAGATACTGCAACTGATTTATTTACCCACAAGTAAGGTTGAGGGCAGGAAATAAAGAGGAAATTGTGAAGCTTTTGTATTTGGAACTCAGACCCAGCAAACAAGGTCATCGAAGGACATAACACACTCACTACAATGAATAACTCAGAAACCCAGCAGGGTGGCTACATCTCATTTCCAGAAGTTCCTGAGACGTGATGTAGAAAACAGAATGCTGAGATGCAAGTGAAGGCTCCAGGGCTGTTTCTGATCTGCACAGGAAAAGAAAACAACCTTCAGAGACCCAGGCAGCCAACTCTACATTCAAGCACTCCCACAGTCTGTCTCTCAGCTCCTGGTGTACCAAGCTGTCAACAACCGTGTGGGTTCTTACTAATTCCAAGACCTGAGCGAGGTGATGGACTTCAAAAGATTAGTAAGATACACATATTTTCTCTCAAGGGCGCTGTGTTGTTCTTTGCTATTACCAGTTCCTTCTAAACTTCACCTTCAGTTGTCCAAAAGATGGACGCCTGAAGGGAAATGAATATCCTGGATCTTCCCAAATCTACATGAAAAGCAACTGTGATCAAAATCAACGTCCACAAACAATAGCCACAATGAAATCAGGGTGAAAAACTCCTCTGGAATCTAAAAACAAGTGGGGTTGTATTACACACATGCACGACTTGCACGGTCTCCACATCACCGAGGGAAAAAAGTCAAGGAAAATAACAGTTGTGTGTTGGAGCCAGAAACCAAACAAGCAAACACCAGCCAACGGAACTCACAATGTGTACTGGCTGAGCAATATGAGTGAACCAGCCGACACTGTGTGGTCTATGGTCTCCAAACCATGGGTCCTAACAAGATGACCTGCAGCAAAGTCCAGGGAGTTCAAACTCCGGAAACTTCCAAGGCTCCAACTAACACAAGACCCCATACTGACAAGAGACTCTGAGGCACGCACGGACTCATGAAACACTGGAAAAGGGGAATGAAGGACATGACCAGAGAAAAGGAGGGGCAAACAGGAAGTCTCAGAATAGGGATCCAGCTTCCGTGGCACTTCTTATTGAATAGATGGTTCTCCTGTGGAATTTTCTTGACACGTGCTGAGAAATAACTAACGCAACAAGTGCTATTTGATCCAACTGTCACATTATATTACTCATTGTAATTTTATAGTAAATTTTGAAAATAAAAACTATGAACTCTCTCTCCAGGTTTCCAGATGATTTAGAGTATTATTGATCTCTCCTGCTTCCACATAAAAACCTTGGACTAGCTTGTACATCTCTGTAAGAAAGCCAGCTGGGAGTCACATAGGGATTGACTGCCTTGGATCTGTAGATCAATTTACAGATGTCACTTTATCAACACATTGCTTTCCATCCATGAACACGTAATACCTTTCCAATCACGTAGATCGTCTTTAATGTTTACAATGATCTCTACATTTCCATGTATAAAGTTTTTACTTCCTTTGTTAAATGTGTTCAAGTGTTTCAGTATAAATAGAATTTTCCATAATATCAGTTTTACTTATTTATTGTTAGTATATGGAAGGACAATTGATTATGGCATGTTGGTCTTATATTGTACAAATCCTCGCTCACAGTTTTCATATTCCAACAATGGCTGGCCACGGAAAATTTTTTCTTTTTCCTCAACTTGAGCTTGAATTTTTTTCACAATAAATTTACCTGTTTTAAATAGTATATTTTCAGTTATTCCCAGGAAACTCAGACCTCAATTAAATAGTAGAAAAATGATGGCTGCTTTCACAGTTTTTATTGCTCTATTTCAGCAGTCCATTTTCAGTCAAAAGGTCATTCTTTCACTGTGGGGTTATTTACTGTAGCTCATTTGTGGTTCCCTTCCCTGCTTTACATACCCTAATAGACGATTTATACTACCCAGAACTTGATGTTTTATAAACCAGGCTATCCTATTCTACAATTTAATCCAGAAAAACCCTAGGGGAACTTCCCAATGAAGCAATGAAAATCTTAAGTGTCAAAAGAACCAAATTACCAATCCACTCCTCTTGTCAATCATTTTATCATCAAAGAATATAAATGTTCTAAGCAGTGTTCCAGATTTCAGCATTTATAAAATTTCAGTTACTAAATTTAGCAAACTCTGTGCTAAGTAGCTATAATATTTCTCATTCAGAAAGGTGGGGCTATGGTTGGAAAAATGGCTCAGAGGTTACGAACAACTGTTCAAGGACAGAGATTTAATTTCCAGCACCTATGTGGCAGCTCACAGCCATCTGTAATTCCACGGTTCTCTTCCGACCTCCAAAGGTACCACATATGCAGGTGATGTATACTACATCCCAAGTTCAATCCCTATGACCCATGTGGTGGAAAGAGGAAACTGACTACCAAAAGGTGTCCTCTCACCTCCATAAGTATACTATGGTATATGCCCATGCATGCACACATATAGACAGGCAAGCAGATAGACAGACAGACTAACACACACACAAACACACACACATTTTTAAATTATTTTTAATAATTTAACCAAACATGATTAAAAATTTTAAAAGGCTTTCAGAATATGAATTTTTACATTTGTTCACCAAATGAATTTCCTATCCTTGTTTTCTGCAGGCCTTTAAAATGTCGTTGCCTGATTTATACAAAAGGAACATTAGCTTTCTCAGTGTGCTGTCACAAGATAAATCTACTACGGTGATGTAGGATGTCTTCCTGTATACTCTGAATAAAGGAACTATTTTGGCCTGTGGTAGGCATCTTAGAAGTAGGCAAGGAAATAGGAACATAGATAGGGGAAGGAAGGTAGAGTCAAAAGAGACATGAGCCAGCCACCCAAGAAGCAATATATAAGGAAATAGGCAAATCACAGGCCACATGGCAGGACAGATTAATGGAAATGGGTTGTATTAAGATTAAAGGACTAGCTAGCAATGTGCCTGAACCATAGGCCAATCAGCATGAAATTAATATAAGCCTTTGTGTGATTACTGGGGCTAGTCGGTCTGGGACTGCAGGTCTGTGGGTCTGGACCACCAGCCAGATGGGCCAGAAACCTCATACTACATACACTACAGTGTACATGGAGCTATCCTAAGCATCGTGTGCTTAAGATAATCATTCAACAAATTACATCTACAGTTAGTAATATTTGATGTATTTTTGTCATGTCTCACCTAAAACAACTTTTCATTATAATAAATGTCTGCTCTTGTGTCACATGTTCCCATGTGTCCATCCTCCACTGCCATCTGCTAAACCACAGCCACCATACGTGGCCAATCCCAGCTAGGACAGCTCTTAGCCATATACAAAGGTTAGAAAGGTTTTATTCATCTATCTTCTTCTCCTCAGCTGACTCTTATTAATTATTCCCCAAATAAAGCAGATGCCAATGATGGCAAGAGGTCTGATTATAAGTATACCACACATATGGCTGGATTGGTAGTTATGGCTTGCTAAATCAAATTAGTGCCTTTGTGTGGTGAGAAGGCCTGTATTTAGTTAACAAAAATAAATAAATAAATGTATCATTTTGTTCCAGAGATAATACATGGAAATCTAAGTTGAAAACTACTTCTACAGAAGACCTCCAGGTAATATTTATAACCTACATTCTAAGGATAGACATGAAATTCATATTTTGACCAATTTTGAATCTCAAATCGTTTATGTACACACAAATCTAAGTGGCACTGAATTTATCAAGACAGACACGAAGATGCTAAGTGTCCTTCCATTGTGTCACATACCCTACAACAAATGTTCAGTCTTCTTCTCTGCAACAGGATCTTTGCTTATTGTACTAAAAGGCCGAGGGAAATATGTCAATAGTCCAAATGCTAGTGCACATAGGATAAAGAGATATACCATTCTTTCCATTTTAAATGCAACATGATAAAATGGAACTATTATCCATCATTTTAAACAGGCGGTCATAACAAAACCTAATTTGTACTTTCAATATATCTGTCCTGTGGGTTTCTGGCATCATTTTCACACCCACAAAAATTTGAAGGAAGGGACTTTCTCGAGATTTAGGGACCCATTGGCAAGAGTGTGTCAAAGAACAATACTGAAATTATATGAAGCCGTAGTGACAGCCCTACCTACTGAGTCAAGCAACTGTGAGACATAGCCTTTTAGGGCTCTGAGGGCTGTAACAGCACTGGCTCCATTTGTAACACTGACTTTAGTCATTGTCTTAGATAGGGTTTCTATGACTGTGAAGAGACACCACAACCAGGACAACTTCATAAAAGAAAACAGTTAACCGGAGTGGCTTATGTTTCAGAGGATCAGTCCATTATCATCATGGCAAGGAGCATGGTGGTATGCAGGCAGACATGGTGCTGGCTACATCTTGATATGCAGGCAACCGGAAGTAGACAGTGACACTGGAAGTAGCTTGATCATACGAAACCTCAAAGTCCACTCCCGCAGTGGACATGCTTCCTCCAACAAGATCATATCTATTCCAACAAAGCCACACCTTCTAATAGTGCCACCCTCTTTGAGGGCCATTATTTTTCAAAACACCACAGTAATCCATCCCCAATTTGTATGTCATTAGGTCCTCTCAATTGAAAATAAAATAGCTGATGATTTGAGTCATATAAGTTTAGCAAATAATAAAAGCTTTAGGATTAGTTCCCACCCTATTAGCAAACCCACTTCCCAACTTGCTGATGCAAAGAAACCATCTGTCATATTATACAAAAAACACAATTCTTAAATAGGATATATAGTTACAATGCTCATTCAACTCACAAACATCTGTTCTGTGTCCTATAAGCTAAAAAGCACTAAACTAAAAGGTGACATGATGAATAAGACCAGTGTGTTAGAATACAGTAGGGAACACAGAAAGAAATGGACAGGGTATAGCTGAGTATGACAGGTGACACGGCAGGAGTAGTAAAGGTATTATCCCAGCACATGAGAGAAAAGATAGTCAAAAAAAAAAAAAAAAAAAAAAAAGCACCAGAACTACTCAAAAACATTGACAAGCTCAAAGTTGTGGGGTTTTGGGCTAGAAATAAAAGTAATTGATGTTCAAAGAGAGTAGTTTGTATTTTAAGTGTAGAAATTAAACCTAAGTAATTGAAATTTTATGTATAATATTGTCAAAAACTCTACTGGTAAATAATATCCATGGATAGGATGCACTACCTTCACACACCCAGTTATGGATACCTTAGTAATGGGTGAATTTGTGTGGCTGACCCGACTCAGAAGACAGCCAGAGTCAGACAACATTCTCTTTAGCCCATAGGCTACCTGACCTCAAGTTCAAAACTAGCTGACAAAGTAAGGCAGCAACCAGAACTGGCCCTCTTATGTACCTGCTACTATATAGAGGGACACAAAATTTAGATCAAACAAAGTGTCAAAATTTCATCAAACATTAATGGTGATTTTGATCATCAAACATACAAAAATTGTATTTCCAAACCTGTCTACTTGATTTTTGCCAACTGTGTGAAGTTTGACTGTGTTCAGACCACAGTCGATGACATGAGGCAGTATCCCCACAAGGTGTTACAGTGTGCTGAAATGATGGGAGTCCTTTGGGTTGATTGGTCAGATTATAACTGAGAACAATTCAAGATATGGGTGGGTTGGTGGAGGGAGGAAGGAATGGGATTTCTGGGGCGTGCCTTGGTGTGTATATTTGCATGTCTGGACCGGGGAAGAAGACTAATAAAGATGAAGTTGAGATGTGTCAACAATCCAGGTATATTATCTATCTTCAAACTAGGAACATGGGGGAAAAGGGAGAAGAAATTCACACCAAGGCGATTCAAAAATGGTAATATGAAAATGGTTTCAATACAGAGGTGGACAGAATGTAAAACCAAAGGTAAAGTATGAAACTTCGAGATAAACCACTGAATTATTCTCATACACTGAAGTAATAGTTTCAGCTTTTAAAAGATGAGTGTCTTTTAGAAATACTGAGTGTGGAGTGAAGAAAAGCATCCATGTGTACAGATTCATCCACACTAGTGGCCAGCCAGCTGCAGAGAGCTAGTGGGCAATGGGCTGAGAAAAGGGGACATCAGAAAAGTGAGATTTACTTTGTGTAATTTCTCTGCAAAAATGGGCTTATTAGGCCATTATTAAGCAGAGGCATATCTGAGAGGGCCTCTAATCTCAGCAGTTAAGAACATTGGCTGTTCTTCCAGAACTTTGGTTTAATTCTCCACTTTCACTGGCAGCTCACAACCTTCTGTAATTCCTATTCCAGGCAATCAAATGGCCTCTTTTGACATCCATAGGCACCAGGCACACACGCGCGCACACATATACAACACACACACACACACACACACACACACACACACACACACACGGCACACAGGTCTACTTACCGCAGTCAAAAAACACATATACAAGATTTTTTTAAGTTAGATGAAAATAAAACTCACTGTGTTGCTTGGATTGATTCAGAGTTCTTTGTATTGCCAGGTATTTAGGTTGACAGGCTTTTCCTTTGTGAGGATTTTGTGAGGAAGCCCACACAATTTCTTTGAATCAAGAACGTAAAGGCTGAACGTACTTAGGGAGGGAAAATGTCCAGAATTTTAAAAATTTACTATATCACATTCTGATATTTTGTGGTTTTGTTTAAAACCACCCAAAACAAACGTAATCTTTAACTATTGATTCATGCTACTTATGTCAAAAATATGGAGTACTCCTCATAAGGACACAGACCAAAAAGTAGCAAATATGTCACAGAATCTCTTCCATATTTGTCAGGGTTTAATAAACAATTCCCACAAGGCTGTATTTAAACTTCAGTGAAACTGACCGCAAACTGCATTCCATGGGACACAATAAATTTCATATATATATATTGATGTACTATTTAGGGTCACTATTGCTGTGTCAAAACACCATGACCAAAAGCAACTTGGGGAGAAAATGGTTTATTTAGCTTATGTTTCCAATTAACTGTTGATGACCAAGAGAAGTCAGGACAGGAACTCAAACAGGGCAGGAACCTGGAGGGAGGAGCTGAAGCAGAGGCCATGACAGGTGTTGCCTACTAGCTTGCTCCTTTAGCTTGCTCAGCCTTCTTCTAGAACCCAGAACCACTATCCCAGGGATAAAACTATCCACAGTGGGCTGAGCCCCTCCACCCCATAACCACTATTTAAGAAAATTCCCAACAGGATCTTATAGAAATATTTCTTCAATAAGGTCCCCCCTTCAGATAGACTTTAGGTAGTGTCAAGTTGACATTAAAATTAGCCAGCCCAGTTGACAATCATAGAGTAACATCGCTACCACTACTGCCGAATATGCTATTAAATGCATTTCCTGGAATCATAGCATCAGATTAGTCAAGGATTGACTTGAAAACCTAATGGGATTCATTTAAAGCTTTGTTATAACTTCCATTGGCTTTCATTCTTCCCATGCATGCTTGTTTTCTGAGTACCATGAACAAGTCCAGAAATAAACTATTTGAGTTCTTATCTTCATACTCTTTAGGAAAATGAGAATGGTAGGAGAAATTATAATCTCCTGCAGTAGCACCAAGGAACACAGCAATTTAGTCTTCCAAAGGCCAGGACCAAAGTGCATGCCACACTATAACCATAGTCACCGGGACAGCCTTTTGTTTATAACCACACCTTTGCAATCATATATTTCATTCATTACAGACACCTTTACCGAGTACTCAGTGTATTCAAAGTGTCATTATAAAATGGCCTGTCTAAATCAGAGAATCCAAGTGGATGAACAGTCCTTGCCCAAGATGGAAAGGAGATGGACCTGAAACAGGAACATGAAGCATGGCCACTAGTGAACTGGGTGCACTATATAGACTAGAAGAAAGAAGCTTCCTGTCTAGCCAGCCAGATTGTCCAATCCACACTAGTGAGCAACCGTGTGATGGAAATCACAGCAAGATTGGTTTCACATCCCACGCACTGTATTTCACTGTCTCCTCCCTACTCATTTTCAACCTTGCCAAAGCCCCAAATACATACATCCTACCCTGTTCCTTTTTACAGAAGTAATTCTCACTCTGCCTGTTGCCTAAAGTGATCAGGCCACAAGCAGGACGACATGGATGTCGCAGCTCCAGAAACCCTAAGGTCACTGATGTATATTTATCTCTGGTAACTAACTCCTATCTATCTGTCTGTCTGTCTGTCTATCATATATATATTTATCTATCTACCTACCTATCACCGTTCACTCTCCACAAGTGGAGATCATATAACTCAAAGCACTACACAAATATGACCATATTAAGTCCATCTGCTATACATTACTATTTTCCATGATTTCTCAAATTACTGCTTCAGAAAATGTGCCTGGTGTTGGTGTTCCTGGTAAAGATATGTTGCAATCCTTAAAAAGCTGTTAAGCAATGATTTGGCCTCTTTATAGCTCTGCCCTCTGCCTATTCCAGGGCTGAGAGGAAAATCAAAACACTGTTCAAGTATTGTGCAACATTCTCACTTATTCCCTGATGTCTGTGTAAAGATAAATGTGCTAACAGTACATAGAATCCACCTTTTCAATGTTAGTGTTCTGTTAGCAGCTTTCAGAAAATACAAAATTTAAACAAACGATAAATAACTAAGCTCTGATTAAGCTACCTTAATATTATGTGGAAGACATTATTGAAATAATAAATGAGGGAAACATTCTCCCAACTAGTCTAATGGGTTAGTTTCTTAAATGGCAATAGAAAATGAAGTGAGCTTGCTGCAGTAGCACCAAGGAACACAGCAATTTAGTCTTCCAAAGGCCAGGACCAAAGTGCATGCCACACTTTAAGCGTAGTCACCGGGACAGCGCTTTGTTTATAACCACACCTTTGTAATCATATATTTCATTCATTACAGACACCTTTACCAAGTACTCAGTGTATTCAAAGTGTCATCCTCCAAGCTCTAGAACCATAAAAAGAAATTATATGATATAATGTCTCTCCTTGGGAGTGATAAGACAGATACAGATAACCCCAGTAGAATGTCAAATATACGTACTGACAAGCCCTAGCATAGAATAGAGTTTCCAGAAGGATCTAAAAGGTCATGCAGGAAGAGGCGGTTGGGCTGAATGATGAATAGCCGAGTTTTACTTGGCAGACATGAGAACACTTTATGCACAAAAGAAGGGAAGAAAGAATCTGAAGAATGGTGAACAACACTTTTTGGCACAGAGACAGCAGGTAAGCCCATGATATGAAACCTGATCTGGTAAAACCTTCAGTGACCAACGACAAGGTCAGAGATGCAGAGTCTAGATGCGGAGAGGATCAACGCTGCACAAAGCAGAGAAATTAAGAAAGCAAATGAGTCTTCTAGCCAAGGCACACTGGGCCCTGGAGAAGTTCCGGTGGATGAAAACTGCCACCAGCCATTGTGGGCCATCTAAGTACACAGCATCTTTAAAGGGCAGTAGAAAAACCCAAAAATAAAAATAAGAAAATAGAAAAGCTTCTGAGGTAAATTATGGTTCACGGAGCTAAGGTATTGGGCCAGCATCATAACTGGATATTTTAAGATTTGAATTTCTGTTTATAGTGTCACATGGGGTGGGAATCAAGAAAATATATAATATATCACCACATGTGTCCTTCCTTCTTTTTTTTCAATTTTTATTTGCTGTGCGTGCGTGCATGTGTGTGTGTGTGTGTGTGTGTGTGTGTGTGTGTGCACGCGTGCACTTTTCTTTTTCCTAATAAGGGTCCTAGTTATCAACTCAGGTTGTCAGGGAAGTGCTTTCACAAGACAAGCCATTCACAATGTTCACCCCACCCCAGCCATATGGTCCATATCCTTATTTAAATCCGTATGGGTCTGGAGCAGGCGCAGAGATTTGTTGAAGGTAATATGCAAGGAACACAGATGTGCTTAGCATAGCCTGAACAAAGACCTTCTGTTTCCACCCTGATAAGTAAGATACATTATCAGATCCAAAAGCTTCCTTCACCATAATCAGAAAGAGTTTCAAATAACTGATCAATTGTTCCTCAGGAGATTCTTCTAAACTGTCCAGACACAGTGCAATATGAGCACTCCATGCAGAAAGCAAGAAAAGAGCTCAAGACATTTTGTAAATGGAGAAATAATTCACAAAAAGGGTAACACACACTAATGAAGAAATGCAACATCTATTAGAGGTGCATTGACACCTTCACAGACCAGATCTTAATAGTCACAACTACTCAGGAGACTAAGTTCAAGGCCAGTGTGATGATACTACATATTAAAAAGTAAAATAGATAAATAAACCGAGGAAGGGAGAGACCAGTGAGCAGGAGAAAGAAAAATCAGTTTTGAGAAAGCTCTAAGTGCAAAGCAGTCATCAGAAATGGGAATCAAGGTATGGTGACACCTGTGACAGACAACAGAGGCCTTTAATCCTCAGCATTCAGGAGCTTAAAGCAGGCTGACCTGGGCTATCTGGGCCCCTGTCTCAGAAAACAGAAAGGGAGGGAGAGAGAGAAGGAGGAAGGGAGAGAAGAAGGGAAGGGGGGAGGAAAGGAGGGGGAGGAAAAAAGAAAACTGGAAAGAAAGGGGAGAAAAAAGAAAAGAAAGTTGAAATGACTTAAATCAACTATATGTTATTATCAAGAACCCAACTATAGAAAGCTGGAGAGATGGCCAGGGAGTTAGAGCACTTGCTGCTCTTGCAGAGGACCCAGGTTCGGCTCCTAGCAACCATATGAGTCCACCCACAATTCCATGTGACCCCAGCTCCAGGGGCTCTGGAAGCTTTCTTCTGTCCTCCATGTGCACCTGCATTCATGTGGTACACACACCGATAAGCAAGCATACACACATATGCATAAATGGGTGTGTCAACATTGGGCAATCAAAGGAAATGGCCTCTTAAGTGCAGTGGATTGCTCATCAGTGGAAAACCAACGTACACACCTACCTTGACGCTCGACAACATTGCCACATTTACTCCAATGTTCTTTTGAGAACAGTGATTAGCTAACTGGAAATAGGGCAAGTGGCCATGACTCAAATATTGGAGGTCCTTTAGCATGCTGCCCAAAGCATAGACATCATTTCAGAACAGAGACAAATAAACAAACTACCTTCTTGATGAGGCTGCTCTAATCCTTTAGGTCACCTTCTCTCACTGACCCTTCTTGGCTTTAATCTTGCCCATCCCTCTGCAGTACCCTCTGTGGTCTTAGCACCCAATTTAGCTCAGTCCTTGAAGATTAATTAAGCTAGCACTCATCTTTCCTACACCTAGGGCCTGGGTGCTTCCTGGGAATTAGTTGGATTTGAAACCCAATGGCTGAATTGTTTTCTCAGGAGTGTATTTATACACCCTTTCCTGTAACAAAATGTTCTAGAACAAGAACTCCAGAATATAATTATTTTTTACTAAGAACAATCACACTTCAAAGAGTGGCTGATGGTTCTGTGTAGTCTTGAAAGAAAAACATATGAGTCAGCACATTGTAGAGTATCTGGTGAAAATACCTTCAATAAATTACGACTTAAACTATTTTGGGCTTTAAATGCACCTCTCTCCCTTCCTTCACTACTAAAAGGTATTTTAAAAGTAACAATCTTCTCAAAAGAAACAAAACTACATTTGAAGTCTACAAAAGACACTGGCTTTCAAGTTACTGTCACTTAATTATTGATGCTGAGATAAATCAATTATTTATGTTCTTTGTTCTTCCATTTCTGTCAATGTTCTACAGACATTTTTCCTATCTGTGTGTACACAGGTGGAACATGAAAATGCACATTTCATATACTCAGAACCACTTGGAATGCCATACTGCTATAAAGAAGTTTTCAGTCCAAGAAGCTAGTGTAGCTGGCCCACATTGTAAGATACTGCACAAAGCTGAACTCATCTTGTCCCAAATTCAGCCAAATTTCCTGGCTGCTAAAGAAACACATAGTGCTAAAACTCAGGATATGAAAGAAAAAATACATACAGTAAAACACTTGAGGCCAGAACATAGAAAACTTCTGCTCTGGGATCATTATAGGGTGAAAATTTCAAAGCTTTCCTTCTTCACAACTGAGATAAGAAATTTATACAACATACAAATTTGGAAAGAAAGAGAAAGCAAGAGTGAAAATGAGAGAGAGAGAGAGAGAGACAAGCAGACACATACATACAATCTGAGACACAGACACATACATACACTCAGAGACACAGACACATACATACAATCTGAGACATAGACACATACGTACACTCAGAGACACAGACACACACATACCAATGTGCACTTATATCTAACACAAACTCTTTGATTGATTGCATTGTTTTGGTGTTAGACAAAAATTCATTCACTAGAAAAAGTAGAAAATTGGACATTATGATTCACATAAAAATGGAAATTCATATATTGGGGAGCAAATGTGAGGCTTCATGTATGTTAGGCAAATGCTGCACTAAGCTACAGATCGGGGTAGAAACCTAATCTCACACAGCCAGTAAAGCTACCAACAGCCTAAATGACAGCCAATGAAATGGCAACATGTATTTCGAACCACACATCAGATAAGACCCACAATGTATCTAAGAAACAAGTGACTGAAAGACCCAAGGGCCCAATTCCAAGATGGGCAGAGGGTTTGAATAAACATTTCTCAAAAACAGACGAGCAAGTGATTAACAGACATAACAGGTAGGACTTACTTTAAACTATCCAGCACCATGAGCCAAATTGAAATGAAAATTAGATGGACAATGAGAGATGGCCTCGGAATTATCAGGACATCAGCCTCAGAAGGGTCAGTGGTGACCACTGCTGGCAAGAACGTGAGAAAGAAAGGAATATCATTTTTCATAACACTGAGCATAGAAGACAAGATCCCTTTTCTAAAACAGTAACCGTGACGTTACTGATTCCACAGAAAAGTCAAGGTCACCTGGTAAAGAGGAAGGTTATTATTAGTGAAATGAATGACTCGCTCTATGCTTATGGTTCAAGACATTATAGTTATTGTACTTAGATTAAATAATGCTTGATTTTGTTTATTGAATCTCACATTTAATGTATTTCCTGGCAACTGATGTGAGAATCTAAGAACTATTCCTTTCTACCTCACCAACTTACCTATAAATACCTACAAGTGTCTGGAATCAAATGTGTATGACCCAACGTGTGTCAATCCCAAAGAAGCTAAGGGTATCAAAACCTAAAGGAAACGAAAAGACATCCCCAAACCAAAAATCTTCCAATAAAAGTAAATGAGTGACTAGACATGAGACACTTCTTTTGACAGACCTGTGCACAACCTCAATCATGTTGAGACTGACCATTCAGATCAGGGAGTTAGAGTTACACCACAGAAGCTCCATCTCGAAGCCGGAGGCTTCCCTGTACATAGATGTCATTTCATCCCCATTCCCCCTGGACTCTCTCAAGGCTATTACATGTGTGACTCTCCACCTCCAGACATGAGCCCTTGGAAGAGCTGGACCTCTCACCCTGTATCACCCCACACTTACAATGTATAATTCATTGTTCAAGTAAACAGTCTGTAAAGCCTACTTTTCTGTATTCTTGCTCTGTGTGGCTTTCAACAGCAAAACGAAAGCCCTCACTTTTCCATTAATTTATCTTATGAAGTTTTCTTTGATTTTTGGTATCCTTGGGAACCATTTCTTTTGCAGAAATAAGGGATGAAATATGGAACCAACTGGTAAAGAGTAAGGACCGTAAATAAAGATAGGAGGTAGGCACTTATGTTCTTTCTGGGAACAAGAACGTGAGGTGAGGTGTTACAGCCCTCAGTAATAGAGCTCTTCTGTGCTTTGTGACTGGGTTTGGAGGATCTGGAAGGGTAGAGGGATGTAGGGGTCAGGAGAACAATAAAAATTCTCAGACTCCACAGTACAGACACTTTCGCTCATGAGACTAACTGAAACACCTGTTTTTGCACAGTTCTCAGGTTTTCTCATGTGAAATGTCAAATGAGGCTTTTTAAGGAAAACAAATTGAAGGTTTTTCTGGAAACTGTTCATGTTTTAATATAGCTTCCCAGTGTGCTTCTTATTCTACCTTTACTTAAAAAAAAAAAAAAAAAGTACATACAGAGTAAGTAACGAACGGAAAGTCAGCAAGATGTTTAATAATCTAAATCTTTACTAGCATTTTCTACAAAAACAAATCTCAATTTTGTATCTAATACTTCATTTAGCTCTTATGACTGAAATCAATATTCCTGGGGTACATCATGCTGTGCAGAAAGCCAGGAAACAGAACAAAAGAGAAATGAAAATATAATAGAGAATTGAGAAACAATTATCTTCCAAATTGATATTGGCAGCATCATTCTCTATATGAGCTCATCTTGTTTGTTTGTTTTAAGTAGACCTGTTCTTACTTGAGGCAATACTGCAAAATCTTGTCCTCTTGATCAGAGGCTTGTCCTAAACACAAAGCAGAAATACACAGGAGACCATTAGATCCTTGTCACACATTTCTTGTATTTCATATCCCTACTCCTCACCGGGATGAGCTTCTGTGGAATAACATCAGTCTTCATGTAATGATGACATCATAGGACCCCTGCCTAAGTCCATGAATCCATGGGATGAAGAAATGACTCGGTAGGTAGAGTGCTTGCCTCACAAACATGATGGTATAAGTTTGATCCCAGAATGCACATTTTCAAAAGCTGCTGTGATGGTGTGTTCTTACACTCTCAGCACTGATGAGCCAGAGACAGACAGGAAATCACTGGGCTTTGATGGCCAGATAGCCTCACCTACTGGAAATGTTTCAGGCAATGAGAGAGCAAAATATAAGATGAACAGCTACTGAGGGATGGAAACAGAGGCTGTTTTCTGGCCTTCAACATGCACATGAACATATGCACACATACACATACGAAGAAGGTTACCTATGCAAACTGCCACTGCAGGCCTCAAACATAAATTATCAACATGCAGTTAACAGTTATCTTAGTATTTTGAGCAAATTAAAACATTCAAAAAAAAGTTGCATATCTTGAAGGAAAACTATTTGGTCACTGAAAATGATGACCTGAAAAGATTACCAAATCAAAATAAGGAGCTAACAAACTCATTCTTTAAAAAAAAAAAAAAAAAAAAAAAAAAAGAAAAAAAAAAAAAAAAAAAAAAAAAAAAAGCAGAGAGAAATAGTTAATTGGATAAAAGCACTTGCTGCTCAAGGTTCCAATCCTCAGAGCTCACACAAAAACTGGTTGGGTCTACCTTGTACTGCTGAGGTATTTGCTGCTGACACATTTAGGAAGACCTGGAAAGATTGCTTTCAATGAGGAACCAATGGTGAACTCACCAGGCCCCATTGGCTAGCTCCAATCCAGTGCTCACAGATGGCCCTGGTATAAAAAATAAGTTACAAATTGAAATCAAAAGTCATGAATCTGGGAAAAGGACTCGTAGGCTGCATCAAGATGGGGCTGATGGGGTGGAAAGAAGGTTAGGGAGGGTGGAGCGAAAGAGCAGCCAGGATGCACTATGCACAGGTATTAAGTTGTATAACTAAGATAAATAAACTTAGTTTAAAAAATTATCATAATAAAATATCATTATGAAAGTATTTTTAATTCTTAAAAAAAAATCTGAAGATGTCATAATGAAAGCCAATACTTTGAGTGCTAATTTTAAAAATCTAATGAAGGATAAGTGTGTATACTAACTAAAAGGCCAGGCACAGTCAAAAAGCCAGTAGCCCCAGATCTTGGGGACAGGGCACAAGAGTACTGTTAAGAGCAGCTTGTTGGCTACCAGCCTCACTTCACGTTCAATAAAAAACCATATCTCAAGAGAATAAGACAGAGAGTAGAGATCAGGGCACTCACCAATCTCCTCTATAGTCTGTATGTCTGGTTTCCACATACCCACACACAATTACACGTATACCACACACAGATACACAACTCTCTCAAATACATACATACAAAATAAGAAAAACAAAACTAAGTGGCAATATTAAACTGACTGCAAGAATTACCAGGGAAAAAACAGTAAACATTCCTAAAAGGAATCAGTATATAAATGAATCGGTGGTCCAGGATGAGAGTTCTCAACAGGAAGAAGGCAACCACAAAACCACAGGGCAGATTCAGATGCCAAATTAAACCTTTAATCATGCTCTCCCAATCATTAGGTCAGGAGCTTAGATAGACAAAATTATGGCATACTGCCCCATCACACGAACACATTTTCCTGACAACCCCACTAGAAAGCTAGTGAACCCACCAACTCTTCTTTCTGAAACTCTAGTGCAAAAATGGTGATGGACCCTGTGAAGATAAGCCAGCTTGCCAGTACTTATGATGCTGGCACCTTAAGGAAATGCCTCCACTACACTGTGCAGTCCTCTGGCCTTCTATGAAGTCAGTAGTCTTCAATGGAGAGGGAACACAGCTTATTGGAACAAAGATCAGATCTTTATCCCAGCTCTACACTAGTCTTGTTGATAAAGGTATTGTGTGGTCTTTCAGCATAGTGCCTACCTGTTGATTCTCACATATATAAAATTGGGATTAAGACACCACCCAGACAATTTAGCAAACAGCTATGATGGCCACATGAAACACTTTACAAGTCCAATCTAAAAGTATCAAGAACGACTTTGACTGTCTTCTTTCAATAAGAGCTGATACAATATGACAAATTGTTAACCCACACCCATCATAAAGAAAACCACAGCAAAAACAAAGCAGAACCAAAAGAACCAGAGATATTAACTGCACAAAGAGTTAAGGGGTCACTGTGATAACCAAAAGTCACATTAGCCTTTTGTCATAATTAATCGTTCAAATATGTAATATGAACATGCTTAATGATTTTCCATTCTGGGTAAGTAACATAGCAAGAACATTAATTAATTCATGAAATTTTTATCCCATTCTACAAATAAGTCAGTATTAAAATGAACAGGCACATGATGGCGAAGTAAATGCTCATTCTATCACTGAACAATTCTTATTTTCTAATCACAAAGTGTCCACCCCTGTGGGAACTCCTAACTTAGGGAGTATGCTTATAAAACAATGATTCTGGCTGATCCAAAGCTTCCTGGATCTTCTGGTATCTGAAGACAACATCAGGCTTCAAAGTCCAAAGAACATGGTGTTATCTACCTGCAAATTAATATCTATGTTGGGTAAGAATGCCTAAACATTTTCCTACCAAAGGAAACGCTGTGAAAAGTATCACTGTCGAGCAAGACCACACACACTGTTTAATCAAACAAAACAGATATCATCCCAATGATGCCAATTTTTTTTTTTTAATTTGTGTAGAACCAGTGCTTTTGATAGGTGGGGTAGGTAGGTGTGGAGAATAAAGACAAAAATACATGGAAGAAATCTGGGAGAAAGTTAATGGGAAAAAAAAAACTATGGAAAAGCTGATTTAAAAAAAAAAAAAAAAAACAGAAAATGCTCATGAGATGTCTCCTAGAAAACCCTTATGACACTGAAATGTGGAGAGACATTTAAAAGAAACAAGAAAAAAGTATGAAGCTACCAGAGCATAAAAGATTCCTGAAGGACTTGAATAAACAGATCTTAAGATGATTTCACAACTCACATGATAATGAACCCTGAAAACATCCACTTGGAGGAGGGAAACTCCTCCATAGTGTTCCCATGAAAACAAGATTAGATAGAAGAGCTTCACCCTAAACTTCCCAACAAGGAGGACTAGAGGCCACAATTAGCTCCTGTGAAGGTGAACGTGAAGACAAATGGAAGAAGATGCTGACATGTTTGTGGTATCACCACAGGTCCACTGAATCTACAGTTGTGTCTCTTTCATTCCCTCTGCAATGGGAAATTATTGATTTCACTCTGTAAATGGAAAGTGATAATAAGAGACTTTCTCACCATGAAACAAACACGGAGCTTTAGAGATGACAAGCTGCTACTCTGGAAAAAAAAAAAAAAAAGTTGATGTTCATTTCTCTGAAAAATTGAAAGGCCTTTCTCTGAATTCTAAATTAAATAGGACGTTTAAACAGCCCATGTCTTCCTCACACCCATCCAAGTGTACGCTCTGAATGACCTCTTCTTTCCTAATGTCCCTTCCTCCCAACATGACTGGCATTTATGGGGCAGAATGGGAAGCTGGCACAACAGGGCACTGCTGGGATTCTTCTGTGTCTTTACTTTCCACTGGCTTAGTGCTCCAGGCTCCTCAGGGACAGATGGGAAAATCAGTGCTCACCAAATGTTTATTATATGTGCAGATGGCTGTCTCTGTTTTGAATCTTCCATTCCTCTACTTCCTAGCTCATTTGTATAGGTATGAACAGTTGCTCCCTTAAGGTTTTTTAGTATGCAAATAGGGCTCCTCATTGTCTCCCAGACTTCCCATCTAATAAGGTAAGCTCTATTCCCAGTGCACCTGCTCATGCTCTCAGCTTCCCAGACTGCTCCACCCACAACTGACAATATCCTTGCTGACTCCCTAGCGGGAGGGGAATCATGCAGCTTAAAATGAGCTGGATTCAAACTCAGCTCCTGAGGGATTCCCAGCAAATGGACCACATGGCAAGCTGGAGCTACACTATTTCTGGACGTGCCCCGGAGACAACACAAGAGACATCAGACTACCAAGTGAGTTTTGTGACAACTTTCCTAAATTCCTTCTTATAGAATCAAATGTGGAGGTCACTGAAAAATAGGAGCTGGCACAATCTGCTAACTGATCTGTAGGAACTAGTATGAGCAACATGACTTCTGGCTTTTTCCCACTCTGGAATTTTCATCTTTTAGAATTTTGAGAAAATGTGCACCATAAATTTTTCAAAGATATTGGTGGTAGAATTATAAAAAAAATTGAAGTTTTCTTTTGTGGTTTATATTCTTTAAACAATCTTTACTAATTTAAAGATCAGAGTTGAATAAGAATGTAACGACAAAGGGGAAATCTGAAGCATTTTCCTGCTAACCCAACACCTTTACTACGGAATCACTGTCATATCCTAAAGTCTGGGAGGATACAAATAATTGCTTTGACATTTCTGTGTATTAAGCAACCACTGACTCTAATGCACCTGATCAGTGCTGATACTAAGAAACTATCCAATTTATTATCAAGAAATAAATACAGCAAGACACAGAGATTTACACACAAATCTTAAATGATCAGCATGTTACAAATTAAAGCAAAGTATTGAATGACAGAAAGAGGAAGAGGCCTCAGTCTAGTTTAAGGAACAAAAATGGACTTTTGCTGAAACGGAGCCTAGAAGAACGGGTTAAAGTGGAAAAGGAAGGTTCGTGACCAAGTTCATAGGTAAGTGAGAAGTAACAAGCACCCAACCCTAAATAGAGTAAAGAAATAAAGAGTGTTTGCTTTCCTTGTAATCAGACAGAACCAGTGTGGAGTTAGCTGTGTTGACAAGCACCTTTCCAGTTCTGTAATCAGTGGGTGGGCTCAAATATAAAGCTTCTAGGAAATGAGTTCATGAGGTTTACCCTATCCCTAAGGTAAGTACTGAGGCTAAGCTATAAAGACCAAGTGCCTGAACAAATGTCTACACCCCCAGGAACCCGGTGGGACATGGCAGAGGTTATACAGAACTTCATGTTCTGAGAAGGAGGTATCAGTAACATAGTGTGGTCCTCAGCAGCTAAAATAATAAGGTCAGTAGCACAGCAGCTAATGTCAAAAGCCACCAGAGAAAGTGATGCCATGAATGGCTGGAAAGAGGGTGAGACTTCTGGAGGCCTGTGTAGGCAGCACCTGCGGCCACCAACAGGAAGGTGCCATTTCATTAGGGAGGCGTGGCAATTTGAAGTGTGTAAGTCATATTATCTACAAATGAGGAAGCAGAAAATAAGAACTGGTACTTCTGAGTATCTGGGCTTCCTGTGATCTCAGGCATATTCCTAGACAAGTACCATCATCTTCATTTTATGGCTAAGTAAACTGAGTCACTGAAAGAGCCATGGCACTAAAATCTCACCCATCTTAGGACCATGCCTGTCTCCCAGAAGGAGCAAGATAGATAGCTGGGAAACAACACGACACAGAAGAGCCTCCTGACCTTGCACACCTTGTCTCAACTTACACTTACCATCTCACACTATTCAACAAACATAGAGTATCTGCTACAAATAAGCCATGTGACCACATCATTGTGACACTCACTGGTAGATGCAGGATCAGAGCTTACATCAGTCTTACTGCACACTGGAAAACACATGGACCTATTCCTGCCAACTAATTCTAATAGCTCTCTGAACTAGACTGCCTTGGCACGTGGCATTCACTGAGCACATGTGGGAGTGGGGCTTTTGAAGGAGATGTTATGACTTAAATATGAAATGGCCCCACAAGGTGCATGTTTTGAGTACCTGCTCTTTACCTCATGGCACTATTTTGAAGGTTGTGGAGTATTTATGAAAAGGACCAGAAGTAAGCCACTGGGATCCAGCTTTGGAAGATTACACATTCCTAGGGTCCCAACCTATGACCTCTGCTTCCTGCCTGCTGTTATGTCAAGAACACACACACAGCCATAGACCCAGTCACTCTACTTTGCCTTCTCCACTGCTAAGGAACTGTGACCCAGTAGAAACCATGAACTAAAATCAGCCTTTCCTCCCTCAAGTTACTTCGGTCAGAAAGTAACTCATCCAGAGCCAATGGATTCATCACACAATCTGCTCCTGTTCCCTTATACTCAAAGCATCAAGACAGAGAACATAAAAGTCATGAAATGAAAACAATGTGCTTCCCCATGTTAAGGAATAAAAATGTAAGCCACTTTTCTCTATTGTGGATGCTGAGGCAAGTGAGTGGAAGCAATGCATGCACATTGGTGAGCCTTAGGTGAATCACCAGTAGGAGAGCAAAGTCCTTCCTAACATAATAGATTCCTCTATACACTACACGTAAAGTGCACACCAAATTATAACTCATGAGAAAAGTCAGAGAAAGCCTCATACAGCTAAGTGTTTTATAAATAGGGTGCTTTTAATTTTTATTTTAGTTATTACAATCGTGTGTGTATGTGTGTGTGTGTGTGTGTGTGTGTGTGTGTGTGTGTGTGTGTGCAATTTTGCACATGCTATACCATGCATATGGATGCTAGGGGACAACTTTCAGGAATTATGTGTCCCTCTCCATAATGGATTCTACATATTAAACTCAAATATTCAGGCCTGGGGGAGGATTTTTAGATGTTTTAATAATGTAGACTCGGTCAAACAAGGAATATAATATGCATATCTTCAAATCTGTGGGGCAAAAAGAGTTGTAAGAATTTTGCAAACCTATCAACAGTTGTTTTCATTGCTTCTAATTATATTCACTTTATTAAGGGAAGAAAGAGAGGGAAAAGGTCAACCAAGCCATCCACAAAAACAACAGAAGAAAGCACTTTGATGGCAGAGATGTAATTAAAATGCTTTTGAACAGAAAGACTGTGATTCACTCAGCATCACTTCAAAGGAAGACATGAGCAATAATAAATAACCAAGTTTCTAATTTGGGGTATACAAATGCAAATACTAGGTACCAAAGAACTGAGGGAAATGATAATCTTTTTTACATCATGTTGATTCTTTTAATAACTTCAAATACATGAGATGGGGTCTAGGGATGTAGTGTGGCGACAAAGTACTAGCTTAGTACTGAAGAGGGAGGAGATGAAGGGAAAGGGGGAGACAGGAAAGAGGGAAAGGAGGCAAGAAGTTGGAGTTTAGTAGTGAAGTGTGAAGTTGCCATGCATGAGATCTTGTGTTCTATTTCCAGAACCATTAAAATTAAAATTAAAAAAGTAGGCGATTAAAATATCCTGTTGTAACTGGCTTGAGCCATAAGAAAATGTTCTATTTTATTCTTCTAAGTATTATTTGTGGGGACTGGGACAAACACATGTGTAAAGGACAGAGGAAAATCTTATGAAACAGGCTGTCTCTCTATACACTTACGTGGATTCCAGGAATGGAAGTCAGGTCATCAAGTTTGTATCACTGAGCAGGAAGCATCTTGGCCCACTGAGCCACATTATGGTTCCTCAGTTACTTGCCCACTATGCATTTGCACAACCATGTGACATTGTCAGGCTACCTTTGTACTCAGCTGTCTTTACTGGCATGTCCAAATGAGCCTTCAGCTTTGGCCAATCTGGCTGGGGTCATGGGTTATCAGAAAGGATCAGGAAACTACAGGAATGCAGCAAGGCCAGCAGCTGACCTATCATAAGGCCCGCTACATCCAGGAAAGCATATATACACACAAGCACTACAAAGACGTCTTCGGGAGTCTTCAGGGTTTTCACTCAAGAAACTCTTGGAAGGATCAAATCAAAACCCTAATGTAGAGTCACGTTAAAATGCCTCCCTCAAGAATAACTTGTACTCTTCAAAACTAAAAGAAAAACCAAAATTCCAGATTTATAAGATAAATTTGGTGAAAATGTTAAAAAAATATAAAACTTGATGAAAGCAATTTATTTTTTTTAAAAAAGTGTGTTGTACTGTTCTTTCAATGTTTCTATAAGTCTGAACATACTTTAAAACAAAGCAAAGCTGCGCACAGCAGACACGCGGCCTGATCCAAAGAAAACTTATTTGCATGGAGTACATTCCTTGACAGCCACAGTCTCATAAATATTTTTTAAGGTGAGGTTAGTCCTAGTTTTTCCAGAAGCACTAGCTCACAATTTTTAAAATTTGATCCCCTAAGAAGTGGCTGATGTCAAAACTCTGGCTGTTCTCCAGTGGATAAGTGACCGTCACACAGAAGCTAAGTCCCCAGGAACACACAGTAGCTAACTCCCTGGGAACAGCTAACACCTCTATAAAACTGAGCAAGTTGCTAAGTAGCCCAACTTCCCAGAGAGAAATGACAGCCATCATTATCAGCAACTGAAAGGTATCCCACCACTGACTTCTAGAAGAGTGCCTGCCTGCATAGCAGAGTTGTTCTCAGATTAATAATAAATCTGGGCTTTTAAAATCTATTCTAATAACTTATACAGAAAGAATTTCCAAAGTTACTATAGTAGAGGGAAATGGTCTTAGCTTCATAAACTAATAAACACGGCCCAAGACATAAATTTCTCCACCGCACTTTCATTTTCCAAAATGGTACAAACCTTTTCTCACTCAGCTAGATGTAATAATTACGGGATGGTGAATTAGTCCTTCTACAAACCGCTTGACCTTCTGACTCTTCATATGCTTCCTGCTTGAAGCCCATCCCTCCTCTTGTGAACATTCCACTAACTAGGTTTTCCTAGAAATTCTAAAAACTTGTAGATGAAGATCACAGGAGGTAAGTACCTCCCTGACTTAAATAGGCTATTTAAACAATTGCAAATGAGTCATTTGAGCATATGTGCAAACTTTACCAGAACATTCTGCTTCTACACTCTGAAAACTGACTCCATCCTGAGATAACTTTCTTGATCAAAGCCTAAAAGTTGCTGTAAACACCTAAAGATGGAAAACCAAAAGAGGCTCCCTCAGAGGTGCTCAGCAAGGAACACTGCCATCCTGTCCTCTGGGACTTGTCATTCTGGGAAGTACAGCTAACAGCACTGTGTCTGGCTCTGTGACAGTGCAAAGCAGTAAAGGAAAGAGCATGCACAAGAACCCAGACACAAACATTACCCGTTGAAAATTTTTACAATATTAGGTCTTTTTATCCAGAAAAGTAGACTGTCTCTTCATTATCATGTGCGTCAACTGAAAGTCATCTTTACCCAATCCAGATAAAAGGAAACTGACTAATCCATGTACTAAAAACCCCTGTTTTTGAAAACCTGGCTTCCCACAGTTTTTGTTCCTACACAATAAAGAGACATAGGACACAAGATGAAAACATTCACAGCTTAAGAGGAGTTAAGTGGAAAGCTACATATTGTGAGTATCAACTGTTTTGTATGGTATTCTGTTGACCATCCATCTTTTTGTATTATTTTTATTTAGCATCTTAATTAAAATAATTACACCATTTCTCCCCTTCCCTTACTCCCTCCAATCCCTCCCATGGTGACCCTCCTCTTCTATTCGACTAAAAACATTTTTTCTTTATTATGTAAAATATACCCAATGTAGCATAATAATATATAATATAACATGTATTACACGTAATAGAGAAAGAGGCATGCACAAATATACAAATACAACCTACTGAGTCTGTTCTTATTGTTTGTCTGTATATGATTTCAAGTCTGACCATTTTGTATAGATAACTAATTAGGGAGGGGGCTTATTGCTCAAAGAAACTAATTCTCCTTTGGTCTCTGTCTGTACTGTGTCCAGTTGTGGTTTCCTGTGATGTGGATAGTGTATCCCGAGAGCAAAGAGCTTGGCTACTACCCCTAAAGATGATCTCAACATAGAGTGGCATTTGTGCCTATGAGCAATATCTACCATGGACAAATTCTCAAGCCAGTGGTCATACCAGGTCCTCTATAGAAGAGATCTTAAGTAAAACTTGCTATGATTAAACTTACTCCTTATCGTTTATGGGTAAATTTTAATTTTTGTAGTATTTATGATGATGTTTATTCATTTACCACCCAAAATAGAACAAAACCCATAGCCTCTATATTTTACTATTCACACTCAATGCTTTATCACCTACATTGACTATGTCCCTGGCAACTCAGTTAACCACATACGTGATCATTCTTATTGTGTATGTGCAGTATATGCCAGGTATGGTGTCTTCCAAAATAATTCCCTGCTTTATGTTTTGAGATTGGGTCTCTCTCTGAATCCAGAGTTCATTGACTGGCTCCTCTGACTGATCCCTAAGCTCCAGGGATCCAATTGTCTCCAGCTTCCCCCCAACAGTAGGATTACAGACATATGCAAACACACCTACTTTTTACAGGGGTCCTGGAATCCGAGCTCAGCTCCTACCTTTGTGGAGCACATCACAGATTAGGCCGTCACCCAGCCCCAACATACTTCATCTTTCAAGCTCACAGTCTTTCTCCCATGCAAAGCATACTTCTTGATTTTATAAAATCGTGAGATTTCTCCACATGAAGAGTATTCTGTCACGGACCATGCCCAAATCTCCATGTAAGTAAATAAATACTTCACCTATGCTCACTCAAAGCACATCCTACAATCTGTGCTCTGAACTTGTTTGTGTTATTTTTTGTCTGTTTACTTGTTTTGATGTTTTATGCTTAACTTTTCAATTACTAATTTGGTTTTACACTCAGTTTATGAAAACAAGCAATTTAGTGGATGAATTAATGTTCCGGAAAAGACGTCCATGTTCTGCCTGATTTAGTTTTAGTTTGGTTTGCTTTGCTTTGCTTTTCACTTCTGGGACAGGATTCCATGAAGCCCAGGTAGGTATTAAATGCTGTAAAGTCAAAGATGATCCTGAACACCTGCCTCCACCTCCAAGTGTGGGGATACAGTATGAGAAACCATACTCCACTCAATGTCCTAATAACTAATGAATCACATGGAAAAGAACCTTAAGGGGTTAAACCAAAGGTCATGAAGTGGGGGGGGGGGCTGTCCTGGGTACTCTCAGCAGGTCCTGAATGGGTGGAGAGGCTATCCTGGGTACTCTTAGCAAGCCCAGTGCAATCACAGAATCCTTTCTTGGGGAGGCAAGAGAATCAGGGAAAGAGCTATGACCCCTGAAACAGATATCAAAGTGATGCAATTTCTGGAAGTTGACACAAGCCAAGGAGCGCATGAAACCTCCAGGAGCTATGAAAAGCAAGAACAGATTCTCCCCTGAAGCATCCAGAAGGAATACAGTCCTGCCAACTCACTGCTTTTAGCACCATGAGACCTATTTCAGGGGTCTGACCTCCAACACTGGAAGACAGTAGACGTCTGTTACTCTAAGTTTGTAGTAATTTGCTAAATTAGTAATGCTCAGTTTTATTAGTTGCAAGTATAAACAGGAATAGTATTAACTAATCTATAAATAAAATATCCAAAACTACTTAGAAAATAGTATACTGAAAATTACAATTAACATTTGATTTTTTAAAGGTATCATTTACCAAAGGGTTCTTGATTAGCATCATAATTATGTAGGGCTCTAAGAGAGAGTACATAATCATTAGGTAAACAACTTTTAATCTGCAATGCATAAAACATTTATGATCAAAAAGATAAATACTAAAATACATCACAGTGGAAATGTCTGCCTTTTGATCCACTGATACACACAAATGAATGAGCATTTTATAGTAATATTATATATCCTACAATCAGAGAAGAAAAATAAAGGAAGGTAGGTGTGGTAAACACACACCAAAAAAAAAGGCTAGCCTGAGTCAGGATAGAGCAAAAAGTTTCTGAAGGAAACTAGATTTCATCCTCAAACAATGAGAAATTGCAAGAAGCTACTAAGCAGCTGTGTGACTGGCACAAACTTAGAAGGACAGGGGGCTGGAGAGATGGCTCAGCAGTTAAAAACATTGGCTGCTCTTGCAGAGGACCTGAGTTTGATTCCCAGAACCCACACGGCAGTTTACAACTGTCTGTAACGGTCTAGTCCCCAAGAGATTCAATGTCCTCTTCTGGTCTATGAAGGCACCAGGCATACATGTAGTGTACAGACATATATACAGGCTAAACACTCATACACATTAAATAAGTAAGAAACCTGGCACATTAGATTTCAGAAAATCGATGCTCTACCTGTGGTGTGAAGTATATGCAGACTACGCAGAACCTGAAACAAGATATTTATCCTAAAGCAACACAATTTTGCCCATCCTTTACCTGTAGAGATTCAATTTTACCTTGTTACTGCCATCATGAGTCACAACCAACCATCATGACTGTCCCTGGTTACTTTTCTCCACACAGGTTCCCACTATACCATAAGTACAGAAAGCCATTAAAGTGAGTGGAGCTTTATGACAGAACCCTGGCACCAAATGTACCCACCATCTTGGAAGTTACTTAGTAATAAGCTAGGATGAGGTCACTTTATCAGCTCCCTCCTTTCTGACTCAAACCCTGTGGACCCATAATCTTGCTGCTGCCTAAGACATGCTTCTGTGCCTACATTCCCCCACGAGACTGCACTCTATATAGCCTTGGCTCCATCTGCTTCTCAGTTTGCTCTCAGGCACCATCAAGCTAGTTTTCATACACTGGAGCCAGGTTTTTTAGAACATCACAAAACCTTAATATTTGCTCACAAACACTGAGATAATTATCTTCAATCAGGCAGGTGTTTTGTAAAATACTAGGTAATTAAAAAAATAAGATATGATTTGTGTCTATAGCGTATATAAAATTAGAGAACTTTATGTACAATATGCAAAAGGAAGAGAACAAACACAATTATTTTTTGGAACTCATCTAGAAATATTTTCAAGAAATGACGCCAAATTCATATCGTTAAAAACAAAACATAATATGAAGAAATGATGATATGTATAATTTTTCAAAATGTGATCTAATCTCAAAAAATATAAGCCTATTCTTCAGAAAGAATATCCAAAGTACTTTTCCCCATAGGTATTTTTAAGATATCATATTTTGTAGTATTTATCATATCTATAGTATCTATGAGAAAACAAGAATGTCAATGTTACTGAAAAATTAAGTTGTGATAGAATGTTGTATCACGTTGAAGTTCTAACACCATTCAACTCAGACACAGAATGGCAATTTAATAGTCTTCCCGCTCCTGCAGGTAAAACTCAATCATCTCTCATCCCTGCATCCATTTCAGCCCCTCCATGAATTGCAGCATCAGGACATGCTGCTTGGTACTGTGGCCTCCTTGCATATTTCTGTTCCTTCTGTAGGACCTCAACTCAGACTCACACTTCTCTGTATCTAGAGGAATGCTATGAGACCATGCCTAGTTTATGTTCAACCAATGTGCTCAGGAGAAGAGAGCACATATACCTCATTAGCAGTGGTTACTCATGATTCCCATCTAATGGCTGCTTTTCATGATTTCAGAAAGTATTTGGGTAAATTGCAAGCATCGAAAAAAAATACTATGTTTGTCCAGTCTTTTACTTCCTCGGTTTTGTATAGTAGAATTTCAAATAAAAATGTGAGCTGCCAAAGAATAAATGGTATTTACTTCTTAACAAATGCTTTTTACATTTAACCTCTGAAAATCTCCAGTGTTCCCATATATGAAATAGCATTAACAGAGAAAAAAAAAATTGACTCACAGAATTATGGTGAACTAACATTTGCTTAGATTAATTTGACTATATTAATGTGTGTGTGTGTGTGTGTGTGTGTGTGTGTGTGTGCATGCCAGTATGTCTTCATATGTACCACATGCCTGTAGATTCATGAGAAGGCTAGATGGTGTCAAACCCCTGCACCTAGAGTTAGATCGCTGCAAACCACCAGGTGTGGGTGCTGGAAACTGAACATGGGTCCTCTGAATTGTAAATAGTAAACCCTCTTAATGGCTCTCCAGCACCAGAATTATAAATCGATAAAGCATCCATGCGCACGAACATAACTCATAGATAAAATTAAAATTGTATAGATACTAGTGTTTTATCATTATGTTGTGTACATACACGAAATCCACACAGTACTCTACACATATGTATAGCATGTACAATTATTATGTGTTAATGAAAAAGGAAAAATTAACTATGAAAAATAATGATGAGAAACCATAAAATCAACTAAGCTCTGGGTATCCCAAAACAGACGGAAAGCCTAATCTACTTGGCTCTGGAATATTAAACTAGTATTTAGATTTGACTGTAACTGATTGGGAAGTTAAAAACTGAAGATCAAACCAAGAGTGAACAGAAGAAACAGAAAAAGGTACAGGCTCCCAATGCTGCCCCAGTTGAGACATTTCCTTGGGGCCTAATCTAAGTTAAAAATAGTTTCTCCACTTCGCTTGATGAAAAACACCAGCCATGATAACTGCCACATGCTTTGTTTATTTGTGGCTTGTCATTGCTGTCTGGGCTTAGATGGGTCATTAATTACTTCTCCTCACCCCCCCCCCCATCAGATGCAGACAAAGAAAAAAAAACACAAATGCTGGCTGGGGTACGTCAGAGCCAAATAACTGCACAGTGGTTTGAACATGACATGCACACAGTAGGCTTGTGTGTTCAAGGCTTAGTCCTCAAATGGTGGCACTGGTCTGGGAGAGCTAGCACTTAATTTGGTGAGACTAGGGTGAGGTAAGTAGGTCACTGGGGCCATGTTCTTTGAGGGCTATATCTTGCCATGGCTCCTTTCTCTTTGTCATTCTCTACTTCCTGTTCATGAAGGGAGCAGTGAATGTCCGTTAGCTATGGAGGTCTAGTAACAAGAGAGCCCACTGACCATGAAATTAACCCTCTGAAATCATCAGCAGAAAATCAATTTTTTCCTCTTTAAATTGTTTCTTAGAATGTTCTGGGTATTCTAAAAGGTGGCTTAAAGGTATATAAGTAACACAGCACTCTCGGATAAGACATGATGGTCCTAGACCAGCCAAGCTGCTTCAAAGAGGCTCAGATCAGCTGAGCTTCCTGGAAGAAACTCTAGTTTATGTCCATCAGACTGTATGTGAGCTCCAGGTTCAAGCTTTCATGGACCCTCACGTACAGGGTAGGTTTTTGGTGATGCTAACTCTGCTTTGAATCATTTCTGCTTCTGAAAGTAACCCAATAAACTCACAGTTTTACAAGGTTGGACTTTAGCAATTGCCTTACTTTGGCCTGTCGTTGATATCCCAGTAGACGACGGATCACTGTTACACAGCACTAAACCCTAACAGTCAACCCACTTTCAGTGAAACAAAAATGTATCTGGACGAATGCTATCAAGCAAGGAGAGAGCAAATACTATGGTTCTGCTGTCTCAAATTGTTATTGTATCAGAGAATAATATTGTGCCTCTTGCTTTTACTGAAGATTATTACAGAAAGTGCTTTATTGTTTCATAGTATATACCGTGAAACTGTAATTGCTCAATGTCAATCAGGTCCCAATTGTGAAATTTCACCTAGAGCTGAGTATGGAGAAGAACTATTCAAACCAGGCATGGTATGCCTTTAATCCCAGTACTACTAAGGCAGAGGCAGACGGATCTCTGTGAGTTCCAAGCCAGCCTGGTCTACACGGTAAGACCTTGTCTCAAAAAAACCAAACAAACAAAACCCTCCTCTAAGCAGTTGTTTTGTTTTTTTTTTAATTAATTAATTTACTTTTTTCTAGCCCAATCAGTTTCTCCTCCTTCCCTCCTCTTCTCCAAGCCCCTCCCTCCCGACCACACACACAATTCACTATTTCCTCCTTTCTCTTCAGAAAAAAAAATGCAAACTTCCCATGTCCATCAGCCAGCCATGGCATATCAAGTTGCAATGACACTAGACCCCTCTTCTCCTACTAAGGCTAGATGAGGCAACCCAGAATGAGGAAAGGATCCCAAGAGCAAATAATAGAGTCAGAGACAGCCCCTGCTCCCACTATTAAAGTCCCATGAGGAGACCAAACTACACAACCGTTAACATATGTGCAGAGGACCTAGGTCAAGCCCATGCAAGTTCTCTGCTTGGTGATTCAGTCTCTGTGAGATCCTATGAGGCCAAGTTAGTTGATCCTGTGTATTCTTGTAGTGTTTTTGGCCCCGCTGCCTCCCATAATCCTTCCTCCTCCTCTTCCACAGGATTTCCCAAGGTTCACCTAGTGTTTGGCTCTGAGTCTCTACATCGGCTTCTATCAGTTGCTGGGTGTAGCCTCTCTAATGACAGGTGGGCCAGGCAAAATCTATGAGTATAGCAGGAAATCAATAGGAATCACTTCATTGACTTTTTCCCCTTTATGCCAGTCTCATTTGGTTCTATCCTAGGTCTCAAGACTGTCTAGTCTCTGGGTCCTGGAAGGGTAGGCAGTGCCATAAGTGGGCCCTCTCTCACAGTATGGGTCTCAAATTGGACACGTGACTGGTTGGCTACTCCCCATATTTTCTGTAATACATTTACCCCAGCATATACTGCAAGCAGGGCAAATTGTAGGTCAAAGTGTTTATGGCTGAACTGGTGTCCCAATCCCTCCACTGAAAGTCTTGCCTGGTTATAGGAGGTGGCTGGTTCAGGCTCCATACCTCCCATTGCTAGGAATCTTAGCTAAGTTCACTATTGTAGATTCCTGGGAGTTTCCACTGACTAGGTTCTAGCTTATCACAGATATGACTGATTCCATTTTTCTTTCGCAGTACTCTCTACCTCCATTCTCCCCAGACCTGATCCCTCCTCTTCCATGTTCACCCCTTTACCCATGTCCATCCCCCCCATCCACCTGGGATGCATATTCTATTTCCCTTTCACAGGGAGATTCATGTACACCCCCTTGAGCACTCCTTGTTACTTAGCTTCTATGAGTCTGTGGATTTTGCTGTTGGTACTCTTTGCTTCTTCTGGACAGTTTATTAAATAAGATGCTCTGTTCCAGGACGTTAAGACTCAAAACTACATTAACTCCTGTTATTTGCCTCTGATGATTCATCTGCTTTATTACGAGCCTTTATTTGAAGCTACTTTCGGGCGCTTTTTAAGAAGAAACATGGTATAAATAAACTAAGTGATTTTTTTTTTAGGCATAAGGATAAAATGCAAGACAGAAATGACAGCTGCATGACATTAATGTGAAAAAGGCACAAAGTTATATGCTTTATTAACTTTGTATTGGGTAAATTTCCCTTTTTTTTTTTTTATTTTTTAGCAACAGCATAATTGTAGCTAAGACCAGGCGATTATCAGCTGCATGATCCCTGTGGTCCTTTCATTTTTCCCTGTGGCCTACAGAAGTATAGCCAATCTCCTGCTGCCTGCAGCTCCTCTCCCATGCAATCCCTTCCCTGTGTTCTAAAATAATCTGTCACTCAGCTTTTGTTAAAAAATCCCTGAACATTCTGTGAAGCTAGTGTGTTCTAAGTTAGCCTACTTGTTGTTTGGACTTGGAATTACTTTTTTTTCAAAGAACGTCTTTCATGGTCCATGTTTCCTTCAGCACAAAAATCAAACCAGCTGTTCTGGTTAAAGAAGTTTAGTTAGAAGCCAGGAGACACTATTTCCTCTCAGGTTTCCCCATCACACCAACAGGCCACACAGAAAACAAGAGGCAGAGACTTTACTGAGAGAAGAGAGAGAGAGAGAGAGAGAGAGAGAGAGAGAGAGAGAGAGAGAGAGAGAGAGAGAGAGAGAGAGAGAGAGAGAGAGAAACAACAATAAAAAGACCTTTGTGTGATATTTCGAGATAAGCACAATGGAAAGAGTTGTGAGTGCGTGTGAGCCATACAATTGCTTCACTCCCCCACCTCACGAACACATAAGGAAAGCCAGCATTTTAAGGGAGAATATAGTTCAACCTCCTCCAGTTTCTTTAGCAAAAATCACTGTGGTAGCAATTTGTAACAATCTCTAAGGCATGGTTACGCAACCGAAATGTGGGCTAACACATAAGCGTGAAACTGGCAGGTTCTTAGAAATAACCATGGAATGAAATAACCTTTCTATAAACTCAATAAAAATGACTCAGTTGATAAACTGCCACCATTAATAAGAAATGCAAATCACATTTTCCTTTTGTTAATTGGTGTTTTAATTCAGCTTTGTCAGTGAACATGACATGTTTTAGGAAGATGGGCTTACAGTTATAAATTTTTGATTAGTGTTTTAATTCTGCTCTGTCAACCAAAGTGACAAGTTACAAAAAGACGTGCGTATCATATGCACATACTCTCTGAACAAATGGAGCTTTCTCCTCTATTGATTACGGTGTTTTGGATCACAGATTTCAATACAGCATCTTTATTTTCTGTGTAGAAGGTTTAAAACGTCATCTAATCTCTAATTTCTGAGCAGACAGAAAAACTTAATGAGTAATCTCACATAATGTACACTGATTAAATAACACTTGAAATAAGCTGTTTACCCAAGCCAAATGTGAGTCCACCTGTAATCAAGAGGCACAGGCAGGGTTACTGCAACTTGAACAACAGCCTGGCCTATTTAGCTAGTTAAGTTCTATGCCAGCCAGACCTGTACTGTAACAAGACCTGGTCTCCAAACACCAAGTAAATAAACACATCATTAAAAAACAAAATAAAACAAAAAAGTTTACTTGAGAGGAAGGATCTATACTGATGTGTATATAGTAGATAGAAGCAATTAACAAAAATGCAGGCAAATCATAAGTAGTATAAAGAAGGCAGACAAGAGAAGAGATATAAAATCAGTCAAAATATAAACCAAAGGATATTTAATTAAAAGCATGTCCTACATTTAAGAACTAGTTTACAGAGCCAGTGAGATGGCTCAGTAGGTAAAGGACAATTGCCACCATGTCTGACAACCTTCTCCCCAAAAAGAACATAATCAAAAAATGGCAATATCTCCAACAAGTTGTCTCCTGACACACATTCACACACACACATACACACATACACTGACACACACACCACACACACACACACACACACACACACACGCACACTCAGCCACAAATGTGCACAAAATCAGCCACATATCTGCATGACCATGTATCTTATATAGCTGAAATAGATATTTTATATAACTAAAGTATGCTATACTTTATACACATTTACTAGATATAATTATGTATACATATGTGTTACATATGGTATTATAGAATGTAAGTATATAAACAGTGTGTTATCATTATACCTCATAAAAATATAACATACATGATACTTGATGCATACATATTACAAATGCCTAACTTGGATGAAGACACAGTCCTAACTGCTATATGCTTATAAATGTCAAGACAAAAACTATAGGTTTTGTTGTTGTTCTAAGACAAGGTTTTAAAGTATAGTCCAAGCCAGCTGTACTCCAAAATCCCTCCCAAATACCAACATTATGGGTTGCCCCTCTAAGTGAAGCCTATATAAATTCTTATACACAACATTCAATTATAACACAAATGTGCGCATCATAGCAGTTGTAATCATTACAGAACACATCATGTGTGTACCCTGTAAGAAACTTGATTCATTCTTCAGCAAGTCTGTGCTGAGTTCCATCATAAGGTACATTTATTGAGGCTCAAACTAGTGACTTGTCCATGTCACACTAACCTGGCTGAGGGAGATCTGAATAGTCTCAACATCCACTGCAACCAAATGTGGCTTTTTTAAAAAGACGGACACATAGTCTAATCTTTCAGGTGCCAAATAAAATTACCACATCATTTTTAATGGAAGAAAAGGGAATAAAAATTTGTCCCAGTTCTTGAGACGTCACTGTGAAATCCTCCCAATTTTCCTATTGGTAGGTAAGTATCTTTGATATATTTGGTGGGCACATTTAATCACATTTGACAGTTTATGCTAATTTGGGGTATCATTGTGAGTGCCAATTTATTCTAATGAACTAAGTTAAAGTGGGGCTGGCTACTCCAGAAAAGGTAACCAGGGCATTGCAGAGCAGGGTTTGGACCCACAAAGTATCAGCCCTACCTACCGCTGGGGAACAGGCAGGAGCTAAAGACTTCTACCCATTGACTAGACCATTGCTGCCTGGTTAATGAAGCCTTAAAAACACTACACATGCAGGTCCTGGTGAGAAACATACTGTAAAAAAATAAAAAGTTAAAAAAAGACAAGCGGTAGTTTTGGGAAATCAGAATAATGAACATTATTTCTTGTGCAAAGTATGTAAAGCTTAAATCAATTAATGCCAAAGGTGCTACTGAAAGGCTCAACATGAGTAGGCTGTTCTAAAATCTGATACATGTTTTCAGGGATAATTCTGTAACACTGAAGCCCACTTCTAACTCAGCAGTTAAGAACACTTTCACTCTACCAAGGTTCAGTTCCCAACACCCACATGGTGGGTGTAAGTCCAGTTCCCAGAAATAAAATGCCTCCAATAATTAATAAGATTTACGTTTAACAATATTGACCAACAACAAAATCATGTGAGAACTTTCATACCTAGTAAGGCCAATAACCAAGGCAAAATGAAAACAAAAGGAATTTGGTGAGAAGTAACTATTTCTATATGATCCACTCTCCAGTCTCTACTGTAACTTTGAACAAATAGACCAATCTTTGACAAGTAGCATAAAACACCCATTTACATTATTTAGCAGGGTTCTTTCCAACCTTAATATGAACATACAAATATTAACACTTAGGTTCTTTACATTCTTATAAGACTACTATGTTTCTTTTTTTAAAAAAAAAAAAAGCATTTATTATATAGAATTAAAACTGCATGCAGAAGCTGATTTCAACTTTTTTAATGTTTTTTTTTAATTTTATCATGTCTTCGAAGATTTATTTTATGTGTACGAGTGTTTTGCTAGCATGTATATATGTGTACTATGTGTAGCTTCGATTTGTCAGGCTGTTTTCCAACAGAATTTGTGGGGCAGATTCCAGCATGTTGGTGCAAGGATGATTCCAGCTCCAAAAAGCAGGATCTAACAAGTTCCCAGGCCTATTCCCAGGGTTTCCTTTTTGAATTATGATCTCGAAAGTCCTCTTCATAACTACAATCGAAGAAAACTCAAAACAAAGCCATTTGTACGTGTCATATTTCTCTGTCTTTCAAGTGTGAGAATTAAGAATCTCTAGAGGAAAAAAATCTAAGCATGAGCATATCAGTGCTTTTCTGGATAAGCATACAGCTGCTCTCCCATCTACGTCTGTTCTTCAGTTAGAGAAAGCAGACACTGTGCCCATGTAACTCATCAAAGAGACCGGTTCTTCTGATTTGTTCTGTATTTGAAACTATGTGTGTCGGTTGGACTCAGAAGTGTTCTCCTGTAATGGGTCGAGCTAATCCATGCCCTCTGCTCTGCCCACTATATCCATGTGTCCGTTGCCCACAAGCTACTGTAACTGTTGGCTTCTTCATTCATCAAAGTGTCTCTGTTCTTTAGGTAGAACTAGAGAGATGGCCCTGTGTTTAAGAGCACTGGTGCTTTTGCAGAGGACCCAGGTTCAGGTGCAGCATTGACAATGGGTTGCTTACAACCACCTGTAGCTCCAGTCTCAGGAGCTCCAATGCTTTCCTCTGGCTTCCCTGGGCATATGCATGCACATGGTATACATGAACTCATGCAGGTACACATATACACATTAATAAAAACAAATGAGATTTTTAAGGCAAAATACATTTTCTTATCTGTATAGCAGCTTTATTTAAAATAACCCAACCTTAAAACAGGAAGGCCCATATACAGTCAAAATAGTAACTAAATTATGGCATCCATACAGAGGAATAAAAACGGTAGACTTCTGTTATATTGGAGCCACATGACTACCTTCCAAATAGCACGCTAAGCAAAAGAAAACAACACAAAATAATTCATACCACGTGGTTCCACTTATAAAAGGTTCAGATACAGGTAAATCTTACCTGTGATGACAAAATCAAAGCACTGATCTTGAGAGAATGAGAATGTTCAAGAAAAGAAATGCAGAAAAGTCTGTGGCTGAGATTCTTATAGATGATGGCAAGTAACATAATATACCACAATTTGAAACTTCACTTAGAAACTAACCAATTTACATGTTAATAGAGACAGGCCTTGGGCCTACAGCGGGCTTTCTCAACCTCTTTGTGGTTAATATTTTAAAATAAATCATCTTTTGGGAGGCGATCCCATCCACTGTAGAAGGGTTCACAAGACTGAAGCCTGTCTAATGACTGGATGACTTAGCTCCAGATATCCCGCTTTGACATTCACAAGTGTCTTCAGACACGGCTGAGTGTTCACTGGGAAATAAAATCATCCATAGTTGAAAACAGCTGGATTAAACTAGTCTAGTTGGAGAGTTTTGTGTAGGACCTGTCAGAGTAAGGAGCAGAGGACAATCAGGCCATGGCAGAGGATTTAAGTGCTAGAATCCTAGGCCTGTAAGCCTTTCATTAGATATAGGCACTATTTATCACAGGCTGCCCAAGTGCAAGTGCCTAGGTTGCTTATAAACACTTTTCCCTGGAGACCTGGTGTTAGTAGGTATAGGGTAGGACCTGGAAATCTCAACTGTTCAACAAGTTCCTCTGAAGATTTATATATTTACTGATCTATACACACTAGGTAGGTACATAAACAGATGATGATGGTAGACAGATGACAGAGAGATAGACAGATGGTAGACAGATAGATGCTAGATAATAGATGATACATAAGCAGATGATAAATAGACAGATGACAGATAGACAGATAATACACAGATAGATGATTGATAGCCATAAGCCATTAGGAAAACAGAACTCTCAGATTATTCTATTTAATGCAGAAAATATTTCTGACAAAGGCTGACCAAAAAATGCTGAACAATTCCACAAGTATAGTAAATGGCTACTTTTATTTCATGATTTAAAACTGTAGGTAGGTTTGCCAAAGCTGAGATAATGGACACAGGACTTGTCTAATACTGACAGATTTGTCTCACAGAAAGTTTACACCCCACCTTCCAAGCAGGGGCCTAAGGAGCTAAGCAGTCTGTGGTGTCACAGCTTTCTCTTGACTAGGACGGTAGAAAGGGAAGCACATCAGCCATCCAAATCCACCCCCCAAACACACACACACTTCCTAAGAATATTCTTTTGGCCTCAGCTATCTACTTACAGACACCTCTGCTCTATCTGTTGTCACAATCTGTGCCTGCTGCCGTCCCCACTTTCCACTAGTTAACCTAATTATCAGCTTCCATGTCTGGCACACCAGCTTTCCCCAGCAGGCCTTAGGCTGGTCATTCTGCCATGGCTCCAGTCCCAGCAGGAAGTTGACCGTGTTTTTGCAATGCCTTAGCCTCAAGGTCATGTTCTTTCCACTAGTGCCTTGTGTTTTCTTCTCCACAGCTCTTCAAACCTCCTTGCCTTTGCCTTCCCCAAGCAGTTCCTTCTCAGTTCTTCGGGCTAACCCACTTTCCCATCCACCGCCTCGCCTGTGTTTTCTCTGTGGTGTCCGACTGCTGGTCTGAATCTGCCTTGGATTCCTTTACAGTTTAGTCCTGGCCACTGCAGTTTAATGATAACAGCTGAAGTGAGGGCACAAGCGTGATCCTGGCACTCAGGAAGGAACAAAACCCTGCCCCCCCTCCCCCACGCAGAAAAAGACAAGCTGTATTACCCTCTATCCCAAGACTTCTTTCCTCAGGCATTATACTAAGGGCATCATAGGAATCATCATATCATTCCTCCATGATTCTGTGAGGTGAATAAGGATACCTCTACAGATGGGAAGAAGTTCATTAGTCTTCTCGCTGCTGAAACAATAAAATAAACAAATAAATAATAGACAGACAAAGGCCACCTATGATAGGAACAGTTTGTTTGGTTCTGGACTTGAGGGGATAGTCCTGTGAAAGCAGGAAGTCATGAGGCAGCTACTGGCCACAGGGCACCTCCAGTGAGGAGGCATAGACATAAGTTGAGGCATTTAGCTTACCTCTAAGGTAAGGTTTTATATTCAGTCCCGGAACCTCCACCCATAGGACAGTGGCACTGCCCACATTTAAGGTGGGTCCTCTTTCATGAAGAAATCTAGAGGTGCATCTTCAAGGTGACCCTAAACGCACCAACAGTGATAATGAACCACCATGGAAAGTTGACTAGTTCTCCAAATCCCTCCCCAACTATATCCTGCCACGGTCATACTCTCCAAATCACACATGACCATCTAACTTCTGAACTGTATAAACAGTGATAGTTCCCAGAAACTGAATAACACATGAGGTTTGAGAAGGGGAGAAAGCTGAAAGAGTGGGAAGCAAGGGTGAGGAGCTTGGACACTCCCTGAGTCACTGCAGTGGGCATAAGGGAGGAGAGCAGGACTGAAGGAAGTAGTTAAGCAAAAGTGACCCCACAGACAACCTCGGAGTCTTACACAAACCAGCCATACAAGATGAAGGGCATCCACTCACAGTGTGCTTACACAGGGTGCGTCTAATTATTCTTCTGTATGTTTAGAGACGATCAAACATCTGTCAGCAAAAGGGAGCAGAAGCTCAAAGTCCCTCAGTCACTTTTCTCGGCTGTTGCTTCTTTTACCTGTTAAGAGTCTGATACACTGTGACATGAAAAGAAATGTGAACAGTAACTAAAAGAGAAAGAATTTAAAGACCATCTGTGCTTATCTGTTTCTGGCCTCATTCTCAAAAGAACTGCAAGCAAAGGGCTGTCTGCAGTCAATTATCACATGCTACCCACTGCACATTTTCCATGAATAATGGAGCTATAAATCACTTTAATACCACAGCTTTGAAAAAATTACTAGGTGCCATAAACTTCTTGCTTCAACAAGATGTTCTCACAAAGCCATATGATTACATTTCTGAGCAACTTGGAAATCACTAGGAGGCTGCTAATAGAACTTCTTAACTTGATTGAACCCATAATTGCCACATTCTTTCTAAAATATTGAAAATGACAGGGGAAAATAGCACTTTCATTAAAATTTCCCAATCATTGAGTCCCATACTTTAAAGTCGGATTAAGAGATTCACTTAGAATGTAACTCTACAAAAAGCTTAAATTTTAATTATTTATCACTTGTCCCTAAATTCATGAACCAGACACTAAAGTCTGAATTCCAGTTAGTAGCTGGTCTGTAGAATAGAAAGCACCCAAGAACAATATGCCTTTTCTCCCCGGCTTCTCTCATAACCATCATAAGCTTATGCTTCTCCAGTGTTTGTCTACCTGTCTCTGCAGAAATCACTTAAAGCCCTGGCTGCTACTCACTAATTTTACATTTGACTAACTCTAGTCAATACTCGCTAGGGCCATAAGGTAGTGACAAAGTGTAAAACCCTGACAGCTCTGAGGTTCTCATGGCTCCCGTTAATAGGCAAACAAAAATTAACTTGTAAAACTCCTATGTTGACAACAGCAATATCTATACTATCTCAGATCAAACCAACTGATTTGTAAATACCCAGGCCAGTTTCAGTTTTGGATCACAAACAATCCAGAGGAAGTGTGTTCAGTGCTGAGAGGTTCAGTGTGATATCACCTCCAAAACATATCAACAATGAGGGTAAAGTTGTGCCTGATATCTTGCCTCCTGGCACATAGAAACTCAAGGTTAACCTGGCAGTCTATCACTTAGTGAGAAGAGTTAATATGTTACATCCTTGGTTCTCCCATATGATCCAGCTATACCACTCCTGGGAACAGAGCCAAGGGACTCTAAGTCAGCATGCCACAGAGACACTTGCACATCCATGTTTTCTGAGGTACTACGCACAATAGCAAGTTGAGGCACCAGCATACCCATTAACTAATGAAAAGGTAGTGCAAATGTGGCACATACACAACATAGAGTTCTACTCAGCCAGAAAATCGGATTGAAGCAGTGTCATGTTCAAGAAAATACGTGGAACTGGAGACTATCACGTTTAGAAAAATAAGGCAGACTCAGAAAAGCAAGCATCATATGTTTTATTTGATATGCAGAATTCAGGTTTAAGAGGGGGTGAACTATTTGGGAATAGCAAGGAAACCAGAGATAACGGAACCAGTAATAATGGAAAGTATATTAAAGTATAATAAACATGTATGAAAAGTCATAAATGAGCTCATTGTCGTATACAATTAACATACATAAAACTTTTTAAAGAAAGATATGTTGCCTTTCTCTCTCTTGAACTCCTATATTTCTCCTCCATTCACTTATATCCAACCTAGAAAAGGGGGAAGAAAGAAGAGGGGAGAAGAAGAAAGGGGGGAAGAAGAAGAGGAAGGGAGGGGAAGATGTGGTAAGGCAGAATTAAGTTTCCTCTCCCCGCCCCCCAACACATCACACCTATATCATCATCAAAATCACGGTACTCTGTACCACTTTGGGCAAACCAGGAAGCTGCCAAGGCACCCTCAAAAGAATATAAATAAAGACTCAGTTATATCAATCCATTTTTCTCCTTGTGGCTCCTCTCACTATTTGGGGCACTGGCTCAGCTTTGGACTCATCCATATCACAATCATGTTCTCCACTGCTCACAGCCCTATTCTTGACACATCAGTGTATCTTAGACACATTTCTACTCCAGACCCCACCTCACCATCTGACAACTAGTATTATTTATTGGTATTATTTATTCTCTATGTCAAAGCAATGCTCATGCAACATCTTCTGAGTAATATTTTATGAGCAGAGGTACATCTACCAACTGACTTCTTTTGCCTGATATTCCACATTAAGTACTGCTTAAGTGACAAGCATTGTAAGCACCATTCAAGTATTCCAGATTTTGATAACTGTTGATGCGCTCACAATAATTGATTGCTGGCCTACCATGAGAGACAGTATCATTTACTACCACTGTGGGTAAAAATGACAAGTTGGTTAGGTAAGGCATAAAGCAGCCGGAGTGGAAGAATGCTTATGACATGTTTATTAAACTATACTATGGAAAATCCCACAGCTTTTGCATTTCCTGGCTTAGGTTACAGGCTCCTGCTTAAAACGGAAGGAGTCTTGGCTCTCCTGATACAGTGGTTTTCCGAAATCCAGGCTGCATTCTAATTCTGTTGACCCTTTCCTCTGTGGAGGTTAGGAGACAACTGTGGGGCTTGGTTTTCTCCTTCCACCAGTGGATTCTGGGATAGAAACAGCCTTTACCCCCACAGTCACATCACTTGCTCAGCAACTCCCAAGACCAACTCTAAGATTCTGGTTCAGCTTATCTACAGAGAGGCCCAAGAATCTAGTCTGCATGAAATGTATACTTTAAGTCCCACAATGTTCTCATGAGGAGTCAGGTCAAAAGCACCAATGGCACTTTTTCTATCCTATGGGGACTTTAATTATAACAGGCTCAGATAGTAAAATTGGGAGCCAGTCACCTAAAACTCACAGTTACCCCTGGGAAGGTGTCTCTCTCCAAGGAATCTAACATTAGAAAGAATGCTATCATTGCTGTTAATGTGGAGCTATCTCATCTTAACAAGAAAAACTCGCAATTTTGCCTCTAAAATTTATTTCTCTTCTGTCACCTAAGCAGCCTACACCCTGTAACTGGCTTTGAGTTTGTCCAATACTGAAAACTCAGCAAACCTGGAAGTGACACTCACCAGACAACTCCACATAAGGCCTTTGGTCCACTTCCTACTTTAGGCTACAAACAGCCAGAAACCAACTCGACTCTCATAGGCTGAAGCAGTATCCAGGCAGGTGGTAATCAGGTTTGGGCCAGTTTACCCCTGCATTTCCCTTGTTATACTATTGTCATATTCACTCTGGTGTCACAAGTGATTGGGCTGAGAGTCCCAGATACCAGAGCCACTGCCCTCGGCTGCTTCAGAAAGCGACGTGTTGTGCTTTGTCACTTGATTAGTTTGTCTCCCGAATAAAACTGCTAGATCCATGGAGTAAGGGGTACTACTTCCAGGAAGACCCTTCTGCTGTGGGGCTATGCTCTTGTACACTATAAGTATTTGTCACTCCTATTGGTTTGATAAAATGCTGATTGGTCAAGTAGCTAGACAGGTAGTCGAGGTGGGGTGATCAGACTAGGAGAATTCTGGGAAGAAGGGCAGAGGAACAGACGACAGCAAGACACAGAGGAAACAGGATGAGAATGCTGTACTGACCAAAAAGGTACCAAGCCACGTGGCTAAACATAAATAGAAATATGAATTAACTTAAAAGTATTTAGAGTTAGCAAGTAATAAGCCTGAGGCATAGACCAAATAGCTTGTAATTAATATAAACCTTTGTGTGAATATTTGGGACCAAGGGACTGTGGGAGCAGTCAGGTGGGACACAGAAACCTCAGACTACACTTTTCTCACAGTCCCTCAAAACTCCACTCATCTTCCACAGCACAAACTGTAATGCATTCCCTGGAAACACTAGATCCCTTGCGTGTATTTATAAGCCGGCTTGAACCTGGTTTCCTGGATATATCAAAGGCATGATATGGTGACCCTTTCCTGTTTCCAATTTCAGGTACCCACAACCTGACATATATGGTTAATCTAAAAATAAGTCCTAAATTTTCAATCACATACCCTTCCAAGTAGGTTAATAAAATCTCAAACTGTTATAGTCTACTGCCTAGAATTATTCCCTTGCTCAATGTATCTACACTGTATACACTGCCCACACCTGGCATGCTTGTATAGTCTTGATTATTAGATAAGTTATTGTGGTGCTTGTGGTCAAATAGTATTTAATTTATCATTAATGGAGAAGTGATGCCAACTTAGTAATGCCAAAGAGAAGCCAAGTGAAAAGGTGAAATTCTCAACTCAGGGGAAAAAAGAAAACTCTTAAGAGTTGAGTTTTCCATCACTGAGATTGTGAAAACAGAAAAAGAAATGTGTGCTAACTTTTCTATTATTTCTCCATGGGACATTATATACAATAAAGTTCTTAAAAGACATTAAATTCTGTATGTTGAAGAGGAAAAAGCTTAGCATATATTGTGCTCATTGTTGTCCTTGGGTTTAACTTTCCACTGGAATCTTGGGACATATCCCTGAAGGTGAGGGAGGACACTGGTAGAATTCCCATATTGGAGCCAGGAAGAAACTGGTTTATTAAAGTGTATGGGTGAGTGATAGAGAGACAATAAATTTTTAAAAACTTCATGAAAAGTGTTTTGAAAAGAGAGCTGAAGACAGTAGTACCTACTGAGAAATTTAGAGTTTGTTTCCTTCTTCATGCTTTCATACCACACTTCCTTCATAGCCCTGGTCACAATTTGAAATTTGATATGTCTGGATCTGCATCTTACATTTTTTTATACATCCCCCTTATAAATGCTTTATATAACTGAACTCCCTTAGTATTCACAGCGACCTTATGAGGTTGGCCTATTTTCCTGACTCCTCGTTGCAAGTAAGAACATTAGGGTGCAGAACAGTGCAGGGTTTTACACAGAGTCAGGTTGTAAAGCTGAGTGTCTCAGGAGCTAGACCCCAAAGCCACAGCACTCATCTGCTACAGAAAACAAGAGATGTGGTCTGTTGTTTGCTTCATTTATCTCATTCATAAAACTGTCAGATCTGTGGAGTAGGGGTTACATTCATTTTGTCTCTGTATCAATGTTCAACACACCATCAGTCACATAACCAACATTCTGAACAACAACAACAAAAATGGAGAAAATGAGTACATGGATGAGTAAGGTAATGAACAAAAGATCAACTAGTAAAATTCTACGTAAGGATTTGCTATGTTACCTGACTTGCTAGAGAAGGATGAGTCCAGAGCACTGATGTCCTACGTCTGCTCTCACTTCTCTGGTTAGAGACCTATTACCACCTGTGTCATCCAGTAACAATAATTCTTGTCCTCGACTTCATCACCAAGCACAAATTAAAGTTCAGCCTTGGTTAATTCAGTCAGAGACAGAACACTGTGAATATATTCAAAGCAGTGAATGCTGTAGGATGTTCTTTTCTGTGTTTACCCCTCAATGTTACACAAGTGAGTGTTTTACCCGTTAAGACCAAGAACCAAAAGCATAAAACAACTTAATGTAAAAGTCTGAAGAAAATTTAATGTCTTTTAAATCAACTGTGTGTGTGTGTGTGTGTGTGTGTGTGTGTGTGTGTGTGTGTGTGTGTGTTCATCTGTGTGTGAAGGTACAAATGTGCATACAGAACCAGAAGTGAACCTCAAGTGTCCTTCCTCAGGATTCACCTTGGGGTTTGGGGGTGAGGTATTTTTTTTTTGGGGGGGGGGGGGAGACAAGGTCTCTCATGGCCTGGAACTGACCTATTTGGCAAAGCTGGCTGGCCAGCAAGCTCTGGAGATTTGCCATCTGCACTCCCAGTCCTGGAATTAAAAGGATACAGCCCACCCACACAGCACCAGCTTTTTTAACATAGGTTTTGAGGAATCAAATTCATGTCTGAAAGCCATCTCCCAACCCCAAATTAATAATATTTAAATAAACTAACAAATTTGGTGTTTCCACATGAATTAGGTGGATATAGATATATTCATTCATGATTAGCAGCATAGCTTTTAAAAGAAAATCACCTGGAAATGTAAGCAGCTTAACAACAACAGAAAATCCACATATTGGGCCAACATATGCTACCTCTCACTGTCCAAAATCAATTCTACTCCCAGAAGAGGAAAAAGGACTTGAAAATTGACTATTACAAGAGACAACCACAAGCAGAAAAACTGGTTTTTAAATAAACAGCTAAGGTTCTGTGCCTCAAATGCAATACCATCAAGAATCAGTTCTCACACTGAAGTATGTACATGAACTCTCCCCACATAAAGAGGTGAACTGGAACCAAGAAGCCAAATCCGTAGGTGAAGTTCCTGACACTAGGCCTAATGAGCTGAACTTGATCCCCACACCACATGGGGCAAAAGGACAGAATTCTCTCAGGTTGGTCTCTGACACTGGCTCCCGGCTGATGTGCAATTCGCATGTGCATATGCATATGCTCACACACACTAAACAAACAAATAATCTGTTTAAAAGAAATGACTTGTGTGTTTATCCTCCACCCAGTAGTGCAAGGAAATAGTTCTAGCAGAGGCAAAACTGTTATGAAATGTGTTTACCTTATCATCTTAATAAGGAGCTATATTATATTGCTTGCATGATGCACCATCAACAAGGTCTGTGTCTTCAAGCCAGGCTTATTAGTGGAAGCCAGGTTTTAAAGACTACTTCATTCATTACAAATGACAGGAGAGACATATATCCAAGACTCACACTTTATTAGGGAAGAAAAAAAGAAAGCTGTTTAGAACTGCTTATAGTTAATCTCTCATCTTCTGTCAACTTATATTAACAGAGGGATTAATAGATCACACCTCTGTGTGTGTCCCAGAGGGTATTTACAGACTCCTCTGGACGATGAGGGTTCTGATCTGATGAATGGCATAACACATTGATGAATTCAAAATCTTAATAAACTACTGGGGAGCAGAAAGTGCCTTTGAAGGATGTATCTTCCTGTCCCTCCTCTTTCTTCCTGGTTTCCATGGGGTGAAAACAACTTTCCTATACCATACTCTTCCTCCATGAGGCTCCTGCTCCCTACAGGCCTAAAAGTAATAGGGCCATCTGACCATGAACTGAAACCATGACCCAAAGTTAATCCTTTCTCTTTATGGTGATTTTCTCAGATATGTTCTCGTGACAACAAAAGTGTGACTAATACAGAAGCCATTATATGACAGAGTCTCTTGACCCTTCAAGGGACCAAGCACTAATGAAATGTAGGGGTGAGCATCGCTGCAAGGTAAACAGTGTGTAAGAAGGAGAAAATGCCCTTCATGGAGGGAATGGAATTAGAGGATAGGGCATAAAAACACGATCACTGTGGCACTTTTAGGAAGAGAAGGGAGAAGAAAAGGAGGACATCCTTTCAAATTTAGTCAACAAAATACTTTCAGAAAATATTTAAATTACCTATTTGAGACGTGATTGGCCCATTCCTATAATCCTAGGATGCAGCAGAATTACAAGTTTGAAGCCAGACTAGGCTATATAGTTAACCCTGTCTCAAGAATATTTTTGTTTCCATTTAAAAATATGTCTTATAATCCCATTTAATATTATATGCTATATAATTTATCTAAAATTATAAGTATCTATGTGGGAAAATACTATTGTACAAACAGATTGCAATTGACATCTGCTAAAGATAAGGATAACTAGAGGCAGGGGATTTAGGTCTGCATGTGTTCATGTCTGGGGTCTGCATCTAGCTATGGATTTGAATTCCCAAGGACAGGGACCAGCTCAAACTCATGTCAGTGAATTGGAATGAACTCCTCCTACTGAACTAGGTCCTGGCCATAGAACCATGAACAAAACAGGAGCTTCCAGCACGGAGTTTGCATTCCACAGATGGAGAGAGAGATCCACAAAAAACAGCAATCAAAACAATAATGTTGAAGTGTCAGAAGAAAAACAAATGCCTGACACAGAAAATTAGGGAACAACCTGCAGCTAGAGATGCCTTGCAACTCAATCTGAGGAAGTGAAATTTGTCATTTAAACAGAAAACTGAGGGGCTAGGAAGCAAAAACTAGGAAGCATGTAAAGGCTTTGAAATTATTTTTAAAAGCTGGATTTGTTTTTGAACAGGACATATTTGCACATCAGAATCAGGGAGACTACAGATGAGTGAGCTTCTGTGACAAGACTCAGTCAAGCAAGACATATATCAAGGGATGCGCATACAACCTGAGTTCAAAGAGGGCCTGGCTTGTGTTTCAAAAGGACCACTCCTTATGGCTCTATGGAAGAAGGGTAAGAGCTGAGCAGGAAAAGTAAAATCATAGTCTCAGGGAAAGATCACAGTTGTTACATCAAATGTGAGGTAATGGTGATGGGAGAGATGTGAGTACATTAAAAATAACTTCAGTGGGACTGGGGAGATGGCTCATTTGGTAAGGCATCACTCATGAAGGCATGAGAGCCTGAATCCTGAGCACCCAGCATTTCAGAGCAGCAGATTCAAAAAGAACCAGTGGAGTCTGCCTGGAGTGAAGTCGGCTTCTAGCATTACATGTCTTTGGACCTTTGGAAAATAACTCACTTTTCTATACCTCCGTTTTCCCATCTGTGAAAAAAGAAAATACTGATAAATACTTTTGCTCACTTACTGTGCATATCCAAGAAAATCAGCAAGAGCCCAATAGCCATTGGCTCGGGGGGGGGGGGGGGGGGGGGGGGTGAGGGAGAAAGAGAGATGTCAGCAGATGAGCTCACCTGTGTTTGTACAAGTGGAATCCAGATGGCACCCCAACTATTGCTTTCTACCTTTTGTTGTTGATATTGTTTGTTTGTTTGGGAGGCAGTTGCTGGACATCTAGGCTCCCTAAGCTCTGCCTATCTCTGCCTCCTTAGGTCCCTATACCCATTCACCATGCCAGATATTGTCTTAGGGTTTTTATTGCTACGAAGACTCCATAGACAAAACAACACTTAGAAAGGAAAATGTTTCATTGAGGTGGCAGCTTACAATCTCAGGTGTTTAGTCCTTTATTATCATGGTGGAACACAGCACCTTCTAGTCAGAAATGGTTCTAGAGAGATAGCTGATAGTTTTACATCTTACAAGCAACAACAGCAGGGTCCCCCAATTACCAAATGGTCCTTGATATGAGGGGAGTATGGATTAAGAAATTACAGAGGCAGAAAGAATATACTGAGACATAAAATGCAGAGTCAGAGGGCTCTCAGAGAATACTATAGCAACCATGAGTTTGTTTCTTATGAGCATTTTATACACCTGCAAGAGGGAAGGCAAAAAAACATCCTCTTCTCAAGGATACCATGGTTGCCAAGCACAGACAAGTGTAAACACTTGCTCAGTACTCAAAACATCCAGCACTAGGCCTTAAAGAATAAGACACCTAGTAACCATGCCTTTGGTCAAAACATCTTGTTTTATAGCCTTTTGGAGGCAAAACAAACTCAGATTCTCTGACCTTGATTCAAGGTAAATAAGACACTATGGAGTCTCTGTGGGCCCTCACTTAACAGAAAGTGGATTGTCACATTAGGAGTAGCTTCAGCATCCAAGACCTCAAAGCCCACCCCCCACAGTGATACACTTCCTCCAATAAGGCTACACGTCCTAATAGTGCCACTCATGTTGGGGCTTATTGCAGAAAGCCCATTGGCTAGATCACCTTGCTTACCACTCTTAGATCTGCTACCTTTCTCCATTTTTCAGATTTCTTTTTAATAACAAGTACAGGAGAACTCCAAGGGCTGGTTGATTCTTTAATATGCTGAGTGAGCATTTAACTGCTCCTGTACCAGTTGTTCTAAGGACTGCAATTTCTCTTTTATTAGAGGCCATTGATGAACCCAGATATAGGCTTCTCTGTTAGTCATTTTAGAGGTAGTGTTGTGGGTGCCTTTAAAAGATAAGCAGCTAGTGTGCCTAGTTTTTGAACAACTTGAATGGTTAGTGACTGTTTCTTATAATATCTTCCAATGTTTCTCCAAGAAACATGTTAGTTTATGGTTCACTTCTAAGATTGGAGGAATGTTAATCTGAGTATTCCATTGTTGCAGTAAGTCTAGTCCCCTTGAATTCATAGCAATGTTAGTCATATGGCTTTAGTTTTCCTCTCTGTCCTGCTTGCACTCTCTTTAACATGGAATAATGTCCCAATTCCCAAAAACTACACATTTACCTCCAGAAGGTGCCAATTTGGATACCAAGATTCTGGTGACATTATTGTTACATCCATCCCTGTGTTAACTAAACCTTCAATGACATCATTTAATCATATGTTTAACTTTGGTCTTTGTTAATTTATAGAAGTTTACCAAAATATTCATTCCATGGTTTTTCCTGAATTTTTGTTCTCTTTTTTATAGCTTTTCTATTGTGCAGAGCAGTTTTTTTGGGTTTTTTTGTCTGTTTTTTTTAGTATAGGCTTTAGGTTCTTTAATTGCTCTGAAAAGGTGGTTCCTCTATGATGGCAGGGTAAGACTGAACTAGATTTGATATAGAGGGCTTTCAAAATGTCTCAGGGCATTCTCCAAAGGCAAAAACTTACCTCATTTATCTCTTATTGACCTGTACTCATTAGTCCAATGCCTCCCTTTGCCAAACCTGCATACTCCAGAAGAGAGGGGCATTCTCTTGATATTATTCCTAACAAAGATATTGTTTATAAAAACACCTTGTTTACAGTTTCTTTTGTGTGACCTTGCCTTCCACATCTGTAGCATTTGATTTTTTATACTTCTATAAATACCTTCTCCTACACAATTATCATCATAGTTAAAGGCTCTAAATTAATTGTATTACAAATCTAATCCTCCAAGGGTGCTGACCGTGCTTTTAATGGTCTAATTATTATTTTACATTGTGAGTTGGCATTTTCAAAATCCAGAGATTCAATTATTTCTCACCTAGCTTCTAAATCTGGTATCATTCTGCTTATTGCTGCAGTTAATCTCTACAAAAGTCTATAAAAGTTTCTTTTGGACTTTGAGTCGTTTTATAAAGGATTCAGTTTTCTGTCCTATTTCTTCAATTCTATCCCATGCATTCAAGGCTGCCATTTGGAATAAATTCGGAGTGTGATTATCATATAATAATTTCCTTGCTGTATCACCATAATCTTCCGCCCCAAGAAGCTGGTCTTGAAGATTTCTATGCCTCAATCTCTGCTTCTTTGTTCTATTATTTTAGCCTCATTCTTCCACCATGTCTTCCACTGTAAAAGTGGCTCAACCTCCAAAACAGCAGTAATTATATCTGACCAGTCCTTAGGGATATTTCAGATACATGTTGACCAGGGATTTAACATTTGTTTTACAAATGGTGAGTGACTACCATCACTGACAATTGCTTTCTTGACTCTCTTTAATATTAGCATTTGTACCAGAGCCCAACTAGCTCCCATATAATTTTTATCATTTTGTGATTTCTTAAAAGTTACTAAATATATTAACGTTGGTTATTTGATAACCTTAGGCTGTTTTGTATAATCTTATAAAACAATGTTGAGATTAGTTCTTTAAATTGCTCTGTCTGAGTCTGGATATCTTTGTGTTCTCAACAGGATTTTCTAATCTTTTCTTCTTGGCGCTCACATTAACTGCCTTTTTTAATGATGAAAAAGAAATAATAGAGCAAATAATATTTGTAATAAATATTATCTACATTATTTATATTCTCCTTTACTAGTTCCAGTTTCAAATCGTCTAGAGTAATATCATAAAGAAAGAAAGAAAGAAAGAAAGAGAGAAAGAAAGAAAGAAAATAAAAACCTTCCATTGCCTTAAACATATTCCTGTTTTTAAGAAAGCCCAATTAACTCACCAAATGTGTTGCCAGGGGCAATGACTGTGAGATGGAGTGGGGCAGCTAGCTAGTGTGGTAGCAGCCCACAGAGGGGTCCATAAAGAGAAAACAAATAAGCACAACCCACCGAGTGAGGGCCCTGTCTGAAAAATTTACCCAGATGAATATGAAGAACAAACATGTGTGACCAGCTCTGGTTAAGCCTGGAGGCTTACTCAGAACAGAAAGCCTAGCAAGCTGGTAATTACATGTTGCTCTGGCTGGCAAGAAGCTTTTTTTGAGAATTCATGCCCCAAAAGTTGAGCACCAAATATTGCATGAATGAAAACCCAGAGCCAAATATTGGGGAAAAGCTAATAGAGAGAGGAAACTGACCACAGTCAGTTCTCATCTAGAAAACTTCTCAGGCTGAACAGGGTAAATGCTATCTTCAAGAGTCTTCTGCCTGGCTGGTCACGCCTACAGAAAGCCTGAAACTCTGCTTCTCCTGACTTAAGTATCTTCCCTGCCCAGGTGCTTCACTTCAGGGTTCAACTCTGCATCATAATCTTGGAATTAGGATTAAAGGTGTGAGCTAGTACTGTTGGGTTGTCAGGCCTTGAACTCACAGAAATACAGAAAGTTTTCTGTCTCCTGAGTGAACTGGATTAAAGGTGTAGGTCACTATTCCTGGTTGACTGTGGGTGATTCGGTTCTCTGATATTCCAGGCTGATTTTATTAAATATAAAATATATCACCACACAGTTAGAGAAAAGGTAAAGAGAAAGAAGTGAAAACTCCCAGATTATATTTCTATGGTTCTCTATCTAGTATATTCCCAAAGCCATTGATCACCAACTACGAAGAACTGAAAAGTGACCCTGTTGAAATAAACTGACAAATAAACTCAGAATCAGTTTCCATGAGTAAACCCTAGACGACAGTGTTTTAAGAAAAAGAGCAAAGCTTTCTATGAAGAAAGACTAACAAGGAATTAACATTAAATTATTTTTCTTAGTTCTAAGAACAAAATTTGCAAAACCTATTTAAGTCATTTTTGCAAAGTTCAAGAAATATATACTTCAACATAACTAATAAAAAGTGTAACTGTGATTTGTCTTGTCATTTTATATTTATAAAATTTGTGGCCTGGTGAGCTGGGTCAGTGGGTAAAAAAAAACTTGTTGAGCATGTCTGAATATCACACTCACACACACACACACACACACACACACACACACACACCACAAAACCACACTAATAATAAAATGCTTTGTTTGCTTTTAAAACCAGGTCTCTCTACATAGTCCTGGCTGTCCTGGAACTCACTATGTAGAATAGACAGGTCTTGGACTCACAGAGATCTGTCTGCTTCTATCTTCTGAGTGCTGGATTATGTGGTTATGCTACCACATCCAGTTAATAAAGTATTTTTTAAAAGAGATATAAGTATGTTATTAGTCAAAGTGAAGTATTCAAACTTTCAATCTCTTTGGGGGAAAAAAAAGGTTTTAAAGAAGCCAGGCATGCTGGTGCACACTTATAGTCCTAGTTTCCCAGAGGCAGAGATAGCAGAGGGGTCTCTATGAGTTTAAAGCCTGTCTGATCTGCACACAGAGCTCCAGGCAAACCAATGCTAGGTAAAACCACACCTCAAAGAAATATTAAATTAACTTGTAAAAAACTTTGATCTGAAGCTGGAGATATTTCTCAACAGGTAAGAACACTAGTTGCTCTGGCAGAAGACTAGTTTCATTTCCCATCATCCACATGGAGGTATAAAACCATGTGCAACTCCAGCTCCAGCTCCAGGGTCTCTGGCCTATGTAGACATGTAAGTGATGCAATACATACATGCAACAACAACACATCCACACACATGCAATAAAAATAAAATAAAATATTTTATTTTAATTATGTATGTGGAAGGGTATGGTATGTGCGTCTGATCACAGGTGCTGGCAGACACCAGAAGAAAGTTTTAGATTCCTTCCCTACAGCTAAAGTTACAGACTGTTGTAACCCACCTAAAGCTGAGTAGGAAGAGAACTCAGACCCTTTTTTTTTTTTTTTTTTTTTTTAACAAAATATCACCATGTAGCTCTCTGGCTGTCCTGAAACTCATTATGTAGACCAAAATGGCCTCAAACTTACAGAAAGGCCTCCCAAGTGTTGGGATTAAAGTCATGTATCACTATGTCTGGCCGAGCCACACATAGTCTTATCCACTTAGCCAGCCCCAGCATCTACAGTCTCTAATTTTAACAACACTGACTGCTTTAATTATTTAAATGTATGTAACATTATAACTTTTTTTTTTTGAGGCAGGGTCTCATGTAATCCAGGTTGGACTTGAAATCACTTTGTAGAGGATTACCTTGAACTTCTGATTCTCCTATCTCCAAATCCTAAGTGCTAAAACCCAGTAGGTGTAGTGGGATTCAGGTGTCAGCTGATAAGGTCCTAAGACGCTTATCCAGGGTCCCGAGCTCCTGGAGGGGATGTGGCCAACCCCATAGAGAAGGGGCTTCTGGGACACGAGGCCCCACTTCTTGGTCCCTGGCTGTTGGAGAGACAGGATCGGAATCCATCGTTCATCCATCACTCGTCCACCGTTCCAGACTCCAGTCCCTGTTCAGGTGCTACTATAAACTGTTACCTGTACCGTGAGTGTTGGTTTATATTTTAATAAATATCTATCCTGCACTGGTGCCTTCTAAGTAAACTTCGCCTACAAGTAGGTTTATGCCACTGCACTGTCTTTGTGGTTCTGGAAATGAACTCGGGGATGCATGCATGCTATGTAAATACTCTACTAAGTAAACCACAATCCCAGCCCCCAAACCTTCTTTTGAATGGAGGAACTAAAGTAATAGTCCCATTTTAGAAGGAAATATTTGCAAATTAGTGATCTATCCCACTTGGAAGAATCAGGTATCTCACAAACCGAATTTGTGCCAATGGGATTTGTAAGAGTTTCCTCAATTAGGTCATTTTCTTGCACAAGTTGGGCTGAAATGCATTCAAGCTGGCACTCCTTCCATATCACACTCCACAGGCTTGTGCAGATGGGGACCACTGGGCACACAGGACATGCACTTAATCTCCTCTTCAACCCTCCTGGCCCCTGAAAGGCCTGTGCACAGCAACATCAAGCCTTTCCAGCTGAATGCTTCTCCTGACACACATCCTCAACTCTAACCCAGCAAGAGGTGTGAACCCAGGAGACCTATCACCATGGCAACTCCCCACAACAGACACAAGCTATCAGCTCAGCACTCCCATCTCTTAGTTCACATGGAGATCCACCCTCAGAAAAGACAGGTGAGAGAATATTCTGTAAAATAGTAGGCTTTCTGTAAGACAAGCCTCTAAATCAGTAGCCCAACATGAATACACACTCTGTAGTTCATTGCCATGGATATGAAGTCCATTCTGCCCTACCTAACCCAGGTGTATAACTAGTTATGCTTGGGAAAGTTGCTAGTGGTATGCTCTTTCACAATTAAAAAAAAAAATTCCCAAATCAATAAACTATATGATCATCCTCAAGTCAGGTGGATGTCAGAAAGTGCACAGGCTTGTGAAGCAGAGCAAGGCAAACCTACTAGGGATGTTTGCACAACTACAGCTGTAGGCTGCCTTATAGACTTGCTCAGTGAATGCAGGAACAGTGGACTCCCTTAGCAAGGAAATTAATTCTCCACCTCAAATGGACAAAGCAAATAGAGACTCATCTCCTTTCCCCTTCAAAGGTACCCAAGGCCTTCCAAACCGTACACTGTATGAAGGAAACTGATGTCTGATATTCCAGTTGAATGCCAACCTGTTCGGCTGAAGTCACCATGGTCACTATAAATACTACCAAGACAGTTGTCCCAACATTGCACCAACTCGGGTGCTCAAGAAGGAAATGGAGCAAACAATGGTTTACATTCCCAAATATTTATATACAGTGGAAAATGGGAGATATCTGAAACAAAGCCTCCAGTGTACTGCTTGACCCAAAGAGGGCTCCTAAGTGTTTAAAATGTTCACCAGTGCTTTAAAATGTGAGGTTTTGGTGTGGGGGTGGGGGAGACAGACAGACAGACAGACAGACAGATTCCAATTTCAACTCTTTCTGGTGAAAACAAAAGTTCCACACTGAGCTTTCATTCATTCCTGTCATTTCCAGAGTGTGCTGAATACGACCGTGAGAAGGGAGACCCCTGTTCAGTTCTCCACAGTCCTCACTCAGCTTCTTCTGGGGCACTGGAGTTTAGAACTCCTAATTCTTAGCAGAGATGGTCTCTATGGAAACCACATCTGACCCTTCAAATTAAAAATGCTGTGGTAGGGATTTTCTCCCTCCTTAGTGCAGTCTATCTTTTATAGTATCAGAAAGTGCTATGCAAGCTGCCAACCGAGGGACACAATAAATTGCCCTACCCAGCTGTGGTAACAATGACCTGCATGGCAAGATATCTCTGAAGGTGCAATAATGACATATTTTGGTGGTAACCAATAGGTGTCTAGTGGAGCTTAAGGCCCACTCAGGAGTGAAATAACACCAAACGAACTACCCAGGGTGAGAAAGGCCATGGTTCTTATAGGGAAGCCTACTACGTGACTACTTCATTAAACCACCATAATTCTTAACTGCATCCTAAAACTTATCCTTGACTGTAGCTGTCACCCATCATCCGAGAAGCTTGTCTTTACAGAATACAGAGACCATTACAGAAAACCCCAACTGGTCAAAATGCAGAGGACAACTGATTGTGGGCACCACAAGAGATACATCTATAACACAATTCAGGCACCTAAAGCTCAAGAACCATCTTGGAAGAGTGGGTGGGACGATAGTAAGAGCCTCAAGACCAAGAATCCTGATGTAAGACTGTGTCTACCAGAATGACAGAAAAGCTACATCCATGACATCACAGCAATATGGCTATCTAAACAAGACTTATGTAGTAAAGCCAACAAAAATGCTAAAATGGGCTGGATGGGATGGTGCATGCCTTTAATCCCAGCACTCAAGAGGCAGAGGCCGATGAATCTCTGTGGGTTTGAGGCTAGCCTGGTTTACAGAGAGAGTTCCAGGGCAGCCAGGGCTACACAATGAAGCCCTGTCCCCAAAACAAAAACAAAACAAAACAAAAAGCTAAGGTAGGAAAGGGAAAACCCATGGGATCCCATCCTTGTTGCACAAATTCTGGTTGTGTTAAAGGAAACTCAGAGCCAGATATCAGGGAAAGGCTGAGATATCAAAGAGAGGAAACATCACAGTCAAATCTCACCCATCTGTCTTCCAGCTTCCTCAGCCTCAATCCTCGTGGCTTCTACTGCCTCGTCTGTCTTCCTACGCCTGCCTTAAATACTTTCTTCACCAAATTGTTTCACATCCAGGTTAAGATTAAAGGCATGAGCTACCACTATTTGGTAGTTAGCCTTGAACTCACAGAAACACAGAAAGATCTCCTCTGTTTCCGGGGTTATGGGATTAAAGGCATAGGTCATCACTACCTGCCTGGGAGCCTGGAACTCCCTCTGTAAACTAAACTGCCCTCAAACTCAGATCTGCTGGGATTAAAGGCTTAGGTCACCACTCCTAGTCTCAAACTCAGAAAATGTGCCTGCCTCTGCCTCCTGACTACTGAAAATAAAATGTGTGTCAACATGTCTGGCTTAAATTTAAAAAGTAAATAAATAAATAAACCATATATGTAAACCAAGGGCTCATCTGGGAAATTACAATAAGCAAAAAATATTTTTTTTTCTTTTCTTTGTGGCTTTCACTGTCTGCTCTGAAATAGGGGGTGAGGGAGTAGCCTAAACATTTTATTTGTAAAATAATAGCACAGTCAGCCTTAACATTTAAAAATATGGTGGAGATAAATCTAGTCTCTCACCGCTTCCTCTCTCTTGTTTTTTGAGACAGGGTTTCTCAATAAGCAGCCCTAGCTGTCCTGGAACTCACTCTAGACCAGGCTGGCCTCTAACTCACAGAGATCCTCCTACCTCTGCCTCCACCAAGGCTGGCTAACAAAAGTTTCTTAAAGACCTGGAAATTGTAATGTATTCTTTCTAATTGCCAGAGCCAGAACATTGTGTTAGAATATAGTGAAGATAGTGATAATCTCGGGAACTTTCCAATTTCATTTGTGAAATGAGTTTTAAACAAATAAGCATGAACTGAACCTCACTGACCACCAATGGTGGGAAATTTCAAGTCATTTGTAGTGAAATATTCTGTTGCAAGCATAACAGTGAATACAAATTAAAATTGCCACCAGAGGCCTCAGCGTTGTGCAGAGAACTCAAGGCAGCTAAAGCATGCTCAGAGTGCAAGAAACAGTCCTCCCAGGGGAGAGCACAGAGACTAATTATCCAATACCAACTGGTCAGCCCTGAAAACACACACACTAGTAACATTACACAGACTGAACAGGTTGTATTTCATGACTGTGTTAGTGTGTGTGTGTGTGAGTGTGTGTGTGTGTGTGTGAGTGTGTGTGTGTGTGTGAGTGAGTAAGTGTGTGTATGTGCACGCGCGCACTGCAAGCAAAAGCTAAGAATGGAAAAAGGGGCCATGAATTTGAAGTGAGAATGGAAGGGTATATAAGAGGGCCTGAAGGGAAGAACAGAAAGTAGAGAATGATGTAATTACAATCTCAAAAATAAAAGAAATGTCCTTTTTAAAAAAGCTTAATTACTCTCTACATATTGGCCTTTCTGGCTGTTGAAGGTATTTGTCACTTGGGGGCTGGCATGGCTGCCATCGGTCAAAAGTACTTCTTTTCTTCTGGAGGACCAGGGTTCAGTTCCTAGCACCTACACAACCACCGAAGTACAGCTCCTCTAGGAGACCCAAATTCCCCTTCTGTCCTCTTCAGGCGTATTTGTGCATACCCACATGCCTGCCCGCGCGCGCGCACACACACACACACATGCAAACACACACACAAATAAAAAATAAATCTTAAAATCATAAAATAAAAAGATGGTTTTTTCTCTTTTAAAATATAATGAAGAAACTGAAGACAACTGTCTTTTATTTCAGTTTGTCACACGACTTTGGGAGGTACTATCATCAAACCATAATTTTACAGTTCACTTATAGAATAAGAATAAAATCAGGACTTGATATAGGATGTTTTTTTCATCTGCTCTTAATTTCCCAGCTACCAAAGGAAACCACGTGATAGGACCTGAGACTTTGTTTATTTGTATTTAGTCAACAATGATTTCCTTAAAAACTTAAGTCACTTTGAAAACACCAGTTCAAAAAAAAGCACGCACACAGACACACATACAGACACACACATACACACACAGACATACAGACGCACACAGACACACACACGCACAGATACACACACACTTCCAAGCCTGTTTCCCAAGGCACAGTTACTATGCTAAAGTTTCCTGTTAGAGCATTCAGTGTGTCTCAGCCTTCTTAACACTGTGACACTTCAGTACAGTTTCTCATGTAGTGAGAATACAGTTTCTCAACCCCCAAACATAAAAGTACTTCATTGCCACTCTATAGCTGCAGTGTTGCTACTGTTATAAATCATAATGTAAATTAATATATGATATGCAGGATATCTGGTGGGCGGGTCGTGACCCAGGGGTCGGGAATCGTTATGTTAGCTAGCACTACACCTTCTTATTAAGAAAACCAAGGATTCATTTAGTAGCAGAACAGTAAACTCGGGAGAAATACTGGACACTAACCTAGAGGCATTAAAAAAAAAAAGTTAAAATGACATTTGAAATCTATCACAGTGATTTTTAAATCATTTACATATGTATTTTTTGTCTAGATGAGTTTGAAAAACATCTGCAAAGGTCTCCTGACTTCAAATTTGCAGAATCATACTTGGGCTGACCATATGACAGTTCTAACTCTAACCCTAAACCCTGCTCTGAAATCACACTTTCCAGGCCCTGACACCTGGAGGTGCATTGGTGACAGTGACCAGGACTATCTATACTGAGAACCTGGGGCTCTCCTGCACTTGTAATAAACACACATTTGCACACAAGCACACCTTGGCAAAAAACAGGTAAGTCAGCACCAGTCGCCAGGTCCCTAGGAGAATCCAGGCTTTTCCTAGAGTCCTCAGCTGACTTGCCATCTCCTCCCGCGTCCCAGGACCGCTCTGCCTCTACTTTCCCCTCTCCCACTCAGGCCAGCCGGCTGATCCCAAGACTAACCCAGCCAAAATTACTTTGCCTCCCACACTCCCAGATCCCAAATGCTGAGCGAGACGGGTACCCGAGCGCGCCACGTGGATCTTGAGCTAGTAGCCAGCTCTAAGGCAGTTCTTTAAAGAGAGGTCCCCGCCTGGCTAGTCCTGGTAGCTCTGCTCCCACCCCAGGCCCCCGAAACTTGCCTGGTTAGGGTCGGTGGCTCGGAAAACGTGGCAGGCCATCTGCGACTCGGGGTCGTCCGGCTGCGCCTTGATAAGGTAGGCAAAGTAGGTGAGGTCGTGGCTGTTGTGGATGAAGCGCGAGATGTGCTGCGCCTTGTGCTCGAAGATGAATACCCCGGTGTTGGGCTGCACAGTCCCGGAGCCAGCGCCCCCGCCCACCCCGGCACCGGGCGCGGGGACGCAGCGCAGGAAGGGCGCACTGAGCACCAGGAGCACCTCGCGGGCCGCGGGCGCACCGCAGCCGCCCGCCTCGGGCTTCTGGCTCCGCCGGCGGATCTCGGCCATGAGCCACGGTAACATGGGCAGAGTGGTCCTGCGATCCAAGCACGACCCTCCCACGTACCATAGCCGGAAGCGCTTGTCACCCGGCCTGGCTGCACCTGGCTGCGCTAGGGTACCGGGCTCCGGCTCCAGAGGGTGCGGGAACGGCTCATCCTGAATGCAGCTAGGCGACTCCATAACTCGCGCCTAGCTAGGGCACCGCGCCCCCAAACTCTCACAGTGCAGGCGCCGCCGGAAACTGTCGCCCCAGGCCCCCGCGCCTGCCTTGGTGCCACCAGCTCTTGAAGTCCGCGCTTCAGCGGCCCTGCCCCATGCGACACTTTCCCAGGCGGGGCTAGGAAGCTCTGGCTGCAGCGTAGTGGACTAGCGGGAGACCCAGGCTCACGCGTGCCTCCTCCTTCCCGGAGGTCGAGCCTGGGGACCCGCCTGCCCTCTGGCCGCCCGTCCTTCAGTTCTCCGGGTCAGGGACCACGCCGGCCGCGGTCTCCTGCTCCCGCTCCTGCAGCCCGCTGCAACCGCTGAGCTTGCCCAGCTCTGGCACTGGAAGGCTGGGCGGAGAATGGGGCTGTGGGCGGGAAGGGGTGACTCGGGGCGGAGCTGGTTGCGAGCTGGGTGACCGGCTGTCACCTGGAAGGTCGGGGCCGCGGGGTGGCGGCCCGCTCAATCCTGGAGAAGTATTGCAATGGAAAATAACAAAAACAAGCGTGGCCTCTTGCAGGCGGCTCCTGCAGCAGTCTACTCTGCAGCCCAGCTCGCTGCTCCTCCTCCAGGGTTCCCGTCCCTCCCTGTTTCTTCCTTCCTTCCTTCCAGGCCGCTACTTTAAAGCAGGCTGCTGTCCTGCCTCAGGTCTTGCCCGCCAAGAGCTTGGCCTGCTGCAGATCCTAGGTGGACTCCCAGGGTTGTTCTCCTGCCTCCGTCCCTCACCTCGCCCGGGGGCACAGCCGCCTACCCAGCCTGGAGCTGGCACTTCCCGGACCAGCTTGGCCTCTCACCTCTCCTGGAGACTCTACTGCCCCCTGGAGAGGGGCCGCTCTCAGTAGGACATTGGGTGGGTTTTGTTTGTTTTTTTAAGCAATATTTGCTTAGTTTTATTCCATCTAAAGTCTGAATATTACTATATTCTGCATCCTTTTTTCTACTCTCGATCACTACTTGTGTTTTCAATCACAATTTTATGACAAAATAGTTTAATTGTAATATTCATTTTAAACTTTAACACTGTTTGATTTGAATCTTCCCGTTTTTTTTAAATGAAGCTAACTTCTTAAAATATAGAGAAATTAAACTTCTTTAAATATCCCCACCTCAGAACTAATGTAAAATTTCCCCTTGTATGTATGAGAATAAATATTTGAAGAAGCATTTCAGGGACAATTATTCCATTTTTAAAGTGGAACGGTAGTAATGAAATTATGTTTTCCATTTTAGCAAATTAATCTAGTTTGTTATTGCTGCTGCGCGTTTGTTCTTTACCATTTTAAGACAAAGTCTCCTTCCTATATAGTACAGGTTCACTTAGAACACTCTGTCTTCCTGCCTCAGTTTTCCAAGTCCTGGAGTTACAAGAATGCATCACCATCCGGGAAGAAGCTCTCAGACTCTCTTTACACCCTTACTGGGTGATAGGAATGGGTAAAAGAAAAACAAAATAAAACGGGAAACTTTAAATTTACTTTCGCTCCGGAGCTTAGAAAAAAAATGAAAATATGTATCTCTCTTGTAATTTGTATTTAATGGTATTTTTTGCTTTCTCTAACGTCTTATGGTCATTTTGCTTCCTGTTCATGCAAAGTCAAAATGATCAAATTTTCTACACTTCTGGGGGCCACCATGTAGCTCACCTCTTGTTAATGACCATCTAAGCTCTAAGAAGATGGTATTGATTGGTTTAAGTCATTTATTTTAACACAAGACCTTTGTGCAAAATACAACCCAAGACTTCAAGGAGTAATGAAATGTCTGAGAACATAGAGACATCCGAAGGCCTTAGCAAAAGTCTTTTGCACAGATTTCATTTCCCTAGGCTGCACATCTGAGGCTTGCGAATGAGAAAGAAAGAAATAAACACAGTGGGTCAATTACAGAAACCTTATAAATTAAGGTTTATATAAATCCCTTATTTAAAAAGGGATTAGGATTGTATTTGGAGCCCCACCAGGCCAGTTCCTATTGGCATAATGAATTCAAGCAACAGAGAATAAACTTTTATGATTGACATGAAAACAGGGTTATTGTCATCTAATTATAACAAGCTAAATGGGGTTGCAAAATGCTCTGGAGCCTCTGGCCTGAGTTTTATTCTGTGTTTAGCTTACATTTATGACTATTAATACATGGAGAAATGTTCTCTCTGCCTTCCAGAAGTTAACTGTGGTCACATGATATGACTTATTTTGACAGAAACGTGAAAAGAGGTGACTTGGATTATATCTGAAGGAGAAGCACTTAATTAGAAGTACAGTAGTGGACACATGATCCTCTCTTGCTCTCCAGTGGCCATGTTGAAAACAATGCATCCATGTGGAGGTGCCTCATGATTAAAGACCAGAATGCTGAGCCATCACTGTGGACAGCTGTCCTGGGAAATCTGCCAGGGACAAGACAGATTCCTCACACATAAATAATAAACTTTTGTTCACATGCCATTAAGCTTCTGGGTATATTTGTTTCCTTATTAACCTGTCTACACTGTCAGATAAAATGCATTCACTAGCACACATTTATCATAACTTGTTTTATTTACTGATGTAATTAACTCTATACTTATATGAAAGTAACTATGAGTTTCTTACAATCACTGTTTTACCTCCAGAACTTACATATATTATTCACATATAAAAAGCATTTAATCGCATAATCACCACTTGAGTTTTGAAGACAACACACAACTATAACATAGAGGAGTTATTACACAAAATGTGTAGGCATGTGGTATTTACTATGCTGAGGCGGAACTCCACCTATGCCCCTCCCATCCTCAACCTCAACCACCCCTCCAAATGAAGACCCAAAGAGTATGTATATAGACAGCATTTCCAAAGAGCTGGTGGAATTCTCTCTCCTAGGGAATGTTGGAGAAACCTCTACCTACAAAACCCAGAATTGAACTTCTGATAAAGCTAAAGTGTTCCTCTACTACTCCAAATAAAATTGTGCCAATACTACTAAAAAGCTGTAAGGTGCTCACAATCCTCAAATAACCAGCATAAGGCAAGCCTAAGGCCCCGAATTAGTGCAATGGTGTAAGAGGAGAAAGGTCTGGTTTGTTGTAGTTTTTGATCCTTGTTTCTTCTTCTCATATACAAGGCTCTCCCTCCCTCCCTCTCCCTCCCTCTCTCCCTCTCTCCCTCCCTCCCTCCCTCCCTCCCTCCCTCTCTCTCTCTCTCTCTCTCTCTCTCTCTCTCTCTCTCTCTCTCTCTCTCTCTCTCTCTCTCTCTCACTCTCTCTCTCATAGAGAGAAAGAGACATACATTTGGTGTCCACATACACATATACCTTTCTTTGCTGCTTAAACAATAAAGATACAAGGTTGGAGAGATGGCACATTGCATAAAGCACTTGCTTCAAAAGCAAACTGGAATTCTTAGAACCCACATAAAGCCAGGCACAATAATAATGTGCATTCCCAGAAGCTCATGTGTAGTATGAGGTTTTCTGGCCCATCTGGCTGGTGGTACATACCGACAGACCTGAAGTCCCAGACCAATTAGCCCCAAATAATCACACAAAGGCTTATATTAATTTCATTCTTTTTAGCCTATGGTTCAGACATATTGCTAGCTAGCTCTTGCATCTTAACCCATTTTCATTAATCTGTCCTGCAATGTGACAGGTTTACCTATTTCCTACATCTTGCTTCAGTGGCTAAATGGAGTCTCTGACTCTGCACTCCTTCCCTTATCTATGCCTGCCATAGGCCAAAAGAGTTACTTTATTAATGATGTTCACAGCATACCGAAAGACATCCCACATCACTCATGGACCAGCTAACCTGATGTGTATAAGGGCAAACAACAAAGAGACTCTGTTTCAAACAAGGCAGAAGGCAGCAACTGACACAAAGGCTGTCCTCTGCCCTCTGAACATGTTCTTGGTATGTATATACACACACAACATACATACATACATACCAAAGAGATTAAAAATAACAAATATAAATAATTTCATACTCATGCCTTTTTGAGGTTTTGTCAGTATTTCTACCTGCCTTCTCTTCCAATCACCCCACAACCTGAGTATCTTCCATCCTTCATGACTAGAATACCTTTCATTATTCAAGATTCCGTACAAGAGTCATAGCTCCTGAAGCTACACTTGCCCAGCCACAGCCAGTAGCTGCTCCTTTCTTCTCCCTTCCCTGTATTTTCCACTAATACAGTGAAGACATTCTTCATCATTATTGAGTGACTCTCTGTTTTCCTATAAAGAAGCAATGCCACCAGGATGGAGCCATTTGAGGGTCTTCTTCTCTACTGAGTTTAAGAATTTTTTTACAAAAGGCAAGAAAGACAGAAATTGGCGAAATGTTATTTTAAGTCAAAATACATATACAGTATAGTACACAAGAGTCTTCCCATGAAAGGAAGAGAACAGAGCTGGCAGCCAAATCTGCCCAAATTATTGATTTTCTTATAAGTCTGGGGCATGAAATGGATCCCCTTTGTCTCTCCAAATTGTCTGGCCTGGGCTATGGCTGGGAGGTTGGGTAATGTGAACAGAGACAGGGAAGTTGATTGGTTCCAGCCAAAGGAGCCTGGCAGCAGATGTCAGAGATCTGAGGAACAGTTCCTACTCTGAGGGCTGGAAATGGGGAAGAAAAAGAAGGAAGGGTGGCCGTCCTAAAACTGACAACATATTCATTTATATTAGGCCTCCTTTCCATGTCTGCCTACTAGCAAACCCTGATTCTTAGGCCCTCAAAGTCAGGAGCCTCAAAAGAAGGGTTTGATTGTTTCACATTTCCCTCCCACAGCAACACAGCAGCAGATAATTACTGGGTAGTTAATAAGTATTGAATGAGTAGAGGAGTTGAATAAGTAGCTAATTAGAACTTGAGAAGTGAAAGAGTTTTACTATCACTGAGGTGATACGCCAAATTCTTAATTAGATAATTTCTGATTAACAAATAGATCCACTGGATAATTATAAAGCTTAGAAAATAAAAGAATGCCTTCTCCAATGTATGCTGAAGTTCTGACTGGAGAGAACACAGCCCATGTGGTTGAACAGGTTTTTAAAATAATACCAGGGATCCCCTACTCCCTGTGACCTTGCCCCAGCCCAGGCACCTGGGTCATTCTATGTTCTGGCTTCAGGGAAAGGATGACACAGCTGAATGCAAAGAACAAAGGAGCCCATTCTTAGCGTTTATGCTTCAAAAGCCAGAGGCTGGCAAAAGCCAAGAGGGAATTTTTTTTCCTTGCTCAGTAAAGAAAAAAAATTCCCAAACATTGAAGATGGAGAAACAGAAAGTAAGAGGGTTTCAGTTCTGTGAGTCTTCAGAGGGGAGATCTCACTGTCTCTCATGGCTGGGCTAGTGAAGTAGCCTTGCTACTTTCTCTGGGATAAGGCCAGAAATCTGCATTATTCCAAGGAGAGGAAGGAGCAGATAGACAGAAGACTGGAGCAGCCTATGGGACAAATCATGCACGGCAAAGGTGATGCAATTTTTCTCATGCCGGATGGAGTGTGAGACAAGCATTCTGACTTGTCACTAGGAGGAGGAATAAGAAAGATGAGGAGAGGGGGAGAGGGAGAGAACGAAGAAGAGGGCATAATAAGTTTTGAATCTCTGGTTATCTATTGCTGCTGATGTAGTAAGCCAATCTAACTGAATTAATAAGTCCAGAATTAATGAAAAGAGCAAAGCAACCCTGTGTGACCTTGGAAAGACGGGAGGAGTCACAGGGCAAATATGGCTTTAGGCTATAAGGCCTTAGGTGGTCTTGGGAGGGGAAGTGGGTGTGGTGGGATTGTGTTCTGTTCCATTGTAAATAATTGTCCCACCTACTGGTTTAATAAAAATGTTGATTGGCTGAAGGCAGACAGGAAATGTGGGTGGGGCTACCAGACTAAGAAAACTCTGGGAACAGGAGGAACAGAGCAAAGATGCCACAGAGATGCCAGACAAGCTAGCAGATGCAGAGGACAACTATGCTGCTCTGAGAAAAAGTACTGAGCCACATAGCTGAACAGGATAAAAAAAAAATCATGCGTTAGTTTAAGAGCAAGAGCTGGGAATATTCTAGAGCCATAGGCTGATCAGGATAAAATTAGTGAAAGCATCTGTGTGTTTCTGTGTGACTGTAGGTCCAGGCCAGAAATTTCATACAATGGGGGAGGGGGTTGACCTTTGGAGGGCTTTTTGAGGGGAGAGTCAGGATCTGAGAAGAAAGAGAGGTAGTGCTTCCACCTAATCATCCCAGACTCTTTGAACATATAGACGCCAGGGTGCCAGGGGCTCAGGTGGGGCATCCACCAGAACAAGAGGAGGAAGAGGAGGCTAACCTGGACTGGACTGTGTAAGTTGAGGCTCTGGCTATACCTACTAGGGTATACAGTAGAGGGGAAGCCCCATTTCTTCCTCCTCATGACACCACTTTTTCCTGAAACATGTGATACTTCAGACTGGAAAGAAGGAAGGGAGGGAGAGAGACAGGCTTCAGTAAGGGAAAGGGAAGTGGCAGAGAACATATAGAATAATTGAATTCTTGGTCCATATGGTAAGTGTGATTGATTCCCATCTACACACAACAAACACAAATATCACAGTGTATGAGTTCCTCTTTTGTTGCTTTGATAAAACACCATGACCAAAGCAACTTAGAAGGGTTTTCCTTGGGCTTACAGTTCCAGAGGGATGAGCATCCATCGTGGCAGGGAGACAAAGCTGCAGAAACGGAAGCTGAGAGCTCACATCTTCAACTGCATTCGCAAAGCAGAGAGGGTAAACCAGAAGTGATGTGAGGCTTTTGATCTCAAAGACCACCCACAACTACATACTTCCTCCATCAAGGATGCATGACCTAAACCTTCCCCTCTTTGTTGTTCAGCTGACCAAGACCATGGACAACATTTCTCACTCAAACCACCACATTCTACTCCCCAGCCTCCATAGACTTGAGGCCATATGCATATGGCCCAATTTCAGAAGTCCTCATAGTCTTTCACAGTCTCAACATTGTTTTAAAAGCCCAGAGTCTCTTCTGAGACTCAAAACAAGTTCTCAATTGTAACCCCTTATAAAATCAAAAAGAAGTTCCATGCTTCCATCATACAATGGCACAGAACATACATTCCCATCCAAAGGGAGGAATAAGGACATAGTAAGAAATACTGGACCAAAACCAACCAGATGAGAAAACACCAAATCAGCCATGCCCTGTGTCAAAGGACTTAGATCTATCTGCCTCTCCAGCTTTATTTCCTTCAACAAATATCTCTTTCTTAAGTAGATTCCACTCCTTGTATGCAGCCCTTCTAGGCAAACAGCCCCCACCTGTGACATCTCCAAAATCTTGCAGGCTCCACTGCAACTCAGGATTCACCTTCACAGCTATGCCAAATGGCTTCTGGGGGCCTTCTGTCATCTCAGGGCCTCCACACAGGGAGACCCCTGGGATACACTGGCCTTTTCTCACCATGGAGGAAATAGCTTCTTGCTTCCTTCATGCCTCCAAAGCCAGCACCATGTGGGTGACACTATTAAGTTTGGCTGGCAGCTTGGGATGGACTCTGAACTCCTTTGGATCACAAGAGCAGCAGGACTTTTATTCATTTGCTTCCTAGGAACAGAAAACTCCTGATACTCTCTTTCACAAGGAGGAAGGTTAGCTGGGTTGACATCCTGATCTGAGGTTCCCTTCCCTTTATTCAAGAGGCCTTTCTTTAACTAAAGATATTAATCTTAGCCAGGCTTGGTAGTGCACACCTTTAGGCCTAGCACTTAGAAGGCATAGGCAGGGAGATCTCTGAGTTCAAGGCAAGCCTGGTGTATAGAGTAAGTTCTAGCACAGCCAGGACTGTACAGAGAAACCCTGTCTTCAGAAACAAAAATAAAAAAGATACCATTCTCCTTGATGCTTCAGCATAAGCCTTAGCTGCAGCAGTAAGTTTCCTGGCGCTCTTTTTCTCTTCCAACAGTACGTTTTGTACTTCTTTCCCCTCCAATGGTCTTTTCCATTGTAGATCTGTAGAAGAGGTACTGAAAATAACCAGGCCACCATCTTTACACTTCCTTGAAATTGTCTCTGCCAAATAAATTAGTCTGTCACTTATTAATTTAGCCTTAAGCAAGTTCTTAGGACAAGGACAGAAAGTAGCCACAGAATTTACCAAAATTACATGCAAATGGCCTCCAGCCCATTGCCATTATTATTTTCTTCTGAAGTCTCTTGAGCAGGGCTTCCAGAATCCACATTGTTCTCAGCACTTCTACATTCCCAGTTCATACTAGTATGGCCTATTAAGTTCTGCTTACAGAGTTCGACTATTTTCCTAGTCCAAAGTTTCAAAGTCCCCCTCATTCCTCTAAAAAGCAATATGATCAGATTCTTCGCATCAACCCACTCTCTGTACCAACTTCTGTCTTAGGTACCTTTACGTTGCTGTGATAAAACACCACAACTAAGGAAGGAAGGAAGCTTATTTGGCTTATTGTTCTGGAGGGATAAAAGTCCATCATGATAGAGAAGTATAGCAACAAGCAGGCAGGACAGCAGGATCAGGAATCTGAGAGCACACATCTTCAAACTCATGTGGGGGGGGGGACAGAGGAAACTGGAAGTGCCATGAGGTTACATACTTTTGTGGGGATATGTTTCAAATTTAATAAAAACAGTCTGAGATATCAGAGGACAGATCCACCTCTTCCAGTCTTTGTTTGTTTGGTTTAATTTGCTTTTCTAGACAGAGTTTTCAGGCTGGCTTTGAACTCACAGAGATTCCCTTGCCTCTGCTTCCCAAGTTCTGGACTAACAGTGTGCACCACCGCTGCCTACCTAGGAGCCTGGAACTCCTTCTGTAAACTAAAATGACCTCAAACTCAGATTTGATGAGATTAAGGGCGTAGGTCACCACTCCCTGTGCTGGGATTAAAGGTGTGAGTTACCACTCTCTGATCCTCCTGACTGACTGTGGGTAGATCCCTCTGATATCTCAGAGTGTTTTTATTACGTTTGAAACATATCCCCACATATTTTCCATAACAAGACTTTACCAATGAAACATCCCTAAACAGCATCACCAACCAGGCATCAAGTATTCAAATGACCAAGACTATGGGGAACATTTTTTATTCAAACCACCATGTACAAATGCTAGATGGGCTACAGGCTTTAAATACTGTAAGAACAAGAGACATAAATTTGCAGACACTGCTTTCTCTCTTCCTATGGCTCCTCCTCTGCCTCCTCCCTAATCCCATCTTCTTCCACTGCCATCAGACTCCAGGTTCTTAGGCCTTCCAATGAGAACTGAAGATCACATAGTCTCTAGGAGACTTCCAAGCCCCCAGGGTCAAATTGAGGCTGCTGAGGGATCCTTCCCCAAGGGCTTCCCCAGGTTCTCTAACTCTTAGGCATGCAGAGAAACTGGCCCCTACTGGGTAAGCTGATCTAAAAAATTGCAATTTCTGAGTTAAATTCTGTTGGTTCTGTTCCTCAAGAGAGCCCTGCATAATACAAATGGTTAACTGGAAATTGGTTGATGTTATTTTTTCCCTTGAGCATTCAACCAGCAAAAGCACAGTAGAAGGATAATGATACAAATTCCCAGAAGTGTGACTTAAATCGAAAGCTGTTAGTGTTCATTCTGATGAGGAGTATCCTGGAATCTCAGAAGACCCCCTTATAACCCTCAGAGACATTTTGGTGCTCTACATTGGGGACTTACACATTAACACATTTCCTTTTCATTTCCTTTATTTTTGCCATAGTAGAGCCACAAAGAGACTCTTTCTCTCCTCTCTGAGTAGGTAAAAGGGTGTAGCAGCTCTAATCTAGGGCTTTCACAGCAGAAAATTGAGCACTTCCTTCATGCTCAGAAAACTTGGCTCTGAGTGTTACTCCATAAGTAGTCATGGCAGCATACGGATTTAGTGCTCTGAATGGCCAATCCTAGAGTGCATGGACACTGTGAAGATGCCATTGGGGTAATGTCAAATTTCCTTATGTCGTAAAAAATATTCTTGAGTGGGGGAGAGCAAAACAGCCATTTATGTCATTATAATGACCAAATTCAACCCTAAAAAACAATTGAAAAGGAAAACAAAAACTTGTAAGCCAATTTTATGTGCAAGTATACGTACACAATTATGTAATAAAATCCAAATGAAATGCAGCTACATGTGCATGTGGAATATAAGTTTACAGATAACAGATTTTATAGCACCATATACTGTTTTATAATAGAAATAGCTCTCAAAATTGCATTGTAAAAAAGACAATTTAATCGCTAGAAAAACATCATAAAAATACTTGCATGGTTGTAGGAGGGAAAAAATATGATCAAAATATATTGTGTGGTTAAAAAATTTAATGTACTTAATGGCCTCAGTGACATATCTAAGTGATGTAATCTTTTTGAACAGCCCGTGCGTATACAGTTTATCATTGACCAAAAGATCATCATATGTCCTGTGATTATATAAAATATCTGTAAATTAATCCAAATATTATAAAGATATAATAATATGGGGATAGAGAGGTAGGTGGCTTAGCAGGTAAGAGGACTGATTGCTCTTGCAGAGAACCTTGTTTTCTGATTCCACACAGCTCCAGACAGTGCCCTCTTCTGGCCTCTGTGGGCATTTCACACATATGGTACATAGCAAAATACCTGTAAACATAACATTAAATTTCGGAAATATGCATATGCATACAAATAAATTGAGTAGATTAAAATGTCAAAAGAATAAAGCTTCCCAAACTAGTCAAATGTCCAAGGAAGCATCTGGTGAAAATTTAACTGTTATTCTCAGTTTATTCTATTAATTTAGCTAGAATTTTCACTGTCACTTTGATAAAGGTTACTGATATGATTACAATATAAAATGTCCCTCACAGGTTTGTGGCTATCTCTGCCCTCTGACTCCAAGCAAGCTTTATCTGTCATAACAAAGTCAAAATATAACACTACATTTCCCTAAATATTAGACATGCCAAAGTCAATTAATGGAGTAATAAACAAAATTTGATATATCCATGTATGAAATCCATAAGACAGAGTTAATCATAAATGAATCAAATTACATTTATTGACACAAGAATGTATCTAATATAATTATATGAAAAAGTTTAAATACAAGAGCTATAGATGTAGCTCATTGATAGAGATCTTGCTCCCCCCATTGATATACTTCCTCCAGAAAGGTCACATTTCCTAGATCTCCCTAAATAGTACTACCAAATGAACATCAAATGTTCAATTGCTAGGGGCTAGGGGGAATATTTCTCATTCATCACCTCATGGACTTAGTAATGTGAAATATCAATAAAAAAGAGTACCAGATTTTATCATTTTTTTGCAGACATTAACTGAAGAAATAGTTAGCATGTTGCATGCCTTACGGACATGAACAGTGACTCTTAATGAAACAGAGAGCTTAAAAAAGCAAACAAGCATCTATAGTGAATACTGCTTTATTTCTGATGACTTCTTTGCTGACTTTGCAAGAAGTTGGTCGTTTTCCTATAGTGCTTTCTTTCTATCACAAAATAGATCATGAACTTGTTACATAAGCCCAGATACTAGTGAGTGCGCACAGAAGCACTGGTGAGCAGCTATGGTGTAGCAGTCTGTTTTATCTACCAATTATTCTACACCATCACGTCATCACACCCCAGAGGAACTTTGAAGAAATGGTTTCTTCCTCCTGAGGATCTTGTTTTCTCTTTGAATTGATTATAATGGGACTTTTTTTTCTTCTTACAGATGTAGGAGAGGAAAAAACGCAGTGTAAGGATAGAAAATGAACTCCATTTCTTAAATATGTTTTATTATTCAGCCTTTCTGTGTACTCAGTTATTTTTAATCTGCTACATCTTGATCAAAAGCTCTCAATGGAATAGCTTAATGAAAGTTCTACTTAAATTTACCTAAAAATACTAAAGTGCTTCATCCAAAAACATCTTGTAAATTTGTATTTATGTGTGTGCATGTGTGTGATTGGCAGGCAGCATGTGCACTTTCTACACCGTGCATGATTAGAGGTGAGAGTTCTGGAGTTCAACTCAGGTTGCTAAACTTGACAAGCAACGTGCCTTTACCTATGTGGTAGTCTCTCTGGCCCATGAAAAAGTATTTTTAAAGCAATGCTTGGCTGATGAAGACTTTGAAACCTTGCATACCTAAACATACCTTTGTTTTTACTTACAAAAGAATGACTGAAAGGTGAGGCTGTGTCTAGACACTTTGGATTTGGGAGAATCATTCCTGAAGATGCATTCAGGAGAATCATTCAGATGGGAAGAGGCTGACACAAAGGTGGATTTGGTGTTTATCTTAAATGTGGAGAACTTAGTACTTGTTAATAGATTTGCTGTTAGCTATGAGGGAAGGAAACAGGGGGAAAAGATAGCATCCTAGCTTCTGATCCCAGATCTGGTTGTTAGCAATCAGGCAGTCCACTAGTCTGTCCTTGGGGACTTAGCAACAACAAGACATGTCACCATTAGTTGCCAAGATGCCACACATTCCTGCTATTGCCAAGTCGTGCATTCTCCCTATGCACATGCGCTGTATTCCTTTACAAAATGCTAGTGCTTTCTCTCCCAGCTCTTTTTCCTTCCACCTGGCTCAGAGGCAGCTTCTGAATCCTCCCTCTCTCCCCCAAAAAACCCCTCTCTCATGAAATCTTTAAGATACAAACAAACAAACCTTCACATCAATACTGTAGGTACCTGTGAAGCCCACTGCAGCTCAGATGGAAGGAGATCCTGGCAGTCAGGAGCCCAGGCACACTGAGCACCTCAGCTCGAATGGAAAGTATTCAGGCAGTGGAGAGCCAATGAATACTGGGTGTTACCGCTGGTTTCAGCATCAGAGTGGGTTTTCTTTCACTGACTCTGGTTTCAGAGCCAGGGTGGGTTTCTTTGGCTAGCCACTTGTCCCTACAAATACTGCCACAGTAAGTTTGGTAACTTTTGTCAATGTGGTTTCTAGAACAATAAGATTAAAAAAAACATATATTTCTATGGCAATGTTTATAATGCCCTGGATGAAATTTATGTAATTGTCCAGTTCTACACTCATTCAATATAGATATTATTGTTTTGGGATGTGTGTGTGTGTGTGTGTGTGTGTGTGTGTGTGTGTGTGTGTGTTCACCACATGTATGCATGCACATATAGAGGTCAGAGAACAACCTTTGTGAGTTAGAGTTCTCCTTCTTTCTAGGGCAGTTTCTCTTGTTTCTTCTGCACTAACTGCTTCAAGCTAGCTAGCCCTGGAACCTCCGTCCTTTGTCTTGGCATCTCACCCCTAGGAGTGCTGGGATTGCAGATACTTTTTATGCTACGGTTTGTGCTCCAGGCTTGGCTGACGTGGAACTCTTTACCACACAGTATAAGGAAGGCCCTAGAGATCTGAGATCCTTATGCTCATACAGAAAGTGTCTTTGTTCACCGAACCACCACCCTGCCCTAAAAGTATTTCCTATTTTTTGAGGTTCAGTTTTTTGTTTTGTTTTGTTTTGTTTTGTGTGTATGTGCACAAGTAACCTGGTTCCATAGAGCTGGAGTTAGAGGTAATTGTGAAAGATCTGATCTGGTTGCTGAGAACCAAACTTGGGTGCTCTGAACTGCTGAGCCATATTTCTAATGATCAAAATCCATATTACACCTTAATTCTTCTGAAAAATAGAAATAATTGTAAATGTGCCAACTGCAAGGATTCCTGGCAAGTAGCAGCTATATAGTAAACCCAACATGGGTCCAGCAGAATATGCCACATATGTAGGGCACATCCCTGGGCATGACTATATAAATCTGTGCCTACCTGTTCTCTTAATAGGAGACACCACATGAAAGACAGTCTCTTTTCTCTTCTGCTTCTCTTCCACTGCACTTGCCTGGCAACTCTTCTAAATAAACCCAACCCCAACTTTTTTTTAGATTTAAGAGGTCAAAGTTCAAACTAAGTGGGTGAAGAAAGTGACAATGGGAGACAAGATGATTCAGTGGGTGATAGTGCTTAGAGCCAGGGTTGATCATCTGAGTTTGATCCCTAGAATCCACATGGTTGAGATTTCTGGAATACATATAAGGCAAGAACCAACTCAACTGGGTTATCTTCTGTGCTACACACACACACACACACACACACACACACACACACACACACACACACACACACACACACACACTGTGGTGGTTTGAAAGAAAATAGGGAGTAGCACTATTAGGAGGTGTAGCCTTGTTGGAGGAAGTGTGTCACTGAGGGGGCAGAATTTGAGGTCTCTTTCACGCTTCCCTCAGTGTGACTTTCAGTTAACTTACCACACAGTATAAGGAAGGCCCTAGAGATCTGAGGTCCTTGTGCTCATACAGAAAGTGTCTTTGTTCACCGAACCACCACCCTGCCCTGTTACTTGCAAGATGTAAGAGTCACAGCTATTCCTCCAGCACCACATCTGCCTGCACTTCACTGATAAGTATTTTGAAAAAAGCCCCAGTCGTAGGTAACTCTGCCAATGGAATAAGCCAAATCAAACCAAATTAAAAGTCCAGATTTAATGAGCAAACTTCCCTGGGTAATCTCAGGAAAAGAGGAGAAACTACATGGAGGCTCTATAGACAGATGTTAAATATCCTGTAGACATGGTTATAAGGAGCTCTAGGGGAAGAACCACCTGTTGATGGGTTTTCTAGGGGTGGAGGTTGGAGTAGGATGTCAGGGGCCAAGTTCCCAGCAGAACAGCTTGGCAGGATTGGAAGGGACATCCCACCTCCCTGCATCTGGAGATTCCCAACAACCACAGCCACCATGCTCCCCACTATGACTTAGCCTCTGAAACTGTAATCGAGCAACCACAATTAAATGATTTCATTATGAGAGTTGCCATGGTCATGGTGTCTCTTCAGAACAAAACTTTGACTAAAACATACACACACACAAACATAGTCCCACATATAGATGAATAAATATATATGTTTGTATTTTAAAAGTAATATTGAACAGTATAAATGGAATGTTTCAACTGATTATGTTAATCAAACATACAGTACCTGTCACACAGAGGGTGGTTCATAAATATCTTGTAAATGGATTAATCTAGAGCTCTGTTGGATTTCAAATAACAAAATCAGTTTGTTTCAGCAATTGGAAATTTCTCTAGAGAAAACAGACTTCCATTTTTGTTTCACTACATAGTTAAGAATATGTGCAGTTAAGATGTAAATGCCCACCATGGTCTGCAGATCTACTGTGGCAAACCTTATTTAAAGGAGAAAAGGATGCACAGAGTTAGTAACGCACACTTCCAGAATAAGTAGCCTCACATCAGCCAAACATAGGACCAAAAACTGCACAATGCTGTATGCTTGTATAAGAATATTAATGTGGAGATGTTAAATGCACCTGCCTCTACACTTTGCCACTGAGCGAAACCTCATGTTTATGTAATCTTGTATTATTGGCACATTTCCTGTTTGTATTGGCATCACGACTGGTTTTCTCTACCCTCAGGAAAACCTTTACAACAAAAAGTAATATTAATGTCTCATTAAAACTGTCCTTTCATGAAACTGATTCATGCCTGATTGCTATTTCTAATGAATGCTAAAAATATTCAAAAATCAAACTAAATTTTTTTTAATTTATTGTTTCTAGGTTTTATTGATGTTTTGAAATGTTTGTTTGTTTACATATTTGTCTCTAGATTTTTGATATAGAGCCTCTATCAGTGTTGCTCAGGATTCACAATCCTCCTGCCTGGGCTCCACTTCCTAGTGCTCAGATTACAGACATGCTCTACTGTGTTTCATTTTTATTGCTGTTTTAAATATATATCCTTCAATATTTCTGATATGCTGTGTGCAGCTCAACTGTCACCAAGATCCAGATTTTCATAATCACATTTGCTGTGGAATTATGCTCTTGTACATTGTAAATATCTGTCACTTGTATTGATTTAATAAAATGCTGATGGCCAGAAGGCAGACAGGAAGTATAGGTGGGGCTACCACGCTAAGAGAACATGGGAAGAGAAAGAACAGAAGCAGATGCCAGCCAGACTAAGAGACAGGAAGATGAGAATACTGCTCTGAGCAAAAGGTACCAAGTTACGTGGCTAAACATGGATAAGAATTATGGCTTAGTTTAAGAGTAAGAGATAGCAAGTAATAATCGTGAGCCATAGGCCGAAGAGTCTGTATAATATAAGCCCTTTGTCTGATTATTTGGGACAAAATGGCTAAGGGACTGGCCTGGCAGGAGAGAAAACTTCTGACTATGCACACTTTACAGGAAGACCCTCTTGCTCAAGGCTGAACCTCTGGACACTACAAAAGGTAAATCCTGGTTGAGGAAGGAATTGCTCCTGATCTGCAGAGGATGAGCTTTGCTAGTAAGCAGCTGGAAAACAGACTTTGTCTGACAGTAACATTTGAGAAAGTCTGCCCTCTATCCTGTGCTGAGACATTGTGCTACCAAGAAGAAGAAGAAGCCGCACATCACTCCCAAAGAAAATAAGCCGAAGAGAAAGAAGGTTAAACTGGCCGTGCTTAACATCTATAAGGTAACTGAAAACAGGAAGATGAGATGAATGTGGTGCTGGCGTTTTTAAAACATGATGTTTAACTTTGAAAATATTATGTGGCAAGTGTTGCTTGCCTTACTGCTTCAACAAACAACAAGACAAGTAATTGTGTGTGAGTTAATAAAAAGATAGTACATTAATATCTAGGTTTGTATGTGTAATTTTAAGGAAGGGGGGGCTTATGGAGCCTTGTCACTTATTGCTGAACTGTTGGAAAATAACAGCCCTGGGAGAAGGGGGTGCACTGTATCCAGTTGTAGACTCCCTAGTGAACCCACAAGCCTTGAACGGATAGTTTCAAATCAATGGCACATAGAAAGTCCTAGTTAAACACTGTGGAAAGAAACAAAAAAGAAAGTCATGAATGTGGGGGAAAGGCTTGTGAGGAAGATGTGGAGTTGTCAGGGTCAAGGGGTGGAAGACATTGGGGAAGAGAGTAGGCAGGAAGTACCAGATGGATTCTGTGTGAAATTGTAAAGGACAAAATGGTATTAGTAAAATAAAACAATGGCTATAATTTAGGGCACTGCTTACAGATTCTGCAGTAATTTTATCTGACCATCTATGTAGTATTCCTTCTTGATGTATAATAGATGCCTCAAAATAAATATGTTGGAATGAATGCATGTTCATCTATGTACATATAGATCTATACCAATACAGGTACAGATAAAAAAGAAAATGTAGGGAGCTGGAGCAATAGCTCAGTCAATAAAGTTCTAGCTACACAAGCATAAAGACCTCAGTTAGATGTTGCATGAAAGAAAGAAACTCACAGCCAGATCTCAGGGAAAGGCTGAGATATCAGAGAGGAAACACCACAATCAAATCTCACCCAGCTGTCTTCCAGTTTCCTCAGCCTCGCTCCTCGTGGCTTTTTCTGCCTCTCTGTCTTTCTATGGCTGCCTTAAATACCCTCTTTGCTCAGTTGTTTCACAACCAGGTTAAGATTAAAGGCGTGGCACCACCACTGCTGCCTGGGAGCCTGGAACTCCTTCTGTAAACTAAGATGACTTCAAATTTAGATTTTTCTGGGAATAAGGGCATAGGTTACCACTCCCGTATTTTCCCTGTGCTGGGATTAAAGGTGTGAGTTACCACTCTCTGATCCTCTCAGACTGGTTTTTATTAAATTTGAAACATATCCCCACGGTTAGATCATGGGACCCATGTAAAAGGCCATGCATGTTGCTCTAGCTTATAATTCAATTGCTAGGCGGAGGCAGACAGATCCTTGAGAGTTAGGAATCACTTTATTTGGCATGCAATACTTCATGAATACCTACTGTGTCCCATTTGCTGAAATAGTCTTGCCATTCTCATGGAACTTGCCTGTGAAGTAGAGAGAGAGAAAGTAAGAGTAATGCCACATACTTACCAGAAGCAGAATGGTGCTGTAACAAGAATCTAAAATGTGCCTCACTGATTTCAGGTCTGTGTGGCAGATGGGAAGGACATTTTCATTAAGAGTCTCCAGAAATAGCAAGAAACTAATGCAAGGGACTGAATAAAATCGCTAAAAGCACTTAAAAATACAATGACTCATGAGGCAGTAAAAGTGCCACTTGATGCACTTTTGGTTTTGAGCAAAGATATCTCAAACAGATAAGTAATAACTCCTGGAATACAATAAGATGCTACAAAAAACCATGAATTCAGAAAATAAATGGCCAATTTGAAAACGTAGAATCATAGAGGGGTTAGAATCTACTAGTCTTAAAAATATACTCCCTCATGTTCCCAAATTCTCAAGCAAATAAAAGATTCTCAAATGAAGAAATGGCATCATGGGGTTGTGGAGATACTCAGTGGTTAGAGCATTCTCTGCACATGCAAGAAGGTCAGACTCCAAGAGCTCATTCCAGAACTCTAGAAGTGGAGATGGCAGATCTCAGGGACAAGCTTGCTAACTAAAGTAAGTCATCAACTCTGGTGCAGCCATAAACCCTTCCACAGTAAATAAAGGGCACAAAGATTAAGGAGGGCACCTGAAATCAACCTCTAACCTCCAAATGTATTACACACATACTCATGTACCCACACATGCAAACATGCCCATTTATATGTACACACATATATGTGCATGTACACCACACACATACACAAAGAGAAATGAATGGTCTTACAGCTGGTGACTTGGGACTGTGATCTCAGCTCTCAAGAGGCTTTTGCAAGAGTGTCAGTCACTTGGTATATAATAAACTCCTGAGTATCTGTGCTGCCAGTGCATCTCCGTCTAAGTGCATGACCCAGCTTTATATTACTTGTGTCCATTTTTTCTAATCTTCCTTTGCTCACAGTCAAGTTTCCAGAGCACAGCTGCATGGATTGTGGAACCAAGCCATGGGTTTTGAACGGGTTTACAATACCAGACATGAATTCATTCCAAAGAGCAGAGCTCAGATCTATCAGAAAGCAGTTAGTGATCCCCACACGGGGCATGCCACTACTGTTTGAAGATTATTTATGAAGCATACAGAGACAAACAAGGGGTAAAATCAGATGGTGTCTGATTTTTCAATAGAACACAATTTGGAATGTGTTCTCTCAGATACTTTTCCAAATTTTTCAATCTAATATTCTTAGAGAAAAACTGTTGCCTTTTTCCTAAACCGTAACACTGTAGAAAGATTCACTCAATTATTAATTCTAGAAGTATTACACCTTTCCATCATTTTGGTCCAGCCTTTTGCCTAACCTGCCTTTAAGTCTTGGCTCGTAAATAAATATACACTGGCAAACATTTTTATACCAATAGTAGTAATTTCACTGTTGCTCTGATCCCATAATTATTTTCATACAACCCAGGTTAGAGTGTTTCCCATGTAGAAATGGACCTAAGATCTTGAGCATATTATACAATTTTTCCACCACTGAGCTGCATCCCCAGTTCAAAATTTTATTGTAATAAATAAAGCACATTTATTAAATGTGATATGGCTGAAGATGTGGCTGAGCAATTAAGAACACTAACTGCTCTTCCAGAACTCCTAGGATAAATTTCCAGGACCCACACGGTAGCTCACAACGTTCTGTTTTCTAGCCTCTGAGGATCATCAGATGCCCTCTTCTGGCTATGTGGCACCAGGCACACACGTGGTACACAGACATACATGCAGACAAGACACTCACCTATATGTTAGTCAACTAAGAACAAACCACATTCCAGAACCAGGTACTCCCCCATCCTCCATCTCTCCTTCAAAGATTCAGTGCCATGGCTATGGTGACATATCATGTAGGCTCTAAAGAAATAAAGTTTGCCTAAAGATCAGAAGACAGAGCCAGCCACAGGGTTAGCCATAGAGGTCATGAAGTGGTGACACACACCTTCAATTGGAGCACTCAGAAAGCAGAGGCAGAGATCCATCTGGATATCTGTGAGCTCAAGACCAAGCAGAGCCAGGCAGCGGTGGCACACACTTTTAATTCCAGCAGTTGAAGTCCCATGCCACTGCTCCCAGTACTTGGGAAACACACATGCCTTTAATCCCAGCACTGGGAAGGAAGTGGGCAGGGAAAGGTACATAAGGAGACAGAGTTTGGCCCCTCCCCTTCACCCTGTGCTCCTGTTCACATCCCCTATTCAGTCTGAGGATTCCTGGAGACAGGATCTACTTCTTTCGGCCTAAGCAACTGTCTAGGTGAAAAGTTGCTGTGGCTTGTTCCTTTGTCTCTCTGATCTTTAAGCTTGTCCTCAATATCTGGCTCCAGGTTTTTATTGTAAGATTAATTAGGATTTCTTCAATAAATGGCCTCATCATTATTAAAGGACAATGTGACACATTTCCACAGCCACCACCTTCAAAGATTTTCCATGTGTTTATACTCTATGCACCTCCCCCATAAAGCCTGCCATCAAGACCTGCTTCACCAAAGTCTGTGTCCACCGTCCATGCCCACCCCAGTACTCAGAGGCAGTCGTTTTGCATGCCCCCTTTCCTAATAACCTGTGTGAAGTCTGTGGCGTAGCATGATTTTTGTGTCAACCCGTGGCTACCTATCTCTAAGACCTATTTACACTGCAAAACCCTTTCATTGGTTCCTGAATAAGCTCTCCAGGTGTTTGTGTTCTCCTCCAAGGTCTGAGCCACACCGAGACCTTGCCTGTCCACTCCACTGTAGTCACTAGTTTCTGGCCTGGCCTAGCCCCAAGGTCTCACAGTCTCTTTAGTCCCAAATAATCACACAATATAAACTCCTTGCCTATGGCTCAAACTTATTACTTACTAACACTTACTTTTAAACGAACCTATGATTCTTATCCATGTTTAGCCATGTGACTTGGTACCTTCGCTTCAGTGCAGCGACTCATCTTCCTTCTTCTGCGTCTGGCTGGCATTTGTGTCTGTTCTTCCTCCTCCACTTTCCAGCGTTCTCCTACTCCCGTTGCCCCATCTCATCGTTTTATTAAACCAATATTTACAGTGGACAAGAGCATAGTGTCACAGCACTTCACCTGCACAGATTCACCTTCCCAGTGATCACTCAGCCCTATATCAGCCCCTAGCAATTGATAAGTGATCCCTCTTGGTTGGCTTCCCTGAGTCCAAGGAAGTGACCTTTGAGTATTTGGCACCTCTCTGATATTCCTGGAAGCGGAGCTACCCCCAGCCATGATATGTAAGGCTGTGGGTTAAACTCTTCACCAACTCCACTCTTGACCTTTTCCCTCGGGTGAGGCTTTATTCTTAAATATGTTTGTGCACAGATCTCTATATGTATGCTTCATACCCCGTATAAGGCCCACATCATGTCTGCTTCCATGCCCATACCCCTCTCCCCTCCCCAACTCCTCCCCACTTCCCTCCTCCCATTTGCCCTCAGAGGCAGCCAGTTTGTGCCCCCCCTACTCTAGTAACTCTCTTACATGAAGTCTGTTGCATGTGTTATTTGGCCACGTGTTGCCAAGACACTGTTTCACTGCAAAACGCTTTCATCATACACGTAAAATTAATTAATAAAAATAAAGCAGAGTTATGCACGAAACAAGTTGATGAATTTAGAAAGAGGGGGAGAAAATAGGGAGACTATATACGAAGTAGATCAAACTCGCCCACAATTATTGTCTGGAAGTAAAGGATAGTACCTCTAATTACATACGGGAGGAGTGGAAGAGAAGGTGAGAAATTACTAGCAAATTTCATTGTTTTTCATAATAGGAAACAAATGGAAAGATCACCTAGGTGTGACATAGTGGTATTCGTACATAAACAGCTATATGAGCACAAATACAAATCTCATCAACAAAAGGCAGAACAAATAAAGAGATTCTTTCTGTAAGGGGGAGAGAGAAAGGGCATAATTTTATTTTATATTACTAAAAATATTTAACACTAATAGAGTCTGAAGTGATCAGAATTTCCTAATGGATCAGACATAGGCCAGGTAATAACACCCATGCACATCGAATTTAAAAATAAAAAGTAAACTTTTAAAAGATAACTCTTTTAGAGAAATAAAAATTATTCCTGCTGAGCCACAGGATAATTTCCTAGATGGAAGTAAAGAAAAATACTTTACACAGAAATGATTGTGTTTGAAGTTTTAACAATAAGCATGTAAGTTGAAGTATTGCTGGCTTTATTTTCTTCTTTTTTCACTCTCAAAAAAAATTATCATTAAACTCCAAAAGAAAAAAGATCCCAGGGCAAACAAGCTATAAATATTGACAGCTGCAGAGAAGACAGTGGGGAAGAGGAGGGGAACGTGAGCATGACCACTTACAGCCGCAGGCAGACACGTGGCAGGGAGGAGGTTTGAGAAAGAGGAAAATGTGACTTGTAAAGCAAGACTAGAGAAGAGATTAAAAAGGAGAAGAAAGAAAGGTACGCTCTTCGGTGTAACTCAGAAGAGTGACTGATGAAGGTTACAGGTGAGGAGTACATCGGGCTTCGGTGTAACTCAGAAGAGTGACTGATGAAGGTTACAGGTGAGGAGTACATCGGGCTTTTACATTTGCTGTTAATTTTCTCTGCTTTATTTTTGTCTTTTGAGACAAGATCTCCGTTATTAATGTAGGTTGCCTCAGCTCCCAAGTGCTGGGATTACAGGTCAAGTATGCACCACCACTAGACTATTTACGGGTTTATCCTTTTCACTAAAGACCCCTGCCTTCAACGCTTCACTGTAACATGAAAGAGTATTATGCTCATTTGGAGTCATTCTTCTGCTATTTTCTCAATTTACAAAAATGCTTTAATGATTTTAGCCAAATGAATACTTGTAAATGATCTGAATATAAAACTAGTTTGGAAGCTCACTGAGGTCAGGCAGGCCTCATATTCTGCCATTGTAACTGCAAGTAACATTTGAGAAAGACTGCCCTCTATCCTGTGCTGAGACATTGTGCTACCAAGAAGAAGAAGAAGAAGCCGCACATCACTCCCAAAGAAAATAAGCCGAAGAGAAAGAAGGTTAAACTGGCCGTGCTTAACATCTATAAGGTAACTGAAAATAGGCAAATGAGATGAATGTGATGCTGGCATTTTTAAAACATGATGATTAACTTTGAAAATATTATGTGGCAAGTGTTGCATGCCTTATTGCTTCAACAAACAACAAGACAAGTAATTGTGTGTGAGTTAATAAAAAGATAGTACATTAATGTTTAGGTTTGTATGTGTAATTTTAAGGAAGGGGGGCTTATGAAGCCTTGTCACTGATGAACTGTTGGAAAATAACAGCCCTGGGAGAAGGGGGTGCACTGTATCCAGTTGTAGACTCCCTAGTGAACCCACAAGCCTTGAATGGATAGTTTCAAATCAATGGCACATAGAAAGTCCTAGTTAAACACTGTGGAAAGAAACAAAAAAGAAAGTCATGAATGTGGGGGAAAGGCTTGTGAGGAAGATATGGAGTTAGCAGGGTCAAGGGGTGGAAGACATTGGGGAAGAGAGTAGGCAGGAAGTACCAGATGGATTCTGTGAAATTGTAAAGAACAAAATGGTATTAGTAAAATAAAACAATGGCTATAATTTAGGGCACTGCTTACAGATTCTGCAGTAATTTTATCTGACCATCTATGTAGTATTCCTTCTTGATGTGTAATAGATGCCTCAAAATAAATATGTTGGAATGAATGCATGTTCATCTATGTACATATAGATCTATACCAATATAGATACAGATAAAAAAGAAAATGTAGGGAGCTGGAGCAATAGCTCAGTCAATAAAGTTCTCGCTACACAAGCATAAAGACCTCAGTTAGATGTTGCACGAATGAAAGAAACTCACAGCCAGATCTCAGGGAAAGGCTGAGATATCAGAGAAGAAACACTACAGTCAAGAATCACTTTCTGCCCATAATTGGTGAATTTCCTTATTAGTTAAAGGTACAACAATTTCTTCTGAGTCTCTCCCTATCAATTGGTGAAGTCTTAATTTCCCTTTAAAAATTAAAACAGAAATCTTTTTCACATGTCCTAATTTTTCACTTTGTTTGTGTGATAGAAATATGCATTCTGACATAATATTTTCCCTTTGCATTAAAATTTCTGTAGACAAATGCTTAGAGGGTAAAGTAACCAGAATGTAATTAAAGTCTGGATCCACATGATCCACATGTGCACGATGTAATTTCTTTTCCACCAAAGCCAGTTCTCTCTCAGCTTCAGCTGACAATTTTCTTAGACTATTTAAGTCCTTGTCACCATTTAAGGCTTTGAACAAATTATCCAGTTCATCAGTTTTATCTCAAAAGTGGTCCGTAAATTGGAAATGTCTCCTAGCAATGTTTGGAAATCATTAAGTGTACACAATCTATTTCTCCTGATTTGCACCTTTTGGGGTCCAATTTTTGTTGACCTATTTTGTAACCTAAATAATTAATGGAATCTCCTTTTTGTATTTTTTATAGTCAATTTATAATCCCCAAGCAGGCGATTTTTTTCACTTCTTCATGCATTCTTTCTAAAGTATCTATATTTGAGTCAGTCGATAAGATGTTGTCTATGTAATTGTAAATGGTAGGTTTTTAAAAAATTCTTACATATCACTTCTAATGGCTGTTGTACAATATATTGGCACAGAGTGGGGCTATTTAACATTCCCTGTGGAAAAACCTTCCACTAATATCTCTTTATAGGCCAAAAATTATTATACGTGGACACTGTAAAGGTAAATTTTTCTTTGTCTTTTTCTTGTAGTGGTATAGTGAAGAAGCAGTCTTCTAAATCAATAACATTAAGAGATCATTCTTTAGGTAATAGAGAAGGCTAAGGAATTCCATATAGTAGAGAGCCCATTGGTTGAATAACCTTCTTAACTGTTTTTAGATCTATTACCATTGTTCATTTTACAGAATTTTAAAATATAAATACAGGAGAATTCCAAGAGTTGGTTGATTTTTTAATATCCTGAGCATTTATCTGTTCGTGTACCAGCTTTTCTAAGGCCTGCAAATTCTCTTTTGTTAAAGGCCATTGCTAAACCCATACAAGCTTAATTGTTAACCATTTTAAAGGTAGAGAACTGGGTGCCTTTGCAAGATCAGTAACTGTTGTGCCTTGTTTTTGTACAATCCGAATGGTTGGTGACTGTTTTTCATCATACCCTCTAATGTTTTTCCCAGAAATATATGTTCAGGGTTCACTTCCAAAATTGGTGGAATATTAATCCGAGTATTTCATTGTTTTGATAAATTGCATCTCACATAAATTCATAGCAATATAATCCACATATGGCTTTAATTTTCCTGTCTGTCCTTTTGACCCTACACATTTGAGCCATCTCATGCTATGCTTTATCTGGAATGATGTTTCAGTTTCTAAAAACTACATTTACCTCCTTGTGGAGCCAGTTTGAATGCCAAGATTCTGGTGAATTTATTGTTATACCTGCACCTGTGTCTACCAGACCCTCAATGACATTGTTGATTTTTATTTTTGATTTTGGTCTTTGTTCATTTATAGAACTTTGCCAAAATATTGATTTTATGGCTTTTATAAAAAAATTTTGTTCTCTTTTCTATACCTGTTCTATTGTCCAGAGCAGGATGATTTTTTAAAGAATAGGCTTTAGGTTCTTTACTTGCTCTGGAAGGTGTTTCCTCCATGATGACAGGGTAAGACAGAACTGGAGTTGATATGGGAACCTATAAGAAGTCCTTCAGGGCATTTTTCAAAGGTAAAGAGTTACCTTACTTGTAGGTCCCTTGTTGACCTACACTCACTGGTCCAATGCCTGGTACATCTTCTACATATTCCAGAAGGGAATGGCATTCTGTTGTGTGTTTTTTTTAAAATAAAAAACATTGTTTCTAGAAATGCTTTGTTTGTCATCTCTTTTTAGGTGACCTTGGATTCCACAGTTGTAACATTTGACATTTTCATTTTTCTGTAAGCCTCTAGAAATAACCTTTCCTACTCAATTATGATCATGTTATGAGGTTCCATATTAATTATACCCAGATCCAATCCTCCAAGGCTACTAATCTTGCCTTTAATGACCTAATTATCCTTTTTCATTGTGAGTTAGCATTTTCAAAAGCAATAAATTCAATTTTTTAATTTTCCTAGCTTCAGAATCTGGTACCATTCTATTTACTACTGAAGTCAATCTTTGTAAGAAATCTGTAAAGGTTATTTTTGGTCCTTGGATAACTTTTGTAAATAACTCAATTTTCTTTCCTACTTTTTCAATTCTATACCAAGCATTCAAGGCTGCCATTTGGCATAAAGCTGTGGTGTACTCATCCATAGATTTCTGTAGTATGAAGTTTCTGGCCTGGCCTAGTCCTGAGATCTGGACCTGCTCACAGCAGGTTAGCTCTACCTAGGCCTGAGGTGCAGACCAGCAGTCCCAAAGCCCAAAAGAAACACGCTCTTTGGCATATGGCTTGAACTTATTGCTAGCTAGCTCTTGCATCCTATTCCATTTCTATTCATCTGTGTCTTACCACATGGCTTGTGGCTTTTCCTGACTTCCTTTACATCTTCCTCTCTCAGGAGCAGCTCATAGCATCTCCATCTGACTCCACCAGCCTTCCCCTATATCTATACTCAGATTTCCCACCTCACTATAAGCTGGCTTGCCATAGGCCAAAGCAGGTCTTTTATTATACAGTGGTGTTTCACAGCATTCAGAAAGACATCCCACATTACTATTCTCTGTCTAATCAAAAGGAAAGATTTCTACATTTGGAGGGGTTAGTTACTTTCCATGCAGGTTTCTCAGCAGTTTTTCAGAGTCAGTAAGTTTCCAATAGCTCTGGTCATTCATACCTTTGGGTCTCCTCCTCATGATCCGGATCCCTTTGTTCTATACTCTCTCCCCCTCTCTGCTGCTGAACCAGGAGCTTGACACAATGCTTAGCTATGGATCTCTGCTTCTGCCTTCATCAATTGCTGGGTGAAAGTTTTATAATGACAATTAGGGTGGTCATTCATTTGATTATAGGGAAAGTCCTGCTATTGCTTAGAGTCCTAGCCAGGGACACCTTTGGGGTTCTTGGATGTTTTTTTAGCACCAGGTTTCTCTCTAACTCCTCAGTGGCTCCCTCTATCAAGATACCTATGTCTTTGTTCTCCCTCTCTGTTGCTCCTCTCACTCAACCATGCATTCTCTTATGATCTCTTTGTACTTTCCCTTTCTTGCTCCCCCATATAATTTCAATTTACTCAAAAGATCTTCCCTATTTGCCCTTGCCAGGGGGATGCATGGATGTCTCTCTTATGGTCCTCCTATTACCTATCTGCCTGGGGTTTGTGGATTGTAGTCTAGTTATCCTTAGCTTTATGTCCAAAAATCCACCTATGAGTGAGTACATACCATGTCTATCTTTCTAGGTCTATGTTACCTCACTCAGCATGATACTCTCCAGATCCATCCATTTGCCTGTGAATTTCAGGATGCCTTTTTTTTTTTTTTTTTTTTTTTTTTTTTTTTTTTTTTTTTTTGCTGAATAGTTCTCCATTGTGTACGTGTACCACAATTTTTTAATTCAGCTTTCAGTTGAAGTGCATCTAGGTTGTTTCTAGGTTCTGGCTATTATGAATAATGCTGTTATGAAGATAGTTGAGCTATAGTATAGTATACCTTTGGGATCCTTTGGGTATATGCCCAATAGTGGTATTGCTGAATCATTGGGTAGATTGATTGTCAGTTTTCTGAGAAACTGCCATACTGATTTCCACTGTGGTTGTGCAAGTTTACATTCCCACCAGCAATGTAGATAACAGTCAGTGTGGGCAGTTTGTAGAGCCTCTTGTAGTAGGAGGAGTTTATTCCTGATTTATGAACTGGCTTCTTAGAACCAATTCCATACAGAAGAACACGTTACTCAGCCTTGATACTGGAGGGAAGGGACTCAGACCTACCTCAAATGAATATGCCAGACCGAACTGACTCACCTTAGGATTCCTTGCCCTCCCCAGGGATTTGATAGAGAAATGGGGCGTGGAGGAAGGCTAAGGAAAGACAGGGAGGAGGAGTGAGGGGGGGCAGTGGAGAATATGAGAAAAAACTTTTCAAATAAAAAAAATATTTTAAAATGTAAAAGGAAGTAATAGAAAATGAAAAGAATAAATGTATTTACTTAAACTTTGAAAGTTTTTGTAATAATAATTTTATCACTAATTCATTGCTGTTTATTGAGAAAACAAAAGTGAAGATTTCAATTTTAACATAGCAAAATTCCATATAACAAAACAGCTATTAATCAAGAATTATAATTGTAATAATTACAGTATTTAGCAAAATTAAATAAAATATTCTATCATCTACCTTATCTTTCTGAGTCCAAAGTTTTAAATTTAATTTACCTTTTATTATAACTAAATAAAACTATAATTATATATATAATTATAATTATCTAATCTTCAACTACATCAAAGACACAGAGGATATAATATTACCTGAGTAGAGAAGGGCATTATAAGCAACTTTCAAATTCTAGAAATGACAGAGACATCTGACTACCTGGATAGTCACGTGAAGTTCCTTTGTATTGTTGGAGCATCCATCTTCAGCCTACAGGCCTAGAGTCTCTAGCAGACTTTTCAGTGAAGCAGGACATTTCAAGGACTATTGTAGAAATTATGTATTGGCAATTAATTATATAAAAGGAATAATATTTATTAAGGAGTCTATATGAAACACTCATTGATACAAGATTGAACCTTAGGCAAATTTTTAGAGAGTTGAAATGTCCCAGGCAGTGGTGGAAACAATCCTTTCTTCAAGAATGCAGGGAACAAACAAGAAGGGCAGGCAGCATTCAACTAGTCTTCCAAAAGGGCTCACGAATCCCTGTACAGGGGTCCTCAAGACCTCAAAGCTATGCCTCTAAGATCTTACTCAGTATACCCTAAATCCACTACATCTCTCTCTTTTGTCTAAGAAAGTTTTAAACCTAAGTATAAGACTATATATAATAGAAACAATTCTAAGGTCATGTTCAGAAGATCAATAAGGCAAAGGACATAAACAAGTTCAAACTAAAACTGACAAACAATAAACATAAAGTATATTTTAAATGTCTAAAATATTGCTAAGTAGCAACATATAGGGATTATTTTAAAATTGTTTATCTTGAATAATATAAATCTAATATTTAAATGCACTTAGTTAAAGTATGAGATGGTAGTAACCTTAACTGTCTAGTCTTTAACCCCATCAAAGACGTGAGAAAGAAAATATATCACATAAATAAGCTGAAAGCACGAGCTAGTAACTTTTAAAATTTAGTGAGAGTCAGCTTCCTGGACAGTCACCCACAGCTTTTTTTGTAAAGTTAGATAATCTACTTTTGGGTTATAGGCTTAGGATACCTGACCATTCTTTTTTTAAAGCAAGGTATTATGAGAAGCCATCTTAAAACACCCTGCTTCTAAACTGTCTTGTCTTAGCAGGTTTTTATATTTTGTCTTGCTTGTTTGGATTGGACAGCAAGCTTATTGTCAATAGTCGAGGCAAGGGCAAATTTTTGCCCAATAGGCCATTATCTACCAAGAAAGACAAATTTCTTGTGGAGTGTCTTTGATGCCTAGCACTATCTCAGGACAGGAACACTGTTGCTAGGACTTGTCACGTCTTTTATGGCCAAATTTTGAATAACAAAACATTAAATGTCATATTTTTAGGTTTATAAAGTGTTTGAAGACTTTTGTCTGTTATTTTTATTATATCTCTGAGAAACTTTAAAAAATATGACTAGTACACAGAAAACTTAAGTAACTGTGGTTTGTAATTTTTATCATCTTAAAGACTGAAGCTTATATTGTAAAAATAGACAATCTTTAAATGAGCATATAGTTTTTGAATAATGACTTTAGGAATGACAATTATGTAAACATTAAACAATGTAAATGTATAGTGTAAAATGACAATAGTATTTAAATATCATTATATAAAATACCTAAACAGGTAACAAAACACCTTAAACAGAGATAGAATATATATATATATATATATACTATGACTACTATGATTAAACAGAGGTAGAAATTTCATAATGGAAATGACAGCAATATGCTTAATATGCATGAATGTGCAAAATATTTTAAACAGGGGAGAAGCATTACAAAATATGGTAATTATAGATTTAATTTTGTATCAATATATAAGTTATCTTTTATATAAAAGGATTAATATTTATTAAGGAGTCTATATAAAACACTCATTACAAGATTGAGCCTAAGGGCAATTTCCCACGCAACACTAGTGACAATCCTCCTTTAGAGATCACAGAAAACAAACATAAACAACAGACACTGTACAGCCTTCCAAGGGGGTTTGCCATACCCCATAAAGGGGTACTTAAGACCTCAAAGCCACAGCTCTAGGCCTTGCTTCATAGCACCTAAACCTGCTGTATCACCCATTCTGGCTTAGTACGTCAATCACTCTCTCTGTGTCCTGTAGAATGTTTGGCAGTTTCTGTAAAGCAGGAACCCAAGAGACCTATCTCTGCTTGTTCTGGCAAAGTTCTGAGGTAACTTTTATATGGATCCTGCATGTCCAGTTTATGCTGCATACTGTCAGACATTTAAGGCAAGGACAATTTTCTTGTTCAATGGCTAACTTTTGCCACAAAGTAATTCCACATGGAGTTTCTTTGATGCCCATCATCCTTTTAAGGTAGATTTGTGCTTCCAGGAACAGACTTGTCTCACTGTTGAAAAAAGTCTAAGTTCTTAAAATATTTTAAATGCCATATTTTGTAGGTCTTTGAAGTGTCTGAAGATTACCTAATTGAAATATCTTTGTATACATAAAAAAATCTAACTAACATGACTATAAGTTTGGTTATCATAAATGATTAACTATTAATCTGTATTTCTTAATTATACATTACAGTTTTAAATGAGTCATATAAACATAGTATCTTAAACAAAATTAGAAATATAGATACAGTATAACAAAACTGACCATAAGTTTTTATCAATAAACCAAAATCCATATCAATGTAAAACATTTAGAGATTAACAGTTGGTTTTTTGAACAAAAATAGATTCAATAATCTTTTTATCATTTCTATATTTCCTTTTTTCCCTAGATAGAGATTGACTGTGAGCATTAACAATTTATAATAAAAACAAATATTTATAAACAATGTTTTGGGAATTTGGGCATACCACTTCATTACTACTTTCTGCTAATTGGGGGCACTGGCAATATTAGGGGGGTCCTGAGGCTGGATCATCTTAGTTAGCAGCCTTGAAGCTGATGTGGCCATCTCTTCCCACCAGGAGTTTTTCAGGTTGTCTTCCTTGATCAGGCCCTATTTTCTCTAACCTGGAATGAATCCATAACATCTCATTTTCTGTGGAAATAAAAAGAAACCCTCTTCCCCAAAGTAGCATACATTTTGATTTCAATTTTACAGTCAACCCATTTACAAATTATATAGCAGCATTTATAAATAAATGTCTTTTTAGCAGCTCTTACTACTTCCTTTTCAGTCAAGAAACTTAAAGACAATAACATACAGTTTCTAGTCTTTGTAATTTCCACCTTCAAGTGTTTTATTATTTTTTTACTTTATTTTTTTAAGGACTTTCTCTATCCTTTTTCTTTTTTCAAGCCTATGTATATTTTAAACATACCGTAAACCATTAAGAAGTTTTTAAAAATCTGTCTTTACTGTATATCTTTTAATCTCTTATCTTTTTCTGTTTCTGACCATACCTTTATTCTGTGATGGTGTGGCTAGGATTAGTGTTGGCTACGGCAGCTGGATGGCTTCACCCTAGCTTTTTAGTAGAGGTACTGGCAGGAGCCATAATTACCACTAGGGAATTTTAGAGTTCACATTGCCACCAAGTAGAGCACTGCCACCTGCTACTTATGAACTCTAAGTATTTGGAAGCAGGGCCTCTTAAGAGAGCCACATGTTTTTTACTGCTAAAGCTGAGTCATAAAGCCTCTCTTAAAAGAGTCATACTTCTCTTCACCTTCAACGTATTTCCTTTCTATGTTAGGATAATCTCTTTCCCTAAGAACTTGGTCTTAGGAGAGTTCAATATCTCTAGCCCTATTGAGATGTTCAGTGGTTTTAGCTTCCTCCTTCTACCAGGTCCTCCACTGTAACTGAGGACTAGCCTTTAAGACTGCTATAATCATATCTATCCAGTTTTTAGAAATAATTCAATTACAAGTTGACCATGAGTATAACATCTGTTTTACAAATGGTAAGTGCATGCCATATGTGACTGTTGCTTCCTTGGATCTTCATAAATCTAACATTTGCACAGGAAGCCATTCAGCTCTTTCACATTTTCTATCATTGGTTAATTTCTGTAAGGTTGGCTGATTAAAAGAAACCTTATAAGATAATGTTGAGATTGGTTCTCCTTTAAATTCCTTTGCCTGGGTCTGAATATCTCTACAATCTGTTTTAACAAGCTTTTCTAATGTTTCTATCTTGGCACTCATAGCAACCATGTTGGCACTCATATAAACTTTTTTAGGACTAAAACAAGAATGATCAAGCAAAAAATATTTATAGTAGACATTATAATCCCATCTACATTAATTATCCTCTCACTTAATTGTTCCATTTTCATACCATCTACTGTAATATAAAACAAAGACCAAATCTCTCCCATCTTAATGTTTCCTGTTTTTTAATGTGGGGGATAAAAATGAAAACTCTCTCATGTCTTAAACTAATTCCATTTTTTAAGAAATCCCAACTGACTCACCAAATCTGCTGACAATAATGATTCAGATGAGGGTGAAGTGAGGCAGCTACCTAGTGTGGCAGCAGCTTGAAGAGGGGGTCCATGGAAAGACACAACCCTCCAGGAGAGGGAAGCTGTTGCCCAAAAAACTTACCTAAGTCATTATAGAGAAGAAACACAAGTAGCAGGAACTGCCTAAAGGCATAGCTGGCTAGATGCTAACTCTGAGTGAAAAACCTCATCATCCAGGGAGTGACTCCAGATACATGTAGCTCTGGCCTGTGCCAGTGGCTGCAAAGCCACAGGCATACAACTTTTTTTTTTTTCAAATCCATGCCCACACTGGGTGCCAGTTATTGTACAAGTTCTATTTGGTATTATGATAAAAACCTGAAGCCAGATATTGAGGGAAAGCTGAAATGTCAGAAGATAAAGAAACAAACCACAATCAATTCTCACCTAGCCAGCCAACTCCTCAGGCCTATCTTCATGAATACTTTGACCTCCAAGCTTCCCTATCCTCAGCCAAAAAACGAAGTGCCAGGTTAAGCTGAACTCCTCCTTCTCTCTCTCTCTGCCCATTTTCTGGTTCAACTTTCCTGGAGCTAAAATTAAAGGTATATGCCCCACAGCCTGGCTCTGTTATTCTTTGAACTCATAGAGATCCAGAAATGTTGGAAGTTATGCTTTTTCTTCCACAGAAAACAAGAGGCTGTGGATTCATCCCAACTTAAAGAAAATAATGTTTGATTGAAGGCCCCATGAAAAATCTCCAGTAGGAATAGATGGCCCAGATGATCCAATATTGCAGAGCACCTCTGTTTTGTCATCTGAGTTCTGCATCTACAATATTGTCAAGGCTCCTGACTGAGATTATCCAGCCTCACAGACGACTTCACTAAGGATTTGATCATAATCCTAAATTTTCTTTGGGTTCCCACAAAATTACCAGAACCCTCAATCAGCAGGAAGTAGTTTAGAGAACTATGCCCACATTCCTTAAAAAAAAAAAAAAAAAAAAAAGATCATGTTTGTCTTTGTTTAAAGTGATGTTTACAAGTTGTTATAAATAATGTTCAGAAAAAAAGTATACAAAGAAATTTAAATTTGGGGTTCTTGTTTGAAAGCAGGGTGGGATGCAAGATAATGCACTTATAATCTGTAAAGATTTGTTACTTGTATTGGTTTAATAAAATGCTGATTGACCAGAACCTAGGCGTGAAGTAGAGGCAGGGCAATCAGACTAAGAGGAAGCAAGATGAGCATGTTGCAGTGAGAAAACTTTTCAAGTCAAGGCTGAACACAGATAAGATTTGTGTATTAATTTAAGTGTAAAGACTAGTTAATAATAAGCTTGAAGTATGGGCCTATCAGTTACTCTAAGTCTCTAATTATTTTATAAGCAGTTGTGGGACCAAGAGTGGGAGAGATTTATCTGAAATGTGGGGCTAGGCAGGCCCAAGACACTCTGACTACAAGAAAAGAAAGGAATGCTGGCAGGCAGAGAGGATAAACATTAAGAGAAATCTGGGAGAAAAGAGATTGAGGAGCAGAATAAGAAAGAGGACTTTGGGAGACAGTTACCTAGCTACACAGCAAGACACAGAGTAAAGAAGTAAAGAAAGATTTACAGAAATAGAGAAAGGTAAAAATCCAGAGGCAAGAGGTTAAGAAAAGCTGGCTAGAAACAAGCCAAGCTAAGGCCGGACATTCATAAAAAAGATTATGACTCTGTGGGTATTCATTTTGGAGTTGGGTGGTAGGCTTCCCAAAAGAGCAGAAGAGTCAATGAGTAAAAAACAAGCAACTATAAACTGTCTTAGAATATGAACAAGTATAAGCTTAAAATGTTCATCTTTAAATTTTTTATAAAACACAGTAATGTCCCAAAATGTAAGCATACCTAACAGAGACAATCTCTAGAACACTTTGTTCTAATTACTGTCCCAGCTTTTTACACATGGAGATTTAATTCTACCTGATTGCTGCTGTCCTGAGTCACAGTCTTGGTGACAAATAGGCTTTAATTTTTTCCCCCACCCAAGGATTCTTAATTCTTTCATAACCATATTGAAGTTGATCAAAGTCTCACCTTAGATTCTTAAATCTGGATCAATTACTCAATTATGTGGCATAATTGGAAGGCTAAGCCTCTGACAAATTATTAAGTTACAGGTAACACTACACCTTGCATAATCTTTTAAATATAAAATTATCAAGATTATAGTTGTGATTCTTTTAAATATTTATGTGCTCACTTTTAAAATCTCCTGAAACAGAAATAAAAGATGGTTACTATCTGACTTAAGGATGATTGCAAATTCAATCTGGGAAACAATAGCTCTTCAGACTAATTATAGACATTTATTGTTGACCTGGCCACTGCCTGAGCTGTTCTCAGCAACTTTACTGGAATAAGTTAAAATATATTTTATAAGTACTATTTGAAGTTATTGGGTCATAGGCTTTAGGCCTTAAAAGATAATTTGCTCTCTTAAATTATGGACTTCAAATTCAGAGGTGCAAGTGATACAGTAATGTCTGTCCCTAGGGGTCACAGAACAGTCTATCTTCTGTGGAGGTTTCCCATCTGACTGAATTTGTCTTTCTTTAGCTGCCAAGATGCATAAATTCCTTCCATCTCTGGTCAGACTACCAAGCATCTAAATGGAAAGCATCTCTTCTTGTCTCACAAGGCTCTTCGTTGCATTTACTGGAGAAGCTTGAAAAGAATACTTACTGGTCCCGTTATAGCATGCATATGAGATGATACAGGTTATTGCTGTACACATACATAACACAAGAATTTTACAGCCATGTGCCTGAACTTTTCACCTTAAGCAGACTGATCCCCATCTCCTTTTAGGGCCATTTATGTCTTTTCTATGTTTTCCTAAGCTTGTATGACATGGTGCATCACTTACATCATGAAATATTTTAAAGGAGGGTAACTAACGAGGTCCTAGGTCAGCAATCTTTGACAAACATATCTTTTTGATGCAGGTGGTTGCATAGGGCTTGGAGAATTTCAAGTTTTCTGATTTTGTTCATTAATAATCTTTCAGATGCTCCATGTTACTATGTGTCATACAATTATTATGTAACTTTAGAGTAACTTAAGAGGAAAAGGAAGTAGGTCATTCCAAAGTATTAGATTTTTTTTTAAATGAATTTAAATGTTTGAGGTACATATAGTGAATGGCTATCATTGATAATCTAAAGAATATTGACTATATAATTTCCCATGTTTCCCCGTTCAGTTGACTATAACCTCAAGGCCGTCTTTAGCAATCCACTAGTCTCTTTCCTACTCATTACCTGCCACATGCACCTTCACTGTAATGAAGAAAAATCACGTGTCCTCCAATATTTGTTCTTTCTCACACTATGAACCTTTCTTTAGGCAAGTCAGGCTATTACTATTTGGAGGAAGTGCCTCCTGAGATACAGGGTCCATCCTTTAGTTCTGAGTTCATCATTTCAGCACTAAAGATAGGAGAGCTTGAAAAATACTAAGGAGTGATTTATAGCCAAGTCTCGATATATTTAGGATATTTCTAGCCAGATCCTGCCGACATCGACCCAGTTATATGGCTCTGGAGTCCAACTGCAAAAGAGGGTGGGAAATAAAATCTCCCAATGGGTTTATTGGAAACAACACATGAAGCATCTTTTGTTTCTAAGGGCGTATTCCTGGGTTGGAATTTCTATATAGTATGAGGGTATAACTGCATTACAAACTGGGAATGAGGGACTGGAACGTCTCAGCAGTTAAGAATATTTGCTGCTTTTGCAGAGAATCTGGGTTGATCACCAGCACCTATCTGGTGACATTATCCATCCATAACCTTTGTTCTAAGTGATCTGGTCCCCTCTTCAGGAACAATATTCTGATTGACTTTCCACCAATATGAGGTATTTGTGGAGAATCAGGAAAGACAAAGCAAGCAACCATAGCTCACCACACTTGGTTGGTAGGTGTCTTAGTCACTATTCTATTGCTTTAAAGACTCCAAGGCAACTCTTACAAGAGAAAGCACTTTCATGGAGGGTTTTCTTGTCAGGCAGTGGTGAAACACACCTTCAATCCTAGCACTTGAGAGTCAGGCAGATCTATAAGTTCAAGACCAGCCTGGTCTACAGAATGAGTTCTAAGACAGTCAGGCCTAAACAGAAATTCTGACTCAAAAAAACCAAGTAAGGGGGGAAATGTTTAGTTTCAGAGGCTAAGTCAAGATCATCATGGCAAGAAACATGGCAGTAGGCCGGCATGCATGGGGTTGAGAGCTTGCATCTTGATCTGTGAACATGTAGGCGGAGTCACAGGACCTGGCATGGGCTTTTGAAACCCTCAAAGCCCACCCTCAGTGACACATCTCCCAATTCTTCCCAAACAATTCTGCTAACCAGAGACCAAGAATTCAAATATATGAGCCTCTGAGAACCATTCTCATTCAGAACGCAACATAGGAAGCCTGGAAGGTGGCAGAAATGTGTACTACTGGGGGATGTTCTGGTTTGTGCTGCACATAGCAGATTACTAGTTATAAATTTTCTACAAATATCAGCAACAGAAACAGTGGAATATGCTAAGTTAATACAAGGATTGGTTTATCTTAACCTGATTACAAATGCTGGAATGAAATCTCACTCTTCTAATTCTTTCAATTAATTCCTTTAATTATTTCAAAGAAAATGTTATAAAACGGAATTCATAAAGCAGTGTTAATGATTGCTTTCCTAACTTCATATAAGTTCCAGACAAGATTTTATCCATAAAGTTAAATCTGTTAAGATTTGAACATTTTTTAATATATAAAACTATGCTGCATTTAAGACTATCATTTACTCAGCTGTTAAGGTATAGTTACACATATACACATTAGTATTCAACACAGACACTTTTAGCTCATTGAAATGCAAAGCTTTAGTTACCACTAAAATAATGAGTTTATCTGATTATTTTAAAAGATTTGTTTATGTGCATTGGTGTTCTGCCTGCAGGTATGTCTGTGCAAAAATGCCAGATTCCCTGGAACCGGAGTTGTGAGCTACCATGTGGGTACTGGGAACTGAATCCTAGTCCTCTGGAAGAGCTGCCAGTGCTCTTAACCTCTGAGCCATCTTTCTAGCCCCAAATTTATCAGATTTTTTTTTTTAATTGGGGGAAAAATGGAAACGAAATTCTTTTAATTTATTTTATAATACTGGTATAAAAACTGTACATATGTAGATGTCTGTGAGGGTGTAGAACTCCCAGGAACTGGAGTTACACTTGTAAGCTGTCATGTGGGTACCAGAGATAAAATGTGGGTCCTAGGGAAGAGCAACCAGTGCTCTTAGCCTCTGAGCCAGCCCCAGAGGAGCACTTTTCATTGGATCAATGTCCTTCAATCCTACACAGTTCCTTTTTGGAAGGCAGAGTCCATTACTTCAGAATCGTGGATCAGTTCTCACACAGTTTCAATTACAGCAGCAATTTCCTTGAACTGTCTGTAGAAATTCTGGAGAAAAGGGGGAAAATTTTAATTTTGCTTTTACAGTCTACTGTATAGTCCTTTTAATTATATATAACCACCAGACATATAGTCTGCATTTTAATGTTACATCCTTAGTGAAGATAATCGAAAAACAAACATTCCTAGTAAGAGAACACAAAATACACAGCAAATCTGAAACAAACCTCAGGAAGACCATATCTAAACAAACAGAAAGAACCGTCTCTTGAAGAAAACATTACACGACATAACTTCTGTAGGTGTCTCAGTATCTTCAGAGCACCGGCTCGGAAGGCAGAACATGGATAGTAAAATCCACGGATATTCAGAATCCTTACATGTATACACAGTAGTTGCATGTAGCATCCACATGTGTGGTTACTATTTGTCACACTGTATGCACAGGCATGTAATTTATTTTATTTTATACACATGTAATAAATCACTCAGCTATTAAAGAAGAAATTCTTTCATTTCCAATGCAGTGAACCCAGGGGACACTATGGTAAACACACCAGACACAACAAGATAGATACAATCTCACTTATATTAAGATCGTTAAACTCACAGATACAGGAAATCTGGAGGTGGGGGAAAGTGATATTGGCTAAAGGGTTTTAACTTAGCTATAAAGTTCTAATGTACAAAATATAGAGCATGGCTAATAATAGCATATTGTGAAATTATGCAAATAGATTTTAAATGTTCTCTGGACACATACATGTACACATACATACTGTGTGGTGATGCACAAGATAATTACCCTCACAGACCATCATTGCACAACATACATCTTTACCAAATCCCACTGTATATATTGAAAACAACTAATTTTTATTAAACAATTATACCTCAACAATGCTTCAGGGAAGAGGTGACATGTTTACTAATTATTTATTCCTAAAGAAAAAAAAGCTGTAGTGGTGTACTACACAGAAGGAAGGACCTGCACATATGAATGAGTGGAACGCTTGTGGCTGATATGGTTTTTCCCATTCAGTTGATGACTTCTCCACGCCCCATGCCTTCACTTACTGACAATAAGAAGAAATGTGTGTAGTCTTGTTTATCAGGAGCCCCTTAAAATACAAATTATAAAGAGGAACTCAAAGTGATATATAAAAGACTTTTCCAGAAGCCCAGAATGGGGAGGGAAAGCCTTGGCTTTGAGCTGGAGCACCAACCTCCCATGAACAAGGCAGTAGATGTGATCCCCACACCATACACAATTAAAAAAGGAAGCACACAGCTGAAGAGATGGTTCCACCTGCTCTTCCACAGAGCCTGGGTTTGATTTCCAGCATTCATGTGGCCATTTACAACCTCTGAAACTCCAGTTCCATGGGATCTGATGCCCTCTTCTGGCCTCTGTGGATATTGCATGCATGCGGGATACAGATATACAAGCCAACCAAATAAACCAAATCAAACAAATAATAAAGGAAGCCAAAAACCAATGCATTTTTTATCTTTTTCAAAAAAAATTAATTTTTTATGTCCATTTCATCCACTATGGTTGCTTTTCTAAAGTGTTCAACTTTTCTTTGAGAACTGCTTCAGCTAATGAAGAGCTTGCAGAAAACCAAACCAAAACTGTACATGCCAGTTCAATCAGCTAATGAGAGGCATCTCACACTACACATTCAAAAGGAAAGTGGACCAAATGTTCACTCCCTGTGGTAACTTGAAAAATAAATGGCCCTCAAAGGGAGTAGCACTATTAGAAGGTACGGCATTGTTGGAGGAAGTGTGCACTGAAGGGGTGGGTGGGTTTTAAGGTCTCTTTTGCTCAAGCTTCCCTCAGTTTGACAGTCAATTTCCTGTTGCCTGCAAGCCAAGATGTAGCATCACATCTGACTGCCAGTCTCTTCACAACAATGAAAACCACAACTAAGACAGTTCTGATTTCTTCCTTGGATAGAATTAAGTAAAATAATAATATGAATGCCTAAGTTTAAGGGTAAACTACTGGGCTACTTAAATCTTTAGCTAGTAAGTATTAGCTCTGAACTGCATTTTGTAAACAGCCTGCAAACTCTATCAATGTAATCCATAGACAAGATTACTTTTGCTTAAAAAATATTAAACCTAAAGAAAAGTAAGGTTAATTACCCAGTAAATAAATACCCTATAAAGATGAAATATCCTAAAATATATTCGTGGAAAATTGTTACAGTAATTACAGAGCACTTAGGCAGAAATCAGTACATCTTACTGAAAAAAACTTATCAAACTCCCAGATTAACTTTATTTTTTATGATCTAAAGTACATCAACTTCCAAGTAAATAAATCAACATGTTCCCTTTTTAAAAGACTGTATGCAACATTTGACAGAGCAGTGAAACTTTAAATTCAGAGTTAAACTACAAACCTGGAACTGAGGAATTGTCATTTCGATGGACTTGGTGTTTACTTGGCCAGAATGATCGGCTACTTTGAGCATCACAGCCACATACGGGGATTTGAGAGATCTGCAGCTGTCAGAGCTCACAGCCATGCCCAGTTTCCACTGAAAGTCTATAAGCTTTAACACAACAGCACAAATGTCATGTGAGAAACACCACGGCTTTAAATACCCAATTTCTGTCTTTAGTCTTCTGTTTGTGTCAATACTGGCCATAGTACAAAAAAAAAAGTTTCATTTATGTTGGTAGGTAAAATAATGGCCAAATGCCAACGAAGAAAACAAAGGCATAAGCAAAATCAGAAAACAGGTAAAGCAAAAAAATCAAATAAAAAAATCTAAGTGTCTACCACACGTGTAACAGATGGAAATGATGTGGAGAGTGGCTGTTTGTACTGGGCTTAACTTCTCTACTTCAGGGCACTTCAAATGCTTTGGAGCATTTTTACCTTTCTTCCTGTTCTGTACCCCATCAATCATAAAACATAAGATGGGTGACATAGTCCTCAAAGCTGCCTGAGGCCCATGTGGAAACCACCCCATCTGTTTCCTCAGGACAGGGGCAAGCTCAAACCTACTATTAGAATGAGTGGTCATAGCAAGGCTTTAGATCTCATCATTCCTCATGACAGACACATGACAGGTGATGTGCTATGCAGTGTGTGTACCTGGTCAGTGCCTCGATGAATCACCACACCTTTATAGGTTATCGCCATTTGCAGACGCCAAAACCCAGTTTCAGAGAGCTTGGGTAATGGACCCAAGTTAACACATTACAGAAACTGACTGTCAAGATCAAACCTTAAGCACTCCAGTGTTTTTAATCTAGTACCTTTTTGCTGATTCTTTACTGTTGCCATGGCATCAAACAGAACTAGATACACATAGCTCTTGATACCGAAACTAAAAATTTGTCTTTCTTACTTCCAAACATGAGAGGGTATTCAGCAATCAAAATATACTTACTGACTGGCTCTTTCTTTCGCAGTGAGGTAAATGTGTGCCTTGTGATATACTTCTGACAGACACAGAAAGAGCTGCTGACTTTTCCGTTTCTAATTATCAGGACCAAGTAATAATTCCCAAGATCCTTACATGCTGCAGGTCCCACTGTTTATCACGATTTTAAAAAATTATATTTTACTTCTATTTACTCAGGCACATGGATGTCAAAGAACAATTTTAATTAAGTTTATTTTCTGCTTCACCATGTATTCCAGGGATTTTACTCAAGTCATTAAGCTTGGTAGCAAGCATCATACATTACCCAGTGATTCCCCTTGATGGTCCTATAATTTTCCTCATAAAGATGTAAAGTAGCTCATTAGAAGTGGTTAACACTTGAAAGTTTGTTTGTTTTTCTGTTGTTATTTATTGGGGGTGGCGTGGAAACAAGGGTTTTTTTTTTGTTGTTGTTTTTTGTTTTGTTTTTTGTTTTTGCAAAGCCCAGACTGGCTTCACAATTGTGGGGACCTTCCTGCTTTAGCTACCCAGGTGCTCAAATTACAGATACACACACCAAACTTGGTAGATTTATTTGAACATACTGTATAATTTTTTTTAAGTTGTGAAATGTGTTTAAAACTGTATCTATTTTAGCTTTCAGTCTTTACATGCAAAAAACAAAAAAATAAAACCCAAAGCAAAACTGAATCATTGTCCTAAACTCATTATTAATTCTAATAGTCACAAATTATCTTGGCTTTTCTTATGTCTATAATCATAGAATGACCAATCCCAATGAAATCTCTGTGTGGAAGGGATTATACTGGTCCCAGATGTGTTGATGTCCTAATCACAGGGGCTTTCTCCATGTCAGAAAGCAGACATTAAAGATGTAGCAAAATTACAAGCACTTAGAGTGCATTTTCCTGGATATGATCCTACTGCAATCGCCCAAGCAGAAGAGGAAGCAGGGGGACCATGCAGAGGTCACAAACCAAGAAAGGAGGTAATTAAGGAGGACAAGCCTTCTTTCACCTTGGCTTTTTAAGGCTTGTAAGGCTGGTTATATACTTCTGCCTTCCAGAAGAGAAGGGAATAGATTTGTGTTGCTTTATGGTAAGATGTTTCCATAAAATAAATCAATAAAAAACCTATAGCCCAGTACAGCTCAGTTTTGGGGCATCTTTATTAGAAATTATAATGTAAAGTAAAGGGACAAAATAATTCACGAGACTGAATAATAATACCAACTCAGTTAACGCTGGTTGAAGAGATGGCTAGGTGGTTAAAAGCACTTGCTGCTCTTGCATAGCACCCAGGTTTGTTTTCCAGCACCTACATGGCAGCTCACAAACATCTATAATTCCAATTCCCAAAAATCCAAGGCCTCTTTCAGCTTCTAGTGTCCCACGTGTTGTACAGAGATTTAAAACAACAACAAAACCCCCACAAAATAACCAAGTGACACTAACATGCAATGTTATGAAAAGACAAATCGGTTTATCGGTATCACAGAGTTCAATCCTCTCAAAGGAATCTTCAAAAGCAGTATCAAGATAAGCCAGAGTGCTAGGCTTGTAAATCCAGCACCATGCTGGGGCTAAGGAATCACAAGTTGGAGGCCACTGTGGGTTACAAACTGAGTTGAAGGCCAGCCTCAACAGTTTAATAAAAGCCCGCTTCCGAATTAAAAAGTAAAAAATCATTTGGAGACAATTAACAGTCAAATGGGCACTTTTTAGGCCCCTTCATTCTTAACATGTTTTCTCTTCATCGCTTTCTTATATTTTATGTGAACTTAGCTAAGTCCCTATCTAAAACTCCAGTTTTCTGACTTTCTTGGAGAAGAGTTATTAATCTAGAAAACCATTTTTTAATTCCTAATGTAAAATATAAAAGGTTAGAAAAGGTCCATCTTCATAGTAACTTCTCTAAAGAAATGGCTGGGCTTGGTGGCACACGCCTTTAATCCCAGCACTTCAGAGGCAGAGGCATCTATCTATAAGAGTTTCTGAGAGGCCAATTTGCGTCTTTCTAGAAAAGTTCTTACCTAGCCGGGGCTCTCAGTGAAACTCTGTCTTAACAAAAACGTAAGAAAGGAGGGGAGCCATCTTTGCAAACACTGGTAATTGCTCACGTAACCCTCACGTCTTCAAACATCATATTCCTACCTTGGGATTATGGCTGACTAATTAAGTAGGAATAAGGCTTGGTCTGCACTCTTGGGCAGAGCCGCCTGCATTACACCGGCAGCGGCACCCCCTCGGCCCGAGGTGGAAATGCAGCCCTGGGGAGGAAGAGGGGCGGGGACGGCACGCTGCGACAGCGTGGACGGCCACTCACCTGGCAGGTGACCTGGAACAGAAGCAGAAACACAATTTAGAGAAAAGCCTTCCCGGCGCCACTGTCCGCCCCGGCCCCTTCTCCCGGGCTGTATTTACCTCTGCTTTGGCGTCCAGGACAGGTTCCCTGAACGCGGACTCCTCCATGGCCAGAGCGGACCTCGCAGACACTGGCCAGCACTTCCGCTTCCGGCCCACGGCCCAGCCCACTCACAGGAGGAAGAGAGGGGGAAAATAAATTTTTATGCAATTCCTTTTTGGTCTCAGCTAGACACCAATTTTAGAATACAGAGTGGAGAGGCAAGGGTCGGTGGAGATAAAGGCCGAGGACGCGGGGGAGCCTAGGGAAAGACTAATGACCTCCAGGACCTAGTCGCCCCCATTGCAAGGAAACAAGTGGCTCGTCTCCGCGCAAGCGCAAAGTGACTGTGCCCCGGAGGAGCGATCCCCACCCAATCGGCTTGCGGAGGTGCGCCACACCCCCATGCTTGAATTGTGTGACCTTAACTGCAATTGTCTGCAGAGTTCTCGGTTTCTGAGATTAAGTTCACTGCCTAGTCGGATGTTAGGAGGGTGGAGCGGAATGCCCTTTTTAAATCTGCCGTTTTTATTACTCCAAATTTCAACCCGATTTCAGCAGCTCCTTCTCACCCCCTCTTCTCTCCTGTTTACCCCGGATGCATTCTACATAGAAGGTCCACGCCAATCTGTATTCCCCTGCCAACATTTTATTTAGAAAAAAGACTTAAAAAGTATTTTCAGGCAAATAATAAAATTTGTACATGTATCATCCATGTTTACCAACAGTCGCCGCTTTATTTTACACATTTGCTTTAATGCTGACTACATACATAATAAGGAGATATATTTCATCCGTAAATACTTGAACACTTGTCTCCTAAGAATATGCTAACCACGAGCCAAGAAACTTAATACTGATGGAAACAATATCTGTTTGTTGACAAGTAGACCAAATGTACCTTTTATTTATTTTCATTTTTTTGAATCAGTGACTCCTTCTGTAATCCACTCATGCAGCTGATGCTGGCTTCTATAGCTCAGCAGTCCTCCTGCCTCAACCTCCATATCCGCCTTGCTCCAACAATTTTCTAATTGATTAACTCCCCTAACCACAACCAGAATACAACCACGGGCTCCAATTCTTTGTAGTCCCTAATCTAATGCTCCACAAGACTGTTGAGGGCCTGGGACAGAATCTGCTTTTAAACTCATTCAAGTTGCTGTTATACGCTAAGTTGCTGTATTTTACTGGTTTTCAGGGCTTCTCCACTTTTAGAGACTATTCACACCCATTGCTTTGTGTCCTTGCTGCCACTCCAAAGCCAACAGTAAAACACTTGCCCCCAAATGTTTGCTAATCTAACTAAAAAATTTCTCCTCTGCTTTCTTTTACCTACATTTTCTGTTTTAAGGGCTCAAACGGTTAAGGTAGACATATCCAAACAATCTAGAACAACTCCCCTAGGCTTTAGGATATATGACTTACATTTTCTAAGTAGTGTCTGGATTACATTTTAGCTAAAGAGAGATTAGAATCTTTCCAGGCTGAACATCTTTAGAGTTCTACCTATAACAAAACAGCTCTTACAGGACTGTTGAATTGTACTAGTTAATATAAATACAACAAACATCTAGAGCTGTGCCATGCATGCTGACGTCAAAAGTACAAAAAAAAAAAAAGAAGAAGAAGAAGAAGAAGTCTCTGGCCAGTATTATTGGGTCTACTTAAATGCACTAATTAGCTTGGGAAGAGAGACCGTGGGGGAAGGCAAGCACCTCTCCTCTCCACCAGGAAATAGGCTGAGAAGATAGAACACTATTGTACATTGTACATCTGGCTGATCAATACATTAGTTCTAGTTATTTCCCAACACAACCCTAGTTGCCTTGAGACTCACTATGTAGACTAAGCTGGTTTCTAACTCACAGAGATCTGCCTGCCTCAGCCTCTTGGGTATTGGAGTTGAAGGTGTGTATATACTCTGATAATTTTCTTTTCTCTTCAGTTCCTGGCTATTGGGAATGGAAAGGACACATATACACATATACCCAACCTGAACTTTATAAAAAATGTTCCCAAATGGATAAATAAGCAAACATATTAAAGTTAACTTCTGTTAGTTTGCTATATTTTGCATGAATTCTTTTAATTTTTATCTTAATTTTTCGGGGCAGGGTCTCAGTTTGCAAGCCTGGCTGTCCTGTAACTCATTGTGTAGACCAGGCTGCCTCATACATCACCATACCTGGCCCATGAGTTTTTGATGATTATTATTCAACATGAGTGTGTTTTCCTGAAACTCTTGGAAAGAAGTTGTGTCTTCAGAAATGGATTGTCTGATCAATTAGGATTCCAGCACTGTGTCAGGCTGGAGTGTTGCAGGTCCAGAGGCTGATTACTTATCTTGGCTTACCTTATCTAATCCTCAAAAACCCGACATCTCTTCTGAATCAGAACTAACAACTTGTGACTTAATAGATAGAAGTCTTTCAGAATCTATTAATTTAATAGACATATAGTGGGATTATGTTGTTACATTGTAAATAATTGCCCTGCCTACTGGTTTACTAAAAAATGCTGATTGTCTGAAGACAGACAGGGAGTATTGGCAGGACAATTGGGAACAGGAAGAACAGAGAGAGATGCCACAATGATGCCAGATAAGCCAGCAGATGCAGAGGACAACTATGCTGCTCTGAGAAAGGTACCGACCGAGCCATATGGCTGAACAGGATAAGAATCATGGGTTAGTTTAAGAATAAGGAACTAGCAAGCAATACACCAAAACCATAGGCTGATCAGCATAAAATTATTGTAAGCGGCTGTGTGTCTCTGTGGGATTGTGGGTCTGTGGGTCTGTGAGTTAGCGGGTCCAGGCCATGGGGCCAGGCAAGAAAGTCTGAGCCAGAAACCTAATACAACAAATGGCACCCAACGTGGGGCTTGAACCCATGACCCTGAGATTAAGAGTCTCATGCTTTACCAACTGAGTGTGGGACTGTGGGTTTGTGGGTCTGTGGGACTGCAGGACTTGCGGGACCAAAGGCCAGACAGGCCAGAAAGTTAATACAACAAATGTCCCACCAACATGGGTAAACTATATCCACATAAAGCCAAAGGAAGCTTAAAAAGAATCTAGAGCACAGAAAGGGACTAAAAACAGCTTCCGAGTTACACCTCTCAAGTGGGCTACGGTAAAGAGACTGAGTGGTGTATGGGATTAAGTTACAAAATGGCATTGGTGCATGCAACTTAAGCTGAACAAGGCTAATTCTTCAGCCTCAGTGTAAGCAAGGAACTGTATATGGTGGATTTAAGGTTTCTGTTAATAAGGGCAAAAGGGGAACAGAGTCAAAGATGGCTTCTTAGTGGCAGTGCTTTCTAGGATCAGGTCTGTTTGGTGGAAGTAAGTAGAGATTTGGCTTTTTAAGAGAAGCTTCCTGATTCAGCCTTAGAGGCAAAACACTTTTGGGCCTTTTAAGAGGCCCTGCTGCCAAATACATAAGTGGAGTTCATGAGCAGCAGATGGCAGTGCTTTGCTTAATGATTATATGGACCCTAAAGTTCCCCAGAGTGGTAATTGTGAATCCTCCCAGTGCCTTGGCTAAAAAACTAAATTCTATGAAGCTAGACTAGGAGCTGAATGGAGCCAGCTAGCCACCCTAGTGAAGCCTTTAATCCTTAGCCACACCTTGGCAGATTAAAGGTATGGTCAGAAACAGGAAAAAAGTAGAGGGAGCTGGGTGGAGTCAGCCATTCTAACCAAGCAAAGGTGTGGTCAGAAACAGAATAAGATAAGACATAAGAGATATAAAGTAAAGAGAGATTTAAAAAAACTCTAAATGGTTTAGAGTGTGTTTAAAATAGACTCGAGAGAGAAAAGAAAAAAGAAAAAGGGTAGAGAAAGTCCTTAAGAAAGAAATAGATTTAAAAAATAACAAGCCACATATTATGGAAATTACAAAGAGTGTCTGGATACTGTATGTTATTGTCTTGTCTTTAAGTTTTCTGACTGAAAATGAAGTAGTAAAAGCTGCTAAAAGCTATCTGATTATAAATGCTGCTGGATTAATCCAACCTATATATTTTGTAAATGAGTTGACTTTAAAATTAAAATCGAAAGATATGCTACTTTGGAAAAGAGGTTTTCTTTTTATTTCTACAGAAAATAAGAGGCTGTGGATTTATTCCTTGTTAAAGAAAATAAAGTTTGATAGAGGAAGACCCCATGAAAAGTCTCCAATGTAAATAGATGGCCAAGATGATTCAGCATTTCAGAGCACCTCTGCTGAAATTTTCTCTGAGCTCTGCATCCAAAACAACTTCAAGGAGACTGGCTGAGCTGATCCAGCCTTATGGACTATTTCAATAAGGACTTGTCTATAGTCCTAAATTTTTCGTTGGATTCCCATGGGATTGCCAGCCCCCTACTCAGCAGGAAGTAGCCTAGAGAACAACGCCCATGTTCCCAAAAAATGGATTATGGATGTTTGTTTTTGTTTACACTGCTGGTTGCAAGTTATTATAGATTACAGTGAAAACAAATTATACAAAAGAAATTAGATTTGGTGTTCTTGTTTTAAAAAGAAAAAAGAGGGAAATGTAGTGGGATTGTATTCTGTCCCGTTGTAAATAATTGTCCCTCCTACTGGTTTAATAAAAATGCTGATTGACTGAAGGCGGATAGTAAGTGTGGGCAGGGCTACCAGAGTAAGAAAACTCTGAGAACAGGAAGCACAGGACAGAGATGCCACAGAGATGCCATACAAACCAGCAGATGCAGAGGACAAATGTGCTGCTCTGAGAAAAGGTACTGAGCTGCATGGCTAAACAGGATAAGAATTATGGGTTAATTTAAGAGTAAAGAGCTAGTAAGCAATATGTCAGAGCCATAGGCTGATCAGCATAAAATTAATACAAGTGTCTGTGTGTTTCTGTGGGACAGCACGTCAGAATCTCAGGGCAAGGCCAGAAATTTAAGGTCACAAACTTAATACTACACAGACTACTATATTCCACCAATTCAAATGCTAAGGCTGTCCTCAGATAGCATCTTGGGCCTATAGAAAAGCATCTCCCATCACTGTACTCACTTTTCTGATTTTCCCATCAATGTATGTATGTATGTATGTATGTATGTATGTATGTATGTATGTATGTATGTATGTATATATGTGTGTGTATGTATGTATGTATGTATGTTTGTATGTATGTATTATGTATGTTTGTATTTATTTATTTGTGTTTTTTCGCTGTTCTGGAACTCACTTTGTAGAGCAGGCTAGCCTCTAACTCATAGAGATCCCCTGCCTCTGCCTCGAGATTGCTGAGAACAAAGGAATATGCCACCACTGCTCAACCATCAATGTATTTTAAACTTGCCTTGATTTATGGATTTCTTTGTTCTTTAACACTAAAAAAGGTTCGTGAAACTGCTTCCATGATGGAACATGGAATTTAGGTTAAACGAAGTCTGTGTTCCCAGCTGTGGTCACTCAAAATGGCTTCAGAATAAACTCTTTTTTCTCTTTAAAATGAGAGCTGTGTTTTTTTGTGTCACCATTAAAAATAATCTGTTTATACAGAAATGCAGTTAGATCACAGACCCTCCTCTACCTTGCTCTCTCACTCTCTTTGGGAAATCAGGCCACATGTCCCTACAGACTCTCTGCTGGCTCATAGACCTGGTTAAAAAATAATTATCCTGCTAGTCCTTGAAGTTCTCTTTCCCCTCACACTCAGTGCTAGTTTAAGACAACCTTGAATTACAAGTTTATCTGTCCCCTTTCTACCTTGTGACTCCTAGTACAAAGGCCAGGCTAGGCGTGGTCACATGGTATGCAGTTTATACAAGCTCTCCTCCCTCCCTCCCTCCCTCACCCTCCTCCTGAAAAGCTATAAGACTTAGACATTCTCTTTGTCCTACTGGAAATGAAGGCTCTTTCTTCAAGACGCCATCATGTCTATTGGATGATGACATCTATACTAAAGTTCTCCCACTTCAGGACCTCATCATGTCTGTTGTATGATGACATCCATATTCATGTTCTTCCACTTCAGGACCTCATCATGGCTGGCTATGGTGGGTGAACCTGCAACTCTCCAGACACAGTCCTCTGAAGATCTCCTTTCTACAAATCCACTTTCTTTTATAACTTATAATAAACACATGGCAAATTGCTATTTTCACACTACATCTTACAAGATAATATAATTAACATAGGACTCTCTCTTATAAAATACAGATTTGGGGCCTGAGACATGACTCTGTTGGTAAAAGAGCTTGCCACTGAGCCTGTCAATGTGAGCTTGATCTTAGGCGTCCATGTAGAGGAAGAAAAAAAAACCGACTGTTACAACTTGTCCCCGACCTCCATAAGCATACACTCATGGCACTAGTTCACACACACACACACACACACACTCATAAATTAAAAATGTAAAAATATAAGATCTTTATGAAATTACAAAAATGCCAAAATAATATACACATGTTATAACTTTTAAAAATTTATTTTAATCCAACAACATCTAAGTAAAAAAAATATAAATCAGAAACTACTTTGGGAGTATTTTCAATGAGCCTTCTCAGTCTCAAATAAAAGGAAGCCCACAGTGATACGTATCATGAACTCTTGATGTAATGAAGGTTGCAGTGAACGGAGAAAACAAGAAGACATTTCTTTCTATTTAAGCGTTCCTTTTTAGTTTATTTTAAATGCCCAGTGATACAAATCTGAATCAAAGTAGCCTAAGAAAAGTGGCAGGAACTGTTATCTCACAGCTGTGGCCTCTGAAGTGTAAGGTAGGACACACTGAGTTCCAAGAGACTTGTGGGACTTGCAGAAGAGCTAGTCTCTTGGTTCCGGGCCCTGGCTTGCCTTCCTCTTTGTTTTATGACTCCACTTTCTTTGTGTTTCTCATTTGTTCTCAGGGGAGGAGGATGTTATACAGGCATGGATGGCCAGTGTCTCCAGAGTCACAGCCACATGACTAATATTCCAAGGGACGAGGGAAGCTGGTCTTGAGTCTCAATTCTGAAAGAAAGACTGATCAGTCTACTGAGCCACATACCTACCCCTTGGACCAAAACTAGGTGAAAATGCATTACATTTTGTCTGCTCTGAGACCTCATTGTGTCTATATAGGGCACATTTATGCAACTGGTAAAGTTATGAGTGTACCAGAGATGAAAGATACTACCAAGGAAGATGAGGATGATTCAGCCCAACTTAGATTAAAAGATACTAGGAGAGCAAAGCCAAGCAAACAAAAGACTAAATATATTTATTGTATCATACTGTACTATCCTGAACTCAGTGTATGCAGTCAAAATCTTCCAAGATGTCTACTTCCTAATTCACGATCTGTGAATATGTCACCTTACAACACACAGAGGAATTAAAATTGCACATCAGCTGCTGACCAGATGTTACTCAGGTGAGAGCAATGTGATGACAAGTGTCCTTCACTGGGGAAGATGGAGGTGATAAACTGTAGTCACAGGCAGTTTGTCAGAGTAAGACCATGTGAGGCTCACCTAATTCCCTGGCTTTGTACACAGAAAAGGGGCGGAGAGGCAAAGAATGCTGGTAGCTTCCAGAAGCCAGAGTAGGAAAGAAAATGGATGCTCCCACATAGATTCCATGAACACAGCCTTCTGGACACCTTGCAGCCCAGTAAAATCTATTTAGAATTTTTACCTTCAGACTGCAGAATAATAAATTCTCACAGAATAATAAAGTTATAGATTGCAGTTATGACTCAATTGGTAAGGTCCTTGCTACATAAACACTTGACCCAAGTCTGAATCCCCAGTACCTATGCAGAATAGACAGGCACCATGGGATACAGCTGTATTCTGCACTGGGAGGCAGAGGAAAGAGGATAGAGGGGCACCCTGAGCCAGCCTATGTGAAGCTCTAAGGGCTCAGGGAAATAGGCTGTCTCTTTTGAGACAGCAACCAAGGAAGATATCTGATGATCGCCTCCGGTTGACCTTTGACCTGCACAACACATGCACAGGGTTGTCCACAAACACAGATTTTTTTTTTAAAAAAGCCATTCTAAAGCTACAAACATTGAATACAATAATAGTAGGAAACTGATACAGTGTGATGTATTACCGACCTGCTGGGTCTTCAGAACCACTTAAACCCAAACGGAGGTCCCTTTTCAATCATTCTGCTGGATGATTTGTTTTTCCAAGTGTTAGCTTTTCTATCTGTAAAACATTGTGTTGCTTGATATGTTTTTACTCAGGTATGTAAATGAGATCCTGTATGTAAGCATATGGCAAAGTTCCTCCATGCCACAGTCCCAAAAAAACACTAAACACTTGTTGGTCTTATCACCACCATGATACTCAAACTTCCACAGCTGTCAGATGTCTAAGACATACTTCCTCTGCATTTTAAGCCAAGGAAACTAAACCTAGGTGTGTTAAACAATTAGCTCCCAAGTGAAACTTCCAGGAGTGTGACTTAATTAATATACAATTGACAGTCTAATCTCAGAGGACTCAAGAGAGATTCCAAATCCCAGAATGCCTCATGGAATTCTCACCTGCTTCCTGTGGATTGAATGCTATGCTTCAGGATATGCAGGAATAGGAAACTGTATTGTGTAACCAGTGGGTAACATAAGCAAAGACCGATACCTTTGTCTAGGCACAATTATTCTCATCATAAGGGATTTTATTGCTTAAAGAAAGGTGTAAGATTCTTAGCTTTTGAGTCAAATCTGACCAACCCACAGACTAAAACAGCAACAAAGAAAACAAAGTAAACTCTATTATAAATACAGAAATTTCACCTGTCCAGGTCAACCATTCGCCTGAAAATGGTAACCTCCAATTGTCGCCGCCGTTTCCCCTGTGTGGCTGTGGTCACTACTCAGATAAAAGCAACACAGGTCAAAGGGTTTACTTTAGCTCACAGTTCCAGGTTGCAGTCCACTGTCCAGAGACCTATACAGATGGTTACCTTCCACCCACAGCCAAGCAGCAAAGAATGAATTAATGCATGCACACTAGTCCAGGGAAAAAATGGCCCCCAGAGTGGACCATCTTCCTGCCTTTGTTAAGGTAATTAAGGTAGTCTTTCACAGAGTTGGCTAGAGGTCTGCCTCCCAGGTAATTCTAGACTTTTGTCAAATTGACAATTGAAACTTACCATCACAGTTGTCAAGCTTTGGCTAAAGGGAACTTAGAGTTTGTCTCTTTGTTTTGTATTTAATATGTGCTTGATGTGAGTGTGTGTGTGTGTGTGTGTGTGTGTGTGTGTGTGTAGGCTATAGGTAAGTGTTGGGTATCTTTCTCTGTTGATCTACATTGGATTTTTTGTTTTGTTTTGTTTTTGTTTGTTTGTGTTGAGATAGGGTCTCTCACTGAACATGAAGCTCACTGATTTGGTGAGGCTAGCATGTTCCAAAGATTGTCTAATGTCCGCCTCCCTGGCACTGGGATTACAAGTGCACATACCACATCCTATTTTTTCTTTTTTCTGTTTCCTTTTGTTTTGGGACAAAGTCTCACTATGTAGCCCCAGGCTAGCCTGAAACTGGATATGTAGATCAGGCTGGTTTCTTCATCTTAAGTGCTAAAATTAAACCTGTGGCCCACCACATCAAGCCCACACCATTTTTTTTTAGAAACATGAGTGATGGACATTTGAACTCTGGTCCTGATATCTGCACAGTAACACCGTACCCATTTCTTCTTAGTTTCCTAGCTACAGTACCTTTTAAAAGTGTGACATAAAGAGGTGAATTGTCTGGCTTATGAAAACACGGCCATCTTATTGTAGCCATGAGTTCTGACCAAGAGTTGAGAATTATTACTTCATATTGAACACAGGTGTTGTCAGATTGCATAATACCAATGTGCTTTAACTTGGAAGGCTGTGTTTAAATTGACGGTTTAGCAGTACAGCCCAGGATTAAGTTGGATGGCAGGGCACTACAGGTGCAGCAGAGTGACAACTGAGATCATTTCTTATTATTAAAAATAATATAAGACAATGAATAGTCAAGGTGTCATGTGTTGCAATGGGATTTCTTGGTCCCAGGTGGCCAGAGGCCCAGACCCTGCCGCGCCAGACCCCTTAGCCGCCCGCCACTGCTGCCCAGGCCCCCAGAAATGACTCAGACGCTTATATTAACTTCATGCTGTTTGGCCTATGGCTCAGGCACATTGCTAGCTAGCTCTTACATCTTAAATCAACCCATTTCTATTAATCTGTCTGCCACATGGCCTGTGGCTCACCTGTGATCCTTACACGTTGCTCCTTTGGGCTTCAGCTTGGTCTCCCTGACTCCGCCCTGCTTCTCCTACCTATGCTCTGATTTCTCCTCCTACTTTTCTATGGTGCCTGTCATGGGCCAAAACAGCTCCTTTATTTAAAGATTGAGATTCACAGCATACACAAAGGCATTTCCACATCAGTCATGAATGTGCCGAAATTAAATGTAGTTAAATGGGATTGTTGACCCCCTTGGGACAATTGAGTAAGACTTGAATCTGGGATGATTACAACTGTTGTGCTAAACTTACACCAGGTGTTAAAAAAGTACAGAATTTCATTCATTCCTTTTGTTCTTCCTGAGGCAGAATGAATCTTGCACCTTGTTCAAGCTTTTTAAACTTTTAATTTTCTTGCTTTACCTTCTAAATTACTGGGATATAGGTTCATGTCACTGCTTCCAAATACATTTAATCAATTATTAAAAGTTTTGAATTCTACATTTAAAATGTCAAAAAAAATTGTTCTTGCTCATGAGTTGTGCTGACAGTTACCTATGTGGCATTGTGACTCAGCTGTTTTTGCAGAAGCAATGATGAACTCACTCATAGCTCTTTAACATTACTCTTGAGTTATGAAAATCACAGACTCTGTAGGTATTATCTTTAACTGGCATTTAAAGTGTCTTTTAAAAGATTATACTGTGACTTGGCCTAACATGAGATTGTTGTGGGTGGAACAGGTATGCAGAGTGGGTTTTAGGTATATATATATATATTTAGGTATATTTATATATATATAAATCTCTCCCTTCCTTGTTCTTTATCTTTCTTCCATCCCCCCCATCTCTGTCTCTTTCCCTGACAGTGTCTCACTACATAGCCAAGACTAACTTGGACCTCACTAAGGAGCCTGGTGGTCCTAAGTTCACAGTCCTCACCAGGATTTTCTGTCTTGACTTCTCAAGTGCTGGGATTTCAGGCATGCACCACCATGTACAAGTAGGAACTCATTCTGGGTCCAGGGAATGTCTGTACATGTCTGTGACTAACTACCAAGACCCTGCAATTGTTAATATTGAATTTGCAAATAAGACTTATCAAGAAGAAAAAAATCAAGCTCCACAATTAATAAATAAGGCATATGGACAGAACTTTGTTCTCTAGGAGAAAAAAAAAATCCAAAGCCGTATGGCAAAGGATGTAGATAATGGGAAGTTCAAACACTGGATCAATGGTACTAAATATTGGGCCCCACGTTATACGTGAATCAAAATTTGTGCTTCAGATTCAGATATTCATATGTTTGGTCAAGTATCAAGATTAAGATTCTTCAAACCTGGAGGTACATCCATGCCAATTCTGGAAGTTAACCTAATAAGCTGGAAGTTAAAAGACTAAAAGCTGAATATGTTTGTAAGGGCTTTTTTTTTTTTTTTTTTTTTTTTTTTTTTTTTTTTTTTTTTTTTTTTGGAGGGAGGGAGCTGAAGTTCTATGGGGTGGTAGAACAACTTTATTATTTTAAATGGGTGACATTTTATTGACGTCACCCATGCTTGCTGAAGACTTTCCAGTGTGGATGCTTTTGGGTCACTGTGCTCCTACCAATAATTCCTCTTCCTTACTTCATAGCTAAGCCCAGCAATCTCTTTTGTTTCACAAGGTAACAGTTTGGTGGGGTTGTATTTGGTTTGCTGTTGCATTTGGTTTGCTCTTGTGATCTCAAGAGGCAAACATGGTTTATGTCTACCCAGGAAGAAATTCTCATGGTAAGTGGATAAGGATGTTGTGTGGAGTATTAGCTAAGCAGCAAGAGAAGAAACACAGTACAGAACTTCAGGAGTCTGGGGGAAAGGCAAGATGTCTGGAAATTCCCCTGGCATGCCAACTAGCCTGAGCAGAGACTGAGAATGTAGCACCTTAAGAGATTAGATAATACAGCTGCAACTGTAGATCGTGAGCCAGACACTGCCAGATTTACCAAGTCCCAATGTTTGTCAAATACTGCAGCAAGTCATCAGATAGATTGAAAGTCGTCAAGGGATTGGAAAAGCCATCAAGGTATAAAAATAATAGCCCAAACATGTATGGGAGATTGGACTTGGAAATTTCCCAAGAAAGCCAATCTCAGTATTTCCCCCACTTCTTAACTAATCTTTCCCCAAATTTCCTCTCTTGGATACAGAATAGTAATATGTCAGGTCACAATCTGAAGTCATGATTTTTGACTCCTATATCACAAAAAGGATTGCTCTTTGTGATAATATCTTTGCAATCTGCCTCTGTCTCTCTGTCTCCACTAATGTTACCTTGATTGTGTAAACTTACCTCTTTTGCATTTCCCACAAAATCGATACAAGATATGTCTGCGTACACGGCCATGCTATTCCCCTATCCTTTACGTACTGAGCTGGGACTTGGGGCTTCATTGCACAATAGAGAATGCTTTATCATTCGGCTACCTCTCCAGCATCGTTCCTCAAATAGATCTCTGAATCTACTTTGCCCTGGCCATTGAGTTAAACCTTAAAAATGGGAAGAAAATGAAATTTTTATTATGTCTGGCATCCTGGAATTTAGTATGATGGAGAAGGGACAATAAAAATGCTGTTTGAAGTCTTCCCTTTATAACAACACTTAGTACATTGTCGGACTCACTTTTCATAGTGACTCTGTAATTGTTTCTCAAGCAGAACTGTATTGTTTCTCAAGCATATCTATCTACCTATGACCTATATCGATCGCCTGCTTATTAACTGTATCTCCGGCAGTGAGATAGTAGATAGCAGATAAGTCCAACATATCATTTCAGTAGCCTCACCAAGAAGCAAGAGGACCATGATTCCAAGAAGTCAGAACCTCTGCCTTGGCAGCTTTAAGACTAGCAAACCAATCCCACCCTCAGAGTGGGAAATCCATGACTCGCCCCCTAGAGTTTCTGGCTAGCATTGCAAGAAGGCGAGAATGCCTGCAAAGCACGCGGCCCAGGCCAGCATATGGCGCCTGCGCAGGACTCCGGGCGCTCGCTCGGGTAGGAAGAGTCCAAGCGCGAGGGGAGTTCCCTGTTGATTCTGGCTTTGTGTTTTCTCATGAAATGAGAAATATCTCCTTTTTAAGCACTCTACGTTTGTTGCTAAATTTATTCAGTGATCTCTGAATTGCACCTCTTTATCATGAGGCCAAGAGCCCGAGGCTTAGGGAACTGCTTGCGATGCGCTCCCCCCGCGGGGTGGCGTTTGGATGGTACCGGTCGGAGCGCGCGGGGGCGGAAGCGGCGACGACGGCGGCGGCGGCGGCGGCTGTCAGAGGTGGAGAGCGGCCGGCTGAGCGAGCAGTCATGGAGGGTCAACGCTGGCTGCCGCTGGAGGCCAACCCCGAGGTGAGCGCGGCCCGGGGCCGCAGCCGGGGGCCGAGCGAGTCGGGAGGCCGGCGCCAGTTCCCGTGCGCGCGTCTCTAAACCCTCTTCTGTGTCTCGTTTCAGGTCACCAACCAGGTGAGTGCGGTGTCTGTCACCCCGGGACCCCGGAGTCCTTTCTGCCTTCCCGCCGGCCTCCTCGCTGCTGGCCTTCACCTCTGCATCCTCGAGGATCCCGGGATCTCATCCCGGGAGGGACCCCGGTCTGCGGCTGTGGGCGGCTCCGCCCCTTTCAGGCCACCCCTCGGCCGTGGAGATGCTGGTGCTCCCTGTCCCTCCGCAGGACCCCAAGTCACCAGTGCTTCCTGGGGCCTTGGGGTCTGAGATTGGGTTGACTCTCACTTGACTTGGTATCCCCGGTTTTCTTCCCTCTTCGTTTGGCTCTATGCTGTTGCGTTCCATCATGTTCCCTGCCCCTGGTCCCTTCTAGGTGACTAATTTTCCAACACTTCCTGACTCCCGGCTTTCTAAACTTGCCCACCCAGTTCTGGTAATTCCATCCACCAACCTGTACAATGAAATCACCTTCTAGTCATCTTCTCTTGCTCCATCAAGTTGCTTCTCTTCCCTGCCACGCCCCCTTTCTCTTCCAGTCTTTAAAAAGTGGACAATGTAGTTGCCTTTTGTACCATACAAAGCCCAGTTTTATCATTGTCTGCAATTCTTGGCCATTTGCTACTCTTAAAAGAACGTTTGTTTTGGATACTGAAGATTGGGGCTGGGAGTGGTAAGTGGGAATGTCTTTCAACTCCCGAATTAGAAAAAAAAAAAAAGCTATTAGTTATAATTTTTTTTAATTTGCACACAGGTATCTATTGTCTTCGATTTTTTTTTCTGTTCTTAATGTTTAGTTTACCGTTGACCATGTTCTTAGTTTGTTACGTAATTTTATTTCTTTTCTTCCATCTTCTTTCCTATTACCAAAGGATAAAGATTTATCATCTTCTTTAAAAAAAAATTTTTTTTTTTTTTTGAGGCCAAACATTGTGGCGCACACTTGCAATATCAACATGTGGAAGGCTGAGGTAGAAGAATTTTGAGTTACAGCCCAGCCTGGACAGAGACTGTGTCTCAAGCCTGCTCCCCACCTCCAGTTCTTGATTTTGTTTTAGCAAATTTCTTATCTGAAGCATATAGGCTTAATGCTAGAGGTGACGTCCTTTGTCTTTTTAAAAAAAAAAAATTTTATTACAGTTATTTATTTTGCCTGTGGATGGGTGGTTTGCATGTGGAGCTTCAAAGGCTAACGTTCTAGACTCAGTTCACTCCTCTTGAGTGGGGCCTTGGGATTAAACACAGGCCCTCATGCTTGATGGGTAAGAGCCTATACTCACTGGCCCAACTCCCATTTTTTTATTTGAACTTATTGTATATTTTTGTTACTATCTCAGTTTCTACCTCCTTAGTAAGTTGGCTGTGGAGAATTTAAAACCCATCACCTGCCATTTGTATTACTGATTTTCCTGACAATGGCAAGTTCTTTTTGTTTTCACCCCTTTGAAATTTGCTCATCTCATGGTGGCGCACACCTTTGATCCCAGCACTTGGGAGGCAGAGGCAGGTGGATCTCTGTGAGTTTGAGGCCAGTCTGGAACAAAGCAAGTTCCAGAACAGCCAGGACTGTTATGCAGTTAAACCCTGTGTCGGAAATTTAAAGAAAAGGAAAGAAAAGAAAATAAGAATTTGCTCACTTTTTTTTCTAACACATTTTATTTTCTTTGTCAAGAGAAAAGTTATCACATGTGAAGAAATCAGAATTTATAACTTATGTGCATTTTCTGAAGTGTTTATTTGTGCTGTAATCCAAAGCTATTTTTCCATGTCACTGATAGCTAGATAACATTTGTTCTCTTGGCCTCTTTACCACTCTCCTCCTGGTGATTGCAGCTTTCTAAGTTCCCAAATAGTATGGATCCAACATTGTACCTTATCAAAATTATTTAGGCCTATCTAATTACCTCTCAGATAAAGTTTAGGATCCCTGTCAATTTCTACAGAAGTTGATGATGAGTGTGTGCAGTGGATAGATGAGATTTGAGGGGTGTATTTTATTGCATTGGATCTTGTAATATCTAAACGAAGCATGTCTATCTCATTACTTAGGCCTTTGATATGCCCATATCCCCTACCTTGCCAAATCCACGCATTAGTTACAATGACTATTTTGTGGATTCTTTGAGGATTTTCTATACAGACAGCAGTGTTCTCTAGCCAGGTGCTTATTTCTATTCTAAATACCTTTATTTCTTTTTCTCATCTAATGGACTTGGAAATAACCTTACATATGAATCTGCATCTTGTGTCTGATGGGGAAACATTTTCTCTTTCAATCTAAAGTATGGCAGCTGTAAGTATGCGAGGCTTTTTCAGGCTAACGAAGTTCCCACTTTTTCTCAATTTATAAAGATTTTTATTGTGAATTAATGTTCAGTTTTCCCATGAGATTTTTTTTTTTTTTTAAAGAATTTCTTGAGGTGATCATGGAAAGAAATAATAGTAATTCTATATAGAAATACAGGAACAGAGAGATGGGCAGTATCATTCTGGTGCCCAAAGTAGGCAAACCATAAGAGGAAGTTTGGGCTTGTATCTCTTGTGAATAAGGCCTTCAACAGTAGATACAGAAAGGCATGAGAACATAACGGAGAGCCGTTTTTTATACTGAAGATCAATTTACCTCAGTCCTTTAAGAAAACCTCTAAGGATTATTGTTTTTTAACAACCAATAAATAAGTTTACATAGCTGGACACTTAAAGTCTGACTCAGCTGATACAGAACTTTATTCCTAGACAACTGATAAATTATAAAATGCATTTCCTTACATTAATTAAATGCTATTTTGAGGTTGCCTTTCGCATTACTAATTGTTTGAACAGGTTACGCTTTGCTGCCGTTTTTCTAGTCAGTGTGAGGGACAAAGTAAAACGAGGCAAATAAATCTTTAGCAATTGTTATAAGTGCAATGAAAAAATTAACAAGATGTTGCTGTCGATACTTAGTAGGTTGGGTAGTGATAGGAGGTTCTTCTGAACAGGCTTAACCAGAGATATAACTGTATGCTCTATCTACTGTGCTTTGGTGTAGCTTGGTTTAAAAAAAAAAATTTTGAAGCCACATATGGTGGCGTACAGCTATAATTCTAGCACTGGGGAGACCGAGGCAGGAGAATCAAGAGTTTGAGACACCCTGGTCTACAGAGTGAGATTCTCAGTTTATTTTTTTTTTTTTCCCTTTTTAGATGATGTGTTTTCATTTAGAGAATGGCAAGTATCTTAGAGGCACTTAGCTTTATCTAGAATTTCTGTGTTTCATTAGTGCCTATGATCTCTACAGGACTGAGGGTAGAAAATGAATAGAACTTTGATTAACTGACTCGTGATTTAGAAAGTTATCCTATCAGGTCTTGAATCCATGGTCCTGCCTTTGCCTTCCTGGTGTGGGTTACAAGCACCACCCCTGGCCCACCCCTGCTTTTCTCAGTTCCTTAGCACAGTGGGCTCAAAGGAGGAGCCTGATCTTGATTTCACTGTGGTATCATCTGGCGGTACAGGCCTTAGTAACTCTCAGTTTGATCCAGTACTGTTTTATGCCTGGTGCCGTGTTAGAATAGTCATTGGATATCTGCAGCTTGAAGGTTAGTGCTAACTGCTAGGTGTCATCTGGTATCCCTTTGTCACATCAAGCATCTTGTCAGCCCCCTTTAAAATATTTTGGCATGCTACAGATTGGGCTTAAAATAAAGTCTTTTAAAATAATTTAAATGGATAAAGGTAGCTGATGGAAAGTTGTAGATAACTGAGTATTAAGAATTACATCTTTTAAAAGAAAGCATAGTTGATCTGGATAACCATTATACTAAACTTGGCATGTAATTTTTTTTGTGATTTGAATACGGTCTATTTATCTATCACCATCCATCCATTCATGTATACCTATCTATCTTTACACACACACACTGCAGAAATATTTACTTATGATATATCGTATAAAGGATTAATATTTATTGAGAGATATAAGAACACTCATGATACAAATTGAACCTTAAAACGATTCTTGGAGAGAGGAACTGTCCCACACCCGGCTGCAGATCTGCTCCCCAGTTCAAAAGAACAAAAACTGGGCAGAACTTGGTGTTTCCCGGGTTCCAGTCAATTCTGGCCACACCCCGTAGGGGACCTGATTCTCAGGAGCCATTAAGGTTTCCCTAAATAACACCTGAATCCCATTACATTTCCCCCTTGTGTCTAACCAAGAACATTTTAAACTAAGTATAAGACTATATATAATAGGAATCATCGTAAGGTAATGTCTGGTGGAGGGAAAGGCAATAGCATAAGCAAGGTCAACTGTGATAACACATATAAGATATATCCTAAATGTCTGGAATATTGATAAATGGCAATGTATAGGGATTATTTTAAGGCTGTTTATTATGAATAATAATCTAATACTTGTGATATATAAAAGATTAATATTTATTAAGAGGTATATAAATACTGACAATACAGATTGAGCCGTAAGATGATTCTTAAAGAAAAAAACGGTCCCACACTGGGCAGCTGATCCACTCCCCAAAACACAAGAACAAAACAGACAAAACTCAGTGTTCCCCGGGTCCCAATCGATTCTGGCCACACCCAGTAAAGGTCCTGAGTTCTCAAGAGCTATTAAAGGTTCCCTAAATAATGCCTAAATCCCACTACACACACATGCACACGCACACACACACACACACACACACACACACACACACACACACACATTTAGAGTTGTAATTTAGAAAAATTATGATTTTTTTTTAAAGTAGGAAACTTCCCTAGAATTCTTAGTCATGATATTACTGAGGAAGTAATATTTTCTTGCTTCATATCTAAAGGAAACTTAAGCATACCTTGATATAGTTTTAATATTTAATGTAAATGCTCAAAATTAGTAATAGAGTTGGGGCCCACTTCTAGATTATTACCAAAAAATAAACAGTGATTCTCTTGTAAGTAGATCCCACTTTTGGGAAACAAACTAACAGGCCTTGGTACCTGTCTCCTGTAGCTTCTGCCCCACTTTTGTTTCTCCGCTTTGCGAACTTTTCCCAAGGAATCATCTACCATCTCATCTCAGCCCTCTTGGTATTCATTATTGTCTAACTTGCTTCCATCCCTACCGTCTCATACTGCCTTTGTTAAGGTTTCCATTACTCTGAAGAGACAATATGACCACCACAACTCTTAGAAGAAACATTTAGTTGGGGTGGCTTACTTATAGTTCAGATTGTAGGCCATTATTGTCATGGTGAGATGCAAGGCAGCATGCAGGCAGACATGGTGCTCGAACTGAGATTCCTTACATCTTGATCCAAAGGCAACAGGAAGTAAACTGTCTCAGTAGGCATGGCTTGAGCATATATGAGACCTCAAAACATGCCTCCACAATGAGACAGTTCCTCTAACAGGGCCATACCTCCTGATAGTGCCATTTGGGGGCCATTTTCTTTCAAACCACCACACATAGGAACTACTTTTATCAGCTTGCTAGTGATCACACTTCTGACATACCCATGGGCAACTTTTCTGCCATTGTGTCTCAGGGCCTTTTGGTGGCATTGGACCATCATGCTTTCACTTTTACTTTTCTGATAATTCCGATTCTTCTCATTCTCCAGTTACTTCTTAGTACATCTCCTACCTTCTTTGGAGTTTCTCAGGAATTCCTCTGTGAGGTTAGCCTTGATTGTCAACTTAGTGTGTATATCCTTGATGAGGACTTTCTAGATTAGGTTTACATCAGTGGGGGAAAGACCTGCCCAAAATGCGGGTATAATTTCAGAATGAAAAAGAAAAGTGGGTGAGGTGGCTCAGCAGGTAATGTGCTTGCTAGCAAGCCTGATGACACGAGCTGATGTGTGGGACCCACATGTTAGAAGCAGGCCATTACCTCTTGGAAATTACCCACCAGAGGTTGCTGTGGTATGCACATGGACACATATAACAAATGTTTTAATGTAGAAGATAGAGGAGGAGCTGATGGCCAGCATTCTCTCTCTGCTTCTTGACTGTACACACAGCTGCTTCATGTCCCTGTTGCCAAGCTTCCCCACCACGATGGACTGTGCCCTTTACCTGAGCCGGAGGAATCCCTTGCATCTTTAAGTTGTCAGTGTTTGGTCACAGCATGAAGAAAGGTAACTAATGACGATTCCTTCTAGATCTTGATCTTTAATCTGTACAATTTTCCCCTAACGATGTTTCCTGTTGCATTTTATGGCTTGTCACATAGATGGCCCCATATCTCTCTCAGCTCTTGCTTCTCCACAATATTGGAAACTGTGTATACTTCTTATATTGTATACTTCAAACAATATAATTGAAAAAGTGTGAATTTCCATCTTCATACTTCTCTAAGCCAATTTCCTCCTCTGTCTTCTAAAGTCATTGCTGTCTATCCTTTGCTCAAGTTGATGTTGGTGACTCTGCTACCTGACCATCCATTTGGAAGATGCCATAGTGTATTGCTTTGATTGTTTGAGTTGACATCTCTTGTACGTTGTATGTGTTCTAAGACCATGGCTGTCTGAGCTCTTTGTATGTAGTCTTATCCAACCATGTAGATTGGCTTCACAGCGCCACCATCCTTGCTTTTGTCAGTTGCTATAGACCTCTAACTATTTGGGCGCATTGTTCTTCCCTGGAATCTGTTCTTTTTGTGCTATCATCAGTTGCTCTTAGAAAAATGCACACGACATCTTGTAATCTTCTGCGTCAGAAACT